>JABFDZ020000039.1:7439794-7451309 GCA_019775955.2 Pollimyrus isidori
AGCTGATGTGATTGGCTGGGCTGTGTATCGCCCAGCCTGGAATGAGGATGTTCACAGAAGGAATCCTAACTATCCACTCCCCTGTGTCATCTCATTTTTCCACCCTGGCTCTCGCCTGTGTTTTGATTAGGTTTCCTTCCCTGCGTGACGCCATGAAGGTTGCTCTTCTATATAAAAAGCTGTAAAAGAGAAATTGTTTTCCCAGCACGAGCAAAATTGGGGCTGCAGGTATATTTGGGAGAAAGTTCTCCCCTCAATTTTTCCTTTTTGATTTCCAGAGCTCAGTGTTCGTGGCAAGAAGCTGGATGTAGCGGCCTTAAGTGGGTAATTAAATATTTATTGGGTTACCAGCTGCTTTCTTGTAGCTTACATCATAACGGACTTCTCCAGCTCTTAATTTCACACTTACTCCTCCTTCGTACCCTTTGAGAGTCTCCTGACATCCTGCAGGATGAGCTCCATGGCTTCCCTCAAAGTACTCAAACCTGCTTCAGCTGTTCATCTCTTCAAAAACCACCTGACGTTCTCATTGGTCTGCCTGGCATCTCTTTGGGCATGACATATATCCGCGCAGGTGAGCCGCACCAGTTGTAGAGTTTCTCCTCAGTGTCAGTCCTGTATGCAGTGTCACTCTGGTATGCTGGGGGCACTGGTGCCCCGTGTGCTGGTGTTTCAAATGCAGCGCCCAGGAGGGTGTCACACTCTGTTATGTAACCCTGATATTTGTTGGGTTTTTCTGAAGAGTTCAGGAGGAATTCAGGCTGAGTTGGTTGGAGCATCACTCTGAGATTTCTGCCAGTGTAATATGAAAGAAAAATTGTGTAACTGCTGGTGTGTTTTTTTCCGAACGCTCCTTTACCAGGTCTCCAGGTGGTCGCTGGTCTCTTGCTCACTGTTTCCACACCTGTGACACTGCTGAAATTCCATCCTTTCCCCTGCAAGCCAGTGACTGCATAGGCTCCCGAAGGCCATTCGGAGCTCTCAGCGACAGGCGCGGTGCGGTACAGACTGCTCCCAGTATGTGTGTGTGAGTGAGTGTCGGAGGGTGGATGATAGGCGGATTCTGCTTGGCTTAGCTAAATCTGCTTAGGTTTAGAGACGGCTGAAGTGGACGTCTCAGCCCAGCTGTGGGGGGAAATGCAGCGAGTCCGACTTTTCCCCAGGTTTTGATTTTGTAGACTTCATGACCGCTGTAGGCCTCAGGAGCTGCTGCGGTGACAATACCCACAATGCTTTGAACCACAGGGTTTCTGCTACCTTTCCGAAGTGCTCAGCACTCCTGAGCCTTTTTTTTTGGTGGGGGAAACCATTCCTTCGCTATGTTGTATTTTTGTGGAAACTGCAACACATCCTGGAATAATATTCCTGATGGGAAGTTGTACCTAGATTTCAGATATCAGAGACATGGCACTGTGAGATGGGGGCCATGATTGTTTTACTACTGGAGTGGCTTTGAGGTGTTAGATATTTCAGAGTGTCTCTCTCGTTATTGTATTATCCCGGCAGCACTGCGGATTTGAGCAAATGGAGACTGGATGAGGGCCAGCAATTGCTCAGCAGGCAGACCCAGCTTAGGAGTAGGGTTTGGAACTGAAAGTAGGCTCCAAATTAGAACTGATAAGGAAATATCTGGTATCCGGGAACCCATTATTTATTTATTTATTTATTTTAGAATTTTGGATATCGCTTCCTAAACATTACATATACCTGCCATGACCTGTTTTGGATGAAAACGTCATGCACCAATGCGCAACAAGCTGGCATGCCTGCCAACATTATGAAAGTGTATTTTTTTTTTATTAAAGAAGACGACAGTTGACACACATCAGATCTATTCTTAAAATACAGGACTGCTGACATTACTTATCCTAAATCAATGCTGATTTGGCCAAAGCCCAGTTAACTCTCCCATAATAGGATAAGGCATCAGTGCCTTAACTTACAAAATGTTTGTAGATACGTTAAACTAATGAAGATAATGACATCAGTGCTTATTGCATATGCTTGAAAAAATAATAATCAGAAGCCTTAATGTTTATTTTAAAATGCTTGATCGCCAATGTAATTCAATCAATTATTTAACAAAATAAATACAAATCACAACAGGCTTCATTTTTCTCTCTCAAGGCGGATTTTATGAAGTGTGCGACAACAACCTGAATAACTCTGCTTATGTCAGATAGACTTAATAAAAAATATCATTACAACCCTTAATGTGTCTTCTTCCAAATACACCTGCTCTCACCAAATACAAACATTACTTAATAATGTGTTTTAAAGTCCATCACCTGTGGGCACGCCCCCATACACTAGCAGCTATTAATATGCCAGTGACTTTATTTGAGGCGGAGATAAGTCACATGTAGAAACACCAACTGAAAATGACACAAAATGAGGCAGGTTGTGCCATTGTAGATATAACAAATACAATCTCATTTTATCTCTGAAGAAACTCTGCAACAGGTTCAATCATTTCTCGTCTGTGGTGATGAAATTAATTCATCTTCCAGTGAAGTGACAGCAATGAGGATTGTTTAAAGAAGAAATTCTTTTAAAGACTGGCACAAAATAAGTTCTGTTCTTAATCATGATGAAATAGTTTGATTTCTCCATTTTGCAATATTTATCATTCTTGCTGCATTCAGCAAACAGAAATTACAAATTGTATATGATTTTGTCTCTTTTCACACTGATATGCAGCACTAGACAGGCCCACTGACAGGCTCATTTGGGTTTCCCAATGAATATTTCCCGCTGAATATTATTCATATTTGTGACTACAGCTGTTTGTCCAGGCAGAGACAATTAAACAGAAGCAGTGACATACTTAAGTTATGGCTCTCTATTTGATAAACTGAAAGGGATTTGTGAATGACTTGCAGGCAGGTGTTAGCATTTCACTCCCGTTGCTGCTAGGATGTTAAGAATAAAGATTTTTTTTGTGAATTTTTTTTTTTTTTTTACCTTTAAGGAATAGGAATGGGGACTACATTGGGATAAGAAATGGAATCAGTAAGCAGAACCGGAATCAAAATCAATAAAATTCAAACGATACCCAACCCTAGTTGGGAGTCAACCTGGGAATGTGGACCCTGAGAGTGCATGAGGAAACGCGTGAGGCGTCATGGCTGGCTGGCCGGCCGGCCCAGACTAGATGGGCAGAGTGCCCCCGCCACATTCGGGTTCGTGTGGTGAAGCAGAGTTTGTGTGGAACCTCCGGCTCACCCCAGTCATGTACGGGTCTCTGGCAGCTTTGGCCTGACAGATTGCAGACAAAGCGGGTTGGATAACAGCTTGTCAGTGTATTGACGTTGGCGTAGATCAAGGCTTCGGTCAAACCCGCATCCCCTCACCCGGCGCCATTTACCATGAGGGTCGTCATTCCACTGCTCCCTCTGCCTCTCACTGTTGTTTTATGGCTTTATTCAGGAAGTAGAAACCGTCCTGTTTTTCATTTGGCCTGAAAATGGCTGGCTGTTTGGCTTGGACTGTGCCTAACACCGGAAAGGTCCAGCGCATAGCAGTGACTGACCGGTTTTGCCGTGTGTTAGCATCCGAATTACAACTTATTTATTTTATTTTTTGAAGTATGGCTTGCCGGTTTCATGGCAGCTGTACAGCATCAGCCTGAATGAGATCCCATGCTTCTCTTTGTTTTGGCTGGAGAGCTTGCTGAGTGTTACTCTGGAAGGATTAGTCTCCGGGGGCACCCTGGGAAACGGTGCTCTGGGGTTCAGGTTGTAGTCGTTTTTGTTAGCATTGTTTTGTAGTTGTTTTGTTGACAATGTTTTGTAGTCTTTTCGTCATGAGTTTTCGTCACTTCCTTTTGTCAAAAATGGTCGTGGATGTTTTTTAGTCTTTTTTAGTTAGTGTTGTAGACGTTTGTTCTTTTAAGTGGTTCTGTCCTGAAAAGTCACGAACAGCAAGGCCATTGCAACTGGTACCCAAAAACAACATACAAAACAGTGTTCCCGTGCTGGGGCTATGGAGAATGCCTCGCTATTTTCTTGCCGGTTCCCGCATCCTACTTTACGAGGACCGAAACCCAATCCATGGTTGTTGAATGGCGACCTTTGGGAGAGAACATCAGGGTATTGTTTAGGGTCTTCCGGGGAAGAGGGAGGGTGTGCGATCTTGGAGCCTTTCTTTCCCAAGCCAGACAGGAGCTGGCAGGGTGGAGCGACAGCCAGCTGACTGCAAAATCCCACCCCCCCTCCCCCTGGATCCGCTGTGCTCTCCATTCCTGTCTCTGAGGCAGGTGTTCTCTCACTGAACACGGGGGCCATTGACAGGAGGCTGTAAGAGTTGCTGTCCCTGGGCCGGTCACACACACACACACACACACCCCTTCTTACTGGCTTTCATTTTGATGTCTTTAATGATGCTTAACTACAGTCCTCTGAAAAACATGCACAGTTGGTACAAAGTCTAGTTCCTTTTCTTTGAGAAAAGCTGTTTATTTTCAGACGATATCCCCCACACACGCACACTTTCTGCAGTTCTACCATGTGCTGGACACTCTCCCTATGGCCAGTGCCCGCAAGGTGGCGTACGGTGACCTGCCAGGCTTTGCCTCTCCAGTATGAGTGATGGCTTTTAGTCCTGTGGTACCCTGTTGCCATGAACTGAGACTGTACGGCTGCAGGCTTCGTAGTGTCTGTGAAAATTCATGATGGCGGGAAGTATCTACCTGTTTATTCTTCCTTTAACCTTCACATCAGAGGTTGACACTCTGATTACGGTGGCTGCATGTCATCTCCCATAATGCCGTTGGCCTGAGGATGCCTGTGGGAGCTGTTAGCTGGGTGGGTATTCCTGTATGAAGTGCAAAAACCCCTCCCCAGTGTCTGGCCGTCTGTCCATGAGTGTTTGTTTCCTGGGATCCTGTTTTATCTCTGTGGTTTAGTCAAAATCCAACCTGAGTCCTTCGCCACTCCCACCCGAAACGGCATCCTCAGCCCAATCTGGCCCAGCTCCAGCTACCTTTCCTCCAAATGCACTCCATTATTCATGGCAGTTTGACTCCTGTGTGTTTATTAAGTATGTTTCAAGCAAGCGCTTCCTTGGTATAATGACCTGCTGGGCCAGTACCCAAATTGCACTCCAGGAAAGACCCAGCAATCAGGCTTTAGAGGCAGAAGCTTGCATTACAGCGCGTGCTCCCACCGACCATGCTCACTCTTCCGGAATGCTCCACAGAACGTGCCGACATGCAGTGTCCACGTCATGGTACAGCCTGGACCGTTGCCACCATTGGTTGAATTCCAGATGTTTCCTTGGCATTGCTGAGGAATATTTCAGAAAAATAAGTATTTTAACCGAAATGACAAGTGCAGCTTTTATCCCACCATATGCCTAAAATTAAATGCAGGCGCAATAAGAAAAAAAATGTAACTATTGGGTTTTTAAAAATGGATTTCTCAATGTTTGCACAGCATATTCTTACCGAGGGCTGACATTACATTCGGTGATCACATTAAACCTGAAAAGATAAAGTGGGGAAAGAGGGAAATGATGATGGATGAACTGAACGACTCTTAGAAGTGCAAGGGCTCCCCCTACTGGGGGATTAGTCAAAATACAGGAGGGGTTTTTATGATTTTCATTTTGATCAATGAGATGCACCATGTGACTTGCACGTGCTTTAGGTCAGGTGAATTTAGCTTGTCAGTTAAGTAAATCAGCTGTTTAAGTAAGCTTATTCTGTCCACTCAAAGTTGGAATTCATGTCACCTGGATGAAACTATCTTGGATGTGAGCCACTGTCTGAATTTTTAATTTTATATGTGTGGGGGTTCATTTTTATGAGTGAGGATTGGTATTTTGAAGCGAGACTTTTCTGTGGGGTTTGGTTTGCATGCTTGGTGTGTATACCCTGACCGTCAGACCTAGCTGCCACCCCCGTCTCTCTGTGGGCCTCTGTGATTTTTATTTGTCATTGTTCAAGTGGGTTGCCATCAGTAGCGGACGGACCTAGCGTTGGCAGGTGGAGTCCTGGGTACCGGCTTTTTAACCAAAAATAAGCACAAATTTGGGTCGGCTCCTCTATCCAGCAAGATTAGGGATAGGTATCCTTTAAATTTTTTAGATTACGGTTTCGCTTAATTGATTTTCTATTTCGATTCCACAAAGGTTAAAAAAATAATTATAATTTAATGTGTGTGCAAAACATCCCAACTTTATCTATTGCAGCCTTTTAATTGCCACATCCATTTTTGTGGCATTGTCAACTGTAACAGCAACTATCCTATTGATTATTCCAAATTTTTCAAAATCTCACTAATTTCTTCAGCAACTGCAGCTCATGTTTGTCCGGTGTATACTGCTTTTGTTTTGAGCACATTTTGTTTCATCTTTCCCTCAACGACATAATGTGCTGCCACTGTGAGAGAGTGATCTTGGGACATACTTGTCTCGCTGTCACTGGTCAGTGCTTCTTTGCTAACATTATTTAGCTGTGATTTAATTTTTGCCTTTTCCATTTTGTACCAGACAGGGATCAATACATTGGACAAGTTGTCTCTGGAGAGAGGTCTGTACTTAGGATTTAGGGCTTTGGTCATCTCACTGCAGTTATAGATTTAAATTACATTATTTTTTTTTGTTAGTAGTATTATCTAAAAAATGACTAGCTTGTTTTTATCATTTACATACCTGAATGACGGAGATTCGACAACTGAAAGCGGATGTAGTCCTCTCACCATAAATGCGGTCATTGCTCTGTGACACTCTTCAAATTTTTCTTTATTGCTAACGTGAATGGTGTGTCACGGTTAGGGCTCCTCAATTGCGTATTGGTAGTGATATTGCTAGCTGAAGAGGCCTTACTTGTGCTAGGAGACTGCAAGACATCAAACACTGTGCACTCTTTGAGTTCGATCCCGTGCTGCCTTAAATGTTTGGTGAGGTTGGATGTATAGCCCTTTGAGCAGCTTATCAATTTTGTACATATGTTGCACGCTGTCTTATTGTTTCCTTTTTTAGTGTAGTGAAGCCACACTTTTGACCGTTTGCGATCCATGTCGAATACTGCTAGCACTCTTCTTCTCCGGCAGTAATGTTTAGTGGTGATGTTATGCAAGTGCTATTTTTATATATATATATATATATATATATATATATTTTAATCAATTTTACATAGAACAAATAACTGATGAAAATAACATCACGTAAAATGTGTACTTGGGCTTAACTACTAGCGAATCTCAACGTTCTAGCAGATGCGGTGTATAAGACCCAATACACAGATCCTAAATTTTAAAAAAACCGAGTGGGTACCCGGTACCGGGTATTTTCGAATCGGTTCTTATTTCGAACCTAATTTCGGTACCCATCCCTAAGCGAGATGAAAGTCTGCATGACTTCGGGTTGCATGTGGGGGGGTGATCCCGTGAAACATTTTTATTTCCATATGCTGGGTGACTTCGGGTTTTACAAAACTAATTTCAAACTGAAGGGCTCCTGTACTTGGCTAATTAGTTCAGCTCTTCTCGTGCTTTGGTTTGTGTCCTTGATTGAAAGACTCATCCAGCTGTTTCACATTCGCATTAGTGACACATGGAAGATTATAGGAGACTGATCAATTAGCACACAGTAAGAACTCAATGCTCAAGTGAAATCCAGGTCCATTAAATTCAAATGGTAGTTTACAAATCCTGTCCTAGATCAGAGTGCCCTCCCTGACATGGATTATCCGGTCACCCTACCATATGCGAATTATGGAAGTCACCGCTTCCTCGATTTGACCACCTACATCTGTGACCTCGGGACCAGATGGGACTGGAGGGTCAGTAGCCTCTAATGGGCTTGATCTTTGACTTTTCGCTTGCTCTTCCAGGTCAAGAGGTCCAAGAGCCGCTGTCTGGAAATCCGGGGGGTGTGGCCCAGCTTCTCCTGCCGTTACGCCCAGTAAACTGCTCCTGGTCCCGCCCACCTCCCGACCTATTTGCAACGAATACTTTGGTCAGGACGGAGCAGAGCTCAGGTAGGCTGTGAGTGTGACACCTGGCAGCACAGCGGACGTATTCTTTCTGTGTTCTTTACATGCGGCTGTGGAGCTGCTTCCCTGGTGGATAACAGTCTTTCCAGGGCACTCTGCTCATAATACACTCCTGTGGCATTATGTTGAAATTGTGAAAATGGACCATGGTGATCATTCGCTAATCTTTCCCTTAAAGGGGGCATTATTGTTTGCTGTGTTTTGTCTGAGAGGCAAAAAAAAGGGCAAAAATGCCAAAACAGTATTCAGACATACTTATTCTTCTTCGTCTCACGCATTTCATGCATCCCCTCACAGGAAGCAGAGGATGCCGTCGACCACGCAGGGCGGCTGCATTTATAAACGCTGAGGGCGCAGAGAGCAAATTGACCTCCCTGTTTGAGCGACCCCACCATGCTATATCTAAAAATTCACACACAGGTGGCTCTGATTCATGTTGAGGCCAGCTGTATCTTCTTAATCCTTTGGTCTTTTTTATTTATTCCTTCTTGGTGAAATTGTTTTGGCAGACAATTCTAGACTTCATTGCAAAGGGATATCTGTGCATTTGATGTAAGGCTACTTATGTATAATCAACTGGGGGGCAGTGTGGGTCTTACAAATTATGTGACATTTAAAGTGTTTGGAAATGCTTGTAGAAGCTCTTTATATTGCAGTAATATATATATATATATATATATATATTTCAGTCAGCCTTTTTATTACGTTGTGAAACATTTATGCCTTTATGAATGTGTAACTCATTTTGATGGGTGCAGTAACTTGCTTATTCCACGTGGTGGCACCAGAGGCTCGTTTCAAATGTATGCGGTCATTGCTACTGTGTTCTGCTGGGTTGAATTCTTGCTTTAATTTGATTTAATTACCAGAACGTGTAAGAGTAATTTCATAGGATTCAATTAACATAATAGCTAAGGTCGTCTTTTAAAGTGTTGCATTTATAAAAACGAAAAGCATAACTCTAGCACTTGGCACAACAGTTAAGATACCTGGTAATATCGTTGGCTGCCGTCTTTAGTGGGGATTGTGGCAAGGTGTTGATTGGATAGCCGTTAATTCTGATGTACTAATAAGTCACAATATGTCATGTGACTCACTGTGTTCTGTGGTCCTTGTTGATTTTAAAAGTTACCAAAAGAACCTGCTTTCAGTTTCCAGAAGGGGCTGTACCTCTGAACCCATGAATGGGATACCTGACCCCAAAGTGCTATAGTTAAAATCATTCATCAGCTATAATTAAAATCATTCAGAAATGGGGAGGAAACATGAAATTCTTTGGCCGTATTTTGTTGCCGGGGTTATACTTAGGAATTCTGGGCCCCCTAACAGAATTTGAGATATTCAGTGGCCCTTGTGAAGTTCTGAGTCCCTTGAAGCTGCATGACAGTATCCCTCCCCAGTAGAAACTGGTTTCCAGCTTGGCATCCTGTACGCAGTGAGAGATGTGCGTCCTCAGATGCCTACCAAAGACTGCCCCTACATTCCTGATCTGGGATATCATTGTTGTTATTTAAGCGTAAAAGCTGATTTATGCTTCTTTGTTGAGCCTATACAGACCTTACGCCGTGGCTTGTGCACGTGGCTTGCACTGTTGCTAGCATTGTACTTGTGCACCAGTGTGTCTGCAGTTACACTGCCAAAACACTAATTGTTTGAGTATGGGGAGGTTTAAATTTCAGTAAAACATATTTACTCTGTCATATGAAACAAACTTTAGCAAGCTTTGTCATTTTAATGATGGTGTCTTTTCAAGATTATTTGCTAAAATCAGGTTGAAGTTCTCCACTGTTGCTTTTGCATGAGCTCTGCATGCGCTTATCAAGCCAGTCAAAAAAAAAAATTCATCCTTGCTGTTTAAATTTAATGACAAACCTGTCAATGAGGGATTTATTTCTTTTAATTCCCTTTTTTGGTTTATAAATATAATAAGAATCATTGTAGAAAAAAAAATCAATGTTTTTATAATATTGTGTAGCTATAGTGTGAATGACTACAACAGAGACAGCCGGCTAGCAACAAGCTAAACTCAACTTGGCCCACACTAAAATCCCCCCAGCTGGGAACAACAGACGACAACAAAGCATTTGTGTAGAAGGAAGTGCGATGTTACCAAGCAGACAAGTCACAGTTATTGCAGTCACTGTCACAGAGACGTGTATTTAAATTTTTGAGCTGGTGCGTGTTGGGTACAGCCGCAGATTCTACGCAGAAGTGTACCATGGGATAGCAGCAGCCCTCCGGTTGGGCGGGTGGGGGGGCAGAGCGTGTCTGTTAGCTGGCCGGGCTGCCAAACAAGGCCCTTCATCTACTGCTTACACACTTATTCTCTGTAATTAGCCGGTCACCCGCGGCAGTGTGAGTCCCCCCCCAATCCCACTTTAAAAGAGCTGTTTTGGAGAGCTGACTGTGGAAATGCCTGAACACATTGAAAGGTGTGTTCAGGTTCAGCAGAAAGGTCCAGGTTAGAACTCTGCCCTGCGCTATTCAGGTTGGGAGAAGTCCGACTTGTAAGCAAGTGGCTCCGCTTGAATGGAGGTACCTGACCTCATTAAGCTGACCCCCTATTATGTCAATAGGGTAGAATGATGATAATTTCCACAAGGGGATTAATTAATTATCTTTATGCTTACCCCATCTCACCCTCCATGACACACACACAAGCAGCTGAGAGCAACCTTAGCGCCCCCTGGAGACATTGGGGCAGGAGCATAGGTTTGGTTTCAACATTGGTGGGGACCAAATCAACCCCAAAACCCCCACTGGGGTCTTGCTGCCATGTCTTATACATAGACACTGCTGTGCCATACAGGGGGGTCTCTCAGTCATGTCCTGTACCCAGACCCTGCTCAAGTATGTACCTAGTAACCTGTCCCACGTCTCACTTGTAGCTAATATTGATATTTATGTCCCAGGACTATGTTGGGGGGGGGATGGGGTCATCAGAATGCCTCCTCAGGCTCCTTCAGACCAGCGCTGCTGACTCAGCGACAACATGCCACCTTTCCCCTGTCAGCCAGCTCTCAGCCTCCGACACGGGACAGTCGTCAATTTGCATGAAGCATGAAGGACGTTCATGACCCTTAGTTGGCAGAAGAACAGGCGTGCATCAGCCTGTGTGTGTGTGTGTTTGTGTGTGCATGTGTCTGTGTGTATCTGTGTGTGTGTTTGTGTGTGCATGTGTCTCTGTGTATCTGTGTCGATATGTATTACATTGTGGGGATAAACATGCCAAAAGACTTGTATTTTGTTTGTTTACTTATGGTTAAGGTTAGGGCTGGATAGGGTTTTTTTTCCCCCAAATGAATTGACGGTCCCCACAAAGATATGAATACAAATTTGTGGAGGGGGGACACACAAGATGGAAGGTGGCTGAATTGGGGAGGGTGGGTGCGTACGCCCCATCTTCCCTTGTAGGAGCTCCTGTTTCTGTGGGCTGCCTCTCTTTCTCTCCCTCCCTCCTCACCTCCCTTCCCTCCTCCCCACCTCCATTCAGGGGTGGTGGGGGGGGTGGGTTTG
>JABFDZ020000039.1:7458776-7475046 GCA_019775955.2 Pollimyrus isidori
CAACGGCCTGGTCTGGAAGGCAATGGAGTGCGCCACCCACCCCTAGCCCTAACTCTGTACTGATGGGCAAATCACAAGCTTTGGTCTTCCCTTCCATAGCACGCAAACACTATCCATCACATCTCACGATTCCCCTGACGTGACAGGCACCCCATAATATTCTCCATAGTTTTGGCCATGATTACTTCTCCTTGAGCGCGGCCTCTCTTTTTGGGTAGTGCTCAGATGACGAGCACCGTATTCAGGAATCAATTTAAGCGAATGACACTCTGTAATGAAAGGTCCTGTGTGAAGTAAAATATTCGATCGCAGTGTAACGTTTCACTTTTTTGTGCAGAATTGATTTCCCCCCCCAACCCCCCCATTCGGCTGGGTAGTTATGGCTGGCAAACTTTAAACTGGCCGTCCAGGGGAGCGGAGCTGCGGCGGTGTATGCCGGCCGGATCCGTGGGGCCGCCTTAGCCTGGTGGCACCGGGGGGGGGGGCTTCTGCGTTGTTTATGCAGCTGTGCTCTGGCTTCTGGTTTCCGTAGAAACCCAGGCTTCCCAGGCGCCGCGCTCGGCCCGCTTTATCCACTGGGATCTCTGGTATGTAATTCTCTTTTCTCTGCCCACTCTGCCGCACCCTTTTAAAAGGCCACAAAATTCTGCCAGATGGGGGGGGTCGATCATGATGTGTGACTGTCATGGTTCATCCCAGCCAGCGCGTCGTCAGGTAGTGAATCCCCGCCCTGTGCCCGTCTCACTAGCCAGATTACTGTATCCATGCCATTTTCCAGGCTAATTACTCTGCCGTTATCTTGCGAGCGGGATTCCAAGCCCCTTCGTTGGTGTGGGGGTTGGGGGGGGGGACACAGGGACTGCATCTCTTCAGTCTGGAGCATGTTTCTGTTGGCTTCCAGCTCCAGCCGGGTCCCGCAGAATGGTGCCGGCCATCCTTGGCAGTTGCCTGTTGTTGCATCATCACCTAAATGGCGAGATTCACTCCCCGTAAGAGAGAACAATGAGCGACAGGGAGATTAAAAGGCGGGGGGTGGGGGAATAGAGTAGGTCCCTTCGCCCCGCCCCATGGCCTTGATATCACACCTAGTGACAGAGCCTAATGGAAATCCACAGCTGTCTGGAAGGGGGTATTGTGGGACATAAAGCCCCCCCCCCCATTGAATCACTGAAACTCACCTCAGTCGGATTTCAGAGTTTGTAATTGGGGAATGCTGGGGAGTGAGTGTGAGAGAGAGAGAGCAGCAAGGGCATCCAAGGCCTCCCCATGTCCCGTGCTCATCCTCTACCCACCCCACCCCACAGAAGGCTGATCTTCTATGAAGCATGCCGTTGGCAGTGTGCCGTCTCAGGCTCCCCATGAGGGCACATGGGCAGGTGCGGGGTGGATACATTTTGGCCTCCCGGCCTTAAAAATTGTAGCCACATCCTACTACCTGAGGAGGCACCAATCTTCACATTTGTTCGTTGGCGCTTTAGGAACAGTTCGGCAGGAGGGAGCCACACTCTGCTGCTCTCTGAGGAACTTCTGCTGGTGATGTTACCATAGTGTGTCAAGATCATCCCCCATGCAACCCAGTGGTGAGGAGAGACTGAAAGGGTTGATGCTCTTATGATAATGATGACTAATGCTGCAGCGTGATTGGACGTCATGTCGCTTCCGAGAGGTCCATGCGACAGTCCTGAGGACATTGCAGTACTGGGAGAAACTCTTTAAAGCATGGGGGGGGCTGCTTTCTGCCAGTCACATGAGTGGTTAAGGTCCCCCCCAATGTCTGTTCCCCACTGGTCATTATGAGCAGAGTAATTAGAAACTATAGCCTGATTGGCTGAGCCTGAAATGCCTCACCCCTTGGGGCTGGGCATCTTGTCTGTAGATGCCGAGATCACTGTAGCCCGATATGGATTTTTAACCATTGTGATCCTGCAATGACCTGTTTCCCCATAGTACTGTGTGCCTGTGTCAGAAGTCGAGATGTTTTCAGATAGGAGATGGGCTCTGTGCCGCGTCGAGATGGTTTTGGCAAATAAATTCTGAAAATAAAGTCCAACGTCGTGGCTTTAAAGTCATATTTGCCACATGACGACAGCATGGAATGCTGTTCAATTCCCACTGGGGTAAAAAAGTGTCTGACTTTCGCACAGCAGCCCTTTAATTGCACAGATGTACCCCATGAAGTGGCAAGTGGGTATTTAATTCCTCAGCTGATGTAGGCCGCTGTCCGGCTTCTATCCCTCAGTGAAGACAACCGATACGAGGCAGAGGCTGGGAGGATTCCTGTGCCTCACGCAGGAATTACGCCTCTTTTCTCATGTAGGATCTGCCTGCACGCGTGTCATGGATGGGGTAGCGGATGTGGGTTTGAATGGGGGGAGAGTAGTGACTGTCCAGGGGAGCAGCTCTTCAAACAGTCTTCTGATGCTGAAGAAGCTTGTATTGACCTCGATCGACCCTCCCTGAATTCTCGGGATGGCGTGGTCCCGTCCGGTCGGGCTCATAGCCAGCACTCACGAGTCCCTTTCCTGCTTTGCGTGCCATGGGCTGCTTTGTTTTGGTTTTTTTCTTTAAGTGATTTATTCCAAGCAGCATTGATGAGGTCAGACGCTCCGTACCTCCGTAGCAACCTCTACAAACCTGCTTACAGCCTCCATGCTGCCACTGCCTTAAACAGCTCCCTCTGGGTTTTTTTTTTTTTGCCCACACGGTTTATGAGCACGAAGCGATTCGCTTTTACCTGAAATGCAATTGCTTTTTTTTTTATCTCTCTGTTGTCTCCTCCTCCTCCTCCCTGGGATGAAGTTTTATTAAACTCGCGGCTTCTGAGCCTGACGGCCGCCGTTCTCTCCACGGAAACAGTGCCGCTATCTCGGGGCGGCAGACGGGCGCGGGGTGAAAGACAAATCAGACACCTTATTTCCCTCCTGCTGGAGAGATTGACACAGGCCTATTTTACCTCTGAAATCCCTCGTCTCTTCTCCCACACCCCCCACCCGACACGTCGCAAAAAAAAACCCTTTTTTAACTCTGCTGGAAGTCGAACGTGACGATTCGGGGAGTGTTTTGTGTCGCGCGCATCGAAAATCAGGGTCTGTGGACCCATGACTTCACACAGATAAGGCATTAAAATCTGCTGTAGGGCGGGGCTCGCTTCACCATAGCGGGTTGGGAATCGCGGATCCACCCCTCCCATCAGGCTAGCTGTCCCGGTCTCGCTGGGGTTTGGGTCCTGGCCTGCCTGTTTCAGTGCTGTCACTTAGGGATGTCATTACATCCATGAATAAAGCTCCCCACTGTCTGATAAGAGCAGATTTGGCAGATATTTCTATAACCACGGCCTTTCAGAGACGTCCTTCATGCTCGGGTGGAGCCGCTTCTGCTTCTGAAATTGTCTCGCCGTCTTTGGACCCAAGAAGTAAGGTAAAACGAATAAATAAAGTTTTTAAAAAAATCATTGCTGGCTGGTCACATGATCTGTCCTGTCCTCAGTGCTCCAGGAGTTTATGACGATTCATCCTGGTCAGGGCATGGAAACAACTACTGGTCATCGCCTGAAAGTCCTGGAAGGCTTTGTTGTTACGTATGACAAGGTTTATGAGCTAAATTGTAATTTATTAATAGAATTGCCATTGGCAGAACTATAAGGTGGCCTAAAGGATAACAACAGAACAAAAATAAAAAAATTTGTAGGTTAACTTGGAGTGTCCAGGGTAAAATTGACTGATGTTGGCTGAAGGCTGTTTTTCTAGTTTACTGTTATAGTATCGATTCCCACCACCCCACACCATCCTCTCCACTGATGTAGGACTAGAGCTCAATAGCGCAGTGTCACCCTGCCCCCTGGCAAGGGCACTGCGGCCAGACTGGTCCGGCTCAGCTCCTTTAATTACCCTTGCAGGTTCTGTCCCATTTGGCTCCTTCGCCTTCTCCCCCAGACCCCCGCTTCCCGCTCGGGCAGCTCCGCAGTGCTGTTAGGTTACCGCTGTCCTTTTTTATAAAATTCCTAATGTTGGAGAAATGGGATCAGAGTATTGAGTTTGAAATACAGAGATTTTGCAGATCTTTGGGATTCCCCTCTAGTCGCTTTCTTTTTGCTGACGGTTCGACTCGGGCCTTGCCTGCCGTTCCGGATCAGATGGTGAGCATATCCACGTGATGCTCATCGCAGCGATATTCAGCTCTCAGTCACGCAGTATGATCGGACTACGCGGCCTGCGATCGTGGCTGTTCGCCAGAGAGTCCTTCGAATGGCGACGACGAGATCCTATAAATGCTGTCACCTTGCTCTGACAGTGCTTTGTTTGGACCACACGGATAACGCAGCCCCGATGTCATTGTCACCGTCTAAAAGCTTGTCTGTGTCAGTAACGGTGTTTTCCCCTGCTGGTCGCCATGGAGAGATGGATATGGATGTCAGTGGACAGCTTCCTGCTATTACAGCCTGTCAGCACATCTCTCCTGCACTGAGATTATTTTATTCTTTTCTTACTTTAAAGTAAAAAATATTTTCTCACCCTCACCCCCCCCCCACCCCCCAAATTCCTCTTTCAGGTCGAGTCGTAGCTCGCCAGCCTCGGAGCCAACAGAAGTGCCTCGCCATGGATATGGATGAAGAGGAGAACATGAGTGAGTCCATCTCACCAGCGCGGTGTTGTTCTGACCCCTAGCTGGGCCTTCCCTCCAAACTGGACCTCTCCTCCCCCACCCACTTGAAGAAGGGGAAACTGCTCTGTCACCTCAGGCTAGGGAATCAGTACTCGCTTATGGGTACATGGGCTTTTTGTGAGAAATGGGTCCACAGAGTACCGAGGTCTGCTTACGACTGGGCTACATCTCATTCGGGTCCCTCGGGGTTTTCTTGGAGGAGCGCTAAGTCCCGCTTGATATGCAGTGGTTTGCTTAGGCTAGATGCCTTTTCTTGTGCTCAAGCCATCAAAAGAGATGTGTCTTCCCCCCCCTTCCCATATCTATGCTGCCAATACATAGGCTTCTCCTGTATTTATGTAAGATGTGTGAACAGCCACCCTCAGGCAACAAACCTATGCTGGGGGCCTTGATCGGCTGCTGCCCCATGGCCCCCAAAAGAGAGGATTTTGAAGGATATTTCCAAAGGCAGACGCCAGCTCACATGGAATTAGTAAAGGGTAAAAAAGAAAAGCGAGCCGTGTCCGATCCGTTACACTGTTATTCCATCCCGCGCTGCTAATTATTATATGGCTCTTCGGTTTCTTTATGTCCTCGTTAACGATGCCTTCAGAGCGTGAGTCGGGGTGGCGTGCCGGCGGAGGGCTCTGACAGAAGCCGCCCTTCAGATCTGTCGCTCCCAGAGCCGCCGGAACGCCACTCCCCGTCGTTTCGAAACAGATGCACCGAGAACTGGCAGCAGACTTGCGGGTGGAGACAACCGCTCGGGCGACGTGTGGGACGGCTTTAGTCTGCAGGACCCTGGTGTTGGAGATGCCAGCTTTGTACTGGCGTTCCCCCAATGGGAGGGCTGGGCTTCAGTAACTGTGCAGAGGCCCTGAAATGAGAAATACGCCTTTATCATCCCCACCTCCTTCGCTGCCCGTGACTAATTGAAAGCTGCAGAAAAAGTGCTCATTTTAGTGTGCAGACATATCTCCCGCTCCTATACCCATGTGACATGTTTCTAGAGAATGTTTAAATAGCTGTAGAGCTTCTCGCTGAAAGCCTTTGATTAAACCTAGAGGAACGTTACAAGAACGTACAGCCAATTAGGTGAGATGTACATCCTCAGTGTGAAGACCCATTCCATGAAAAGCTTACGGAGGAAAGGCCAATCAAGGACAGGAAAGAAACTTTCTGAAAGGTTACTTTTTGCAGTGAAACTCTTGCATAAGGATTTTGAGAGAGTTTTTCAGAAGTTTGAGATGAGCGGCAGCTGGAACCTGAAGCGGTTTTATGGTAGCCCTCCATTGTGGTTCCAGAGTGTGTGGTTTTGTTCACTGGCCTGTGACATGCTATTAAATCTGTTGTCAGTGCCCCCCTTGCTTTGAGCAGCGCTCCTGGGAAGGCCCCCCCCCCCCGGATGTCAGATCACGTTGCCGCCGGGGACACGGGCGTGAGGCTGGCATTCCTGTGTCCGAGGTGCTGATGTCATGATGACAGCAGATGTGACCAAGCCGTCTCCTCCATAACATCCTACTGCCCTGTTCCCTGATATTAGCAGGAATACAGGAGAAGAAACTGTCTTTAGTTTTTGTATGAAGTGTCAAAACCAGGAAGAACTGTAGCTCCCACCCAGCCCAAACTTGATAGGGACACCCTTCAGAGCATACATAACACGAAAACCCTGTGGGGGCGTGGGGGCCGACCTACAAACGGTCAGGGCTGGGCCATCATCCGCCGCAGCACAAAGGCAGGTAAAGATGCAGAGCAGGTAAGGATTCACACAGCAGACATACAAGGACAGCAGAGCAGGGGAGCCTTACATCCACATCATTAAAAATACTAGCCAGTTTTCTTATGTGCTGCGTAACGTGTCAACTTGACGTTGGGCTGTCACTCCAGGCTCAAAGATGTTAAATATTTCTTCCTGTGAAATGTTGGGTATAACTATGAATGCCTGTAATGGTCTGGTTCTCAGCAGTAACTGGGA
The DNA here is from genome assembly GCA_019775955.2 of Pollimyrus isidori. Taxonomy (NCBI): domain Eukaryota; kingdom Metazoa; phylum Chordata; class Actinopteri; order Osteoglossiformes; family Mormyridae; genus Pollimyrus; species Pollimyrus isidori. The sequence continues at coordinate 7,465,393 of JABFDZ020000039.1, forward strand.
TTCTTATGGTTGTAACATGTGACCGGCGGAGGCTTGAGCATGTAAGGACACCAGGTAGTTGGAGGTGGATGCAGTAGAATAATGCCCCTCCCCCCCCCGGTGGTTCCTTCCAGAACTGGGGCTCAGCTTAGTGCGGGGCTGTATCTAGAGGTGTGACTTGCCTCTTAGGTGCTGGTTTTGGCCAGATTCTTTTGTGCTTAGAGCCCACATTTCTTATACAGTCTTTGGCAGCCTGCCCGGATGGCCTGCTCTCCGCTATCCTGAATTCCATCCCTCAAGTCATTGTCTCTCTCACACACACATACACGCATGCGCACATATTTGTATTGATATGGGACTCTCCATTCATTTATATGGGAAAAACCTAAACATCAACAGTAACCCCTACCCAACCCTTAGCTTAACCATAAGTAGCCAAACAAAATACAAGGCATAGTTTTTTATTGCAGTCAAAGATTTTTAGCAATTTGAGTTTCCCTTTGTAGGGACTGAAAAATAGTCCCCACAATTTCGAAACAGGTTTTTATCACATTGTGCTAACCATGTGTCCCCACATAATTTATTTTTTCACACACACACACACATACTTACACACACACACACACACACACACACACACACACACACACACACACACACACAGGGCTCATTCATGCATGCACACACAAACGGAGATATACAGTGACACACAAAGAAAACCTCCAAATGCACTCCAAGAATATTTTATGCAAAGTATCCAGGAGCAGAACTACTATTCCACCTGAAGGTCAAGGCAGGCAATTTAATAGCTGCCTGGTGATTATGAGTGTCTTTCAAAAGTAATTGGTTCACTGGTTTTGAAGTTTGACTCTAAAAACGTCCTCCGAAGAGCGCTGGCCGCTATGCGGACGAGCGAGACCAGGCCGCGCTGGGGCCCTCGTGTAGCAGGGTTCATGTTAACTAGAGCTTTTCTGCCGGACTAGACCTAGTGAAAGCATGACATGGTATACAGGTTACTAGGGATTATAGTTATTTCTGTGTGAGATCCAGTGCAGCTGAATCCAGGATGGTGAAATGTGCTTGTAAGGGGGTTTATGTTGGTCTTCCAGTTGGTTTTTGTGATATTTGCTCTTTTTCTCAGTTTTTGTTCTCTCTTCTCCTGGGGCACCTCCTCCCATCTGCTCCTCTCTGTGATGCGCCCTCTTCACCTGCCAGCCTCCCTGCTCTTCTACACCAAGCTCGCTCTCCCCCCCCAAATCTCTCTCATCCCTGTCTCCCTCTATTCCTGTCTCTCCCTCTCTCTCTCCCTAACCCCCTCATCCCTGTTTCTCCCCCTCTTCTCTCATCCCTCCCTCTCTCTCTCTCTCCTCTCTCTCTCCCCCCCCTCCCCAAAGGAGTAACCTATGGAGCTTTTGCTGGAGGATGTTATAAATGGAAATTTAGTCGACGTTCCATCAGCTTTGTGGACGAGACAGGGTGATGTGTGTTCCTTGCAAATGGCCATGCTACGCACCCCCCCCCCCCCTCCCCACTCAGTCCCATGATGGTTAAGCCGGTTGACGTTGTGGGGTTAACACCGTGATGCACTGGAACGGCACCCTGTTCCCATGACAGCCTGCTCAGAGCAGCATCCGGGTGATGGATGCGGTCTCAGTCTCACTTGTGTCTCAAAAGCTCCCTCAGTCAATCTGCTTCTTTCATCCAACCAAACCCCCAAAATCACTGCCAACCTACCCCCCCCTCCCCCCAAACCCAGTCCAGTACACACACTGGCCCCATAAGAGACACCCTTTCACTATCCCACGCTTGATCATTTTTCTCCCTAAAGATTATTCTTTAAATTATTAACGGCATCAGATATGAATAAAGTCTACTCTATAAAATTAGATTTATGCATTTTATGCATTTGATTCATTTTAATGCTTTTGAAGATTATTATTCTGTCTTTATAGCAGCAAGCTTTTGTTTACTGTGGTTCATCTAATTGTGTTTGTATTGTTCACAGTTAACTGCAAGGTCCTGAAAAAGCTATGCTGTTTCTGGCCTGGTCTTTTAATTACATTTATGTGTGTGTAACTGTTTCTCTGCTATCTTGTGTGATGCCTCATTTAAAAGTCTGTTGAATTCTCAGTAAGCTCCTCTCCCCGACTGCCCCCTTTAATCAGATGAGGGACACACATCACCCGTTCAGTCACAAAGAGCGGTAAAGGAATTGTTAAATTTTGCATTTACAAGGTCCTGCAACGAAGGCGTTGTAAGTTACTCTTTCTGGGTACCACAGGTTCGTGCAGCACCGACGTAAAGGAAAACCGCAACCTGGACAACGTCTCCTCCAAGGAGGGGGCGGGGGAGGCCACTCCGCTTCCCAATGGCGGCGGTGGGGGCGGTCGCAAGCGCCCCCTAGAGGAGGGCAATAATGGGCACGCGCATTCCAAGTTTCGGCCCAAGAAGCGCAAGAAAACGCCGGGGCCCGTGCTGCCCAAGAACGCTCTGATGCAGCTGAACGAGATCCGTCCGGGGCTGCAGTACAAGCTGCTGTCGCAGACGGGCCCCGTGCATGCACCCGTCTTCGTCATGACCGTCGAGGTCAACGGGCAGCTGTTCGAGGGCTCGGGCCCCACCAAGAAGAAGGCCAAGCTGAGCGCGGCAGAGAAGGCGCTGCGCTCCTTCGTGCAGTTCCCCAACGCGTCCGAGGCGCATCTGGCCATGGGCCGCACGCTCACCGTCAACACCGATTTCACCTCCGACCAGGCCGACTTCCCCGACATGCTCTTCAACGGCTTCGAAACGCCGGCACCCCCCGAGGAGACCTTTTACCTGGCGTCCAACGGCAACGGCTCCTTTGGCCCCCTGGGGGAGTACCCCCTGCCGGCGACCGCTGGCGCCAACAGCCTGGCGCAGTCGCCGCTGCCAGCGCCCTCGGCCTTCGCCGCGCCGTCCAGCGGCAAAAACCCCGTGATGATCCTGAACGAGCTGCGGCCGGGCCTCAAGTACGAATTCGTGTCGGAGAGCGGCGAGAGCCACGCCAAGAACTTCGTCATGGCCGTCACGGTGGACACGCAGACCTTCGAGGGCTCGGGCCGTAACAAGAAGCTGGCGAAGGCGCGGGCCGCCCAGGCCGCCCTGTCCGCGCTCTTCAACATGCAGCTGGACCAGACGCCCTCCCGCCAGCCCATCCCCCGCGAGGGCCTGCAGCTGCACCTGCCACAGGTAGCGCCCGTCTACGAAGTGGGCCGCTCGCCTGCCCCCCTTCCGGGCATTCTTCTCATTAATGCCTGACTCCTTCTCCTCAAAGAATCTTCTCGGTTCATGTTCTTTTTTTTCCTTCCCTCCCCCCTGTTTTGGAAGCAAAATCTTTAATATCCATGAGAAGCGGCTTAGTCTCGGGCAGGGAAGCTGCTGCTGGCCTTGGGAGACGTGGCCGAGTTTGAGAATCGCATGGCTGTGCGTTATTAGATGGCGGCGGAAGCTTTAAATAGCGAGCAGAGCCTTAAATACGAGTCTGCGTTTCATGCAGAAAGGGCCCAGCCACTGGCTCTTCTCAAAAGCAACTGTAATATTTCTAGTGAGCATGAAATTAATATTTCATTTTTAATTAAAAATATAATACAAGCTTCTGTCTAATATACTCTGGTGAATTAAAGCACATTATTACTGATTCTTTCCTTCTGCAGATTTTCAGATTTACGGTTATATTAACGGTTTCTGTCGTTTAAAGTTAAGGCTGTCGGGAAGCGTTGTGAGTACGGATGCATATGCGTAAACAGTGCAGTAAGACCGGTACAAACCAGAATCAGAAGTGACTAATCTGCCAAGCTGGATTGGCCATCACATTCCTTTAGAGGTCCTGGTGCTTTTTGGAGATTTTCTGCACGATAAGCCATCGGCCCTTCAGAGCCGAAAGGCGGGCAGACTGAAGGACGGCGATGGGGTGGAAGTCGGCACAGAGCTGAAGCGCTAAAGTCCTCCGTCTGTGGGGGGCGCATCTATGCACACATCTGTTAATCCTGGCCCATAATCCCCGGTTCGGATAAGAGCTCGTCAAAGTAAACCATAATCTTAATTAACATCACCTCAGCGACGGCGTGGAAACATGGCAGCTGGCTATGCATCTCCCTCTGGCCAGGCTGTGTCTGAGGCAGACCAGTGTCTGTCGATAGGGGGGAGGCTGCACCCGGCCCAGGCTTTCTTAAAGAGGAAGTTGCTTTATCTCTGTCTCTAACCAGTTGCGCTCGAATGGCCTGTGATGTTGTGGCCACTGAAAAGCTATTACCCAAATACCCAGGCTAACGCTAACTCCTGAGCTCGGTGTCTGCTGTCTGCTTATAAGATCTACGGGCACAGAGTTTGAAGTGACAATTAGTGCCTAAATTGTTGGGGTCCCCCCCCCATGATCACGTGCACTTATGCTTAATTCGCCATGCTGCTTCTCTCGTCTAATTGGCTAATTTGTTCTTCACCCTGGAATATTTATTTAATTTGGCGTGAGCAAAGGTGCCCTCTGTGTGGCCTACACTAATTAGGAAAGCAGAAATGCTAAAAGATGGGATTGTTTGCGTTTATCACCTGAGTAAAACGCCTCCCTGAGCCTCATTTCCCACACTTCCCAACACCGCCTAGAGCGCTAGAATGTTCCAGGACTGGAAGTCCAGGCTCATTCTCTGAATTCCTGCTCATAGGGGCAGCAATTCGTTTGCTCATAATTTTCTACATTGTTGATTGTATTTAAAGCGTGAGCGGAATGGTATTCTCAACTCTTGACCCCCATCCTAGTTAAACCATTGCAGTGTGCATGCTGGGATTTGTAGTCCCAATTCTATTAAAACATTCTGTTTGGTTTATGTTGGGTGTTCCTTGGGCAAAAAATTTTAATAGCTTCAGTTTAAAGGGTTGGATTATAGATGCATTGTGCCAAAAAGACCATTTGGCTGTTATTCTGTAAACAAACAAATGAGAAAAATAACGTGACATTTCAAGGTCAAGTGCTTCCATAGTAACTCTAATAGGTATGCCTTTCTGAGACGTGTTCCCTTGCTCTGCACCAGCAATCACTTTGCCATTTCTAGCGAGTTCATTAGCTCTGTGTGTCTGTAAGTCTCTCAGCTAGTGTGTGTGGCAGTAGCGCGCTGCACTTTTGCGGCCTGTGCCCCCAGAGACCCCCCATGGGTGCTCAAACACTGTTCTGTGGTGTCTCAGGTGCTGGCGGATGCCGTGTCCCGCCTGGTGGTGGACAAATTCAGTGAGCTGACCGACAACTTCACGTCCCCTCATGCACGGCGGAAAGTCCTGGCTGGTGTCGTCATGACCACAGGTACCTCTTCACTCCCCTGAAGGTGTCATTCAGTTTTATTGTCACGTGTGTCTGGAAGACCTCAGACAAATTCCTGAGCCACAGTTGCAGGGGAGTGGATCGTGGACAGAGACTTTAAGGGTTGGGGGGGTAATAGGGCAAAAATTAGTGCAATAAAGCACAAGACATTGTAAAATAGTAGGGTTTCCCAACTCCTGGTACCAGTACATGGCCAGTATTCCGGTATGTTTAACGACCCCTCACACACATGCATGCTGTTCACACCTGGAAAAAAAATTGAAATGGTTTAACTTATGAATCAGCCAGCTGATCTTCCAGCACCCCTCACCCCGGCCATTTTACCAGTTCTATTTTTTTCTTTTTTTTGATACTTTTTCTTTACAAATGATTTTATTTTTGTACATCAACCAGTCTATAAAGATCAGGGTGTTGGGGACCTGTACAGTATAGGAATTGGAACAATAAATATGCAGAAACATAAAAGTCCAAGAGCCCTACCCTCATCCTGGTTCCCCCCGCCCGCCCTGGTCCAGGCACGGACGTGAAGGAGGCCCAGGTAATCTGCGTCTCCACAGGGACCAAGTGCATAAACGGCGAGTACATGAGTGACCGCGGCCTGGCGCTGAACGACTGCCACGCCGAGATCATCGCACGCCGCTCTCTCATCCGCTACCTGTACTCTCAGTTGGAGTTCTTCCTCAGGTACGGAGAGGCTCCCCCCACAGACACCCACCTCCTGGGGATGACCTGCACCGCCTTTGTGGCACAGATCAGACACCGGTGGCTGTCATTTCACTGTTGCACCAGCCTGCTCCCTGCTGGTGCCAGGCTAGCAAATGCATCTATATGCTAAGCGGTACACACACATCTGTATTAGCACATCTGTTACTTAATTTCATTTCTGGAGGGGTGTTAGCTTTGACACCTACTCCACCCTCCATCAACGCCTGCTGTGTTGGCACTCGGCATAATGCCACCCCAGATACCCTTTCATCATTCCCTTTCCCCACCACGGCACCAACTAGCGATGAATGGCTTGTTTGCAAGGGACCCTTTTGCCCCCAGGACCCTCCGTGAGTGTGTGACATTAATGAAGATTGAGTGACGTGGCAGCCTACTAAACGGTGCTCCATCAGAGCGCTGCTGAACGGCCACAAACAAGCTCTGTTATTGCAAAGCTAATAGGTTTCTCCGTTTTCAGTCAGGCTCCTCGTTAACAGCCCTATTAGGTGCTTAATTGAATTATATCTGAGGCTAATAAAACAGAATACAGACTTACATGTGAGACGTGCTTCCAGACTAGACCTAGGGCATACGGTATGCCAGCCCCTACCTTCCATTTTAGGGCAGACTCACATCTCCCTTTCCTCCTGCGTCCTGTAGCAACAACAAAGAGGAGCAACAGAAGTCCATCTTCACCAGATGCGACAAGCACGGCTACCGGCTGAAGGACAACGTGCAGTTCCACCTCTACATCAGCACCTCGCCCTGCGGTGACGCCCGCATCTTCTCCCCCCATGAGGCGGGCGTGGAAGGTAGCCTTCACCGCACGGATTTACTGAAGCGGCTCTGATCTTTGCAGGGTTCCGGTGGCTTAAACAGTACGCCACCTGCTGAGCAGAAACCAAACTGTATGTGTGGATATTCTGAAAGATTTTTTTGTTCTTTAATGTCGAGGGCCCATAGGTTCCCAAGATCCATTAGTGTAATAGATACGCAAACAGGCCCGGTGAGCAGGTAAGAGCAGCCTCAGTAACAGGGCTATAATTGGGGGATGTCCTGGAGAGCGAGCACAAGCACACAGATGATGTAGTCATAACCATTGAATTAATTAATCCATCTGGCTTAAGTATTGCCTCAAGATACAAGTTATTTATTTATTTATGTTCCTCTAAGTCGGGGGGAATTTGCGTTGGAGATTGATCCATCACCACGAATCCAAGGTCAGAAACGGGACAGATCAGTGTCTTTTTATTTGAGGTAGTCAGAAAACCAGAAGATGTACTGTAGATGATCTGTCATGCCAGCTCAGTCTTAATGTTTATGGGATAGCCATATTTTATTTTATTTTATTTTATTATTAAAAAAAAACAAATGTGATATCTAAATTTGGTTGGCTCAGAAATCAGACCACCCAAAGAATATAACATTTTAATTAAAATCATTTAATGAAAACTGTAAGAAGGCCTTGCGTCTGTAATGTGAAGGACTTCTGCTTACCAAGCAGAGAAGATATTTCCATGGCGGAGCTGCCCTGTGAGTTTTTGCCCTAGCATGCATGTGAAAGGGGCACCGTGTTCCTTTCCACAGACCAAGGAGACAGACACCCCAACAGGAAAGCACGGGGCCAGCTGAGGACCAAGATTGAGTCTGGGGAGGGCACCATCCCCGTGAGGTCCAGCAACACCATCCAGACGTGGGATGGGGTCCTGCAGGGGGAGAGGCTGCTCACCATGTCCTGCAGTGACAAGATTGCAAGGTCTGCCTCCCGCGACCCACCATCAGGGGCACTAATCATCATGCTTAAAACACACGTTTGTCTATGGCAAACACAACATATGTTTTGTATAGAAAATCTTTGTATTTGATGGTCACATGGTTGGCCTTTGAAGGCCCTGGGTTGACACTTAAGTCAGGATGGGTTTTAGTGCTTAGTGACTTGATTGTAGCTCCTGGGACACCATGAAGTACTTAACCAAGTGTTACTCTGGCCCTGGTCCAACATGTCGCTTTATTAACTTAGTCATTAGCCTGTGCACAGCCCCCGTTAATCAAACCTCTTGGCCAACTACTTTCATATTCTGATCACACAGAACCAGTACACTCACACAGGAAGCACGTTGGGATCAGCAATACATAACTGAATAGCTTGTCAGGATCCATTGAGAGTTGTAGTGCCTATGTAATTGTACTATTGCCTCAGTTTCTGAAGGTACTCTGCATTGTAGTTTTTGTATTCATTGATTTACTGACTATTTTAATGGTATTGAGAATGATGTCAGCGTTCACCTTACTAGAACAGACCAAGCAAAGTACCTTTGGTGCAAACCATCTATTTAGTCAGATGTGCTCAGGAGCGCCCTCGTGTGGTGTATAGTCACACTGCGTATTAGCCGTACAGAGGATCTTCATTGCCATAGATTGTTTGTAGCCTACTCCCATGCATCATCACTGTTGCCAAGTTATTAGCTTTGGCTCGTTAAAGGTTACCCAAGACGTCAGAGGCAGAAACAGGCACCTGGAGAATGTGGTCACGCACGGCCAAACCCAGAGAGACCGAACAGAATATAGAGACCCACGAGAGTGAGCTGAACGGAGCCACAGAGTGACCAGTTATCCGGCGCGTAAAGGGCAGCATCTCCAGGAATCTGCACCCCCCTCAGAATCCTCTGGTCCCCACGCCACCCCCATTTGTTTTTTTTAAAACCCCCACCTGAGGGTTAAAATGGGCTCCAAATTGCCACATCCATGTGAGTAGCGATTCAAAGCCCCTCGTTAGTGGTGGCTGGCTCGTTGTGGAGTGGGGGGGCGACCAGTCCGGCCGGTTGGCGCTCGGGGGGGCCACTGCTTCACTGAAGCGCCAATCACTCGAGTGCCTGCAGCCAGATGTGGGGAGCGGCCAGCCTTGATTAGGCTTTGATTTGACACAGTGGAAACTCCTGCCCTGCTGGGCCAGCCCACCTGCCTGGGACTTCTTTTTAAGACCCAAAACCAATAGCAGGAGAAAATTAGTGCTTATGACATTGTTCATGTCAGGCCCTTAAAAGAACTCTAGGTGGTGTTCTTTTGTTTTTTTTCTTCCCTTTTTCCTGATCAGGCCAGTGAGCGTTTCCATGGTGCCACGTGACCGGCGTGTGGCTCGCTTGCCCTCGTGGTCGGTACCGCCTTATGCTCGTAACCCGCGTGAGGTCAGGAGAGCCAAACTCCTCATCCGTGCCGTACCGCTGAGCTGCCCTCTCCCCCTGACGCAGGTGGAACGTGGTGGGCATCCAGGGTTCGCTAATGAGCTACTTCACGGAGCCCGTCTACTTCAGCAGCATCATCCTGGGCAGCCTGTACCACGCCGACCACCTGTCCCGCGCCATGTACCAGCGTATCGCCGACATCGAGGACCTACCGCAGCCCTTCACGCTCAACCGGCCCCTGCTCAGCGGTGAGCCCCACGCACTTCGCCTCCATTTGTGTTCCATAAAATGCCGGAAGCCTCAGCCTGCCTCCGTGCACCTTCTGGGCCCCCCCCCCAGCTCCGCTCAGTGCTGGCCGCCCCCGTGTTCTGACGCCCTCGCCTGCCACCTTGTCACCAGTCTGGAAACACAAATATCTCCATACTTACTCTCTTTTTTCCCCACATTTATCCAGACATC
>JABFDZ020000039.1:7494279-7512400 GCA_019775955.2 Pollimyrus isidori
TCCCGCCCCCCACCCCCCCCCCCCCCGCCGCCCCCCCCCCACCCCCCCCCCCCCCCCCGCGCCGCGCGCCCCGGCCCCCCGCGGGCCGGTGCGGGTAGCTCCGTGGCGAAGCACCTGGATCATTTATAGCATGCAGCTAATGCGATGTCCCACCTTGCTACTTAACAAGGATGCAGAGCTGTTGCTTGGGAACCAACGAAGCCATGCGGTAGGGCTCTCATTTAGCAGGGTGTGTTCACACTGTACGGTGATGTCAGAGTGGCATCCCACTCTTGGAGTGAAGTTCGCTGTGTGTGGAGTGATGTTAACACCAAACAAGCCATTTGCCTGCCCACCACATTGTCCTGTGCCACTTCTGTGACCCTAATCTCTTTTATTTACGTAGATATCTCTTAAGCGGAGGGATTTTAATAAATCTGTTTAGCATATCACCGCTAGCTGGCCTTGTTTGTTGCTGTGCCACGTTGTTTTGTACCCATGGGTATAATGGCCGGGAGCACAGGCTAGGTGCACAGGCCTGGTGCACAGGCTAGGTGCACAGGCCTGGAGCACAGGCTAGGTGCACAGGCCTGGAGCACAGGCTAGGTGCACAGGCCAGCAGCTTGTAATCCAAGCACAAAAAGCTGCAAAGTGCTCCTAGAGTTATATGCAGGCGCGATATGGTTAAGTGATGTTAATTGCCAAAAAAAAAAGTACTGCAGATATCACAGAATATTTATTACTCTGTTTACTGGTGTTTTCCAACTGAATGTGTTAATAAAATGTTTATGAGAGTTAGCACAAATAATCTCATTCTTAAAATAACCTAAAACCAAACAATATCGCCATCTTGTGGACACACACTCTTATTGCATAAAATATTTAAATTTAGTCCCCTGGTGGATGGTTGGTCGTCAGTTAAAGTATATATTTGCACGTTATATTTATATTATATTTCAATAGACTACATGTTATATTTAACATTTTCAGGGTATTAGCACAGTAAAGAACAAAATATAGCAATAGTGTGTTACGATCTGTTCAGTATATTAGATACCCAGTGATATTCTTGATTATGGCTCAATCTCCGGTGTTCATCATACCGAAATGTTGCCATGATTTCATATTATCACTGTCCACAACTGGAAATACACACATAACCAATCTAACATCAGTAAGGGACTGAAGGCTGTTTTTAAATCAGCTTGCAAACCTGCTTTACTGCCGTCAGCTACTTCCCCCACTCCCTGCCACCACATACTTTTCCAGACACAGGAATCTTGAGAATACCATCAGATATGATTCTCTGTGGAATGCTGTCCAGCAGACATGTTCACACTAAATATGGCAATAATCGAATAGAACCATAAATAACTATCTGCAAAAAGTTGTCTGTTGTTCAGTCCCATAAAAGCACCAAAATGGCTGCGAGGAGTGTATTGGAAATGAATGGCACCTCACATGTATCATTTTGGATTAGAAAGTAAATCCCGAAGCTTTAAATATTTCTTGTAATCTCTATGAGTCGGTAAATGGAAGGATATGATGTCAAAACTGGTGATGTGTTGTCATGACGGCCAAACACAGCGCATGGTTACTGCAGTGTCCTGCAGTGTAGGACATCCTAGAATGTTGTCGTGACTTCTCCACCAGACGTCAAAGAAATCCTGAATAAGCACTGCATCCACAGCGACCCCTCTCGTGGCCAATTTCACCTCCTGAATGGCATAGTAATACTTTATTAATCCCCATGGGGAAATTCTCGTTATGCTTTTCCTATCTCGCCCTCCATGAGACACACACACACACACACACACACACACGGGTGATGCCCCCTGGTGCTGAGGTAAGGGCCCTGCTCAAGGGCCCGTGTACATATGACTATTCTATTGAGGCTGGGGCTCGAACCAGCCAGCAAGCTTCCAATCACAGGAATAGAGGCTTAGGCTGCAGAGGCACACACTGCCCCCTAAGGGGCATTCATAGCACTACATTCTGCACCAGCTTCTTTCCTCGCGCCATCAAACTCCTCAATATGCTTCTACCTCTGCACCCGTCTAGAATTCCAGTAAACAACTGAAATTAACAATTGTTAATCACCCATCTGTCTTGGTCATTTTCTGCATCAGTTGCACATGACAATGAAAGAGCTGCTTTACATGCTATGTATTTCTGAGATAGTTTACCATCAAACCTACTGCACAGCCCTAGTCAATGTGACACTATATGCAACATATTTATCTATTTATTGATTATTGTCTTGTGTGTTATACAGAACTTATGTTCTGTGTGAAGCCATTTCAAAGTCTCATATGAGCGCCATCATTTCTGTCTTTGCCTGCATACTTTGAAATAATAATATAGTTTGACTTGATTTGTATCATATGGGGTCCAAGCAGCCTTAGCTCCTGGATCCCTGTTGTTTTTCTTTATAATGGTTTGATTGAATCGTCATCAAATTAATTTGTAACAAAGCACACAACCAGTCACACATTTACAGAATGGAAACAGGAGGAGTAAATAAGCGATAAGAGGAGTGACAAGAGTCCAGTTATTCTCAGTATTTTTATTGTTTTTGGACCAAGTGTGAAACGTGATTGTTTGTGGATTTGTGATTCTAAGTTTATTTGCTGTGCTTTCTCCATTTCTGGTACTGATGAGGTTACAGCTCGGTGTGCAGAGTGTTCTTGGCTTGTATCATGTTGTCCTTCACTGTAGAAAAAAAAATATTGCTATTTAACTTGAAGCAGTTTCTTCAAATTCTGGGCTTTATTTGATTTATGGATTTTTGAATGGGGGTGCCAAATGTAAACATCTCAGTTGAATGAGTTGGGGGGGGGGGGGGTGCCCTGTCTGACTCTCTGTGATGTTTATATGTCGGAGCAGGGTTGACTTGGACCCACAGAGGAAAGCGGTGTACTCACATACGTCGATGTCTCCAGGCTCGTAAACATATAGGCCATTGCCATACTTGCCAACAATTTCATCGCGCACTACCATGGATGGATCTAGAGAGAAGGAAGAAAGGGGTGATGGAAAAGAGAAGCCACATGAGGATGGCCAACAAGGCACCCGGCACGACCCACTGAATCCAGACCCAATAGCCATGTCCCATTAAATTCTCTGCGTCAAATACATCTGCTCCATGTCACTGTAATATCAATTGCCTAAAATTGATTTTAAATATAGAAATATATGAAGCTGTAGTTTAGCATGATCTAAGATGTCAAAATTGTTAAAAACTGAGTGTGCAAGGATTCAAACAGAATAGTGAAATACAATAAATTCATAGTGATTTATCAGTGTTTCTCAACCCAGTCTCCGGGGACCCCCAGGCACATAACTTACTAACTTGTTGCTAGTTGCTTTTCTCAATGATAAAAAAATTGACTGACTAAGCAGCTGAACCCTCACTGACCAACAAAGACTATCCTTGGGACATAATATCCATCTGGAGCCAGGTTCTTGTCTGAGGTTTCCTCCTGGAAATAAAGACATTTCACTGAAAGCCTGTACCATTGTATACATGGGCATGTTAGTTCATGTAATGTGAGTCACTCCTCATACAAATTGCGGCAATAACATGTGGGACGACTAACAGCTCATTCAACCCCTTGAGGGAAGGAACTCAACAAAACATCCCTGAATAGGCTCTTGCGTGCATCTGACAGCTAATCCAAACTATGTTAGTAAAAACAGGCAGCTACTTAACAGGTAAAAATGTTGAAATTCATGCGGTGCAAGTTATTCTGAATAAGCAAGCAAGACTATAGCTATCTAACAGAACAATTCGTAGAATTAGAAAATGAAATAGACTGATTAAATGCAGTGCATACTGCAAATATTTTAAAATAAATTTAATTCACCATCAGATTGAGCATGATGAAATCCTCTCGGGCCATTTTCTGGATATCTTCATTTGCAGCAAACACCTTTTTAAGAGCTAAAATTAAATATGAGACGCAATAATCTTTTAGAACAAATTCTGTAAAAATGCAAAAAAAAACTTTAAAAGAATTTGTTTAATTTGTTTTGATTAAAAAATAAGTAAATCCTTCACCAGTCATCACAGTTTAATTGATTTTAATTAATATTACTTGAGATTACAGTAGGAGGCAGTGAGAGAGGCAGCAACAAGCCCTCTAAAGTCAGCCCCCTCCCCTTCGTGGAGGAAAGCAGCCATACTGTTGCGTGAAACATTGTAAAGTCATCTAAATTTAATCAGTGTTTTCCCAGCTTCTAACAGACATGTTCTTGCAACAAGTTTTATTTTGGCTGTCAGTCTAGGGACAGTTGCAACCTGTTGTTTTAATCATCCCAACATGCTATCACTGAGGGAGGAGATGGTTATACACAACTGTGAGTATGATGTGGACTAATTGCCCTTTCTTACCCTCTCTCTCACACACACATATGCCACATGACATGCACACACACACACACACACACACAAACACACAAATAATGACTTACCTGCATATCCAGATGCACAAAAAAATACTTCACAACATTCACACACACATAGTTCACTTCAGTAAACTTTAATTTGATGTCCCCTGTAATGTGGTTGCAACATCTGACTTTGTCTATTCAAGTGTAAATTGTACGTATATATATCCATATACAGTATAGACATGTCACAGAAGTCTGAGAGGGAAGCTGACAGATGTAGGGATAACATATTCTAATTTTGTCTTTCCAATACAGGGTCTCTGAGAAATTGAAGAAAATAAAAAAGTATTGCAACTGTCCACCCTTTTCCCTTCGATTAGACTGAATGAATATTTATATGAGGGAGTTCACTCACCTTGGCTGTATGGACATTCTTCCAAATGATGAATTACCATCAATGGCTTCTGGCTACACAATGCAGTTTGGAATTTAGCACCAAAAAACAACCAAGCATTCTTGTGGCAACCTGAATGCTGGGCGTGCAGTAACGTTTTTACCTTTGTTTCATTTTTGACAAGCCTTCCTCATAGGTTGCGGCCCATTTAATGCTATTGCCCCATCCTTAAAATAAAAACAGGAAGAAAATTAATCGAATACATCAAATAATTTTACCCCCCCAAACAAAAAATGGATCACAGACCAGAGATATGAGGTTTGAAATGGAATGGATTGCTTTTGTGTGGTAGCAAAACTGTGTTATTTTATGCATCTGAAATATATCTGCGATGAGAATTTAAACTGCGTATTGAAAGAGATATACCTCTAGACAGAAGCCGTTTCTCGGGTTCAGATTTTTTCCCGTGAGAGATCACTAATCCCACCGCAAGAAGTGCCAGCAAGAATGAAGACTGAAAACTCATTTTGTGCAACCTTCAAAGCATAAGAAGAAATACATTTCAATGCATATTCACAATCATTTACAAATACACAATCATTTACATATATACAATAACCTATTCACTTATTTTCAAGTACCTAATTAAAGCGCATTTGTAGCAAGTATTAAGTCAATAGTTTAAAGATTAATTTTTTCTATTGCTTGCTTAAGCGAATATATAAAAATATTAAATCTGTTGATCTATGGCAACTTATATTTCAAGATAAACATGTCTGTGCAGGGCTACAGGAAATGTAGCCTCAAGAACCTCATATATGGTAATTATAAAATGTTTGCAAACTGTCAATGAAACACTTACTTTTTTCCCCAATTGGCAGCTGCAAAGCTTTTCAAGGTTGTTACTGCACTCTGAGCTAGCTGCTCTGCTTTATATAGTGCCACTGACTTACCTGACTGACCGAAGATTTCACTTTGATGTCATCAAACCGGTAAGCCAAGTGTCCTTTGTTACAGAAAATATCATAGTCCATGCCTCAAATGGCTCTTTTGTTAAATGAATTCCTTAACATTTATGACATTCCATCCCAGCAGGTGCATTCATGACAAGATGTTAGACAAGAGAAGCCTTATGGGTAATATTATCTATTATTAATAAACTGCACTGATAGAACTGCTCTTCACCACTCACAGGCCTCAAAATGAGAGTCATATTTTTCCGCTTTTCATTTCATTTTAAGGCCATGTTGGTGTTACCCTTCTGCAGCAGAAAATCGAACTTACCCTAAGGGTGAATGACTGTGCTGCCATTATGACACACAACCACAAATGTCAGCTTTAAGCTTCCCTTATAATTCAAGGTTGACACAGTAGTCTAATGCATTCAACTACTGGCTGGACACAGCTCCCAAACACGCTGTGTCACTCTGGACGTTAGCACTTTGTGCCCATGATCAGACAGCTGCAGGTTCATATCCCACAGTCTTTAGAGTGACTATTGGTCGCTGAAACGCCCTTAACAGCAGTTGCTCCAGGGACTGGCTGGCCCTGTATTCTCAACTGTACATTGCATTAGATCAGGGGTGGCCAATCTTATCTCTAAAGGGCCAGTACATGTGCGGGTTTTTGCTGTAACTCCCTAATTAGATTGCTATTTAGAGGACTGATAGGCTGAAGAGTCCTCACACCTGGGTTTGAACAGCTGACCTACAGGTTATCCCAAAAACCTGCATACACACCGGCCCTTTGCACATAAGATTGGCCATCCCTGTGTTAGATTAAAGTGTTTGCTAAAATAAATACAAAATGATGTACATTTCTATAACTGTAACATGAGTAAAATTTACCATGAATACTTAAGTATGGTTTAAAAGAGTAAATGTGTTATTTGGTGGCCTATATTATTGTAGCTTGTAAGAAGACCATCTGTGGTGTTCATCTTAATGCCATAATCATAATTTTAAATATCCAAAGCTATATTTAGCAATATTTATTTATGAAGCTATATCTGTATTGTTAATTGGCTACCATTTGTCTTGTATATCATGAAGAAGCTTTACTGGAAGAACACTTCAATAAAATCTACACTTTATCAGTAACAATATCTAAATGAAAACATTAAATGTAACAAAAATGTAATACTTTACTGCTGTTTAAGTCTCCTCAATGTTCAAGTGAGCGCGTTAATTGTTAGATGTTGCCATGGGCGACAGCCATGACAACCGCTTCCAGTACGCGCATTCTCCGCGAGGCCGACTGGTGCATTGTGGGATTGCTGGATCCCGTAAAGGCTCGATAACGGCTGGAATCATCCGGGGTGTTATTTATTCGACTTTACCGGGAAAAGGGACCGTTGTTCTGGCAGTCGGTCCGTGATACTGGCGCCCATGAATTCGTCGGTAGCCAAGAAGACCCAGGACACCTTGGGCAAAGTGATTAAAAAGCCCCCTCTTACTGAGAAGCTTCTTGGAAAACCTCCGTTCCGCTACCTTCACGACATATTGACAGAGGTATGAAGGACCGCTGAATTTATAAGGAGATTCTCTATTAAACGCCGCGCTCTGTTTATCGGTCAGTATCCCGCAAGTTAAGTTTTTTTTCGGTACGTTTACCCTGGAGAACTTGCTCCGTAACTAGCTAACTTGTTTAGCTTCTTAGCTAAATTTATTTGGAGGGAGAGGGGGTTTCACGCGCCGCGATAAGCAGCCGGCATACGTGCTCGCGCCACTAGTTAGCCTGCTAGCTAACTGAAGGCGAGACATATTCTACTAAAAGCTAGCTCAGGGTAACAGTAGCCTGTTTTGGAGGGGGTCCGATTGACGTTGGCTCACTTGGAAGGTTGGCTGGGCGTTGAGCGTTCTTCCGTTGCTAAGCGCTCATATCCGGCCGCGGAGGTAAACGAAGCGGTGGTCGGCTTCGGTGTGACGCCCGTTTAAGATGCCGAGGATGCACATCTTTTGCCAGGACAGTTTGCTTTCCACGTCTTTGTATGAAGTGTGCCGCAGATTTACTACTATGCTGTCTGAAAGAAGTGACAGCCCTGAACCTTTCGGATTCCGTTACAGCAATAATATGCTGATAAAACTCACTTACGATGATACTGTCGAAGGTAGTCGATTCTTTAGAATTGCACCAACATTGAAACATGCCTAGGTCCTTTAGCGATTCATGTTTTTGCAGTAGTTAATCTATACTACGTTTAACCATTTAGAAAACCGCGATTTTTAAGAGGATATATCTGACTCCAGCTAAATTGAAGAGAAAAGTGACATCAATTCTGTTTGTGGGAAAACGCATATTTTGTCTAAGTAAATGTTATGCATCAAGAAGATTTTCTAAGAATTCACTATTAATTTAAGCAGGGATTTCAGAGAGAAACTCTACAGGGTTGTTTTTAGCTGATTTTATAAAATTGCAGATTGGATAATTAGTTTATTTGATTCGGATGAGACTGAGCAAATTGCCAGCTCGGGGATTCAGATGAACTTGGTTGAAAAACTAAATTCGGATTATTTAGAGAGTAGGGTTTAGAAGAAAGGCGCCAGGTGTGTGTTAAAGTCACTTTGAAAATACTGCATATCGTACCGGAAAGTCATGCCTACTATATTCCCCCATCCAATAGCAAAGAGTCTTTTTAGGATACTGTAGGGTCACTTTTGAGAATGTATTTAAAATTCATCTTATGATGCTGTATTTTGCTTTGCACATACTGGGCAGCAAAGTGGGTCATTGCTTGCACTGTTTTCTTTCACATCTCAGGTTGGGGCTTAAAACCTTTTAATTTGGAATATGAAATTTTCAGCTTCTCTCTGTCATATGGCTTTCCTCCTGCAGTCCAAAGCCATGCACTTAGGTTAATTAGTATCTTAGGCTAATTGGTATTGGTCACCCTTAAGCATTGTTATTTCCCTTTGACACCAGTCTAGTTTTTGATGGTTTTAAATGACTTTTCCCCAATGTCGTGGTCCACCATCACAAACTCTATTTTCTTCATCTCATTCTCACAGGTTATTCGAACCACTGGCTTCATGAAGGGACTCTACGAGGACTCTGAGTTGAAGTCAGACAATGTCAAGGTAAGTCGTACATCATCTTAACGGACACAACTATCTATGGCCAATTGGTAATGTAAATAGACTTTACATGTCTGGGAACAGTTTTGATGCATCGGTGCAGTTCACTACTGGATTTTAGACTGTTTTATTAAAATCAGAACAATGTGCAAATCAGTCACTTTCATTGTGCGTCTTCTGTGCTGAGAACTGATAGCAGGCGAGCAAAACTGATGTGGCGTCTGTTTTGTCAGACGCTAAATAGAGCGGATGTTGTTTGGACAACTATGTCACACTGTGCTCCAGCATTAAATGCAAGGGTGTTTTGTGCATTTTAGCAGCTAGCTGAACTAGCTAAGCACAAGTAATGTAGCTAACCAGCATTAATCTAACTAAATAAATGGTGTTCTGTATGGTTTCATTTCATATTATCTGGTGCTGCTACTCTGTTATCACAGCTGCTGTCTCATGATGTGTGTTATGTTCCTGGAAAGTTGTCACACAACACTGTGTCAGAAGCATGTAGCATGAAGTCACTATAGTTCTCAAGCCTTAAAATGCAGCACATACTATGTAAAATTCATTTTCTTCACTTTTGAAACACTTGTTATCATCTTATCATGCATCTTGTAATATTTAGGAAGTTATTATAGACGTTGAATAAAATGCAAACTTCATATCTCTATCCTCATCATTTGCAAAGAGTTACCATGCCTTCTGATCATATTAACCTTACAATTTCTTCACTCATTTTATGTATCCATCAGATGTAGACTATGAGCATGTCTATGCAAGCAGTGCAAAAATGGAGAGTAGTTCTTGTGTGGGTTGACTTTATTTTGGTACTGTGGCGTTTCTATAGTTAGCATAAGTTGCTATAAGCCATCTTAGCCACTCTATGGGTGCTAAATTCCAGTTTCCCAACAGATTGTCTGCATTGCAGCAAATGCAGCAGTTGACGGAAAAATAAAATTCTCCAATGGAATATGTACCTAGCTCTTTTGGGGGGGGGGGGGGAGAGGGCCCTCTTTTAGCAAACACTGTTTGTGAGATCAATACTATGCTGTCACTAGAGAGCACAGAAAGCCTCGATGTGGACCTGAGCTGAAAGAGACCTCCAAGTAAGGATTTTGCTGTCAGGTTTCCATCCAGGTGTGGCAATTAGCAGCACTCCAGGCTCAGCTTTTTCTTTACCATGACATTAATATAGATGCTGCACCCATCCACCTTTCGGTTTCCCACTAAATTCTCCCTTCACTCATGAACAAGACACACACTGCTCAGCTTGAAGTAGTAACACATCCCCAATCAGAATGGCACAATCCACACTTTTCTTCCTCTTTATGATTTTATTTAAAAAAAAAAAAAAAAAAAAAAAAAAATATATATATATATTTTTTTTTTTTTTTTTTTAATTAAAATAAAATCATACAGAGAAGAACGGTTACTGTGTAGATTTTATTCATCATATTGGTGTTGCTAGTGGATGGCTACAGGTCAAAACTGAGGAGCTGAAATGTTGGCCATGAAATCCTCTGATCTTATAATGTTTTCCATGTATGGTCCTTCTCTCCTGTAATGTGCCTCAGGACAAGGACTCTAAGATTGCCTTCCTGCAGAAGGCCATCGATGTGGTGGCACTAGTGAGCGGGGAGCCTCTGGCAGTGAGACCGGCGCGTGTCGTGGCCGGCCATGAAGCTGAGAAGACTAACGAGCTGCTTCAGGCCATCGGCAGGTGCTGCCTCAGTAAGGTGAGCAGTGTGGGTGTCAGGGTGCAGTGGGGGCATGTGGATGCCGGCCCACTGTTCGGTGATGACAGCTAATAGAGTTGTAGTCGGTAGCTATTATATTGTCCATGTAGCTAATGGGATAGAAGAGGTTCATTTATACCCTTGCAAAATGTAATTGGACTCCAGGGAGATCAGGTAAGGGAACCTCAAGCAAACACATTGGTAAATCTCAAAGGAGTCATCCTGGGCACATCTGTTTGACAAGTGCGCACTTCTGTTCTGCCGTGCCATAGCATTCAGCCAGAGCTAAGCTGGTCTTTAAAGGGTGTCACTGAAGATGTTCTCCTGTGCGCAGTTGTCCAGTGAAGAAGCTGTAAGGAGAGTGCTGCTGGGGGAGAAGTCTGATCTCAGAGTGAAGCCCAGCAGTTCTAAATCCAAAGACAAAGAGAACCAGGAGGATAGAGAGCACCCCCGAGACAACGAGGTATGGGAAGCTTGACTTAGAGTAAGTGTAACCTAGTGGTGTACCCCCTGCTGTTTGCAAAATGTGGAGACTACTTTACCCATGTTCCACATTAAAGACGAAGAGCTAAACAGAGACTAAACAGATCAGGGTCAGATTGATACTGCTGGTAGTGAGAAGAAATTAAGTATGATTAAGATGTTTGTGTTCAGGACTGTCTTGTTTAGCAGATTTTTAGTGATAGAAGCACGCAGAGAAATGTCACACGTCAAGGTGGAATTGCCTTTCGGCTGCAGAGAGTAAACAAAGAGCGAAGCTCCAGCAGGGACCGGAAGGAGCTTCCCAAGGATCCTGAGGGCAAACGGTCTGAGAAGGACAGACCACGAGATGCCGCGAGGTCTGAGAAGCGGCGTGAGCGCGAGAGGACCAAGGAGAGGGACCGTGACAGGGACAAAGACAAGGAGAGGGACCGTGACAGGGACAAAGACAAGGAGAGAGACCGTGACAGGGACAAAGACAAGGAGAGGGACCGTGACAGGGACAAAGACAAGGAGAGAGACCGTGACAGGGACAAAGACAAGGAGAGGGACCGTGACAGGGACAAAGACAAGGAGAGGGACCGTGACAGGGACAAAGACAAGGAGAGAGAGCGGGAGAAACGGAGAGAGAGAGACAAGGAGAGGGTGCGCTATGAGCAGACACTGGACCGGCAAGAAGCAGAGGAATCAGAAAGGAGGGTACGTCTTTCAGAGCTCACGATGCTGCCCTTTCAGAATAAGAGTCTGGCATCATGACCGATGTTGCAATTCTCTACTTTCAGTCCCGTGGCACGGAGGACAAACTGAGCAGGCGGCCGCCTGAGCGCCCTGTTGGGAATGGCAAGCCAGAAACCGAGGTCAGCCTCCTGCGATTCATTAAGACATGCTGTCCACTAGCTTTATTGGTGCGATGTGCTGCTTTTTCCTAACTCATCTATCGACAACTTACTAGGTTTTTTGTCCTGAACGCATGTGCATCTTGCCTCGACACGGAAGGGTGGCGATGATGTACATATAAATAGCTGTTTAATTTTTTGATTAATATTAAATCATATTCCCCCTTTGGCTGTATTTCATGAATACAGATAGTGCCGATACCTCAGAACATACTTCATACATACAGTACCTGTAACCTTTTTTGAGCAAATAAATGACTAATGTCTTAAGTGCAGGTCCCAGTATCAATTTTTGTTAGTCACTTAGAGCAGACAAAGCTGTTTTGAACATGTTTAGTCAGTTGGTTATCGCAATGCAGCTAAACTGGGAATCAGGGTCCTAGGTTACTCTAATGTTGGTTCATTGCTGTGTTGTTGGGTTGAGGAATGTCTATGTCAGGGGTGCCCAATCTTATCCGCAAAGGGCTGGTGTGTGTGCGCGGGTTTTCGCGGCAACTCCCTAATTAGATTACTAATTAGAGGACCTGGGTTTGAACAACTGACCTACAGGTTATCCCAAAAACCTGCATACACACCGGCCCTTCGCACATAAGATAAACCAGGGCTGGCCAATGTATTCTGTAGCACAGAGACCCCTACTATATATTGTAGTGGCAGGCCTGTTAGTGTGGTGGGGGGGTTGTGGGCACCTCCCTCCCAAAAGTATTTAGAGCAGTGGAGGTCAGAGCGGGGGGTCTCCAGCCTGGTGATACAGGGTTGCTGCATGGCCTCTGCCCACATCCCTGCAGATATGAGATGAGACCCAGGTTGCAAATGCAGAGACTGAGGTTCAGATCCTCCCTGCCTTAGCTGTGATGTAAAGCCCATGCTCTCACTCCTGCGCCTCCAGCTCTCTGGGTGTTGAAACTAAACATACTGCTCAGGTTGTTGTTTGTCCACGCAGCTGGTGGAATTCTGGGTAATGCAGGTAGTTCCTTACTTCTGTGGACAAGTTGCACCACATTCTCTACACGGTGTCAGGCTTTAGGGTAAAATTCAGCTGTTTCCACGGCCATCCCCTCCATTTGACAATATTAGGACCCCTAACACGTGGGCCAGTGACATGGCCATCCTATTAAAAGCCTGTGACTTGTTCTTTATGATCATCCTCAGCTCTCTGCCATCAAGGGCTCTACGGGTTAGACTGAGGGCTCTGCTTCTAGGTATGTGCTGCTTAAGGAAACGGACTGTGACCCGGGAAGGAAGTCAGTCACACTCTTTTTGCACGGGTTTTCTCCCAGCAGGACAGTCCCATGAGGATCCCCCGACCTCCTTCTGCCAAAGGTCAGAGGAGGTTACCAAAGCCTGCGGGACAGGGTAGGTGACTTTTCATTGTCACTTGAATAAGGCTTCTTAGAGGAGTTTAAAGGATGTGTTTTGTACTGATGAGTCACATGATTTCTTTTTTGCTATCAGGATCCAGGGTGTTAAGTATATTTTTCTTTCCACAGATGAATCTGACAGCGATGGAGGTGCATTTCCTATTTTTCCCTAAACTGCAGTACTCTCTGCCTTCTGCAGATGGCACTGCTGTACAGAACATTCTCTGGAGAGCCTATGATGGCAGCTTTCTGCTATTCCTACATCTTTAGTTACTGTTATACAATGTGTCAAGGCAAAAAAATGAAATCTTATGCGATGAAAAAATACATACCATAAAATAAGAAGTGCAGCGAGATGCTATGATTGGGGGCTCTGTCTGTTTCAGCACCAGATGCTCAGCCAGAGGAGAAGACAGTCCATCAGGAGAATGGCGACGTGCCGGACTCGCACAGACCCGGTGCTGCCTTGAGGTCAGCTGCTGTTGGGTGTGTTTGATGGCCGTCTAGTCCTGGCCGAGCCCGAGGGAGCGGTGTTTACCAAGGGGTCTGGGCCACAGCTCCAGTTTGTTGCCATTAGCGTTAATGACCCCCAGAAACCTGCTGCACTGAAATTGCCAGTATGGCCAATTGCACCTCAATGGGATCAAGAAAATACTGCAGGAGGCTTGGCTTTTAAAGAGCATAGCTCTGTGTGTGTGTCTGTGTGTGTGCGCGCGTCTGTGTGTGCGCGCGCGTCTGTGTGTGCGCGCGCGTCTGTGTGTGCGCGCGCGTCTGTGTGTGCGCTCTAAGCGGCCATGTACGTGTGGTTCTCCCTTTCTAGTCCCCAGGGATCTGTGTTTTGGAAGGCCTGTGGAATCCATTGATAAAATCATTTTTTTTCTCTTCCCTTGCTGTTTTTTTTTTTTTTTTTTTTTTTTTTTTTTTTTTTTTTTTTAACCACACGCAACAGCAAATTGGTCGGCTTTCCCAGGCCTCATGTTCAGTTCCGCGGCAGAATAACATTTCTGTAACATCACCTCAGAAACATTCTTCTGTACCGGTGCCAGATGAACCCCTCCTAACTGCTCTCCCGTGAGAGGAACCGGCCGCCTTCGGTATGCTGGGGCAATAACGGGCCTGTCTTGCTCCCACAGCGGTAACCGGGGTCTCCCACGACCTAGCAGTGCACGGCCGGCCCCACCCCGCGTGAAGAGGCAGGAGGCCCAGCCCGAGGCCATGCCCATGGAGCGGTGAGGGGAGACTGCTTGCTTCTCCTGCTTGAAGCCCCACCACAGACCTCTAGCACATCCGTGACTGAGCTCCTTTCCTCCCCCTGCAGGCTGGGCAGCGCCAAGCCCTCGGCAGCGGTGATCGTGGATGGCGGGAAGCCGTCAGAGGATGAAGAAGATGAGGATGCACAGTTCGTGGTGGAGGAAGCTGCCCCCCCACCGCCCGAGATGCCTGTGCTGGAAGCGGTCAGTGGTCACCTCTGCCGCCGTGTGATGAACAAACAGAGTAATAATAATAGTAACAGTAGCAATAATAATACCATGCAGGGCAGCGTAACAATCTTGAGCATTGTGTGTAGATTCAGTCACACCGGAATAATAGGGCCCCAGATCTGCTAGATTTACCCAGTAATCATTAGAATTAAGCAATTAGGAACATTGGGGAAGAGGACCCCGGTCTCCTGTGGGACTGGAGCTCTGTACTCTAGGAGTCCCGTTGTGATTTACATCATGAGAGATCCTGGAATTGTATTCATTGAGTTATTTCTCCTCCAACCCCCCACCCCCCAGCAGGCTGCGATCGAGTTACAGGAGAACGAGAAGCACGGTAAAGACATTTACTATGAAGCGTCACAGTATGTTTGGATACAGGACACGTTGCTCATTTGCTTTAGCTTGATGTGAAATATTGGGCTATGTGTAACACAGTTATTTAAAATCCTTTGCAGTTTATGCCAAATATGTAATTCTGAGGAAGGGTTCTAACTTGGGTAACTTTGTTTTCACTAATTGTGATCCGGGGGGGAATCCAGTGTATGCCGGGTTTGGTTTTAGTCAGCCTGTGATTCCCAAAGCTGTGTAGTGGGTTATAACAATCCAGGTGTCACTAAGTAACGATCTGATAGCAACCATGTGCTGTCTAGCAGGTGCAGAAATATGTTTATGCCCCTTAAACAAATGAGTACTTCACAGTGCTTAAAAGCCCTGAGATCATGGTGACCTTAATGATGAAGCTGCCTGTTTATTATTTCTGACTGAATTTAATGATCGGTCCTGGCTGTAGCCATGTTGAACTTTCCATGGGATTGCTCAATTTTTTGGAGTTCTTTCATTTTCCAGGTGGACTAGTGAAGAAAATACTGGAAACTAAGAAAGACTATGAAACTTCGTCATCACCAAAATCGAAAGACCAGGTAGGTCCAGGCAGCCCCCTCTTCAGATGGCTCCATTTCTATGCCTTGTCACTAGGTGGCAGTGTAATGTCAGGCTAAACCATTTAAGACCACTATGCCATTTCCTGAGGGTTATGAAAATGCATTTCTGAGATACCACCCTGGGTCAGATGGAAACAAGCAAGTGTGAAGTGAGCAGCCAATCATATGCGATCTCTGAGTGAAGTGGGGGGGGGGGGGGAGTATGTTTATATTACGTTGTGGGAACCAAATGTGACTCACGATGCGATTAAAAACCTTTGTGGGGATCTGTGTCGGGATCATTTTTCAGGTCTCCACAAAGATCTGTGAATGCAATCAAAAAACAAAAAAATGCCAAAAGTCTTGTGTTTTGTTTGGTTACTTATAGGTGAGCTTAGGGTTGGGTAGGGCTTAAGGTTGTCATGTTGGGATTACAGTTTTCCTCATAGAAATGAATGGAGAGACCCCACAACATTATACAGTGGTACCTCGTTTCTCGAACTTATTCCGTTGCGGACTCCAGATCGAATCCTAAAAAGTTTGAGTTCTGATCAAATTTTTCTGATGAACCAATTGAAAACCAAATAATTGGTTCCAGGCCCCCCAAAATTACATCTAAATATGTTTTTAGCATTTAAACACAAAATGAACAGGATAAAACAAGAAGAGCATTTTTGTCTTTATGGCTTCCCAACATTACCCCTCTCCTGCCCCAATCGTCTGCTCCTTCCGTGTGCCATGCCCCCTCGTTAACCTTGTGTGGGATCCCCATGTGATCAGCTGTTTCTGGTTGTTGTAGTTTGTCCTCTATTAAGTCCGCATTTCAGTTAGTTTCCCCAGTCCGGTCATTGGGTGCATTTGACTTGCTTACAGCGCTGGTTTAAACCAACTCATTCTGATCCTGACACAATGCATTACAGTTAGATGCATTGCAACCTCTCACCTGGCTGGAGTTGGAACCGCCTCCGTGACGACACACCTTTGCCCTTATTGGCTGAAGAGATTACTTGTACACATGATGTTTGTATCCCGAATATCCCGTAAAGCAGTGAGAACTGGTTTTCAGTTAATTTACCTGGTAAAATAAATCTTAAATGACATAAATGCTCTAATTGTACACGTAAGTTAGTGATTTATTTATTGTTAGTTACTGTAATGTTGCGCTGCTTTATTTGGTTAATCGTCCAGCCTGTGAAGAAGGCATTCAAGTTAGAATTGCATTGTAGTATGACTCATTTCCTGGCGTGTACAATTTATATTAGGTCAGCGTTCACGGTTCGACTTTTGATATTCAGATCGAGTTCTACGTCAAACTGTTTTGTTCGACATTCAAGAAATTTGAGTTCTAGTGAGTTTGAGAACCGAGGTACCACTGTAATTACATACCTGTATGTGTATATTACATTGTTGGGACTTGCGAGCCAGCGTCCATGTGTCGTCTTTGCACACAAAAACGCATCTGTGTACCTTAGGATTAGTGCATTTTTGTTGCATGTTCTTAATGTGGAGGATTTTGACTAATATTGAAGTCAAAATATATTGCGTCATAATTGCAGGTAAAGCAGTGCATAAAGTCACACTCCAAATGGCTGCTGATCTGTGTTCCTGTGGGGCCATATTCTAGCGCCCTCAAGTGAGCTGTACCCAGCTCGTTAAAACTGTTAAAACACCCAGCTGTGTAAATGTTTAAAACCGTCAGTCGCTTTCTGTGAAAGTGCCAGTTGGGAGGTAGAAGGGAATGTGATTCAGGTGTAGCACCTTGCTCATGGCTCCCAGCTGAGATTCATATCCATATCCTCTACTGGGACATGCACCTTTTTTTCAAACCATTGTAATTAGGCTTCACCTGCCCATTTGTTCATGTTCCTCCACTGAGAGGTGATGACAAGGGAAGTCTTTCCTGCAATGAATATAAAAATGGAAATGGCTCATTTGGGAGGACGTTTGTAAGCACTGCAACAGTCCCTGACATGTAATAAATGTGCCCCCCTATTGTAATCATAAGTTGCTTATTGCAAATTTCAGTGTTTAAAATAAATGCTGTATTGCTTAACTCCATTTCTAAGTGAAGGATTTTCCCCTTTCGGGCAGTATGTTTTCCAGGAGGTGCCTGTGTAATGCATGCTGTGTGGATTTCATTTGCATCTAAAGACCATCTTGTGTGATCCCATGCATGGTGGCTTCCTGCCTTGTGCCCAGTGTTTTTGGGATAAGCTTGAGATCAGTCCTAGAGAAGCAGTTATGGGTGGATGGACAATCTCTGTCCATAAATGGCAGCCTGGCCTTGTCTTTTTGTCAAAACCACCATTGTTTACATTATTGAGGCCTTTTTTTTATTAAACAAGGGAGATTGCAAGTTAATGCATTTTCTGTAAACTGTTTTTTTAAAAAAAAAAAAATATATATATATGTGGT
>JABFDZ020000039.1:7529298-7544148 GCA_019775955.2 Pollimyrus isidori
AAGGGGCGCAAGTAAACTTTTTCCCCAACTGAAGGAAAAGATGTCACTGGGGAGCTGGACGCGCTCGCTAGCTGGCCGGTGATGCTCTCCAAGCGGAGCCCTTGCATCGGTCGCAGTGTGTGCCGGAACTTTTCCGCACGTGGAGCGCTCGGCCGCTCTCGCTGCCCCATAAAAGTAACGATCGCTTTCCACACTAATGGAAAAAAAAGGGGAGCATCGGGCATCGTGCAGGAGATCCCACATAAAAGAGTTTTTTCCGTAGCTGTGTTTTTCCAGCACCGAGGGGTCCGCCGCGAGCGGCAGCGTCTGGGGCCCCCGGGACGATACCTCTGAGGGTCTGGACGCTTATCGGTGAGGATCGCTATCTCTGCGGAGGTTATTAGCATGTTTTTCTGCATTCCTGCGATGTTTTCCAAAAATGCGAATTCAGAAGGCTGGAGGGGGGTGAGGGGGTTTGGCACGTCAGTAGCAAAGGTGGGAGGGTGATACCGTGTGAGCTTGATGGCTTTACCTTCCCGCCACGTGTGGATGCACGGCTCCTAATGACAAGCCCAGGTAGGGGTGTTTCTTTTCATGACCCCCCCACCCCCTGCCATGGAGGTGCCATCCCCGCTGCAATCCACAGCCTGTGACTGCCACTAATTGGCGATTTCTTTTGTAGCCTTGCACTCATTGGTAACAGAAGACGTTGTGTTTTACACACCCACGCGCCGCAAGAAAGTTCGGGCTAATTAAACGCAGTGGGTTCAGCATCATGGGTTTGGTAAAAATCACCATGGAAAGCAGCTGAGAGATGGGAGGCAGCGGCCCCAGCTTGCCGGTCAGCCCCGCGGACACCTTCGCCCTGCATTCCTCATACGTGGCTCACGGTTCTCCCGTCCGGTCCAAGCCGTTGATTCAAACAGCTTCTACAGAGGGGAAATTATTTTTCACAGCCCCCCAGGGGCCCGGGGCCCTGCCAAGCAGTACTGCTCCACGCTTCCCCCTGCAGGTGGCCAGCCAAACTCACACTCCTGTGGGAAGGCTCGGGTGACGGGTCACTCCAGTCGGAAAAATGTTACAGGCCTGACTATATTCCACCGTAATGACTGGTCCGCATTATATCGTATATGCAGAGTTACAGATACTAAAACTCATGGCTACTGGGGAGATGCAATATATATATATAGGGGCATGAGAGGGGTATGGAGACCCTGGCAAATTCAGGGGGCTCAAAATGTACCATCACCCCCCGCCCCCCCCGCAGTCAGCAAGATATTCCTGGGGGGGGGGGCAGTATTTATAGCCTTTGAATTTATAGTCACTACTCCCTTGAAAATATGAGAATATTCACACCTGCAACCTGCTTCATTTGCTCTTTCTTTAATGATTTAAAGACCAACCTGTTTTTATATGGGAACAGGTCACCCTGGTATAAATAACTGAATTTATTTGATGTTAAAAGTTACTATTTATTTCATGATAGCCATAGTAGATTCTTCAGCCTCTGCCCAGTTGTTAATAGATTTGAAATTTGATTTTGAAAGATGTGGGGGTGTGTGACACTATCCTTCAGGGACGGAGGGAACAGGCGTGGGGGCATTGAGGTGGTCACTGGGGAGGGGGGAGCTGGACTAGCACTCCACTGGCATGGGAAGGACGAGACCATGGAACTGCAGAACCTGTCCGTTCTATCTGCATGCTCTTTGTGAAACACAGTGGCTCACTGTTCTTTTTAGTCTTTCATGGAAGCACTTTCTAGAATCCTATTTCCTGTTTCCTCTCCTTCTGATTAGTGTTTATGTTTAGTAATCTGTTTCATATAATCTTCTGTGCATGCAGACTTCCTCAAATGACATCTTCCCCAATCATGCGGCTTCGACCCACGGAAACGGCGCCAGCCTCGCAGTACTCTGCTGCACCTTTGCGGAGCAGATCGAGGATTTCGTATTACTGTCACGGAAGATGCCAGGGAAAGTCTTGGCTGGCACTGACTTGCTTTGCTACTTCGTTCAGTCACCAAATAAATGCTAATAATTATATGTGTGAGGAATCTTCTTCTTTTCTTGTCTCGCACGATGACGCTCATCCTATTCCATGCAATGAAGGCGCTCTTTGCAACGTGAACTATACAAAGACACGGAACTTATGATGAGACAATGAGACTAGTTTCTAGAAACTTCCCTCTTCAGTAGTTATTGGTTCATTGCATTATTTCTAATGGCTAATGAGATTCAAGATTTCCCTCCAGCACAGAATCAAATCAGCCCAGGTTCTGCGAACTCCCAACCCGTCCATAACCAACCCAGCATTTATAATTGAGCTGTCCTTGTTACTCTGGGTGTATGAACTCGCTAATTACCTTAATAATGACTTCAGACTTCAGGCTTCACTACATGACATGAGCTCAGGGCACTGAGGCTTGCCCACTGTCCTTTTGCCACACGGCACCAACGGTGGCACGGTGTCCAAACTCCACCCACCATGACAGACGCCCCCTCTGGCCAGCCCTGACCCTCCTCACCTATGCGGAACACGTGTCCTGACCGCCTAGCCTGAAGTGCAAACGTCTCCACATCACTCCGACGGGGCCTGGCGGCCGCCCACACCGTTCCGGGGACGGTCCTCTCACATCAGGCACGGGCTCCCTGCCAGCCGCCAGCTTCACAGAGACCACAGTTAATCACTTTCGAATGTGAGTGCCGGAAAAAACCAGAGCAGCAGCTTCTCTCCTACTGGGGCAGCATTCATTTGTTGCTGTTTCTTAGTGTGCTTTTCAAAAAGGCTCTTTGGCCCGGGGAGGGGGCTTGCGTGGGCGCTGAGGGACGGATGTGTCCGTGAGGTGCAGAGGTGTGGTTTTGCGCGTGGATGTGTCAGGCTCTCATTCTGCAGCCTCACCATCCCGCTTCTGTTTTTAGACGCAATTACACTCAACCCGTTCATTTAAATAAATCATGCATTCTGTCACGCTTCAAATTTAATTCATATTTACTATACAACTTTATATAAACCACCTAAGAATCTTGCAAAAAAAAAATAATCTATGCAATTAGGCACCACAAAAATTGTATTCTGCCTTTTCCTAATCATTGATAGGTATGGTCCGATAGATACAGATGTGAAAAGGGATGCGTCACAGAGCGTGACTGCTCCCAACACACGGAGGAAGGTGCCAGGGGAAAGATAATTACTTTTCTGAAGTGTAGCAGCACGTCTGCAGATAGGCACTGTGTACGAAGGGGCTGTTCCACGTCTTCCGCCGCAACGTCTGACGCGCTGACGGGATTCACCGTGCTGCGACGCGACCTCGGACCGGAGATGCAAACTTCAAGGGGGAAATATCAACAGAAGAATTACCACGTCTTTGAAACTGGCTTTACACATTTGACAGCGTCTCCACCCGACTCTTTCTATATTATGCATCTCTGGCCGCAGTACGAGTCTCACACTGCGCAGGAATCTTTCTCGGCATCAGCTGACAGCCGGAAACCCTCCAGCCGCTGCGATAGAGGAGGTTTTTTTCCTCCTTCGTCACTCCCTTTGAAAGGTAAGTGTTTTCAATTACCACAATAAACTTTTCCACAACAAATGTATGAAGTGGTAACTACGGCTGAGGGCTCTTTCCTTAAATGTTTTTAAAACGGAAAAACAAAATCCCAAACTGATGCTAGGTCAGTAAAAAAGAAAAAAAAAAAGCCCAGAAAGGCACAGTGACTCCAGTTTTGTGGCGGCACTGCATGCTTCCTCCGCTGCTGGTTCCAACAACTTGCCATGACTCATAACTTCGGTGAGCCTGGATTGCCGAGTCATCGCTCCCTGCCAGTGGTGATGGACCAGTGGCATGGTGACCAAGAAGACTATGCTTGAGGTCAGACCTAACATTACTTGGCCTCAGTCTTGTTAGGATTCTCCACAAATCCTATTGGTGCACCGTAGGCCAGTGTGGGCCAACGCCCAAGAAGGTCCCGTCAGATCCAGCTCAGCTACTGGAAAGTGATGACCCTGAACTGATTTTACGTGATATCTAAGTAGTCCTCAATGGGCAATCTACATCAAGAGACACTCATGTGGCCAAAGAACCAAGATCCAGTGTTACTGGAATTCAGCATGCCTTCATAATGGATGCCAGCACACTGCGGTCTCTGTAACATCAATATGAAAGTGCATTCTTTTGACCACCCTCAAGTGTATTATCAAATAATTTTTGTAACTTATAGGAGGAAAATTTCCTATTTTTAGAAGAAAACAACGCAGTAGGACATCATTAAAAAGTGGCCATCAGGCAAACATGCTCATCTCACTCTCTGGGCAGTGACCTTGTATATTGGCCCCACCTGGGGGGCAGCAAAGGTTCAGCAAAGCCTGGATCTGTGATGGGGTGACGACAACAGCCCCCCGGTCACCCTGGTGACGGGACCCCGCAGTCCTGGAGGATTCCCTCAGTCTCCAGCCTGAGGTGAGACGTGTGGGTCTTTCCCCCCCCCAAGTCTTTTGGCCCCTTATCTTGGCTCCTCACACAGTCCCAGTGCTCACGTGACACACAGACAGCAGGGGGACAATAGGCACACTCCCTGAATGCGAAGAACATATTCCAGTGTTAATTAAGGGGGCGGCGGCGTCCTGAACACCCCCTCGCGCTCCTGTGGGCTTCTGGCCCAACTCTGGGGACAAGGGGTTATGCAGAAGATTTAACGGGACCGATGTCTTTTCCAGAGGTGGAAAGTGTGTCCCAAACTACAAGGGCATACTGCACGAACCGTCGTCATTCTTGAATCAAGGGAGGAATCACTGGATGCAAAATGTTCCAAAATTTCCAGGGTTGACAAAATATTTATGAGAAATTCATATGAGTAACAATGTGATGTTGACTATATTACTATAACGTCACTGACCAGGATTTTTCTTTAACAGCTTAACCAAGTCTACAGCCATTGACAAAGAAGGATTTATTTTACTCTAGTACAGGATGTTTAAATTTGCTTCAACATAATTTTTAAATGACAAAGTGATACCAAAGCGCTCGGTCAATAGCCAGATATACTCGCTGGAGGAGAATTTGAAACTCAGCAGGCGACCAGCGTATCTTTGTTCATCTGACCGAGCTGAAAACAGTGCCGAAATTAAAAGAACGGCGTGCAAAACGTGTACGATTTACCACGCATCTTCTGGTCCGTTGAAAGAAATATGTGCGGAACTTATAACGCCTCCCTAATAGTCGCGCCAGAGCCTGGCGACCACATCCTGCGCTTTGCGGTCGCATGCTGCTTTTGGCTGTCGCCAGGGCCACCCTTGTGACACATTTCTGAGCGATTACTCGCCACAACGGAATCCGACTTATTGCAAACCTTCTGAGATTTGTCAAAATGGGGGAGCTTGTGTTAAAAACGGCTTTCAAGGAAACATTTATGCACAGATAAAAAGTATTAGCGTCGATTTTGCTGCAATCGCTATGCGGACTCGGGTCTATTTGTCGTTTTTAGATGCAAATGACTCCAAAATTCAACGAAACGTGTAACTAAGCATAATTTGAAGCAAGTTTAAGCTAGTCGCAAATATCTTAACGTGTGGCTTTTTTGACATTTAATTTCCATTTCAATCTGTAACAAAAACTGGTCTTTATTTTTAAATTATGAAAAGTAGCTGAGGTATTATTTAAATATCATGAGCACAAATATTTAGGTTTATATTGTATCTTTTCATTGTAGCTTCAAGTTTCAAAAATTTGAAGCGAGTGACTACATACAGATGTAGACTATCCGTTGTTTTTTTTTTTTGCAGGTTTAACGCTTTTGCTCTTATTTGGATCGAAATACAGATTTTAACTATGATTTTTATCTCCGATGTTAAATCATTTATATTGGGCTGTTTCTAAATTCATCAAGTCGATTTGACTATACAAATTTTTATATTAAAATTTATCTAATGCCAATTTTATATTAGTATATATCTAATGCCTGAAACCACATTACTATTGTGAAACTATCTTGATATATTATAACCACCTTGCTTGTTAGTTAATCTGTGTAACGACATATACAGAGCTATGGGGCATGAGCCGGGGCATTACAGGATCTGCGTTTGACAGTGGCGGCACTATAGAGTTCCGTCAGAAGCCGCTAGTGTCCAGCTGTCCCGTACAAGCAGACTGTTCTGACAGGCGCCTTATCCGAAGCGTCCCAAGCCAGGAACTCAAAGTAAATGAGTGCCAGGTCTTAAGAGCAGATGTTATTGATTGCAAGCTGTAATACATTAAATATGCATATTAATAGGTTATATTAATTTCCGTCTGATGTAGCCATATAGGCTATAACCGGTTTATATAAACGCATAATTTTGTATCAGTGGAATGTTTTAAAATTAATTTTAACTAAATACCAGTGACAAAAGGTATGCCAAAGGAAAAAAAATACTTTGATAGTGCCTCGAGAATTATTTGATTTTTTTATATTTAAGTAAAATAATATAGCATATTGAGTCTTCTGGAAAATGCGTTTTGATACTATCCGGAAAAAAGAACTGACGCAAATAACCTGCTGTTTACCCGTTTTCACATGAATTACGAAACATTTTCCTTTTCTGCGAGGTCTACGCAGTCATTTTACTTCCGTCCAAGTTTTTATGATAGCCCAAGGTTGTAAAACTAAGATGACCAACAAGACAAAAATGCAAGATCAATACAGGATTTAAAAAAAAAAGATTTTAAAATAATTCCCTATAAAGGTTCAACAATTTACCGGAAGATATGTCACATGGTTAAGTAAACTTAGCATTTAAATTTGAAATCGAATAACATTTCACTAAAAGGGAGAAAATAATATATCGAATCATTTCAGCATAATTAAAAATGTAGCCTACTATGTTAAATTAATTATATAAGCATCATTTATATCGCAATAACTTAAATTTAAGTTCATTATAGCTTTCAAAATATTACGTCTACTGTTATGTTTATTTAGCCGTGTGCATACCATTTAAAAGGTATTTCCTCAACACGCCCCAACACGGCAGTTTATGGAGAGATTTTAAATGATAGAAAACTAAGTCATCGTGATTCATTCATGTAAAAAATTGTAGTTTTACAAAAGACACGGGAAACGAACTAGCAAATAATGCTGATATAGCGGCGAAGAATGTGCATTTAAATTCATATTAATGTATCGTTTCCTTGGTGCTGCATGGAGTACCACGCAGCACAGCTGTCATATGTGAAACATCTGTGGGGATTTAAACAGAAGCGATTATTTAAACACCCTGTTAAACCATGGAAACCTCTTAAACTATATTTGTGACAGAGATGGGTAATCACCCCCAATTTCAGTAATACCAGAACACTACCTGCTTACTGATGTTTTAATTAAAAGATGTTTACGACGGAAAGTTAGACGCAGGACACTTTTACGTGCCAAGTATAAATTACAGTATACCAAACAAGTGTTACTGGGAACATTTTTGGTTAATTAGACAGCCATCATCCAAGACATTGTGTACATATCGCTCCTCGGATTCCGCATCTCTTTGATGATCAGAAATAACATCGACGATTCTGAATATGATCCCGTTTCGCCACCAGTCTTCCAGGTCTTGAACTCAGAGGGAAGGAAGATGCGTCTCTGAGCACCAGACGCTGCTTTTCAACATGCATGGCTTTGTGAGCGTAATGGAAACCGTATGTCAGGAAATTTAAACTGATCTACCAAATAAGAGCGTGTCCCGCCCTGCCAAAACTGTCTTCAAAATGTATACAAAACATTTAATTATATCGGCTCTAATTAGAGCCTGTGTGTCAACACGCGCGTGTGTTGTTTTCCAAGATATGATATTTAAAAATTTGGGGCCGAAGTGTGGATGTCGTATGACATAAAGTATAGCTGAAGTTCAAGTCAATCGAGATATAAACCTGAGCTAGAAACGTACAAAAGACAAGCTATTTTGACAACTCCGATAAAGCATTCGAAGATGTTTAGATTTGCAAATATCATCGATATTATTTTGATCCCTCTTCCAAAATCAAAGCTAGAACTGACGAATACTTCGAATTAGGAAACGCTCTCATTAGCTACTTTAAATTTTGTAAAATTATTTTGACAGATAGCCCGACTAATTTGTACTACCTGCACGGAACAGGCTACCAATATTGTCCTTCCGATTATGGAATAATCATTTAATCACATAGCACCTACTTTAAAGGAACATTTGTTAATCAGCTGAAAGCTATTCTTTCTACACGACTACATTGAGGCTGGTAATTTATTTTAATCAATTCAACACTTAAAACGTAACCTTGTTTTAAATGCATGTTACTTGGGGTTAGAATAAAGACACGCCATCATATGTTTCTGGCACTATTGTCCAGCGTTTCTTGAGCACTAATTAATTTTTACAGCGTCTCTATTCAGCACCGCGCCAAGGAAAAGGGGCAAAGTGCGAAAGGACGTTTTTTTGTAAATATTGCTAAAGCAGGGACGCTTTTTGGACACAAGAAAAAATTACCTTTATAATTAAACGAGGCGCTTTGTTCGCCGTTTATCTCTCCGAATTCTTTGTACTTGTCTTTATTTATAAGCTAGCAATGGGTGATCTATTAAGAGAGGGTACGTGTCCTAATGGGCTCCCTTTCAATTAGGTGAATGGATTTAAACAGTCTCCAGTACAAGACCTGGACGCCCCAGAACTATTTAATCTCCATGACAGAACCAGTGAAAGTCATACACACATGCCTCCCAGGTATGTAGCCTGATGGTTTAGGGCCTTTACGTTAATCTCATCCATGCAGCCGCCCTATCCATATTGAATATATCGAAACATTTTAAGATTCAGAGTTTGACATAAAACTTAACTGCCACTATTTAACTGTATACCCATAAATTAAATTACTAATCTCAATTGAAATGGAGGACCTGTTTTTTGATCTTGACCAAGATAACGCGTCAGATTTTGCCTTCTGGGGACAAATGGACCCCAATATCCAGTTTCAGTCCCAGCTGGACAGTTTGCTGTTTGACTGCATGACCGGGACCGAACAGCTGTCCCCTTGGTCCGGCTTCGGTGGCTCCCAATCGGTGTTCCCTGATGCACAGCTGACCTTCGCCGACTTGGACTTGCACTCCCCGCAGCTGGGAGCCGGTGCTGAAGCGGACAGCTCCCCTGCGGATGAGCCCCACGAGGTCGCCCGGCGCAGGCAGCCGCACCATCCATGCAAGGTGCAGAGATATGCGGCCAACATCCGGGAGCGGAAGAGGATGCTGAACATCAACTCAGCTTTCGAGGAACTCCGGTGCCATGTGCCAACCTTCCCGTACGAGAAACGTCTCTCCAAGATAGACACTCTGAGACTGGCCATCGCCTACATCGCCCTGCTGAGAGAGATACTCCTGTCTGGCTGCGATCCCAAGTCATACGTGGACGAATTCATGAAGAACGGGTACAAAAATAAAACCAATGCTGTATGGAACACAAGTGGTAAGTCACTTATTTTAGAATGCACGTAATAAAAATGATAAAACCCACGTCCATTATAAAATGAAGCTTGATATTGATTTCACTTCACGGTTTTAGTATAAAAACCTCATTTGACGGCAAAGTAATTTTGTTTACATTTATGTGATGTACGTGATTTAAGATAAACAATGTAAATTTATCAAATTTCTGCTGCATGTCAATAATTACAGCTTAGATATACATTACTATACACGTCTGGAATATATATCAAGTTCTATACGCTAGCTCATATATACATAGTACCAGCGTTTAATGGAAACGTAGTCGTGTACGCAAGATGATGAATGTGCGTAATTTTATCCATTTTGTAAACTTCCTAGAGATCATTTTCACAACAGGTGCAAAAATGACGCCATGAAACCTATCAGCTTCTACAAACTGTAAGGGACTGCTTTCCCAACGTCATGAATGAAGTTTACTGTGATCCCAATTTCAGCGTTTTAAGTGTGTTTTTTTCTACATTGTAGAAAACCTTTAAAAAATCTGGGGCATTGTGCCGAATCAATAAACGCCATATAGCGAAGTATTCAATTGATATGTTAACACGCTGGAGCCAATAAAATGCCCTTTAGATGTAAGTGCTTTTGACGGCCATTGAAGTAATGTTTTAGTCCTATCGGCGCAGAAAACATTTTGCGAACGCGAGCGCGGACTTCATTGTGTTCAAGTGTCACATTAAACTGCCATTTAACAAAAAAATCATGTTTTGATTTATAATAGGATATGCTAATATCACGCAGCATCGCCTCATCTGATTGGCTGCCCGCTGTTCCTCTCTCGCTTAAACAGTCTCCTTTGTTTACGTACGTTATTCGTCTTATTTACAGCTGCCGTATGCTTTGCATTGTCAGACTCAGTCCCTTTGCAAAGATTCAAGTGGTCTGCCGCTCCTCAGTGTGTTTTCATTAATCAATTCCCCGGGTGCCTTACCGGGACGGGAGAGGGGGCCTCCTTCAATGCCCGAGTTGTTAAACGGTCATTAAAATTAATTCAGGGCTTTTGTGCCCGCTTCGCTCTGTCTCCCTGCTCACCTCAGATCTGACTGCCCGACTCTCCTGGGTAAAGTGGGATTAGTGCAGCATGGCAGGCTGGAAGACGGCACTGCTGGCAGTAGCACCTTGCGGGATCCGGTGGGGCCAGGCTGTCATCTGCAAGCTTCCCAGAGTGTGCTACCTCAATTACTGTTTCAATTTAAACCCAGTCCTAGCATTTGTGTTGTACCTGGTCTGAAAAGTCTTTCCCGCACTATGTGTTTATTGTCTGAGGATGGCGTTGAGCTTCAGTCGCTTAACTGCAGATCTGCATGCACTTTGTCACCTGACTAAGGTGTAGTATTTATTTGTACAGGTAGGTTTTTTTTAATGAGACCATGACACTAGTAAGAATCTCAAATAAATGTATTATTTATTATTTGTGTTTGGTTGTTTGTACCTCTGCCAGCCCCATAAAACTCAACTTTTTAATTCCCTCCATCTGCTGCCCCTTTTTTTTCATGGCTACACCTGGACAAGCTACAGCTCAACTTATTCAAGTTATTCCTTAACATATTTTAAAAGACATCTTAACATAGTGGGATTAATGGCACTTTTTACGGCTTCGGGTCCCCATGATGCACTTTTCGTGATCGCTGGAACCTTCCTGGGGTCAGGTGCTGCCAAGGTGCTGATGCGCGAGTGAGGAATGCACTGGCAAGGCTGAGCATGCAGCTGACCGGCTCCCAGTGCTGGGGCCCTCAGTAACAGCAGTGCTCACCTTTAGCTTAAGGACCCCATTATGAAAATGCTTTTAGAACCTGTGGGAATGAAGAGGACAAACTGGAGGGGACAGACCCCAGGACGTGCATTGAAGGGACAGACCCCAGGATGGCTGTGGAGGGGACTGAATCTAGATTGGGTATGGAGGGAACAATCTCCAGGATGTATGGGTGTGGAGGGGACAGACCCCAGGATGGGTATAGAGCAGACAATCCCCAGATTGGGTAATGAGGGGACAGAACCCAGGACGGGCATGGATGGGTTTGTAGAGGGCAAATTATGTACAGATGTAGACAGGGCAAATTAAAGTACTGAGAACAGTGCTGGTTGAAGCCCATGTGGTACCCTAGGCATGCAAATTTGGTGCCCCATCAGAAGATGGTGCTCTGGGTGGCTGCCTGTGTCACCTAATATGTTGACTGGCACTGACTGATAAGGACACATTCCAACACGTGGTCATCTCTAGCTGCTAGCAGCAGTCATCACCGCGACCCGAAGATGCACTTTGCTGCCCAGAATGGAAACGCATTTTGATGTTTACGTCCCCCGGTGGACATTCACTGTTCTGAAATTCTGAAATGTCATGCTGCTTCCTGCAATTTTTTCGCATTATTATTCTGCAGGTGTGAGATGTGAACTGCTAACAGTCGTCAGCGGAAATGATTAGGGGCAGTGGCAGTCATTCACGGGAAGGCCATCCGGGTGTCTCCGGTTCGAGGCCCAGCCGTGACCTATTCCAACTGCACGCTAATGCCCCACATTCCGCATTTGTTTCCACGGCGACCCTTCCACCTGCCGCGATGAGTCCCCTGCTTATGCACCGGGCCCCCATCCAATCACGGCTGCTCTGTGCTGACGTGGCGTCCCCTGGCATAGTGTCACTGCATCGGCACGGCGCGCTGCACTCCGGCAAACTACGGCTCCCAAAGGCGGTGTTCCCTGGGGTGACACGTTCCGCACTCTTTGACAGAGACCCCCACCCACCAAGAGATGCTGGCCCCGTGACTTACTCTGCTGGCCACTCTGCAAATGCCGCCAGCCAGGTCTCCCCCCACCCCCCCCTCACCCACCCACGAAGACCATAACAATGTGACACTGTCTCAGTTCCAAGCTGTCCCACATGTTACTTTATTCACTGTCTGATGCATGCAGGGACACAGGAGTAGCTCATAGCACAATGTCCAAATTTACACATGATTTTACGTATTTCGGTGCCCCTGTGAAGTGCTGGTCCCCCTGAATCTGCCAGGGCATCCTTCACCCGTATTAGAACAAACATTTGCACCTAATAACTAATTTAATTGCTAATTAAAGACTAATAATCACTACTTAAACACAATTTAATATTTAAAATGTTATTGTGCAAAATACAATTAGTGAAACATAATCAGTAAAAAGATGGGAAAAAACAAGTTAATGAAAGGTTCTGTCCTTTCAGGGAAAAGACTGTACCTGTAGTGTGTACAGGTTACACCCAGCGGAAATGCATAGTGTAGGAGGCTGGAAATAGATGCGGACAGAAAATAACACTGAAGTATTGGCTTGGCTGGGAATAGCTTTGGCTTGATTTTCTTGAGCCTATGCGTCTTGCAGTGTTTAAACAAAATCACTTATGCTGCCGCTGTTTTTAATTCAATCATCAGGCACAGCTGTGGGCCTCATGGTTGGCAATGGATACTGGAAGTAATAATGACGACCTCAGTAATACCGCTTCGCGGCGCAAATTGACCATTGCTTCCCTCTAGTGGAAGATATTATTCCAGCTTTAATTTGTCAAATCCTCAAGGAGCACCACCCACCTTTATATATTTATTCTCGAGAAATTTAATACAGGAACAGATTGGAACAATATGTTCGAATGAAGCCGAACTAAATATAGAAACTAAACTGCACTGACGACCTTATCCTCTTCTTATGGAATGCTCATACAATAGCTGGCTCAAGTTCAATATTCTTCCAGAAATCTATTCGTATTTTCATAACCGCCTTTAAAATCCAAAGAAACTTTACTTAATATTTATGAAAAGTTTCCGAACTAACTATAATACTATAGACATAGTACTGAGAATCGCGATATACAGTATTAGTCATACACCCTGTTAATTCGTAGGTCCTGATGAATATGTATTTGATCAAAGTTAGTATAATTCCTCACAAAGAATGGATGACAATGCAGGGTTGAGCCAGAGGTAAATAAAATTAAATTTTAGCTTTGCGAAACAACAACAAAATCAAACAACAGCACATCATTAACCAAAGTGTTTTCTTTGAAATGATCAAAATCCCGCGATTTCTTCTTTCTGATTAAATCAAAAGTTAATCATTTAAGAGCACAGCTGGACGAAAATGCCGCAAACCCCGCGCTCCACCAGGTTTGGACACGAGCCGGAATTGCAATACATAAAATATATAAATGTACCATTACTACAACATGTGTATTCTTCAGATGACGCTTTAAATTTTTTGGAGACGACAGATGAAATATCTTTCCCCATCAGTCGGTGTTTATCCTACGTAAGAGTCTCAGAGCGACAGTCTGTCAGTAAGGCCGAGATTGCTATACCTCAGTTGGTTTCCCCCATGATCAAGGCATCCGAGGCGGCGTCGGCCGTAAATCCAGTGGATTTACGAGCGGAGTTTTGGGAAATGCGCACCTGTGCGGTTCATTGCATTACCCGCAAACATGTGCGTTGCGTTTCTGCACCTGCGCCTCCGTGTCTCCGTCTAGCTGATGGGCTAATGCAGTACGAACACCATTACCGTGAAAACGGAATTTTTAGGATATCTGCTATCAGAAGCACCTCGAAGTGAAGCGATTATATGTGACATACTGCCTAAAGAAAGAGGTAAATCTGGATTGCAGAATTGATGAAGATTCCAACGAAATGCAGTTCATAGTCAAGGGGCCGCTGAGGAAACCGTAAGAGCCACGATTTTGTGGCGTACAAATGGTACGACCGAAAAACTTATACCAACAACTTTCGGGTGTTTTAAGTGCGCAGTAAGATATTCGAAAATGAAACACGTGAAATCCCACGTGCACGGAATCTGATCCCATTTTGGTCCAGTAATGATTTCATGAAATGTCTGAGTTATTTCCGTACCAAATTGAGACTAAGGTCAAAAAACAGACAAAAAGCGGTAGGTAAAAGAAACACGCTGCACCACACGTCACAGGTGTCTACAGGGAGGAGTGAGTCAGACGCACGGGCCCTGCCATTGTTTATTGGTGTAAATGTGAAATATGATTGGAATGAACTTGCTTATAACACGGTCAGTTGTGTAGCGGACTTTAGTGAGACGGACTGGAAGGTTTCCTTAAATGCGACATCTACCGCCGGGCGACTCGCGCCATTATCGTGACACTGGTATTTTATCCACAATTATCTTGGTTAACCTGGTTAAATCTGTGCCCAAGTCCAATAATTAAACTAATCAGTTGTATTATATCATACATTTAAATACGATATGTGTACATATCTTTACGTTGACGTTTATGAACAATGCCAGCGTGGACAATGTCAAACCTAGGCTGCATTCATATACTGTACATGTAAAAAACGTAATAGATTTAAAAGCGATTAAAAAGTAGTGTGTGTGTGTGTGTGTGTGTATACAT
>JABFDZ020000039.1:7544248-7558564 GCA_019775955.2 Pollimyrus isidori
ATATAAAACAGTATATGTAAACTAACACTGCAGACATAACTTAAGAAACACATTTTATACAGATTTTCTCCAGATAATATACATTTACGAGTGAATATGCTTTTAAAGTTACTTATACCGTAAATACTGTAATATATATTGAAATCTTCCAGAGACCACCGGCAGATACTATCTGACTCTTACATGTAAAATGTCTGATCACCTGCTTTTCTCATCATTGTACTACGGCCCCCCCCCCCAAAAAAAGAAAGCTTTGGTTTGCCCCTGCAGCTAATAGCTCATATTAGTGTGAGGCACATATATCGTTGCCTTTGCAGTACAGTTTTGGAATGCTGATGTTGCAGCACAGTGGGGAATCCCGATCCAAAGCATTCCCAGACCACGGCTGGGATTTCCAGCCATTTCCTCCTGTATTGAAGTCATAGCTCTCTCTGTGCCCACCACAACCACACTCACCCAAGAATCTAAATAAACATGGTTGACAAGCTGTCCCAGGCCATGGAGACAAGAGAGCGGACTGGGGGCCATGGCCGTGAGTGGGGGTGCCGGCATTCCAGCACAGCAGCAAGGGGTAAGTGGACACAGGAAAGGCTTTGCTGGTCATCAGACCCCCATTTTCACAGTGGGATGGGCCTGTTGGTCTTTAGCTGTTAGTCTGTCCTGTACTTTCCTAATAGTACTTTCTAGAACAGTGCTAAAGCAAAGTCTGAGCCCTGCTGATT
Source organism: Pollimyrus isidori (assembly GCA_019775955.2). Taxonomy (NCBI): domain Eukaryota; kingdom Metazoa; phylum Chordata; class Actinopteri; order Osteoglossiformes; family Mormyridae; genus Pollimyrus; species Pollimyrus isidori. Next base: position 7,544,971 of record JABFDZ020000039.1, read on the forward strand.
TTCCAGCCTTCCTTCACCTGTGAGCTGGGTGTAAAGTCTCTGGCCAATCAGAGTCAGTAATGAAAACATGGCCTGGATTTGGAATCAAGGTCCCAGAGTTAAATTGCCCTGTTCTAGATCAACAACAATGGCTGCTGCTAAACATTCTTGAACTGAGCCAGCACATTGTTTTTTTCTTAGAGCCCTATAGAATATACATTCACTGATTTAGCAGAGGCTTGTAGCTGAAGAAATGCAACGTATAGAGAAGGCAGGGACAGCCAGTTCCTGGAGCCAGTGGGGGTTAGGGTGAAATCCCTGCTAACCACAGGATTCGAACTGGTGACCTTCCATTCACAAGCATGGCATCCTAACCCACTGAGCCACAGGCTGCCCCCAAATATCTACATACGTGCATGTCAGACAGTTCAGACTCCCCCACCCCCGTGGCATGTCTCTCAGGACCTGGATGGCGTGTGGGTTTGACAGTTTACTGCAAATGTCACCTCTGTGTTTATGCCGCTCTCACCCCTGCCCCTCCGCGCCCCCACACCCCCCACGCCTCTCCAATTAGCCGAACAAACAGGTTGTGTTAGCCCAGGGCCTCTTCTCTGAATCCGTCCACCGGTCCCTGGGCATGGAGAACGGGAGGGTGCGTGTGGCTGACCTTAGCGTCAGAGCAACAAGAACCGCTCTAATTGCACTCCTGTGTTTGCGGTCTGCACAGTCCTTGACCCCCCACTGGCTACCGGAGCCGCGGCCGCTTGTTCATGCACTTGCTTAATTAATTAGCCCTGTTGACATGGCCTGTTTATTGCAACTAGATTTTTGCCAGACTCCAGAAATTGTAAGCAGAGCTGCTATGACCACAGATACCCTGTGGTAACCAGTTTTTAAGCATACGTTTTAAGGAAGCAATTCTGGGTGTTTTCTTTATGTCAATGTCTTTCTACTACAGCTGGTGTGTAATGAGACATCCTGAATTGTGCTTTTCAGCCTGCGAGGATGAATGCAGCTCATGGAGACAGCAATGTAGACATGACCATAAATAAAGAAGCTTCTCAGGGTTTCCCCCGTGGATTACTCTTTACATGTGCACCCCCGGAAGCTGTTGGGGGGAGCTCAAGGCAGGGAACAGCGCACCAACCCATCGCAGAGCACGCACACCACTCACACACATTGGCATCTATGGACAATTTGGCAAGTGCAATTCACCAGGATAGGATCTGGACCCCCAGAACTCTGCAAAGGACAAGAGGACATGGACTATGGATGTAAGGGCGGGCACTACCTTGCCTGTCCCCCATGCTCAGTGAAAAATGGCAGCATCCCGGCGTCGCCCCAACTAAGGTCTCGATGGGACCCAGAGTGTGTGAAATCTGCATCACATTAAACAAACTAAACACTTCAAATTGCTGCGAATTCCCTAGTGAAACTTGTGTGAGGTCCTACAACTGAATTTCAGGAGCTCCTCATCGATGGAACACCAAGAATGCATTGATGTAGCTGCTCTGAGCCAGAACCCCCAAGAGAGCAGAAGAGAACAGTACCTGGTCCTACATCTTCTGTAGCTATCAACCACATCACACCATCAGCTTATAAACTGCACAAATGCCATCGTATGAAATGAGGATGGCATTCAGTTAGCTACCCAGTTTCCGATGTACCTGGAGTTTGTCAGTGAGAGAAGATATTTTGACATCATAAGGGCTTCATTCTTTCTGCTTGCCCCTCGAAAGCGCTTTTGTGCTGGAACTTTCTGGGGCTGAGGGTGTAAACAGACAGGTAGCATTAGCAAACAGCAGCCTGAGTGGGGGATGTGTTTGCTCGGACGCTTCTTCTCAAGACATCACGTTGGCGCCGATTCCCGGGGTCGCAGGGCAATTGGCTTGTTTGCACTTGGCGGCTTGGTGGGACAATACAGGACAGGCTTTGTGACAGTGACGAAAATAGTCATAATGCCACCACGAGCGGTTTAGTGATGGGATGGATTAAATAACTAAAGCAGGAGGAAGAGGAAAGACAATCAGAGGCTTGTGGAGGTGCTACTATGTCAGGGTAGGGCATGGAAATAGCAGCGTCCCTCTCAGTCATCGTGGTAAACTTTCCATACACTGGCACACCTTGGATTGTTCAGTTCCTTGACACACTTGTGTCTCTCTCTGACAAAGGCATTGAGCTTCAGATCCTCTGCCGTGCAAAGACACGCACACACATTGGAATGATTCCTCGTGATAAAATTTCAGATCCTAGTGCCAGGTCCATCATAACCATTTTTCACAATCACCATATATATATCTTGTCACTTCTTTAGGCCTAATCGCTCTGCTCATACAAACCCAATCAAACTGAATCCAAAACTGTGTTTTTTTTTTCTTTTTGCAAACGCTTAATAAAAATTGAACCGTGGCTGTAAATTATGCTTCTTCATGCTGACAGCCCCCTCTTTCGCTTGCGTTATTTCTTTTAGTCTCAAACCAACCTTGAAACGGCCGGCCAACTGGTGTGTCAGCTCCAAGTGCATCGCTGCTCATTACAGATTCCTATTGCATGTGGACCTGATTTGGACGTGTCAGAGACGAACAGGAACCCGCGCTGAATTACAGCCCCGGTCAACTTTGATCTAGCGCGAGTCTCCTCCAAGGCTCTCAGGCGATATCTGCCCCCCTCCCCAGCCAGGACTATGAAATAACCGCGCAGGACGACTTACCGCGTCAGGCACTCAGATCTTACCTGCGGAGGCAGAGTTACGTGCCCCAAAGCCATTTGTGATCTTTCTGCGAGAAGAAAGGGAAGCAATTATCAATATACAAGATGGGGGGGCGATATTTATCTACAATGTCAATGTAACGCTTTCTTTTTGGGGGATCCAAAAAGCATGGCTGATGGAACGCTATTCTGATTATTGTTATTATCATTATTATTAGTTGTAGTAGGCTAGTAGCTATAAAAGTAGGACATCAAATCAACATGCAGGCGTATTAAAATTTTGCATAAAACACCTTCTACTGAAGTTATACAAAAGAAGGGATTCGCGACTAGGGGCTGGGGGTCAGACCATGACGTCGGGAAACGGGTGCGTGAATCTGTGTGCGCGTTCGTGTTTGGATGCCTGCGTGGTGCTGGTACCTTACGAAGAAATTTGCTTAGGAAGAATGCATCACATCACAAAATTATTTAAAGTATAATGACAAACCACCAGAAATAATCTAGTTATATAATCTTTTCGTTTCAGATTGGCATATGTGAGGCTGAGAGGTGTATTATAACACTTATTATTGAATCCTTAGTTAAATAAACAATTCTCCCCTCCCGAAAAAAAGTATTATGATGTCTGTCTGGTTTCAAGATCATTTGTAATGCTGTATCATCTTTTGGTATAGTAACACATTTTCTAAACATCTCTAGGTGGAAATTATTCAGAGAAAACCATGTTTAATAAATATGATTACGTTTCAGAAGTGGAGTGTGAGTCTTCAGATAAAAAATAACATACATTTATAATGTAGGCCTATTTTTCAGCTCGATGCTGTTTCTTCAGCTCATAATCGCTTTTTGTTTATTCGTGCCATAAAATAAACAGGATGCCTATGGACAGCCGTGTAATATATTCATACATTTATATAAGTAAAGCTATGTTTTGCTGAATTGCTTCTACCCGATCAGAAAACGAAATAACCAAGGATGCAAATTGAAATAACTTACTTCTGCAATGTTAAAAAGGCAAATAAATAAATTCAGTTGTCCATTACATGGACCGATATGTGTACGGATGTTTCTGTGATTAATCAACTCAACTTTAACAAAGAAATAAAACAATGAGTAGAAGATGCGGAATTTAAAAAAGATAAGTGTAAGCGGCCTCCGATTAAACAGGAACTCTAGCTGACAAGGGGATCAGAGAAACTGGCGTCGTATAATTCAAACCGTAATAAGAGCCACCTGTGCCGTGCAGTACGTAGAAAACATGACATCATATATCAAGAGGTAGAAGCTTGACAAAACACGTGTGTTTGTGCACCGGGGCCTCTGTGGAAACATTACAGGCTTTCGGTTAGCTTAACTCCTTCCTGTTTTACTTTTACAATATGGACATTGACGGTCGGGGAAGTGCACGTTGACTTTTCATTTGTCTAAAATAGTAAACTTTTAACATAACACCACTTGTTAATTGAAGAAAGAACGTTTTATTTTTGTCAAAATTAAATTTCAAACATAGTAATGGACTGCGTAGGCCTATTTGTATATGAATTTTTAGAATTTAAAAATTCTGGGATACAATGAAATATAAGAAGCAGGTACTTTATTGTGTAACCATTGAATGATCTTATTTAGAATTTGGGCATATTTCATATAATTTTATGTAGGTCTATAGGCCTATATAATGTAAATTATCGTATAAATATCAATTGCATCCACTAGACGTTCATTAGCATGCGTCTTTGAAAAATACCAACAGACAGTTAAATACAACAGTACTTGACTTACATAAAACTTTTTTTTTTCCTTTGGGTTATGTGTGTTTAAAAAAATAGGGACACACTTATTAATTAGGCCAATTTATCTGAAATATAATTATTAGCGGTCGACTAAATAACTGGCTAATGTGTTTAATAAATAAGAACACTATTACATCAAAGGGGTTACGATGCAGTTATTATAAATAAATAATTTTGTTTAAATGTAATTTAAAACTGGTCCCTCCTGTCTATTGGTGGGCCAATCAGATTTCTTTGCTGCCACCCCCTCCGTACAGACATGTATTTAGCATCTGAAACTCGGATAAAGTTTCCAAAGAAATTAAGCAAAAAAACTTCCTGCGGGAGGAAAAGCCGTGCCAAAGTACTCTTTCGGTACAAAGTGGCATATTCCGATCGTTCCACTAAGGGTAAGAAAAGAGAGAAAGAGACTTCATCGGACGCAGTCTTTCTGAAGAGGATATTGTTTTCAGCAACGGATTTTAAGGTGGAGGACGCTGTTTTGTCTATGTCCTCTCATTTCTTTAAAAAAGAAATGGAAGAGAGCTCAAGTTCTCCCGTATCCCCAGTGGATAGCGTAGTGACCAGCGAGGAGGAGCTGGACAGGCAGCAGAAGCGGTTTGGGAGGAAAAGGACGCACAGTAAGAAGCCGAGCGAAGACGGCAGCCCGGGCTCCGTCAAGCGGGGCAAGAAGCCCAGTCCCAGCAGCACGCAGTCCTACGAGGAGCTGCAGAACCAGAGGGTCCTGGCCAATGTCCGGGAGAGGCAAAGGACACAGTCGCTGAACGAGGCGTTCGCTTCTTTGCGGAAGATCATCCCCACGCTGCCCTCGGATAAACTGAGCAAAATTCAGACGCTCAAGCTAGCGTCCAGATACATTGACTTTCTTTATCAGGTGCTACAGAGTGACGAGATGGATAACAAGATGTCCAGCTGCAGCTACGTCGCCCACGAAAGACTGAGTTACGCTTTTTCCGTGTGGCGGATGGAAGGCGCCTGGTCCATGTCTGCGTCCCATTAGTAGCGAAGGTGCTCAGGAATGCCAGAGGGGTAGGTATCAGCGTGGACCAGGGCTAATTCATAACCTCACCTCAGGCTATAGTAGCTAGACAAGAATAATTACGGGACAGTACTGAAGGCAGCGTGTTTATCACATATGGATTTGGTTTTTTATACTGCTGTTGGTATTACTTTAATTGATGGAATCAGCATACTGTCTGTATGAATATAATACGTATTACATAAGAACATTGATTTTTCTGACGAATGTCTGTAGCGCAAATACGGCGTAAGGAGTAATAAGATACATTTTGGAGACACAAACGGTTACGTTGATACAGTTCAATAAGATGGTTTATCATTGTTATTGTTGTTGTTTTCGTCGTCGTTTAGTGCTACATCACTAGTTCCGTTATGATTACAAATATTCCTTCCTTTTTAAATATTTTGGCCAGAATAGGTTATAGTTATATATAATTTTTTTTTTGACATGCAGCCTGATACAGTTGAACAGTTACATCATGGTTCGTTACCAAGTCAATATACAAAACCATATCAGTAAGGCTAATCGTAGGATTTCTGTAGTAATCATTTAGCATACGGCTACCTGCCCATGTGACAGACATAAAAAGTTCACTAATCGTCATAAAATACACCCAAAGCCCATATGACGTATAATGAGGTAAACTGTAACAGACAACAGTTTGTTTCATGTAATTATAAATAAATATAATTTTATATTCATATAAGGCCTAAGTAAATGAAAATATTAGGTAATCATGGCTTGATATCACAGAATATGCAGCCCTGTGGAAGTTCTCATAAAAAAAAATACCGTGAATCTGCCGCAGTAAAATGTGGCTTCGAAAAACTTGCAGGCTCGAATATTTTCCATGACAGTTCTGAAATATATAGATTTTGTGGCGATTCTTAGGGGATAATCCTCACTGATGTCTATTTCTAACCGGATTTAGGGAAACTACAGTTCATGAGAGAAACATGGGCTGTACCGAGAGGCATTAACCACGAATCGTCCCTCGTGGATAATTTGGTTTGCTAATGAAACGTTTTCCTGTGTGGGGACCGCAGGAATGGACGCCCTTTAGATATAGGAAAAAGTCTTAACCAGCGTTAGATTACAGAGGTGCATGCAAAGCACCGCTGGCCTGTAGTCAATGGAGCTTTGGCGTTTTGGAAGCCCCTCGGCGCACTTTATTGCAACCAGTAGTCACTATCAGCAACAAAGTGTCTTAAAATCTGCACTCTGCATTATCTGATGCTATTCATTCAGTCTGAGCTACGTCATTTCTTTCTATTGAAAATAGAACATAGAAATTTCAGCTCGCCATTAAAAGATTTAAAGTAAGCAGTTTAGTCTTTAGTTTCAATTTTCCTGATCAAAACATTAATACTACTTTGAAACACGTCAGTAGATAATTACATCTGGATTTTAAAAAATCAGAGGAATGGTAATGGTCTTTTGGTTTAATCAGACCTCAGTTCTGTAAGAGTATGAGATTGATCTCTTAAGAAATCTAAAGTCCTGTACCGTTATCCAGGAAAGTAACAAGCCCACGGCGCGGCCCTTTCTACCGACCAGAACCGAACCAGACATCCAGCCGTCCTAGACGGAACAACTCAACGTGAATGTAATTGTATCTCATCCCACTAAAACAAATACACTGCAGTTTGATTTAGTCTCGGGAGAGTGCCCTGTTTCTCTTGACCCCTACACAACACTGCTCATCAGCGTGGCTTTGATGCCGTGTGAGCCATCCGGTTATTCGGCAAGGGAAAATAAACATCACGATGCTGATTTATATTAAACGCATCTCAAGGTGGTCCGAGACAATGCATTTGGATCATATACTCCTTTGGGAACGAAAGCTTATTCTTTAATAGAGCAATTAAGAAAATTGCATTCTTTTTAAAACGGAGCACTTCTGATGTTACTACCATGGAGTAGCCTAATAAATCAGACAAAATCTGATTAGGTTACTTGTTACATAATTGGCATTTATTTGGGAAATTATAACTAGTTAAATCGTTTTTATTAGTTAAATCATTATAAAAACAAATAATGTACAGGTTGAAATATTTACATACAACCTCAACAGAATTACGTCATATTGGAAAGGGAATATCGAAGTCGGACTGTTGGGCTTTATGTATATGTGATGGTTTCCATGACTAATTAAAGGACTACTCGCTTTAGATATGCCGTTGCGTTATAATGACTCCATATTTTTGGGTTATAAATTACCCCATGGATTTCTTGTTGTTCGTCATATTTTTCCTTTATATTGGCCTATGCATGCCAAATTAGTAATTCAAGCGTAACATATTTTATATTCCCCTTATATCAGGATATGTGAAGTTCATGTGTAACTTGAATGTATAAGCAAGTGTGTGTAAAAGAATTGGCCCCAGATTATTCAATTTGCTACATTCGCTGCCATTCTAGGCAGGCCTGTTCAACCTTACATAACTCAAGAGTGAAACTTCGTAACCTTAGTACGAAACTGATACTTAGGAATAGCCGAGCCATAAACGAATTCACTGTGACGAAGATTAAAAAGATCGGCACAAAATTCGACAAACCGATTTACGGATTTCTCCTTTTTTACCCACAGACTGTTTACTGCAAAATCTGAAGACAACGGATTAATGTTCAAGAACCAAAAAACCTCAAGGACATGTTGGAGAGACGCGCTGTGCCCTCGTCCTGCTCCGGACATTCATGGGACAATCCTCAGAGAGCAACGGAGCACATCCGTGGATCTGCAGGAGAAATTTTTAATTTCTCCCCTTCCGACACAGACAGTAATTAAATGTATTCACATTTTATTGTGCTGCCACACAGATTCCGCCCTAATCGGTATCATCACTTATAGATTGGTATATAATTTTTTCAGGAATTGATTCTTTTTTTTCTTCGAAAAGTCTTATTCGCATCCGTTTGTCTTTAATTATATATATAAATGTTTTAATAAAATTGTACATACATGTAGGTATCATGCAGCTTTTTAAGGGACGAATGCAATTTAGATCGAAATATTTGAGCTACGCGAAATACATTTTCACCAGCATTACTTCCTTATTCAATCCAATGTACATGTTTTCTAATTTATTAAAGCAAATATTTTTAAACAAACCCAAGCAGTGAATTGATTTATATAGTATATAAGAATAACCATTGAACGATGCTTTCCACAACATTCTGTTCTGATCTTAGTATAGCTACGGTATATTACGGCCTTTGGATTTGGTTTAACAGGCGAGGTTGGTGGTGCTGCGGGTGGAGGCGGGAAGAAAGAAACGACGATGCCTCTGAATTACATGAAATTACGTTGTTAATGTTTAGCAGGCAGATTCAAGCGGACTGGCAATTATTCAAATATCATGTACCGGTATTTTGTGACACTGAAACACACTATTAAAGATAAGAAATAAAATGGAAAGTCTTATTGTGCCTAAATATTTGAAGTTCAGGTCGTGGCTTTTATCCTTTTCAGGAAAATGGTCGATTGTTTGCTTTCAATTTGTAAAATCGCACATTGGGCACATTTTTGGAAAATATACATCCTATGCCTCCTGATAACAAAAGATGCTGTTTGCTAAATGAGTGACCATGCTTGATGCTTTTCTTTTGTTGTTAGAACAGGGATACGCCGTTATAAATTCGTAGAAGGGGTGGTTCTTTAAACGTGGAAATGAACCAGGGAAACCACAGACACCTTGATTTTACCCGGCGAGCATTTAGCGGGTCAGATCAGGTTTCTGATCGGTTCAAGCATCGCAGTGACTTTTTATTATTAAAAGCGACAACAAAACAGCTTTCTTGGTTACAGCATTTTCGTTGTAACAAAAGAACGAAATACTTTCATTGGAGAGACTGGCTATGAGCATTAACAGAGCATTTGAGGTGGACACGTGTTTAAATATTTTTTATGGTGACGCAGTTAATGATAATAGTAACGTAGGTGGCGGGAGCAGAGGCCGCGATGTTACGATCAGCTTTAATAAAGACCAATGTCCAATTCCTCGTGCACGCGGATAAGAGGTGGGGTTTCTTGGCAAAGGAGCATGGAATTTATGGGGAAACACCTGTGCCTAAGATTTACAGGTCTTTTAATATCGTCACTGTTCCGATCTAGGTGATGTGAGACTGCCGACATGCTGCTCACTCCCTGCATTTCCCTCGGCGCTTGTTTTACTCTCTGTGACAGGCGGACACACCAGGTGTCACATCACAGATGCTTGTAGGCCAGAAAGATCACGCAGCAGACAGTCCCTAGTAGCGTATAATTCTGCTAAATGGTGTCTTTCCGGGGCTTTTTTTGCAATCGGGTTCTCCGCGTTAACACATGGGCACCAGCCATAAATTAGATGCTTTAATTAGAAAATTGTATTCTGATATTCAGGCTGTCCTATTGCTAATGTCCATTTTCCCAGTTTCTTAGGTTACAAATGTCGGTAGAAAAAGTAGAATTTATTTTCCAATAGGTCTAGATACTACGCTGTTGTATCTACGTTTTGTGTCCTCAAACTCCAAGTTGGTATAACAGTCGTACGTCGATGTCACAATTCAATGTAGTAACCTAATATTTCTCTCTAATGTAAATAAATTATATGTAGAAAATAAGGCGATATGTGATCCAGTTAAATTGTGGGGGCGGGGGGTCTTATTACTAACATAGACCGACTAATAAAATATACCTGTAAGAAAAAGCTGTCACTGAACTGTACAGAGTTAGATTAATCCGGATGTACTGTAATTCTCGAATAGTACCGATTTTGATAGTCACTCGTTATTTCAGTGAACCAAATCCCTGCTCTCTACCTACAGGCCAAACCGATCTTAAAGGGATTTGGGCTACGGCTACGCTGTTGTACTGACGACAGATGTTTCCCGTAAAAAGACGGAAAAAGCTACAAAATTTTAATTTGCAGTAAAATGGATAAAGCGAGGGTTCATACCTTACTCGCCTCAAAAAGATTTACTTGTTTGAGGACTTTTCGTTAAAGTTGAAGTTTCTAACAATTTGACTGAGGTGACTTGAGGTCCCCCCCCCTAAAAACCTAAAAAATTGCCTGGGCTTCAGCTCCGCCGACTTTGCATGGTTTCTAAGGCGCATGGAGAGGAATCACACTTAATTTTAGGCTTAACGTTCTCCCCACCACAGCCATTTATCAGACTGGGTGCAGAGGAAAAGGGAGTGATGTCCTATTCCAAAACCCTTAAAACCATGTTAAGCTAAAGTGTTAGGTTTACGGACAGGTAGGCCTATTTTAATCATCTGTATCCATGTCGGAAAGTCAGTGCAACAACTGGGACAATGTTACACCTTCCACAGGTTCCCTTGGATAGGCACATCTTTTTAATTTGGTCCGAACGGCATAATGATACCCTAAATGTTTTCAGAGAGGTCAGTACAGGCCACCATATTAACCCTCGTTACATCTAAAAAAAAAAAAAAGCAGTGATCTCCTTTTGGGACAATAAGCCATCTCTTTCTGTAGGGTCAAGAGCATAAACTCTAGGAGCCCTGGGGGGCTACCCCACTCAATATTTAATTTGGATTCACCCCTCCCCACCTATAAAAATGGCTATGTATTTAAGTTTAATTGTGTCTCTCCAAAAAGCCTGTCACACTTTCTCCTATGCCATTGCGAATGACAGCCAGTTAAGCGTTTTGCCTTATGGAACCATGCAAAATGTGATTTATTCCTCGCAAGGACAACTCATTTTAAATTCCCGTCCAGCCGTCCCTCCTTATCCTGGTCAGAGTGCTATCCCATGCAGAGCACATGGCTGGGAGACACACACATACGCATATAAACCTGTACTCATATCTCTGTGGGGACTGTCCATTCATTTCTGTTTCAAAACCGGGAATTCCAACATGGCAACCTTAACCCCTTTTCAGTTTTTTGATTTCAGAAAAAAAACTGCCGAAAAAATGGTCCCCACAATGTCCCCACAAAGTTTCTGTCACATTGTAAGGACATTTAGTCCCCTCAAACTAACGTACACATTGGACATACGTATATACACCAACTAGCGCTGTGTCACCGGATTTATAAGTCTTCCACTTAAATGGAAAATTAGCCATATTTATGCATGTGGCATACGGGAAGGACAGTTTTGGACCGGCCAGGTCTCAAAGTCAAGTAAGGACAGCAAAAACAGATTGTACGACTCAGCGATTGCATTGTCTTTCGGTTCTGTAAAAAATAAAACATCAATAGCATTGCCACGCAACTGTTTATGCTAAGTCTGATTAGCCCTGGCTTTGACAAAATCAGATATAAATACCCCCTGTTTTATTCCCCACTGCTGTAAACAGGTGTCAGGATCTTCGCAGCCGCAGTGTTTACAATATATACATGCAAAGTCACTTTGAATAGCAAATAAATAAAAAATGGGGAATTTCAGAAACATTCTTCAAAAAGCCGGACTGTTGAGCTTCGTGGATAAATAAATTTACTTAGCCCCAAGCATGTACTTTGATGTTACGTAAAAGGGGTTCTCATGAAAAGATGAAATTAGTGCATTGGCAAGGAATTAGTCTGCTAATAGAATTCGTAGATTTCTGGCGATTCAGATGGAGAGTGTTTATTCTCCCGCTGAAGGACAGTGCGATTTGGCAGATGTTTGGCCAGTGCAACTCAGTAAGTGCAGCATATTACATTCAGCCTGTTTTTTTTTTTGCCTTAATATATGCCCTCTGACACCATACTATTGATGTTGGTCTTTGTGGATCCTGCATTAGAATAGATATCTGTAGTCGTACTCTGAGCATTTTGCATTTTGTTTAAAAAGGCTGCGGTATTTTTTATATAATGCACACACTGCTGACAGAACTTGTGAGTACAGTTATGATTTAACAGTGCCTATATGACACAGATATTTCCGATGGTGTTGCTTTTGTTAGACAGGCGTAGCTAGGAGCTAGCAGGGTGCCGTAATCTACTCCCAGGTAGCACTAGCCGGAGACCAAAGGTGGATTTGGGAGGACTGCTTTCAGGAGGTACCCTGACCTGGAAGACTTCCCTCAGCCACTGACAGCCGATCTGGCTTCTCCGGCTGTTGGACCGTGGCTTGCATAGCACCTGGTCCTTTCACCTCCTCCTCCTCCTCCCAAAAACCTCTCTTGTCCCGGAGCCCGAAGCACTCCCAATCGCGGAGAAATTTCCTCAGCTCCTCAGGGCTTGGCGGGTGGGGGTGGGGTTAAATAGGAAAATGAGTGTAACATAGTGGGCCGGCGGAGAAGGCGGCTTGATAGACAGCGGAAGCATGCGGGCCAGCCAGGGAAAGCTGCCGCGGAGCTGGCGATTTCCAAAAAGCGGCCGCACGTCATGTTCACGCCTACATTTCGCGAGCTCCTCCGACACCTGGCTGTTCCACCAGTATAAGTGTTTTTTTGTTTAGCTTCCAGAGTGTCATAACACGCAGCCCTTCCCATCTCCGGCGTTCTGCCCCGCACATCACATGTGGCTGCCTGGTTATCCAGGTCATTTGTATATAGTCGTCATTGTTCTTAATTATGCATATCTGTACTATTATTATAATCAAATACGTGCATGGATGCAAAAACAAAGTATTGTACACACACCAGTAGAGACAGAAATATTAAACAGAACGACAGCTTCCCACCTCCACACTATATGCTGATTGGTACCAGCCTCACACATGAGTTTGTTCCTTTCCCTTCTCACTGAAATCTGAACTGGCTTCAGTAAGGACCACATGGTGACATGTTGGCAAGATAGCCCACTTTTCTCTTCATTAGCAGACTGGGTCATGCAGGGTCACAGGGGCAGTGGGGGTTTATATGTCCTGGACAGCAGTAGCTTGTGCTTCCCCTCTCGACCATCACACATAGCGGCTGCCAAGTTCACCACCTCCCTGCTTTTATACCTGGAGTCTTTGACCTTGTTTATTGTGATTTACCAGGCGGCCCAGCTCAATGCGACTTACAGCATTTGCTGTTTTTACACAAGACCTGGTCGGGTGTCGGCACAGCTGGATAACTTACTGAAGCTATTAACTTTTAGTAGATTTATCAAGGTTACAAGACTGGCTTGGGGGGGGGGGGGGGGGGGGGGGGGGGGGGGGGGGGGGGGGGGGGGGG
>JABFDZ020000039.1:7577479-7589295 GCA_019775955.2 Pollimyrus isidori
TAGATGGCTGATTTGTATGCCATTGATATGTTCAGTGTTCATGTAAACTGTTTAATAAACACTTCTGGCACTTTTTTTGAGTCTCTTCATTAGTTTTGTTTTTCCTGCAAATGATTCAATAAATACCGTATGCCATTCATACCGAGGTATTACCATACCGTGAAGTTTTGATACCGTTACATCCCTAATATATATATATATATATATGTATGGTCAGTCACTCACCAGATGGCCAGATTCGCTAAGAATCTTAAGGACCATGAAGGATTACATTCCAGAATGGGTTCTATTCTTGGACCTATTAGCAGTAGCTTTAACTAAAGGTTTCCAGAACAAGCAACCATCTGTGTAACACAATACAGCAGGGGCCTCTGCATGGAGGTGTGATGGGCACCTTTCCCAGCACCGTGCAGGAAACAGTGAGCTGACACAAGGCAGCATGCAACTATGGGATGGCGTGTAGAGAAAAGCCAGGTGCATCAACAAACATCAGCGAAAACTAAATCTGCTGGACCACTGTAGACAGCAGGAGAAGAGGCTCTGAATTACAACTACATGACATCAATAAATAATTCAATTATGGTTTAAAGCCACAGGCTTTTGGTGTGATTGCGCCCTGCATACATGCTGTAAAAGTGCATTCAGCATACAGCGTGCACTAAAATGCACAAAAATGCTTGTCAGTCAGGGATGAGACGATCACACCTAATCAGTAATAACATCACTAATGCCAGTGCTATTGCAGTAGGTCCATTTTGCCATTATGTGATTCAATTGGTGCCTTGAGAGGGAGAGCGTGTTTGAAACACACTGGACACCATCAGGCCGCGGTGAGAGGTGTATGTATTAATACGTGTGATAAGCTCCTCAGCAGCATGTCATACGACCCAACATGCAAGGAGTGGTAGCAAATAAAGGGGCACACACACAGAAAGCAGAGAGCTTGGGATGTGTGGAGCCTTTTATCCTGGCATAGCCGAAAGACCCTCTGACCACACGCGTTTCCCAGGGAGGATGGACAAGTGCTGCGTGCAGGTAGCTAAGCAACAGGCAGAGCATCTTACCGGGTGCAATGTAGGGGCAACACATGCATAACCGCCGTCTTCCTTCTTGGTGTCACTATACAGCGGAAGTTCAACCCACAGTAATAATTCATACAGAAAACACTCTTAAACAGCTTTCTGACTGTCTCATGGCTCATCTCTGCGTAGTAAGTCAAACCAACACAGCCTTTCAACTGAATATCGCCATTTCAAAAATGTATGTCTCTTTAGCCATGACCTCGAAATGAGAAATCATACATAAATAAATAGCACATCAATACTCACATCTAAAGGGGTTAATTGCGCTTATTAACATCAAGGTGGGGCCTCTGAGAAAGACTGGGCCCCTGGCTGAATTCTGGCATGCTGGAGCCGGGTGTCAGCAAGGCCCACGTCGGCACAGTGGCGGTAGGGACGTTTCACGGGCGATTCAGTAGTGCCTTAATTACAATGATTCTCAGCAAAAGCTGCATATCGACTGAGGCTGATGCACAGATAGTGGTGCTAGCGGCCTTCTTTAAAGGAAAAAACTACAAATAACCGCAAACTACTGTAGATAGGATTTGATGCTTAGCCACAGTTTCATTCCTTCCTCTCGCTGTTTTTAATTAAAACGAAAGAAAAGAAGGACTCCTCTCAGAGAGACAGCTGGAATTAAAGGTATAGGTGGAGAGGGACGATTCCCTGCTGTGGCGTATCTCGTGATAAAAACAGGGGCACACCATGATGAGGGTCCAGGGCCGGGCGGCACCAGGTCAGTTAATGAAGCGCAGACTGTGGATGTCCACGCATGAAAGCACCCCCTCCTGCTAAATGTCACTGTCCAGAGAGCCTCTCCCGCAGCTTCCAGACAGACCCCCTCACTCTTCCACAGTTCACCCGCTAAGCGGGTCAGGTGGGGTCAGAATACGGCTCATTCCCCACAATGCACAGGCCAGAGTGACTCAGCTATGACTCACTACTATGTCAGAGTAGGTCAGGGGGGTCCTATTTCCCTTCTGTCCCAGAACAATAAATGACTGGCTACTTTTCTAACAACGTGCCAAGCTCTACCTGTTTGAAGTTTTCCAAGCTTTAAATTTCTATCCAGACTCTGCTTCCTTCCAGTACAAGATGCTTGTATGGCACACATAACACCTAGCTCCTCAGCCACTTAGCTACTCAAACACCTAGCTCCTCAGCCACTTAGCTACTCAGACACCTAGCTCCTCAGCCACTTAGCTACTCAAACACCTAGCTCCTCAGCCACTTAGCTACTCAAACACCTAGCTCCCCAGCCACTTAGCTACTTACCTCTAATACCTGGCCCCTCAAACTCAAAACTACTGAAAGAGGTAGCTATTCAAAGAGGAAACAGCTCAACGCGGAAGTTTGACTTACAGCTCAGACCTCCTGTGTCTCATACTTGGTTTGAAGTTCCGGCTTCATATTCATTTAGGTGGTGCATACACTGCACACGGTGCATCTCTCTAAATTTTAAACTGAACCTCAAGTGACTTTTATCACTGTACCAGAACACCAGTAGGACACAGGGGTGTTTTTCAACTAATTAAAGTGATTTTCTGAAAACTTGCAATCGGCTCTTGACTTTGATCCTCAACTGGGACTCCTGTGGCTGATAGCCTCTCCATCGCTCAACCAGAAAAATAAGTGGAGCGGCGTGCAGTGATTCCAACCGAATACGATGACACCCACTAGCCTGCAGTCCAGACTTCTCCTCAAACTCTTCCTTTTTCATCTCATTTCATTTCTGGTGCCAACTCATTCCCCTTCTTCACTTTGGTGGGGGTGCGTAATACTGTCTTTATCACTAAACGGGGCTCGGTGTGTAGGTGCTGGGGCCAGAAAACGAGCAAAATGCAGAAAGGGAGGGCCAGGGAATGGGGGGGTTCAAGGGTCCCCACATCTGTAATGAGCCACTTAACATCAGACATTCCTGCAGAGAAACCCCCTCCCTTCCAGATAGGAGTGGGGTCTGTGGTTTATGGGGCGAAGAGAAATGACACATGCGAATGAGAAGACAGCTGACCTACGAGGGACATGCACAACCCATAATCCCTCTGACCGCAGGGCCGAGTCATGATACAGCCCCTTTGGCTACCTCCTCCCTCTCTCGGGCAGGCTAAGGCAAGGGGGGGGGCGGCGTGGGACTCACATTTGGCTGTCAGTCTGTATCCTCCTAAGGGGGGTGGGTGGCCCTCCACAGCGTCGAAACCCGAGGAAACCAGCACCACGTCCGGGGCGAACTCGTTGGCAATGGGCATCACCATGGTCCTGTAAGGGGGGTGGGTGAGGCAGATCAGAAGCTGGCCTGGAGCTCTCTGTGAACAGCAGGAGATTCGGCGACCCTGCCCATTGAACCATTGGGGATCGAGACCAAGTTCCATTTTGTGGCTAACCCTAACCCATACGCCCCCCTCCACCAACACTGAGAGACCCCGCGCCCATTTCCAAAAAACCAGCAACAACTGACTAGGTAGAACCATACAGACCACTGGAGGTCAGGTCGCGCCCGATAGGATTAATGGCATGACTGGCGAATTTGGCCTGTAAGACCTCGTCTATCACATCACACGTGAGAAGCAGAGGGAAAGCAGACGATGTGATATAAATACGGCTCACTCGGTGCTCCTCACTGCCACGCCGCAGCCCGTATCGCCGCCGTAGCTGCGCAAGGCTCAGTACTCACTAAACCACGGCACTTGCCCAACTGCCGTGCCCAGGCGCGTGACTTGGCTCTTTGTTGGGCAGGCCCCGTGGTCCAGGGCTCACTCTTTCCGTCCCTAAACGCAGCTGCCTACCCCCCCACCCCCCAGCCACAATTAGAGGCCATGGAACAGGATGCCGCATCACCCAGGCTGCCAGGGCTGGCCCGGGTTGTGGGTGTCAGTATTTTTAGGAGCCCCCGAGGGTTTGACATCCAGACCGTGGAGTGATGAGCAGGCCAGTGATGGTAGGGGGGAGGCACAAGGTCAAAGCAGCACTGCAGGAGGGTTAATCAACATGATAAATCCTCACCTCAATTCCACACTAACCTCTAAGGTAACTGATGGCGTTCGACAAAACAACTAAGAAATGCAGTCTGACACGGCACGGTTTATTGATCAGGTTCCAAAGACCCATTGGCTCATGGGAGTTTTACTTGCCCAAAAAGTTCTGAGGAGAGAAAAATAAATTATTGGTTGAGAGAGATAACCAATCAGATTGTAGATAAGGCGGGTCCAAACAACTCGAAGAGGCAGGGCCAGCCAATCAGATGTATTGGTCCCACCTCCTTTAGTTGTTCAGACCCTCAGAATATTTTTGTGTAAAACTCCACAAGCGACCTGTCACTGTCTGTACATCAAATCAAACGCTGATATTAAAATCACGTAACCGCAGGAGTTCATCCTTTTCTGTTCTCAAACACACATGGGACTCGCGTTTGTCAACTCGTACATCGGCCGGACTCTTGCGTGGCCCAGAAATCCAGGCCCTGCGTTTCTTCAAACTCACCCCGACAGCCGTAATTAGCTGGATGCCGGTTAAGCACTAAGACGTACGCGCCCGGGAGGGGCTGCTCCACCAGAGAAAATCTCTTCTTCCCTACATGGCAGTCCTGCTGCTCACCGTTGGCACCACAACCTCCCAACCTGCCCTGGGAAACCAACAAATTAGCTCCCTGCCACAGCAAAGATGATTCCCAAGAGTCTTCCCCAGTGTGGGGCTTGACCGGAGAGCCGTGGCCCCTATGAAGGGCAAGCCGCAATCCCCCTTGGGGCCCTGCCTCCCCTTGCAGGGGGGCCCCGGTGCCCCAAGCAGAGAGGTGGTTGTCAAGCTTCATCGGAACTGCTAATATCATCACATTCTTGGCCGCGGGAAGAAGACGAGGCAGCAGAAATGAAAACCGCAATGATCAATTACTCGGTGGCGTGTCTGAGGAGTAACCCTTTTAGAGTTTGACTCAGATGTCGTCTATGCGAAGATGAAAAAGGGTCGACCGATTACGTGATGCTGTCTGAACTTTACGAGCCCTGCGCATACCCGTTCACTGTTTGTTTCTGCATTTATTTGAAATAAACAGAAAATGAGGGCCGCGCTAATTAATCTGGGCAACCCTCAACGGTCAGAGTCTCTCAGGATACAGAATTTCCTGTGACTCTGCATGGATGTGAAAGCTATATGAAGACAGCAGGAAGGGTATCAACGCCTTTGAGCTGGAAAAGATTTCAGGATACTGAGAAGCATGAGGGAAGCAGATACATGGATTCTCAATCAAATCGAGTTTGGACTTCCACTTCAGAGTCTTTAAGTGTGTATCCATACAGAAGGGTGGGAAAAATCAAGTGACAGGCTTAGCTACAGAAATTAAAAAGAAAAGTCTTCGAAAGGGATTAACGATACCAGCCCCGAAGCCTGTTTGATTTACTGCGGACGAGATTATTAGCTTTTGTGACTCAAAATACCAAAGTCAGGGTTTTTGATCAGCTTGTAGGGGGCGCCCCATTACACCGGTAGGAAATTTCACCAGACGGACTGCTTAACCCCAAGCAATAAGCCTGATGTGTCAAAGTGATCTCAGCGACCTCCGACCCCAGATCTAGCCTGGGCACTGTGTCTGCATGCAGGGACAAAGACACGATCTTGGTCCGCATCTGTTAAAAAAGAAATTCATGATCATAACGTAGCGGCAGGTGGGGGCCTCGTCGTCATAAACGAGCATGGAAGGTCCCCGGCACGTGTCCCAGAGCAGAGAAACAGCCCCCCCTCTCCCTTACAGCCGGGGCGATTTACCAATAACAAATGAGAAACTTTACCCACAGTGATGGAACGGTAAGAGAATGTCACAGCATGGACTCGTAACGCAGCTGCACTGCTTCTGACAAAAAAAAAAAAACACTGGCGAAAGGTCGGCAAGCCAGCGTCGAACCTGCGGCGCAGCATCTGAGCAGGTGTCACCATAACTGCCGCTCTCAGTGCTGTCATGCCTACAGTGTTTGTCTGGAAAAAAAAATCCTCTTTATTAAACAATCCGAGCTGGGGAAGCTTCACCCCGTGGATAATTAATGGCTTGTCGTTCACAGAGGATTTGCATAATCGCTTTGCGTTAGTCACTCTCCATTCTCCAGGAGTAGGACGCTTCTCGGGCTGATAAGGGGAGAGGCTTGTGGGACGGCCTCAGGCACCAGTGGGTGCTGGTCAGCTGCCCTCAACCTCAGCTGGCCAGGAGTTACTCAGAAGGAAGGGGGTCAGAGAGAAGCAGGGCGGGGCACCCAAATGCTCTTGGAAAGGCACAGGATCTCAGAGGATTCTGGCAGCGCTTCTCCAGATAAAGACCTCCGACCGCGCCCCCCCCCCCCCCCTCCGTTTCAGAGAATAAATGGAGAATTCCACTCCCGCCCTTGGAATTAATCCACACATTCTGCATTTCGAAAAACAATTCAGAGAAATGGATTCACGTTCTGTCGTCTATCTCCATCCTCTCTGCTCCAAAGCCTTTGCGGTCTTTCCCATCCATAATGTGGTTATGCTGGAGAAGGCAGGAGCACTGGGCGGAGGCTGGAGATATTGTAAACTTCGGACCAGCACAAAGACAAACCTTTGAAAGAGATACACCCAAATACTTGTACGGTGTGAAAATGCGAGTGTTTATTAGGCTCCATGCAGGCAGATTTCCCAGCTATCGGCGGCAGACAGTCAGCAGCGTCCCGAACCAGATCTGGGACGGCAAGGGCCCTGCAAAGCACAATCCAAGACCGGAGCAGCCATGGCCTCCGAAAGTCGCATGATAAAAACCCCACAAAGGGTTAATGCTAGACATGGCTATCTGTCAAACTCATGGTTCCCGTCATCAAAAAAAAAGTTAAGAAAGAATAAAAAGAGAGAAAAAAGAGCAGCGACTTCAAAGCCTTGTCATGTGGCATGGCGGAGGGCTGCTTTGAATTAAGCTCAATTCTCCTCTGCGTTTCCAAGTTCAGGGTGAGAGAGCTTCAGCTTCTGGTTTTCATTAGAGCCAATTTTCTTATCTTTTCTCTCCCCCCACCCCACCCCATCTTGGGCTCAAACCCCAGCAAATGCAACGTGGCACTCCCCAGGCCTGAAAAACAAGGTGCTGCCTGCCTGCCTGCCCGCTTCTCTCTATTCCCCCCACCTGAGATCAATGATCTGGTAGGCTGAGGCATTCTTCTCCTTCAGGCTGGAGGGGGGGGGGGGGGGTGTATAAAGTGTGAGGTTAAAAACAGCGATGCTTGCGTGACACTGCGGGTGCACGTCTCTTGCCGGCTTGGTATGTCGTCTGCTGTCGGAACGCTAGTATGAACTGGAAACAAGATCACGGGCCTGGGAGCGGTCACTGGGGCGACACCGGGATAGAGACGCTGGCAATGCGGGCGAAGGGGGGGCGGAGCGGCAAGAGAAGTGGCAGAGCCCTGACTCAGCACGAGAACAGAGTTCGGGACAACCACTATAATCAACCTGCCCAACAAGGATTCATTTAAGCCAGCAGCAGGCTATTGTTGTATAAACATAATAAAAACATTAAGGTAAACGAAACTGAAATATCCATATGCATTTACGTTGGTCCCTGGACGCATGGGGGAGGGGGGTTGCTGACCTTGGGATTTGAACCCGTGACCTTCTGATCACACACAGCATCTCAACCCCCAGAGCTGCACATCAGCCCTATGTGAAGCCAAAATGGGCCTTAAAGGCCGGGTGTTGTGATGAGGATGCCTGAGAGTGGTAAGGGGGGTGAGGCACAGGGGTGGACGCGCAACTGGGTCGGTTCTGAGAGTCGGCTCCCAGCTGGCTCCACTTACGGCGGGCGGAACGTGACGACCGTTTATCAGGGATGCGCTTGGGTTCTTGGGGGAGATTTATGGGGGCCGCGTGAGAAGCTTGGAGTGTGCGTCGGCGGCCACCGGGGGGAAATATCAATGTGTACCTGCAGAGCCCTCCCGGTGGCGGCGGGGGGGTCGGGAACGCATCTTGCTTCAAAGCACCCCCGGAGGCACCGTCGCAAATCGGCCGTCGCCCGCGGCGATCAGGGAAGAGTTATTAAAAGGTCCAGCTAGGCAGCAGGGATAATAAGGTTCAGCTCCGCTGGCAGGCCATGAAAGACGGAGCACCGAGAAGGTTCCGGATAAAAGACTCCGCTCAGGAGATGAGGTCAACTCCCCCAAACTGGTCCTGACACCCGATTTCATCTCTTCGTCTATAAACATCTATCAAATGCGGAATAGGAAGACCATTTAGGCACATCAGGATTCAAAGGAGCCCTTGACCTCACTGGGCAAAGGCATTCTGGGGAATCTGGGAGACGCAGGACCCCGGGGCGTCCAGGCGCCGCCTGGAGATTATTCTTGGGGAAAATATTCCCAGTGCTTTCCACGTTATTTTCCACAAAGTTATCCATGACAGACTGACGCTGGGGCAGGTTACGAGACCGCAGTGATGTCACAGTTTTTGGCAGGACGTTAGGTCATCCTGGCGTCTTCTCTAAGCACAGGAAGGTTCTGGAGTGACAGCCACAGCCCACGGTGAGGTCACACTGCAGGAGGTCCCACCAAGCCTGGCTATCACGAGGACCCACTGAGGACCCAGCCAAGGCTAACGGTCAGGTATGCTTTGGGGAGGGGGGTGGGGGGTGCATGGTGCCGCTTACCTGAAAGCTGCCAGGTACTCTGCATCTCCCATGGGGGGGTCCAGGCCTCCAGTGAAGGCCATGTTGACGTTAAATCCCACTCCGGGACCGGTGCCCACCTGTGCAATACAAAGTTGGCAAGATAGGAAACATGGACGAATAGGCGTGTAGATGCACAGGGCGTGCAGTGAGAAACGGGAAAAAAGCTGCACAAACTCGAAGCACCCTGAGAGCGGTAATGTCGATGGGGGAATAAGTCACAGATAGAGGAAAGGAAGGGGGATCTGGATATGAGCCCATGCGGTAAACCAGCTTCCGGAAGACCCTCCCTGCAAGTTAACCCCGCAGTCCTGTGAAGAGCTAACCGGCTCATGTTCGTGCTGACTGCCTGAGGTTTACCCAAAAGCTAATTCCAGTTACGAGTGAAACAATGACACGTGACGATGGATTAAATAGTACAGTAGTCACCGAAAAACAACAGAGTAACTGTACTTGATCAAACTCATAAGAGCAAACTCTTATCTGGGGAAATAATGTTTGAGGTGCTGAGGAGACTGCGTTAGGGTAATTTCAGCAACTGATGAAAAATCAGCTTTCCTTCGAGGCCCGTCTTACTGTAAATGGTAACCATAAGCCCAGCACCCAAGTGAGAGCAGGATTTTTCGTTCAGAGACATGAATCATGTAAGTGAACAAGGCAGAACTCAACAGTAAAACGTTAGAGTCAGATTAAATAAATACCAACACGTTAGACTGCAAACTAAGACCAGGTTTTAGCTTCCATCGTTCAACTCCGAGATGAGCTTCCAAGTTTGGTCAGTGCTCTCGGGGGGGCTATAGTGAGTTGAGCTATTGTATGTTGGAGAATAAGGAATAAAAATACCGATTTTGTTGGCTCCGAATACAGGCCTTTCTTCCCTAAGCCAAGTCTCATACCAATACTGCCCCAGTGATAGAATCCGTTTATTTTATTGAGTAGTGACACAAATCACTAGCACCGAATGAGCCCCATCAGATCCGGGCAGTGACCTCTGACCCCTTACCTCATCGGGGGCGCCACTGCCGGGGAAGAAGTTGCCGTCGTCATAGCGATGGAGGGACAAGTACAGGACATTGGGGTCACTGTAGAAGGCTTGCTGTGTCCCATTGCCATGGTGAACATCCTACAGCGAAATGAAAATGGATGAAGATCAGGAGCGGGAATGGGAACCAGGAAAGAAGACTGGCAATGTTAGCTTTCTGCCAGGTGCCGTGGGCGATGGGGTGGGGCGATTGGGCCGACCCCAGGTAGAACCTCCTTAGAACTCCCCCCCCCTGCTCCAGGACTTCTGTGTGAACTCACCCAGTCCACGATGAGGATCTTGCTAACACTGAGCCTCTGCTGTAGTAGTCTGGCAGCAATGGCCACTGAGTTGAAGTAGCAGAATCCCCTGTGGGGGGGTGCAAAAAGTCAGTCAGAAACCCTCATTCTGTACGCAATGCCCACTGGAGAGTTTCCGATTAGACTCGTCACAGAAGCCCCTGGTCATCACCTTGGCTGAAGGTCCCTCCACCTGACCAGGGATTATAAGAATTCATCCAGAGAGCTGCCCCCTGCCCCCCCCCGGCCCAAGCTCACTTACATGGGAGTGCTCTCTTCAGCGTGGTGCCCGGGAGGCCTCACCACAGCGAAGCCATTCTAGAAACAAGACAGCAAACAGGCATGTTATCACCAATGCCCCTCCCAGAGGAATCATGACGGTCTGATGGCTGAACCCAGATACTAGCAACAAAGAAGTTGAACTCCTGGAAGCCCCCCCAGAACGGATGGTGAACAGGGCCCCCCCATTCTAACCATGCCAGGACAGCTGCTTTGTGTTATTTTTCCATCTCCCCTTGAAGGATATTATTTTAACTAAAGGTAATGGTCCGGGGAGTGGGGAAAGTTTTTGATCGCATGTGATAGTGGTGGCCACACCCCTCCGTATGGTGGGCGGCAGCAAGACTGCAAGAAACCCCTGCAGATCCCGTGTAAAATCCCAGCGGCCTTCGTCTGGAATGGTACATGGCCCCTGACCTCTCCTCTTCCTCGATCACCATGGCAACTCGTGAGAGTGCCGACGATAGGAGGAGAAGGAAAACTGGACACTTGCAGAGATATCCGGCAAAAAAATAACACCACAGTGATAAAGCTTCAGCGAGAGAGACGTGATCAGCTGGATCTTTCTAGAACCTTCTGGGAATGGACCACCATAAATCAAGGCATTGGGTCGGTACCACTGCACCCGGCGACTACAAAGCACCGCGATTTATGTATTGGCTTGCGAAAAAAGCTAATGAACGCAGTTCTGTTTGATTCCCAATAGTTAACGATGTGACGAGGGACCTGCCTGGGGAGGAGCCCCGATTGATGGTGCTAATGAGGCCACACCCACACATTCCTCAGTTTAAGAGCCACTTTCGGGCAGAGGCTGCAGTCACCTTGGCAACCAAGCCCGTAAAGGAACAGGGCACACCACCATCAACCAGGATGCCTGCAGAAACCATTTTATAGTTTTAAAAAAAAAAAAAAAAAACACAGACCCGAGCCAGGTGTAGCTCCGACTTCCTGTCACACAGTGAGACATTCTGTGACCCAATCAGACCCGAGCCAGGTGTAGCTCAGACTTCCTGTCACACAGTGAGACATTCTGTGACCCAATCAGACCCGAGCCAGGTGCAGCTCAGACTTCCTGTCACGCAGTGAGACCCAGGATGGGTGTGGCTTAGACTTTCTGCCATACGGTGAGACCGAAGCTGGGTGTGGCTCCAACTTCCTGTTACACGGATCAGTCCCTAACCAGGTATGGCTTGGACTGTCAAGTGGTTATACCCAAGCAAGGGATGACTCAGACTTTGTGCTATGTGGTTAATCCAAGCTAGGTGCAGATCAGACACCTTGTCACAAAATGAGACCCAAACCACGTGAAGCCCAGACTTCCTGTAACAAAGTCAGACCCAAGTAAGGTGCAGCTTGGACTTCCTGTCATGTGGTCAGATCCAAAACAGCTGCAGTTTGGACTTCCTGTCATGTGGTCAGATCCAAAACAGGTGCAGCTTGGACTTCCTGTCATGTGGTCAGATCCAAAACAGGTGCAGCTTGGACTTCCTGTCATGTGGTCAGATCCAAAACAG
>JABFDZ020000039.1:7675216-7690008 GCA_019775955.2 Pollimyrus isidori
CCCCCCCCCCCCCCCCCCCCCCCCCCTCACCGAAGCACCTGGAGGAAACCCAACAACAAAACGGAGAGAACATGCAAAATCCATGCTCATGGAATGCCAGTGGAGACTCAAACCCAGATCCCAGAGGTATGAAGCAATAGTACCAGCAGTACCCTCCCCCATATCACTGTATCACACCTATATGCTGTTGCCTCATACACAGGAGGAATAATCCAGGCCTTGTCTTGCAGAAAAACAAAACCAGTTCTCTGTATAAATATTGTAAATGTTGTAAATGTCTCTATGTCTCGCAATGAAATGTTTCGAGTTCGGAGATGCTATACATGGAGACTTGCCCTAGGCAGGATGGTGATGGGAAGCATGGGACACAGGGGGTGGGAGGAAGGAGCAGCAGCTTAGTCTGGGTAAAGGGTGTATGGACAAGCGGCTTAGGCCACTATACCTGTGATTGGAAGGTTACCAGTTTATATCCAAGCATCAGCACAGTGGTTTTATCATTTACCTGGAGAGAAACGCCCTTAACCTCCAATTGCTGCAGCTTTCTCAAAAATGTACATCACTCTGGATGAAAGAGTCCGCTACATAATTTAAATGTAAGTCTTTGGCAGTTACAATGGGGTGGACATCTGGGTACAGGTGCCAGGGTGAGGTGTCACCTGATATAACCTCTCCCCCGCTGAAGGGAGGCTTCCGGGACCCACCTTTTTGCTGCATGAAGACGTAATAATGACCAAACCCAGTAGATTAACCCGTCTGGGATCTGCATAACACCATCGCCGGCGCTTTCATGCTGCTGGAGAGTAGGGGACACCACAAAAACCGACCGGCAACACAAACAAGCGAGGCCCACAAGCTGGAACAGGGACGTCATCTCGGCCCGTGCGACCTTTTTGACTGAGGCGGCCGGGTTATGCCTCAGATTGCCGTTGGCGTAGCGATGGCTCATGAATCAGTGCACTTTTGGAAACGGCGTGGGAGGGCTGCTCGCTTCCTGTCACAGCTAAACTGGTACTTTGTGAGCCTAAGAGGATGACATTTGTGCATCGTCACTCTTGCAGCAGAAGGGGGCCACTGTGGTCATTAAAGTCCTTGAAAAGAAGATAACATCAGATCTGTAGCAGGGGACAAAGGCAAGTGTGAAAGGGACAACTGGCACAGTTTCTAAGCCTCAAAGGCTGATTTTGCGTAAGTACTTTCCTATGAAAAGTGGCTGAAACAGAAGGTACTCTGAGGAAAAATTATTATTTCTTATTAAACTAAATGATAAATGCATCCTCAGCTGCAAAACCAAATCCATTAACCTGAAATTAAATCTGCAATAAAAATGGCCCTTGGTTAAAATCACAATTAAAAATCTACTTATTCAAAAAAAGCTTGATATGTATGCAAGCAGTCGACTCCCAGCTTCTAATCTCCCCTCTGGACTCCACTAAATTATTCAGCGAGGAGGGAGATGAGGCCCGCCAGAATCAGGGAAACAAGCGGGTGTAACGTTCAGAGAGTGCGGTGGGGCTGAAATCAGAGTCCTTGCCAGATGGGCAGGTTTCACGTTCAGGGAGGGTGGTTGGCTGAAATTGGAGTATTCAGTAGATGGTTGGGTTGGGTGTTCATAGAATGTGGTA
Source organism: Pollimyrus isidori (assembly GCA_019775955.2). Taxonomy (NCBI): domain Eukaryota; kingdom Metazoa; phylum Chordata; class Actinopteri; order Osteoglossiformes; family Mormyridae; genus Pollimyrus; species Pollimyrus isidori. The sequence goes on from JABFDZ020000039.1 coordinate 7,676,839, forward strand.
GGTTGGAATTAGGACTGGTCAGTGGATGGCTGAGTAAGGTGTTCAGAGGGTGTGGTACATTGAAGTTGGACTGGTCAGTGGATGGCTTGGCTTTCAAAGCATTCCATAAATAGTTGGGTTTAATGTTTAGAAAGTGTAGCAGGCTGAAATCAGTGTTCAGTCGGTGGTTGGACGGTGGTTCAGAGCGTGTTGTAGACTGAAATTGGATTGTTCTGTTAATTGTATGGTTTGAGGTTCAGAGAGTGTGGCGGGATAAAATTAGAACATTTGTTGGATAATTGGGTTCAATGTTCAGTAAAGACAGAAATCTTGGGTAATAGAAATACCTTATAAATGGATTATGGTGAAACACATGGAAGAATAGTGGCCAGACTCCGCCCTCCTACTGACACACAACCTGTGGCCCATATCCCAAGGATATAGCTACCACATGTCATGCAGGCAGAGATTTTTCTCCTTAATGATTTCTTTCCAGATGCAGTTTGAAGCAGACAAAGATAACAAGATTATTGATTTGCAATATTTCTCCAGAAATCACCGCACAATGCAGTTACGGAAATAATCAGGTTTTGCAGCAGTAAGATGGTGATAAATCTTGCGGTACATGAGAATGTTGGACAAAACACCAGGTGGGCCTCCACAGTGAAAGGCCTTGACCACATGTCCTCTTTGAGTGTCCTTACAGTGGTCTTTAGAACTGCAGTGTTGGAACAAGGACTAAAACAGAAAAGGGAGCTCGAGATGGTTTAAAAACCGCATATGACAGAAATGAGTTAAAATTATGTTGTAAAAGTAGCCATGGCAGGTATTAAAGATGTGGCGTTGAAAACATGGGATTGTGTCGCTTATTCCCATTCCTTGTATCCAGGACAACAGACACATTCGAAATATTTTACTAAGCTGATTTCCCCCCTCTCTTTTCTTCTGGCCTAGCTGCATTAAAAAGCTTTTATCGACAGCAGTGCGTGACCGAGGATCCGAGCGCATATGGGCTCGCGTTTGACAGATGGAACAATACAGAACTTTTATAAACAAACAGTTAGTTCATTTATAATCTCCTCGGGCACCTAGATGCACCTCAGATATGAGCATGAAGCAGACGGACACCTGACGGCTATATTCTGAGCAGCTAATACAAATATTTATCAAAGCTCACCGTCAAGTCAATTGTCAGGGAGCTCAGAAGTTAAACAAAGATCACTTGACCCCTGAAATTTACAATTCTAGATTCAAGAGTTTATTGTAGTTAAGATAAAATATTCAAGAGCTTCTTGTCACATGCACAATAAAAAGTCAGTCACAATGCGCAATGAAAATCCTACTCTGCATGCCCTTACAGTCACCGGTAAACACAATATGAATATACAATGCAATCACAGATTAAGGTGCTTCAATAAGACAATAAATACTTCCACATACTTACACATGGTGCAGTGTAAACACAATGCAAATACAGTGCCCAAAAACTTTGCATCTGAAGCGTGGAGACAGTGATCCATCCATGTATAAGCTCTCACCCAGCGCAGGGTCAATATTTGCTACTTTGATTACATAACTAGGCAACGATGTGTTTACCTGACCTACGCATCTTTGGCTTGCCAGAGGAAAGACGTATGAACACAAGTGGGGGGTGTAAACAGCACACATGCGCACAGCTAGGGGCTAAACCCTGAGAGAGGTTATGAAGCAAGCCACAGGGCCTCCTCATCGCCCATTAAGACAGCCATAAAAATAATCATAATAACCATTATGGTAATTATACTTATTATGTAATAATAGCAACTATATAATAACTATAATGGTGATTATTACCGGGAGGGGGGTAGATTTCATTAGATCAGATTTGCTAGTAAACTCTGTAAACCCTGATCCTTTGATAATAACACTGCCAAATACTGCAAACTGTTTCTGGCATTTTAACTGCAATTCTGTTTCTTTTCCTTGTAACAGCTGGTTGAATGAGACACATGGTGCTAAAATGAAATGCCTCGCGGTGCCGTCTGTCCCGCGGAGTGCAGCCCGGGACCATAACTACAGCCATAGCAGCTCCCCATAGAGTCTCGGGTTTCGGCCGTGCGTCATGGCAGCTGTCCAAGAAGCCTACAAATCCCATCATGCACCACCTGGCACACACTCACTTCTCTCTTTATGGTTTTCTCCCGGGATTGTGATTCTGGAATGGCACCAAATAGTAATTGTGGTTCCAGGGATGTAGGTTCATACCTGTGTTAGCAGCAACACAACTTGGGCATCCAGTCATTTAGGTACGATCTCAAAAAATTGTGAAAAATGTGAAAGTCAGAATAAGTCCCAGGATTTCAGTGGCTAATACATTTCAATGAGAGTTGTGTGTGGCTCAGCAGCCTAGGACAGTGATGGGAAGGTTGCCGGTTTAAGTCCCACGGTCGGCAGAGTGATATCATCGCAAGGCCCTTAATCCCCAGTTACTGTTAGTTAATCCCCTATCTTTGTATGCTAACGAGGATAAATGTTTTAAAGCTTAATGTTAAAATGGCAATAGTGACTCTTGAGGGTTCAAATCCCACCCATGCTCTGTATGTAGAGTCTGCATGTTCTACTCCTGCCTCCTGTCCAAATACTTGTAGTTTATTCATAGGGGTCGGGTACAGTGTGAGTTGGGCAGTGGCCGAAGGCAGGGACCTTGACGATCTGATCCCCAGCTGCAGAAGCTAGCTCTAGGGACATGAAATGTCACCTCTCTGGTGGGAAAGGAGCCTGAGCTGGGCGCGAGGCTGTGAAGTTCCGAATAGATGTAGTCGGGCTCACCTCGACGCATGGCCTGGGTTCTGGAACCAGTCTCCTCGAATGGGGTTGGACCCTCTTACACTCTGGAGATGCTTGTGTGGAGAGGTCGCCGAGTTGGGGTGGGCATACTTATTGCCCCCTGGCTGGGCGCCTGTACTGTACATTGAGGTTTAACGTGATGGACAAAAGCGTAGCCTCTCTTCGTGTTCGGGTGAGGGGACGAGTCCTGACTGTTTGCGCTTATGCGCCAAACAGCAGTTCAGAATACCCTCTCATTTTGGAGTCCTTGAAAGGGGTGTTGGAGAGCGCTTCTCCGAGAGACTCTCTTGTTGTACTGGGGGACTTCAATGCTCACATGGGCAATGACAGTGAGACCTGGAGGGGCGTGATTGGGAGGAACGGCCCCAAATTTTTACCCGAGTGGTGTTTTGTTATTGGACTTCTGTGCTCATCACGTATTGTCCATAATGAACACCATGTTCAAGCATAAGGGTGTCCATATGTGCACTTGGTACCAGAACACCCTAGGTCGCAGCTCGATGAACAACTTTGTGGTTGTGTCATCGGATTTGCAGCCACATGTATTAGACACTCGGGTGAGGAGAGGGGTGGAGCTGTCAACCGATTCCCACCAGGTGGCGGGTTGACACCACTGGTGGGGGAGGAAGCCGGACATACCTGGTAGACCCAAGCATATAGCGCGGGTCTACTGGGAACATCTGGTGGAATCTCCTGTCGGGGAGTTTCAACTCCTTCCTCTGGCAGAACTTCGCCTATGTCCTGGGGGAGGTGGGGGACATTGAGTCCGAATGGGCCATGTTCCGCGCCTCCAGTGTTGAAGGGCTGTCTTGGTTAAATGCATCTGTGGCATCGCGTAGAGTGCCTCTGGATTGGCAGACCGGGGTGGTGGTCCCCTTCTTCAAGAAGGGGGACTGGAGGGTGTCTTCCAACTATAGGGGGATCACACTCCTCAGCCTCCCTGGTAAGGTCTATTCAGGGGTGCTGGAGAAGAGGGTCCGTCAGATAGTCGAACCTCGGATTCAGGAGGACCAGTGTGATTTTCGCCCTGGCCATGTAATAGTGGACCAACTCTATACTCTCAGTAGAGTCCTGGAGGGTGCATTGGTTTTTGCCCAACCAGTCTACATTTGCTTTGTGGACTTGGAGAAGGCATTCGACCGCCTCCCTCGGGAGTCCTGTGGGGAGTGTCTGGCTGCCTTATAAGGGCTGTTTGGTCCCTGTACAACTGGTGTCAGAGCTTGGTCCGCATTGCGGGCAGTAAGTCGGACTCGTTCCAGGTGAGGGTTAGACTCTGCCAGGGCTGCCCTTTATCACTGATTTTTTTCATAACCTTTATGGACAGAGTTTATAGGTGCAGCCAGGGTGTTGAGGGTGTTCGGTTTGGTGACCTCAGGACCTCAGGACTTTCTGCAGATGATGTGGTTCTGTTGACCTCATCAAACTGTGACCTTCAGCTCTCGCTGGGACAGTTTGCAGCTGAGCGTGAAGTGGCTGGAATGAACATCGGCGCCTCCAAATCCAAGACCATGGTCCATAGCTGGAAAAGGGTGGAGTGCTCTCTCCGGGTCAGGGAGGAGGTCCTTCCCCAAGTGGAGGAGTTTAAGTATCTCGGGGTCTTGCTCACGAGTGAGGGAAGCGGAGCGTCAGCAGTGATGCGGGCGCTGCATCGGTCTGTCGTGGTGAAGAAGAAGCTGAGCCAAAAGGCAAAGCTCTCGATTTATCAGTCGATCTACATTTCTACCCTCACCTATGATCATGAGCTGTGGGTAGTGACTGAAAGAACGAGATTGCGAGTGCACGTGGCCGAAATGAGTTTTCTCCGCAGGGTGACGGGTTCTCCTTTAGAAATAGGGTGAGGAGAGGGAGGGACTCAAAGTAGAGCCATTGCTCCTCCGCATAGAGAAGAGCCAGATGAGGTGGCTCGGGCATCTGATTAGGATGCCTTCTGTACACCTCCCTGGTGAGATGTTCCAGGCATGTCCTAGTGGGAGGAGGCCCCAGGGAAGACCCAGAACATGCTGGAGGGACTATGTTTCTCGGCTGGCCTGGGAACGTCGCAGGATTCCCCCAGAGGAGCTGGAGGAAGTGGCCAGGGAGGGGAAAGTCTGGGTTTCCCTACTGAGACTGCTGCCCCCGTGACCCGACCTCGGTTAAGCGGAAGTTAATGGATGGATGGATGGATATATAAATGTAAACAACAATAATAATAATATTTTTATTTTAGGCCCAATTAGTATAATTAAGCTGGGGGCCATGTATGTCATCACTTGCCTCCCCACACCCCCCAGAACTGCCCCTGCCAGCTGCATTTGCTGAAGGACCCTCTCCCTGCCCCTCCCACCTCCCCGGCATGTCGTTCGAGTGACGCTGTTCCCACTGCTAATCGATGCTGCTACTGGGCCAGGGATGGACACTCGGCTGTGGAAGCCAAAGCCACCTGACTCACCGGGATTACTGAGAGTTTCCCATGATTCTGTGCAACATCAAGTCATGGAAAGTCACTGAATTTTGGGCAGTGAGTTAATCCTGAAGCTGTCTTCATTTTTATTTTTAGATTCTGCAAGTGATCTCAGATTTCAAAGCTGGCATAATTTCAGCAAAACACAGTTAGTGCACAAGGTAATTTTAATAATTAGATGTAGATGCCTTTAATCTTCTATAATGTCTTATAATGTAGAATTATCTACTACACTCAGAACTACTCAACCTTTGATAAAAGACAGTTAAAAATGTGAAGTTTTAATCATAAAACCCCTAAATCATGTTGCAGCTAAATGATGTTTGATACACATTACAGCATAAAATATCTGACTTCTATCTTTCTGTTCCCTGTGCTTCAGAGAAACTTCAATGTTTATGTCTCCTAAGACAAAAATGTCATCTGTAATGGGACAAAATGAAAAACACCTGACATAGTTCACAAGAATCTCAGAGAAGACCACACAATTGATAAAGACCTCTGACAACACCACTCTGAATCTCTGACATCAGAGAAGACCGTAGTCTTTATAAAGCCCCCTAACAACTCCACTCCAAATCTCTAAACTCCTTTTGACTCTTCTGTGCCTTTTCCTGGCCCAGCTGAGGCTGATCATTCCTCACAGGGTGATCTGGGTCAGTGCGCGTCACACGGCCGCACCTGCACCCGCCATGAAATCCTCCGTCAATACACAGAGCTGCTGGCGACAGAGAGGAGCTGACATCTGCAGTACAGAGAACTTAAACGTGATGGCCGCAGGCGGAAGGCGATAAGAAGCACTCTGCTTTGGGGTCTTTTGGGAAGCAATGTTTGATGGTTCTAGGCCCGGCGCGGCTACCGTAGCTCCGGGAATGCGCTGCCCGGTCCGGCACGGCCGGCCGTAGCGTGCCGGTATGGTGGGGGAGGGGGCAGTCCGTGTGCACTGTTTACCCTGCCAGGAATGCTCACACTCCGCTTCCTTTGTTTGGCTTCTCTCAAATACAAAAACAGTTTTTTTTGGACCTTAAAGTCCAAAGTTGCGTCACCAAATTCCTCCTGTCCGCCTGCTGGCGTTCATCGCCGCCTCCTTCTGAGCGCGCCACACGGCGGCCGAGGGATTTCGTGAACAGTGGATTTGCAGGCCTAACTGTGTGGCCCGTTATGTGGGGTACAGAGTCACTTAAATTTATGTTAAGGTGTGAGGCGGGGGGGGCAGGTGGACATCCACGACAGGGGTGGAGTCAATTCAGCCAATTCACCTCTGCGTCATTCCTCCTTAAATAAAATCAGTTTTCTTTCCCCCCTGTGAGAGAAATGCCCGTATTCCCAGACTCAAGTCTCTGTGACCAGACACTCCTTGTATTTTCTTGTCCCCCCCCCCACTGCTGATGCCAAAATGTCCTTGTTTTGTGTTTGTTCCCCTCCACTGCCCCAAATAAATCCCTATTCCTCCATCTCTGCACCAGGGAGTTCTGTCCACCCCATCCCAGACCCTGTCTCACGCTGCATCACTAAAGAGACCTCTACCGCACGGTCATGTTGTGGTCTTCCCCTGCAGCGACAGAAGAGTGTGAAGGCGGGTCACATGAGTCGAGCGCCGGCTCAGGTGGAATCATCTGAAACGTGAACGTGTTCTCCATCCCTTTGCCAGACCGATGTGCCTTTCAAATCGAATCACCCCGATCTACATGCAAAGGCCCTGGGTTTGACCTCTGCAGCTTCAGCAACACAGATAAATAAATAAACGTCTCGCTTTCACGCGGCGCAAAGTGCGCTATCGATCTGCGAGCGGCGGTGGTGGTGTGATGTCACACGTTGTGCCACCCGATACCGCTATTAGCCGCGGCGTTTGGCTATTTCTTGCGTGGCTCAGACATCCAGGAATAGCGTGTTTGTTTTCACCTCCCTGAAATGTGAACCCATCATCTGGTAAACCAGCGCCTGGCAGGAATCATATCATATGTGTCCCGAAAACAGGTTAGCCTAGCGATCTCTGCACCCCAGAGGACTGCATGTGATATAAGATATTAATATGACATATAAAGAGTCTTGCCCGGCACTGCTCAGGAGGGAAATGTAACCATGCATCTGTGACCGTATTACAACCCCATAAACAAGAGCGGATGACTGTGTAACTGTGTTTTACAATTTCGAGGCGTACCTTATACCGCATAACACCGTCTAAGTGTAAATATAAAACATTCCGATGGCCAGAGAACCACATGTGACATGGACGCGGGTTTTAATGGGAATTCCCTCTGCAGTGGGGGCTGGGTGGGCGGAAGGAATGCAGGATGACAAAACACCACCTTATAAACAAACATACGAGGGGAAAAAAGGAACAATGCGCATGTGGATAGCATTATAGATTCAGAGGGCCCAGCATTTTGTAGGGGCCTCAAGAGCGATTCAAAGTGCCAATCTGAGCAGGGAGCCAAAAATGAGATATTCCCAGCAGGCCCGGGTTGATTAGCACAAACAATCCTCGGACTTAAATGAGCCCTGCACCCACAATTACAGCATAATGAAGGGGGCTGTAAAAGGGAGAGTGACAGAGGCCCTAAATTTTAAGAACATAATTGGATTGATCTGGGTTGGGGGCCCGATATCATATGATTTCATGGAGTGACGCCAGTGAGCGTAACTGTTACATAAATCAGGACGATGACATGATCATGCAACGGGGCGTCAGTTTCCCCCCGGGGCCGGCCCCAGGGCCCAGCGCCCGCCGGTGATATCGAGGACGAGTCTGGCAGGCCCACGGCTGACAGAAGGAGTCTCCGTGGCAACAAGCTGTCTCTCAGCAGCGCCAGGGAAAGTTACCGCCCGTCCTCTGGCCTCGCTCCGTGGCCCGATGGAGATGGAGTCGCTTGATGCGCCTAGCCTGAGCGGGAGGGGTAATTAAACGTTTCCAGGAAGAGTGAGGCACACGGAAACTCAGGGGCCCCCGATCGCCGGCCCAAATTAGCATCTCTGTCACAAAACAAAATACACAAACTAACAGGATCTGATTTAGAAAAAGAAAATGGCCTGTTTTCATGTTTATGTTACTGACAAGCTTAAAGTGGTTAATGGACGCGGCGGCCGGAGTGGGGGGAGGGGGGCGCGTTTGAGAAAGTTAATATTTCATCCTCAGCCAAGAGAACCAGTCTGCATGTCAGGCAACCGGGCAGAGCGGGTTGCTATAACTGATGCCAGAATGTTCTCTGGGAGGCGAATCAGAGCGGGTGAGAGGCCAACATGTACGGCGAGCTGTTCGGGGGGGAAGTCTGGCTCCTCTCGACCGCAAATGTGCAAAACAACGCGGAAGCCGAGCAATTTCAGATGGATTCACTGCCGGTGAACAAAAACCCACGTCAACGCTGCTTTTCTCGCTTGCGGCAAAATCCGACAAGGATTAAATTATTATCCAGTTTTGAGAAATCAACCTGGGTGAGCCATTTGAGGGACTTTTACTATAAAAATAGTCCTGCTATTTCCCCCCCAGAAAGTGATGCGTCAAAGCCCTCCCCAGAGCTATTAATCAAATGGGTGCATTAACCTTTAAAATCAGCACCGCGTCACATGAAGACGCAGGATGTGGAGGCTGCAATTCTGTCGCGTACCTGTGCAGTTTGTCTATCGGTCTGTCCCAAACCCTAACTACTGGAGTTTTGCATGGCAAGAAAAAGTACAAAATGTAGAAAAAGACTGCAAAAAAAGATCATCTTATAGAATTTTAGCATTTACCACCAGTCAAACCACACATTTGCATGGGGCAATAGGTTATGAGGCCACAATCAATCACTACACTGAGAATATTAGGACCACGACTCTCAGTTTTTATCTGGCGCCGATACTGGCACCAAAGTTACTTCTTTAGTAGGGTCTGAGAAACAACAACCTCCCAACAACTGACACATATTTATATATCACTCCCTGCACGTACAGCTTTTAAACCCAGTTAGAATTATCATTCAGGGTATGTGATATACGCTCAGAGCCGATGGCTCTCTTTGTGGAGTCTCTCACGTTATCGATTACTGCTCCGTCCAAGCACTTGTACTCGCGTTGCTCATCTGCCCACTGCGCAAGCGCCACGCCTGGACTCGTCTCACGGCCGCAGGGCCCCAGGGCCATGATGCAAGAGGCAAAAAACACACGGCAGAGACACGGCATTTACAGTCTTTCCCTGTCCCTGCAACACCGTTCGAGGCCGGCTGGAAAATCCCGCTTTTCTCCCTCGGGTGTGCTGAGTTCCTTGTCATACTTATAATCCCAGATAATCAAGAAAATACAGGAAAGAGGGGGTGAGAAAACATTGGGCAGGCGCTGGTTTGCAATGCTTAAACCTTCTGCAAATTATAAAATAATATACTGCAGTATCCCTGCTAAAGTCTGCACCATACTAAAGTTAATGTCATAAATGTGTAGCTTTGAAAATATTGTAAAGACATGCATGTTACCACTAGAAAAAGGTGGACACATGCAGGACAGTGTTATAACTTAGTAACACTCTCAGTATGAGTAGCTAGAATGAGTGGTTAGTGTTAATATTCAGTATCACCCAGTCAGTGTGACCAATCATTTTCACCCTGTCAGTGTGAGTGCTCAGTATCCTGTTGTGTGTATGAGTACTGAGTATCAACCTTGTAAGTTTGAGTACTCAATATCACCCTGTCAGTGTGAGCACTGAATGTCACCTGGTCAGTGTGAGTACTGAGTATCTATCTGTCAGTGTGAGTGCCCGATATCTCGCTGTCAGTATGAGTAATGAGTACCACCTTGTCAGGGTGAGTTCACAGTATCACCAGGTGAGTGGGAATACTGAGTATCACCCTGTCAGTGTCAGTACTCACTTGCAAAGTGTAAGATGGCTGAAATAAAAGCTGGGAGACAATGGATGCAGCTGTTATCATTTTTAATTATGGGTATTTGGATTCTGTCCCTCAGAAAAGTGACAAGCCTGTAGGATTCTGGTGGGGGAGGAGGTGAGAGAATTTTAATTTAAAGTGTTGAGACGAGGGAGGGGGTAGCCACTTTAGAAAACAGGCGGCCGTAAAGCGCCCACCTCAGCATTTACCAGGGCAGTGTGCTGGCAAAACACAGATCGCTCTTCACATATTTCCAGCAGTACCAGCCGGATCCTGCCCATCTCGCGAGATGGACCTGATCACAAGCGGCAGGCTGACGGAGCCGATTGATGTCTCAAGACAAAACTGCGCAGCTTGGTCATTTTTAACAGACTGATGTGTAGTGGAAAAAACAGGAACCATTTTGGGAAAAATTTGGAGCGTTACTCAGGTTGGAAGAGCAGTACAACACTAACACTTCAACGGCGTTCAGTACAGAAGGAGGAAACTTTTTAAATTTTAATCAAACCCATGATGCTTAATAAACCTTGTGCTTCGTGGTTGCCATGGCAACTGCACATAGCGTTCTTTCCACCTCCAGCTGGAGACATAATGATATCTGCTGATGGTATCAATTCATCCTGGCCACTAGGGGGCTCCACACAGTCAGCTAGCCATCATGCTGCCATTGCCACTTTCCTCCCGCTAGTACCCACTGCGAGATAGTGGGCCTTATTTCTGCATCTGGAAAAGCTGAGGAACAGGTCATTGTCGCCGTCTGCTGACCCACCTCTTCTGGAAACCTTTGCCTTTGCTGGTCTGCAGACATAGTAATGGTGAGCTAAACAAATGACCAGACATAGCGTATGGTGAGGGGTGACAGACCCTCACAAATCAGCATCCCTCTATGTCAGTGGTATTCAAACTTATTTTTACCAAGCCCCCCTAGGGCTGATATAATTGTCCTGACCCCCCCCCCCCAGCTCCGATCAAAGACTTCAAATAAACTTTCATAACTATTGTCATATTATTATTTTAATTTGTTATTGTTAGTTTGTAAAGCCGTATAATGTGTTCCCAATAAAATTTTTCTAAAGGTTGCAGTTCCAAAACAGGTCTGCCGCCACCCTGAGGAGATTAGAAAGGCACCAAATGCCACCATCTTCAAAACCAGACCCAAAACATTTTTATTCCACAGTGCCTTTAATTAGTGCTGCTAATCAATGTTGAAGCTTTATCAGTTATTCTTATACAGTGGTACCTTGGTTTTCAAACTCACTACAACTAGAATTTCTTGAAAGTCGAACAAACCAGTTTGACCTAGAACTCGATCTGAATATCAAAATTCAAACCATGAACACTGACGTAATATAACATGTACGCTCCAGGAAATGAGTCATACTACAATGCAATTCTTACTTAAATGCCTTCTTCACAGACTGGACGATTAACCAAATAAAGCAGCGTAACATTACAGTAACTGACAATAAATTAACCACTAACTTACGTGTACTATTAGAGCATTTATGTAATTTATTTAAAACTTCATTTAACCAGGTAAATTAATTCAAAACCAATTCTCACTGCTTTATGTGATATTCAGGAGAAATAGCAGATCACACATCGGAACTGCCTGGGATACAAATGTCATGCGTGTAACTAAACTCTTCAGCCAATAAGGGCAAAGGTGTGTCGTCACGGAGGCGGTTCCAGTTTGTGCAGCCGAGTGAGCAGTCGCAACACATCTAACTGTAATGCATTGCGTTCAAGATCCGAATGCATTGCTTTAAGCCAGCGCTGTAAGCAAGTCGAACGCACCCAATGACCGGACTGGGGAAACACACTAAAACGTGGACTTAATACACAGTTCGAGAACCGAGGTACCACTGTATTTACTGCCTTTTACTTGTAGTTTTTAATTTTCCATTTGATGATCACTATTATTTTATCTTATTTTATTTAAAGCACTTTAAATTCCCTCTGTATTTGAAAATGTACAATATGAGTAATGACTGGCCTTGCCCTTGCCCACTCCCCCCCAAGCTTTCCTCTGCAGTTCCTTTACACCCCAGCAGGGGGCGTGCCTCACACTTGCAATACTTCTGCTCTATGCAACCTGCCACATAACTATGCAGGTGCAGGTATCTGAGGACTAAGGAATTATTAAACTAGGAAGTGACAGTAAATGTGTTTCTTGTGTTTGTGTGCCTTGGGGGGTGGGGGTTGTCCCTAAAATGACTCCCATCTATTCCCCTGGAAGGTTTGCATCCTCTCTTGTAACTGGGATATCTCTGCTTCAGCCCCTGTGGCTGTTGGAGCCCCCCGCAAATGAGACATCGTAAAATTTTATACAGCTCTGCCATAACCAACCTGGACCATGACATCCAAGGTTGCCCTGGTAACCAGACAAAACAGAGGCTTAATGAACATATTAACAAGCTTAATTCTTGCCAGGCATCTTTCTTAGAAAAGGAAATTTCTAAGTAATCACCAACAGCCAACTTCTTCTGCGTTTCCCAAACCCCGAATAACAAAATATATCACCTTCACTTCCATAGAGAAAGAAGCTTCCAAAGTGTCATATGAGTGCGGAAAGCCGGGAACAGTCAGCAGACTCTACTAAAGTACCCGACGGTGATATGATTACTCCGCTGGCCACAGGATTTGAACTTACCAGTCTTAACCTGCTTAGCTAGACCAAGCCACTGCCTTGCCTTCTCAACAAGAACTATCCCTCCACTCAAAAGACAGCAGCAAATGGAGAACAGGAGTAGAAGACCTGGAACTGGTGTTATAATGGTAGCTAATACAAATCTCAGAAGGAGCCCTGCTGTTGTAACCCCAAGCCAGGCACTTAACCTGAGTGGCTTGGATGACAGAATAGCTGTGACTATTATAGCTGACTATAGCTATGACTAGCTGTGCCTCAAAGTGACTCTTGTTGGTTAAACGTGTCAAGGGGCAGTAATAATAATAATGAGGAATGTGTACTGGCAGGGCTGAGAGGTGCATTTCCATCTGGAAGGGGCCTCGCCTTTTCTGATATGGCTTCCCTGTCATTAGTCAGATTATGGTTTTTACCGGTAAAAAGCT
>JABFDZ020000039.1:7703551-7713882 GCA_019775955.2 Pollimyrus isidori
CCTGACAGGCCGTCCCTTTAAGCGCACTCCACACCCGGAGCTCCTGACAGGCCGTCCCTTTAAGCGCACTCCACACCTGGTGCTCCTCATTGCATCAGTTCCTTTAGGCAAAGAGCACAGTGGTCAGTCAGTGGTGAATGTGTGTCATGGGTGAGTCTCGCCTCGTCAGCCTCTCCTCCTCGACCCCTGCAGGGAGGCGTCCCTCGCAGTCACTGCATCCGGTGATCACCAGGCCAAAGTCTTCTGCCTGCAGAGACCGGATCGGTAGGGGAGGGGAGTGGAGTGCCTTGGTGGTCAGAAGGTGGGTCTGTGTGGCGACCACCAGCTAGAGAGCTGTCATCTTCCATCCCCTCCCCCAGCTTCCATCCATCCTTTCTTTTGCCCTTGACTTTGCAGGGGCACTTGTGATTGGTAGTTAAAAGTTGGCCATCAGTGTGACCAGAAATCTGCCTGATTAAAATGACAGAGCAGCAGTGCAGTGCAGTGCGGCTGAACAGCAGGAAGTGAATAGAGTGGCGTGGACCTGAAGGCTGTTGGTGGATCTTTTGCCGCGGTGGGCAGAGGGTCATATAGCTCCTGTCTCCAGGTGCTCCATGCCTGTCCTCACATTTGCAATAAAAGGTATATAAAAGAAGAGTAAAAATCCGTGACCCTGCCCACAGCCTGCGTGTGAAACGGTGAACACGGCCGCTGTTTTTAGCCTCATACGTTTCCTGGGATTTCTCTGTACACCCCGATTCTGTAAATAGGTCTGTACCCTGAAACGCGATCATTAAAGAGCTGAAACCTTCACCTGACCCCGTTTCGTTATTCAGCTTCTCATGGGGGGGGGCACTCACACTGTTAATGCCTGCGAGATCACACAGCCACGTGCCTAGGAACCTCCCCCTCGTGGACGGCGTGCACTCTGTGCTAATTCTAAATGCTAAATAAATCATACTGAGGTTAAACTGAAAGGCCAGGTCTTTCTCTCCCTCCGCCTTAATCAAACATTGCTTTCTCAATGTGGAAGCGTGCTGTCGCTCCCCTCTAGCAAGATGGCGTTCTCATAGTGACGGCTTGCATGCCCCGTAACCAGGAAATGAGTGGGGCTCTTCTTTGTGTTGCCATACCAACTCGGCCGAAGCGGGTCCCTGGTTAAGTAGTCTTTGTGTTTGAAGGGCTTCGATGTGGGAGGGAACGCTTAAATAGAAACTGAGCTACGGGCCGTTATCTTTTATCTTTATTTAATAATTTTGCTAAATCTTCCTGAAACCTGTTCTTGGTTTTTTTCTTTAAAGCTGACCCCTAAGGCCAAGTCTATTTTTCACTGTCTTCTGTTAGGGATTGTACTTCAAATGGTCTTACGCCCTTGAAGTTCTAACTCCCGGTTATGCTGCACCTCCCGACCCGTGTTTCCCTGTTTGGCAGAGAGCCTACCGGACTGTCCAGGCTCGGTCCGCGGAATGACGCGTTATCACAAACGTGTAGACGAGTCCCAAGCTCAAACAGACAGGACTCCTCAGGATGGGCTCTCCTAAATATTTTTTCAATTCGAAGATAAGCACAACATGACATTATTGTGGCGAGACAGGATTTATGTTTCGGAGATGAACGATATCCAGGATGGTTCCCTTCAGAGAAAGTCCTCTCATTTAACAATGGTCTTGTGCTCTTCGGGCAGGATGGGATCGCTTTCAGCATCTGTTTTGTGTGTGTGGCGCAAACAGCAGATTCACTTTAAAAGTACATCAGGGGTGAATAAACAGGGCTTGTAAATAGGCCCAAAAATGGATTTTCAAACATTACGTCCCAGGTTCAGCAAACAGGGCGACTTGTGCACAGTCAGTGTGCCGATGGTGTACGTTTGGAGTTTGGTGTGTAACTTTTCTCAAGAGATTTTTTTCTTCAGTTAGCAGTGGGGGTGGGTCCAGGTACTTTCCGCTTACTGACTGCTTATAGGATTTGCCACACCCTGGATATTTTATAAAGTAGCCAGTGGTGCCCGTCTGGAAGATGACTGCCAGCCGAGGGTCTTGCCCCAAAGCCGTTTGTCTATATCTCAGCCATGCCAACAAGCAGGGGTATCCTAGGCTACAGCTTGGGGTCCCAGTAAATACTCGGGTTCCGCCCCCTGCTGGTGACACTGGGTGTATATACTCATGTCAGCCTGGGACTCCCAGATGAGTTTGTCTCATCATGTGGGACACTGGGGGTGAATCCAAAATCGCACTTACACAGTATATACTGAATTTCTATAGAAGTCTACTACTTGACTGTTGATGTAGTATGTACTGTATGTATGCCTGATGACAGTACACATGGCATCGGACATATTTTGGTGGCCATTGTGCATATTACCTGACCCAGATGTTTATTAGTGACGCAACTTGACCGCCACAAAAGTTAACTTAATAATTATCAATAAAAAAAAAATACATATTCAAGTCAGCTTAAGTAACTGGGATTTGTTTTCTTCATACATATGTACAGGGGCAGCACTCCTTCCACCGTCTTCACAGAAATTTCTGAGCAGGCAACGTTATTTGTCTATGGCTGCAGCTCCAGTGACCTTGTGGGCCAGTGAATCTCCCCTCAGTTCATCATCCTTCAGTGCAGCAGTTGCACATTTCCATTCACCTACTGCCTCATCCATACAGAAGATATAGATATACTGCTTATTTCGAATACTTGATTTCGCCAACAACACAGCGAATAAGTATGCAATTTTGGATGTTTCAGCACCTACTCAAACACCAGAGGCACTGCCTTAAGTTCCTGACCAAATGCGTCTGGCAGTCTTTACGTGGACAGCATCTTTATCAACAGTATTATTATTATGCCTGAATATGTGCCAATTCTGAAGATGAAAAAAATTGGAATTTTCAGATGCGAATTAAGGGTGGGGTGATTGTTCTTTGATTCCCAGCTGCTGGATTTAGAAGGGATGATAGTTTAACGAGAGAGAGAAGGGGGGGAACGGTGTTTCTGAAGGAGAGAGAGAGAGAGAGAGAGTGAGAGAGAGCGCCTATAACATTCGCCTCATATAAGCAAATCTGAAATAAAAGGACATGAGACACATTTTTGCGCTTTTTATTAATTAAAATAATAGCTGTCATAATTAATCTGCACCTAAAGATGGAAAGATGATTCTCTTGGATGTTGTTTTGCTATTATGTACGTCAGCGGACCTTTCTGATTGACGAGAAGGTAATTTTTTTTTTTTACTATTTCACAATTAAGCCTGGAATGCCTGAAATTCCAACGTAAAATCAATATATTGTTTTTGAGTGGGAAAACATACTCATCTATAAAACTGATGAAGTAAATTAAATTTAGTTACTCTACATATGTGACATGACTAAATGCTTTCAGATTGACTGAAGTGCTACAATGCACAGTATAATGTATTATGTGTACTTCATATAACAATTAATAAACGCTATTTTATTTCTAATCGATATTTTAGAGAGGTTCTCTATAAAGTTATTAAACGTTTGTAGTAATTTTCATTATTTTTTGCTCTTGCGTAGCCTTCTGCTATACCTTCATCTCTTGTGTAGATTTAATTTGAAAAGTTAAATTAAAGTTAAATCTTTAAGATGTACTCGATTAATAAATGTAACTATTTGCAATTAACTATGATCTAAGCGCCTATGTGTTTTAGGTTTTTGTAATATGATTATAAAGGTATATAATTGCATTTTTCTTTAAGGAGAATATGCACTGTAGCATATGAGACTGGTTGTATATGAATCAATTAATTGCTTGTACGTCGTCTTTGTAAAACGATTCTGCTAAATAGTTATAAATTTAACTGATCCTTTTAGAGAAGACGTCCTGTAGAATGTCTAGATATTTGGTATTTGAATGTTGACATGATTTTACTGCAATCTGCTGCCATATGTGCACTTATTTATAAGTGTATTCCGCTCTATTTCCCACAAATACACCAAACAGGGTCCTGTTTATTATCCTGGTTAAATTAATACCCACAGCAAATGAGAATTTGTCGTTTAACATCTTGTTTACGGATACTATGGTGTTGCTGTTATTGCAGAAGCCATTCGTTATAAACATTTAAACATTTGTTGGGTACTTAAATGAAGCTTTGCGTGGTTACGTTTTATAATGTAGGCTACATTTCCAGCCTGGATATTCTTAAGGTGCCCGAATAGCAATAAACATGTAGAGTTCTCACAATGAAGTCCGTCGGCCTTTTTAAACAGTAGTTCGGTTTTCGGTTACTACCTATTAGACGACCAAATGGCTCATATAGCCTGTCAGATTACTTATAGGCGCAGAGGGAGCGCTCCGGCCCAAAACAAGATTTAGAGCGGAAAAACAGTCGCTTGTCATTTATGTAACCTACAACAGTCATTTAGCTGACACGTTATATATTGAGTTTTGACGGATATCTTTATGTGGGATAAAAAGGATTTTTATGGCTACATTAATCTGCCTGCACCCGGTGAACTGACTGTCGGAGTAAACAGGGATTTCTCCTGAATATCCCATAATTGTGCAGGTGAACGTAACTAAGGACAACTGCATGATCACTGAGGACAACTGAGACTTTATTGTTTTTGACGCCTCTGACGTGGTTATACACTAGTGGCCAAAATTATGGAAACACCCAGCATTTTTTGGATTATTCTTTCATATTTTCTACACGAAAACCGACGGTATAATGTTTATTCTCAATGGCTTTTGCGTTAACAGCAACACTTGAGTAAGAAAAGTAAGTAAAACAATAAATTCTCATTTGCGGTGGGTACTATAAACAATCAAAGAATGTTTTGCTTCTTTTACAAATATAATACACTGGAAAATTAAATTAGTGACTGGAGTAACGGGAATAAGGTTCTGCACTCTTTAAAGTGTTTCCACAGTTTTGGCCACTGTAATTTACGTTTGGTACTCCAGTTTAATGAATATGCCTGTATACACTAAGCTCTATCAACAGTAGGAAATGACGGGAAAGCGCCTTTGAAGAAACGTCGTCATTGAATATTACGCCGCCAGTCACAGCGGATATATGCTTAGATACAGTACAGCAATCAGAATAAAGCTACTTATCTGGGTATTAGGTGCATTTTGCTTGGAACAAAAATACAATTTCACATTAGAATATATTCAAATTTAGAGTAACACAATAAAAAATGTTATTTTTTTAATATGTTCTTCAAAAAGTTACTGATATCTTGTTAGATGGCTAAATGAACACCGATTCGCTTCCCAAACCTCTCCTCAGGGCCACCTCAGCCATTCCATATATACCTTACATTTCACCACCAGATCACTTAATTCATGAAATTAGTTTTTAAAAATCTATGAGACGTTGATTAACTATGTGCTACTGGTCGAGTAAAAACATAAAACAATGTGTTGGATGGTGGCTGCAAACACTGGGGTGAGTTTAGGAGAGAGCTTGAAGTGGCTAAGCTGACACACTTTGCCAGGCAACATATCACAGCCTTACATGAATATATCATGGCCTTACATGAATGTATCACAGCCTTACACCAGTATATCACAGCCTTACATGAATATATCACAACCTTACATGAATATATCACAGCCTTACATGAATATATCATGGCCTTACATGAATATATCACAGCCTTACATGAATATATCACAGCCTTACACCAGTATATCACAGCCTTACACCAGTATATCACAGCCTTACACCAGTATATCACAGCCTTACACCCGCATGAAGATCATTTCAACATCGGTTTCTTTGGCTTTCCAAGACTTTTGCACAGTACTCTACATCCTGAAAATACACTGATATTTTTATTTTTCCTCTCATGATTTTACAGTTAGTCTTTTGTATTCCACTGTTTATTTGCGCTACCATTTAATTCGTTATCTGCTACTGGTATTTGTAAAAATGTTAAAAGATAAAGTAGATTAATTAGTCCCAGGGGGAAATTCAATATTATGATACAGCCCCTTCTCTCCTGGCTGAGGTGCAGCTCTTTATAAGCGGACCCCCCTGCTGCTGTACTTGTGCAGACATCAGCTCTGTCCCCCCCGAAATCCAGCTCCTTGCCCAGGTACCACGTGCCCGGTGTAGTAAAACTCTGATTTGTCGTTCTCTTGCTTTTCGTCGTGTCCTTCAGCTGGTGGAGCTGAAAGGGGCCCTCTGCCCCCCCCCAACATCTCTCCAGCCCCCAGGACCCCCCGCTGTGTGGATGGGCAGTGCCTGGGTACCTGGGAAGACTGTGCTCTCGGCGACAACATGGCGCGCAATGAGTCCTTGCTGGCGGAGGAGCGGCTCATCTTCTATATCACCATCCCCCTGTCGAGCGCCATCGTCCTGGCCAACCTCTTCATCCTTCTGGGCATCGCCTACAACCGCCAGCTTCACAGCACCCCTAATTATTTCTTCCTCAGCCTGCTGGTGGCCGACCTGTGCACAGGCGTGGCGCTGCCCCTCATCCCCTGGATGGGCATCAACCGCGACCTGGATTTTGGCTCCTGCCTGCTGGTGCACATCTTCCCCAACTTCCTCTTCCTGTCGTTCCTGTTCAACCTGGTGATGGTGCACTACGAGCGCTACGTCTGCATCGTCAGCCCGCTGCACTACAGACGCTCCTGGGTGCACCGCTCCTTCCCGGCGGCCCTGCTGGTGCTCTGGGCTCCGCCGCTGCTCTTCGCCTCGCTGCCCGCCTTCGGCTGGAACAACAGGGAGGCCGGCTGCGGGCATAACAGCACGGCGGCGGGGGTTTGCTCAGCCGCGGGCGCCGAGGGCTGCTCGTACCGACGTGTGTTCCCCAACTCCTTCATCTACCTGGAAGTGTATGGGGTGCTGCTGCCCGCCATCCTGTCTATCGTCGGCATGACGTGTCGGGTTCTGTGGATCGCCAGACAGCAGCTGCGCGGGATCTGCAAGCTGCACCGCGCGGTGGAGAGGGCAGGGCCGTCGGGCGAGGAGCAGCGGCTCAACCTGCGGTACGCACGTTGCGTGGCAGCCATCTCGCTCACCTTCCTGGCTTGCTGGGTGCCATACATCGCCTACCTGCATGTGTCTGTGGGCATCATACAGCACGGGGGGCTCCGGGGACGCACCACCACGCACATCGTCCTGTCCTGTACTGGCATCGGCAGCACTGCCATCTTCCCCGTCATCCTTGGATTTGCCAACCGACAGTACACTGACTCTGCCCGCAGGGCCATCCGGGATCTCTGGGATCGCTGCCAGGCGACAAATAACATTGAAGAAATTGAGTTGTGAGCGTCAGTCCCACCAATTCACTTGGATTACAGATTTTTTGCGGCAACTGCAGTCACTGACATCCCATTTCAAACCTATCCAGTGCTTGAAGTAGCCCAGTACTCACTGGTACACAATAATAGCACATCTTTAGTTTCTCTTCAGAGTACCACCACCTGTCAATATCTCCTGGTACTGAATAACAAGGGAAGTATTGGCACCTGGTACTGAATAAGGGCATTTTTCCACCGCACCAGGTACCAAACTTTTGGTATTTCGAAAAAGTACCAAAAGTACAGTACTTCAAGGTGTTGGTTTTCCACTGGCATAAAAACTGGTACCAGCGCAGAATGACATCACAACCAAGGTATTTTGTACTGAATTTGGAAAATGGGTGTAGTAGGACAGGATGATGTGCGATATTAATACCAACATCTCATGTTATGCACATGCAATTCTTACACTGCTGGGCAGCTATATTAAAATGCTTTTTCTTACTTTCAATTCTATACGGACATTATAGCGCAAGGGTTAAAGTCCACGCTGAAATATTTTCCTCTGTTACTCTGACATAGGAAAAAAAAAACCTAGCAAGCTTTGCAATTTTAATGACTTTTCCTTTTATAGAATACCCAATATATGTTTAAAAATCAGTTTCAAATTGACCTCCACTGCTGTTGCATGAGCGCTGCATGCGTTCTCCAAGACAATCATAATCATTTTCATCTTCGCTAAATTAAATCACTCCAAGACAGGTCTGTGGGAAATTTAATCGTTTTATAAATATCCTAATATTTATTACAACAAAATCACATCTCTATATTCCACAAAATACTTTTAAATTTCTTGTCATGCTATCAAGGTATATATGTTATTATGACCAAATCACATTTTTTTAATCCATTTATCATTATGATCTGATATCCAAACTGTTTTCAAGGCGGCATTTGTATTGTTTTAGTGGCAGACTATTTGCATAACCAATTGACAAAGAAGGCATTTCAAGTCCCACCCTGAAGTACCAAAGCTGGTTTGTCTCTTTTTGTATTGGAACTTTTAGTACTGGTACTCAACTGGAAGTCAATGGAAAAGTGAGAGTACTGAAAGTACCATACCTGGTGCAGTGGAAAAACACCCTAACAGCGGGAGTATCAGTAGGCCTACCTGATATTGAATAACAATGGCAGTACTGGCACCTGATATTGAGTAACAAGGGGAATACTGGCACCAGGTGCTGAATAACAAGAGAAGTACTAGCAGGTGTTTTTTCCCACTTTAAGCACTATATACTCCTACATTATGCTGTAAAGTAATGCTTTAGACTTTGAACTGGTACAGAAACCATTACTCTGTATTATACATGGTTACATACAACATACTTTCAACGTATGCTAAACAGCTGCTTTGACTTTGCATTGTCTGATATGTGTTTTGTACTTTTGTAAAATTTTCTGAGTCGTGCCAACATTTCTAAATCTGTTGTCCAGTATTTTACTAAAATAAAAACATGTTATAAGAGGTTATGCCTACCATAACACTCAAAACATTAACATTTTTTGTTTTTGTCAGAAATATTTCACAAACTTTTCGCAAATTCTCCTTTTGCAGAAGTATAATTTGAAACTGCATTTCAAATTATCAAAAAGTTGTGTAATCCATCTAATTGCGTGTACACTGTCTACACCCCATTATCTGAGTGCAAGCGGTTCTGAGAAGCTGCCTAAAGTGGAATATAAGAAAGCTATTTCCTTTATTTCTAATTCGAACATTCCAGCATGATAGAGAACCGATTACCGAAATTACTTTGTTATTAAGTAATAAATACAAAAATGCAGTACGATGTATTATGTTTGATAGTAATGTGCAGCCATTTACAGCTGACCCTTCTACACTGAGTTAGCAGAGCCCCTCCCCCCCTTCTGAAAAATCACATAACATTTTTTGGGCCCCTTGAGGAGCAGCACAGAAAAGTAGGAGAAACGCAGGATACAAAGATCACTGCCAGCTATCACGTGAGAGGCCGCCCTAAACGCGCTTGGCGTCCTCCAAACCAGTACAAATATTTTATGCATTTATGAGTTACTAATCTTTTTGTGTGTCTGCTTTTGCAAACCTCTCAAAAAACTCCCCATTTCATTTCTTATGCCTCCACCCCGTGACACAGGCCTACTGAAGCCTCGGCAGGGACCATTGTGATATTTTTTAACATATGTTTTTAAAAATAACAGCTGAAAACAATGTAAAACTGAAAAGCAGCGCTGCTATCTACCTTCTTACTCACTTCATAAGTGCTTCAGCTGCACTTGGAAAGGACTCAGATACCCGATATGGTATATGGTAATATATAGGCCTACTCATTAATACCCATTAAGGTGTAATTATATTTATAATAAAATGCTTAGATCAATATTAACATAAGTGATATGTATTTTGGAATAATGAACATAGGATTTGCATTTATGTTAACAATGTTACATCGCTGGCTACGGTATCCCAAGGAAGAATGTTTGCTGTGAATCTACCTCATTTTTAAAGAAAGGCCCCTTTTAGGCAGCCGTCTCTCTGCTATTCAATCGTCTCAGAAGATTCTGTACGTTGTAACACGTGTCCCTAGTACACGTAGAAGAATGGTCATTTGAAATAGTCACAAAAGACGGAGCAGGAACACCAGCAATAAACTCATCATGTTTAAAGCCGGGGCTTCTGCCTCAGTGTCTTGTTTGTATACTGTGTTACTTCCCTATTCCGGATCACAGATTTCACTGTATGATCCAGCACTTTTTGACATTTGGCGTTACTGAGATCTAATATCCTCATATATCTAGATTTATATGTCATGAGGAATACTTAAATTCAAACCAACTACTTCTAGGTCTGAAACAGTACGAAGCATGGTTTTACGGTGGAAAAATATTGTTTTTATAAAGGCTATATATTTTTAGAACAGACGCTCTTCGACTGTAAGAATGTCTGTACGTGATTCATTGCTTTAAAACAACAGATCACAAGCAGAATAAGTTACTATAACACTCAGAAGTACGTGGCGCTCAGCAGGGACGGATTACGGACCGGGCCAGCGGGGCCGCTGCCCAGGGGCCCTTGGGGTGCAGGGGGCCCGTGGGGCCCC
>JABFDZ020000039.1:7717782-7734161 GCA_019775955.2 Pollimyrus isidori
TTCAGGGTCAGTCCTGTGACGGAGCTGGCCCCTCCTCGGTGGGTTTGTTCAGGGTCAGTCCTGTGACGGAGCTGGCCACTCCTCGGTGGGTTTGTTCAGGGTCAGTCCTGTGACGGAGCTGGCCCCTCCTCAGTGGGTTTGTTCAGGGTCAGTCCTGTGACGGAGCTGGCCCCCCCTCGGTGGGTTTGTTCAGGGTCAGTCCTGTGATGGAGCTGGCCTTCCTGATGGTTTTGTTCAGGTGTTTCCCAGCATGCTAAAGCTTATATTTAATATACATTTCTTAATGTGGTGCTCACTGGTCACTCCTGGCTAATGCGGAATTCTGACCTGGTTCTCTCTTATTCCCTAGTACTGGGTTTGACCTTCTACGAGTTTCAGGTTATATGTCAATAATGCACTTCATTTACTAAAGCCAGCAGTTTGGATTATAATGTCATTTAGACCTATTTTGTTCCTTAGGTTCACATTATTTTGACCTTTTAAACGATACCTGCTGATGGGCAATCTACAGCTACAGCTCTTTAACTGACTGTCATTATAAGCAATGGTGTCTACACTCCACTAGATGGACCCTCTGTTCAACGAAGGCTGTGGAGCATGCGTTAGGCCTATAGATGTTACCTAACTAGAAATACAAAACTATGTTTTAGCAGAATACACAACGATGTATGCAAAATATAAAATAATCAATAGCAATGCAGAAATTGTGCAAAAATAATCAGAAATACAGTACTGTGCAAAAGTCTTAGGGAGTCAAAGAAAATGTTTAATGTTGTTTATCTAGGTAGTAAGTATATATTTTCTTACAACAAAACACTATTTAACATTAAAATATGCTAATTTAAATAAACACAATAAATAATAAACTGGTATCTAGTTGGATGGGTAGAGGAACACCGCTTCACTTCCCAAACCTCTCCTCAGCCTAATTAATCCATTCCATGTATACCTTACAATTCAGTAGTGCTGTAGTTCTCCAGACCGGTCTCAAGACCAATTTTTGTGGTCTTGGTCTTGTCTCGGACATAGTGGTCTTGATGGGATGGGGGGGGAAGAAAACCGCACATCCTCACAGAACAGTGTCATTATTTATTACGCGCCTCAGTTCGAATGCAACCAGTCAGATGCATCTATTCTAAAAACGTCACATTGTCTATATTTTCTCAATGGTTACTACCAGTGCTTCACAGTTCACGCACAACATACACATCGCATCAGAGCGAAGTCGGCAAAGAAATGTCCAAAAATGTCCACAAAGTCTATAGCACAGTTATAATTCGAACAAATTAGGTATTTTACATTCATTAGAAAGCACGGTCTTGGAGGTGCAAGTCAATCTGGAGGCTCATTCTCTTCAATTCAAAGCAAAGGATCATTACATAGCCGCATTCATAGCTTACCTAAGGCCTCTGTCCCTGGTATAAGAGACTTAACTTTCTGGTACATCCCATCTCTTTACCTTCACGAGGTTTGATATAATGGTTATAGGACAAAATTGTTGAGAATATTATTTTCCATCAGGCCTCGTAACTATGACAAATCTGCGAGATTTTAATTGAGAGGCATATGGACATTATGAATGAAAAGATAACATGAATTTGATTTAAGGAGTAATGGCACTTTACAGCAATGCCTTTTTTTCTCTACAGTTGATCTCAATAATGTGATGTCAATTCTAGCGCTAGTCTGTTTTTGGTCTTGGTCATGGTCTCGATTTAGGTAGTCTTGACTACAACACTACATTTCACCATCAATGAATGAATTGACTTAATTATTAAAATATCTCAATGGGGTATTGATTAGCCAGACAAGATGGTAGTGATCAAGTCAAAAAACAACACTGGTACATAGGAGGGTGGCTGCAAACGCTGGTGTGACTTTAGAAGATGGTTTGAAATGGCTAAGCTGACACACTTTGACACGTAATATCACAGCTTTACGCCAACATGAAGATCATTTAAACATCATACGTGGGTTTATTTTAAAACATACCTTTTTCTATACGTCTTTGGCTTCTGTCCCCACATAAACAGCGTCTCAGGTCACTGAAAACTGAGCTTTTGCAAAACTCCATCCAGGTTGAAGATTTCAAGAAACTCAGTTTTCAGCATAGACAGGGAAAACAGAGTTTTTGGCTCGAAACGTCAGATTGTGCGCCGTTGTCCAATTTGTTTAACATTAGAGCGTGGGCTGTTTGCTGTATACATTAGGCGAGTTGGAGCAATGGCGCACTTAGCCGAAATAGTGCTTGTGCTAACCTTGCTGACAGGACTACGTAGATGTGTACAGATAAAGGTCGGGTCACTCTCACGTATTGATCAACACAGGCGTTGGAATGTGCGCCATGGTTTTCACCTTAACAGGACTGGCAATTAGGCTTCTGATTGGCTGTATGGTTAGAGTTCTAATGCCGTCTGATGGTTTGGCATGCTCTTGACAGTGCATTTTAGCGGTTTCATGTAAATGGAAATTTTTTTAGAAGACAATGTTCGTGTGGACGGAAATTTTTTAGAAGACAATGTTCGTGAGGAGAGGGATCTTTTCTTTAAATGGAGGAGGAAAAACACCGTTTTGAAATATACACATGTACATGCGGACAAGACACAACACACAGGTGGCAGAGTCCAGTCCTGCAGCGCCAGAGCCCTGCACATTTTTGGGTTTCTCCTCGTTTAACACACCGGATTCAACTTCTTGTGCTAATTACCACATAGCTGTTCAGCTGAATCATCAGGGAAAGAACTAAACTATGCAGGGCTGTGACCTTCCAGGATTACTGGTCTCAAACTCTTTAAAAAACACCAACTGTGTCAAACAATGAGTTGAGGTGGTTAACGGGGCACCTCAGCCTGCTCACCTGACAATCAGAGGTAAATATGGGTCAAAGTTAACACAGAGTACTGGAGTAACCTGAGACTAATTTGGGGCCAGTGTCTAACTCAGTCGGTTAGGACTCCATACCTGTTACCAGTTCAGCAGATTGAAGCCCAGGGCTGGAAGACTGAAGCTGCCATTGGACCCTAGAGCAAGGCCCTTAACCCCCAATTGCTCCAGCGGTGTTGAATACTGGCTGACACTGGGCCTTGACCCCACAACCTTGTTATGAAGTATAGATGTGTCTCACAGCGAGTTACATGGGATAGGTGAAAAGTCAAGGGCTGAATTAAGTATCAGTAGTCTATTCTAACTATTGGTAACTAACTGCCAGTAACCTCAAGTACTTTCTCCCCCCCACACTCTGAAGTTCCTCCTAAAAGGGCTCAGTCCAGCATCCACCAGCTGTACCTTGAAATACACTTCTCTTTAACGAAACGATTTCCCAATTCCGTCCCTCTCAGTAAGATAAATGAAGGTCTTTAGCAATAAGGTCGCAGAAATAGTTAAACAAGTGGTTTGTGTCTGGTTTCTTCACCTATGCACATTGTATCATGTCCTTTGTGAGAAAGCAGCAACCTTACAGTACTACAGGTCCCAAAACAATGCAGAAAAGTATCTTAAGTAAAAATAAATACTTCCCATCTTATAAAGAGAAATATAGGAGCCCGCATCTTTCCCTAAAGCACATTTACACTGACTAAGAAATGGTTTCGCTCTCATTCTAATATTGGTCAAGACTCTGGAGAATCCAGTCAAGGACGCAGTAAAAAATTTTTAAAGACTCATTTATTATTTCTACCATCGTGTGACAGTAAAAATGAGGTTACACTTCAGAACCAAACAGAAAAGGGAGGATGAATGAGGTGCTGCACTCTTTAGCAAACGCTGGCGTGATATTTGCGAGGTGGGGTGGGGTGGGCTGCAAGGCTTAAGTACCAAACGTCCAATGGAATAAAAGATTGTATTGTATCAAAAAGGTCATTTATATCTTTATACATATATATCTTACTATGCAAAGCAAGGAATGCTCTTCGATTTTTCTCATTTTCATTTTGTTTTGCTTCTCATGATGATACTCGCCGATTCTAGAGTAACATCTGCGAAATGGGACACTGGCCAAGCAGAGAGGCCCGAGTCCACCATGGCATGGCGGGTCGCTCAAGCCCCTGCTGAGTCCAAGTCTGCAGTCTGATCCTTAGCGAGAGAAGGTCTTTCCCCTAGAAACAAGACACGGTTCTTTCAGTCTGCAGCTTGGCCAATCAAAAGGATTTTCGAAGAAGCTGATCACATACACCACAACCAATAGTAATGCACTGTGGCTCTATATTTGTCCAGTAGCCTTCGCAAACTGTGATACAAGATGCCGAGAATGGGGACCATAATGGGACCATCGCACAAAATGTATTATTCCCCTCAGAATGGAAAGCTGAGGTTCATTACATTTTATCCCAATACTTTCCAGCCACTACAAAGGCACAGCTGAAGACAAGACTCAGAAAAACAAACCATCAATAGTATTTAAGAGACTTCACAATCCTCTTAGAAACCAAAGAAGAGTAACTGTCACTCGGGATGACTGCTCCCAAATAAGAGGAGAGTGTAATCACTTCAGATGGCAAACAGATGGCTTACTTTAGATAATGAAACATTTTCATTATCTAAAGTAAGCTATCAGACCCCAGCATTGCCAAACTGCTGAAAATACTATAAATTCAACATAAAAAACACCTAGCTTATAAATCAACCACAAATTAACAGTTCAGAATTACTTGAGAAAAACCTAAAACACTCCTATGATAACAATCTAACTTTAGGAACTGGGCAGAAATGACTGATGTCTATTTGATTTTAATCAAATGTCTATTTCATTTCAAGGTATTTTTTATACATTTAAACCTGATTCCTGGTTCTCTCTTCAGACCTGATCACAGACAAAGGTGTGTGTAAAAATTAGACCCCAGCATCATACTATACAGCCTGCCCATCCGCAGGCTGAGCGGGTCTGGACCCAGGGGTGGGAGTACTTACGAGATGGTCTTCATTTCCTTTTTCTCGGCATCAGGGCGGGCCCGATTCAGCACTTTGAGGAAGTCGGATGTCTTGGCTCTCATGCGTGTGTGGATGTAGGCCTAATGGAGAAAGAGGGACAGCGTGTGATTGGCTGGCAATAAGCTGGGCGAGGTGCAGAAACCACAGCGAGCACGTCCAGACCGTGCCTGACATGTGCCCCGCATGTACACCAGAAGGCCACGGACGGTGGCAGGCCTACCTTAGAGCATTTTATGTGGTAATGCAGGTAGTCACGGAAGGTGTGAATGAGGTTGATGGTGTTGTCTCGCGCGTTGGCGCTGGTATGGCGAGGAAACAGCACTGTAAGTGAAAGCAAGAGGCACTTCAGCGCTGGTTGCTTTCACAGAGACGGACAGCCTGCCTGTCACTGCCGCCGCACACTCAAAGGGACTCACCGAAGGTGATGTAGCCAATATTGTCACCCACGGCAGCATCTGTGTCCTTCAGCTCAAGAGGGGGCTCTCTGTGGCTGAACAGCACCTGGGGGGCCGTGTGGCTGGCACGGCGACCCTCCTTGAACTCCTGCAGGCATTGAGAATATCCAATCAGCGCCCCACAAAGGTAAGGAGGTCAAAGGTCAGTCAGATGTGCTACACGTGTGACCATCTAGCCTTCAATCTGAAATTCACATTAGGCTATTGCGCCCCCTGCAGGCCCACCTGCATGAACACCTTCCCGATAATGACATCGTCGTCGTCCTTAAACACAGTGCTGAACACCACTGTCACTCTGTCCTTTTTCGCCTCGAGATACCTGAGAGGAAACAAGTGGCGCAGAATAAAAATCCCCTCTAACCTATTTATCAGGAAGCAGTGTTTGATGAACACACAGGGGCACATGCTAATACTGAGGGCAACACTGCCATGCTGCTCGCCAAGGACCTACATGGACTCGTCATCCCGGTAGTGCACCACAGCCCGCTTCTCGCCCTCGCGACCCTCCTCCTGGAACTTGAAGTACTTCTCAAACACGGAAGCGAAGCAGTTCCTCTTCAACATCCCCGCCTGGTGGATGGTTTCTTCCTTATTGGCCGGCAGGGCTTCGAGGTCATAGAGCAGGGACACGTTGTAGCCTTTTGAGAGAGGAGCAGGGTACATATCAGGAGGGCAGTCCTGTATCCATGTACCCATTCATCTATCCATCCATCCATCCATCCAGTACAGGGTCACAGTATCACCCTGGAGCCTCTCTCAAGTACAGGAGCGGGTTTGTTCTTTCTGAGGCCCAACTCCAAAAGTCAATTTGGGGCCGGCCACCTCCAAGATGGTACAAAGGCTAAAGAAAAAACACCTCAAAAGTTCAGTAAGAAGGTCATAGTTTGCTAGCTGGTTCAAAGAATAT
Organism: Pollimyrus isidori; assembly: GCA_019775955.2. Taxonomy (NCBI): domain Eukaryota; kingdom Metazoa; phylum Chordata; class Actinopteri; order Osteoglossiformes; family Mormyridae; genus Pollimyrus; species Pollimyrus isidori. The sequence goes on from JABFDZ020000039.1 coordinate 7,724,071, forward strand.
GCTGCTTTAGTATCTCCTAAATAAAAACGTGCTCAGTGTAGTGACTGATTGTGGCCAACAGGGCCCCCCCCCCAAGGATTGAGTGGTTTGAGTGGTGGAAAACAGGTCAGAGAAGGTGGGGGACACCTTACATTGGATGCCAGTCCACCACAGAGCACACACACAAATAGTGAAAACATGCATTTTAGAGATAAGTGACTGTCTTTGACCAGCGGCAATAAACCCACAAAAAAAAGCAAGGTCCAGCTGTGTTGTAACCCCAGCGCTTACTTGACTCCGGAGACACCAGGTAGTTTCCATACACCCGCTTTAAAAGCTGCAGAGCAAGAGAGAGTTGCTGCATTATCATCAACATAACAGAATTTCACTGCATTTCTCAGAAAACATGCAACAATTAAACTTGAAAATAAAAGGAGGGTGGTGATAAATGTGTTTTCCCCCCACTCTGTCAAGTAACTTCCCAGTGATTTGGAAATTAAAACTGTAAAACAATAAGATCTCGCTCTGTCCTTCATTTTGCAGCAAGTAGCTGTGCATTTTATGTTCCCTTGTATGAAGGATGTACATCTGTCCATCCAACAATCCATCCATCCGAGGCCTGAATGTTTCTGATTCACTGACACAGGCAGATTTTTTTTAATAAATAGGCTTCGAGAAGCAAGCAAATCGATATATTGTGACTGGATAGAAAAAGAGGTCAAACATAAATGCTGATGTTTCAAAGGAATTTTTCTTTTTACGTTTTATTTGTTGACAGATATGGGGCGAATGACAGAGGACAGCAAGCCAACGTGCTGCAGGTTTCGAGGCTTCCTTTCCCTCAATTTTAGTTTCAGCCTCAATTTAAAACAAAACAGGCAATCTCTCTGACCAACAATGACTCAGTTTACTTCCTCTCTCAGTCAGAAACCACAGTGACTGCTTTCTTCCTTACATGGCGAGACACCCGCTTTGCATAAGGGCCTCCCAGCCCCTAGAGCTGCAGGCTGCTCTTCCTAATATAGCGCTGAATGGGGAAACATTTCATACTTTATTCAATGATCCCCCATATAAATGACATCACAACCGACTGCTAACAATGTGTGAAAAACTAATAAGCTGGTGGTAACCATGATGACTGCTCAGGTCGCTATGCTGGTAGCATACCTCGTCAGCACCATGTTCCTGTAGTTCCTTGTAGAACTTCAGGGAGATGCTGACCATCACCTTGGTCTTGTCACCATTGGGGTTGGAGATGTGGTAAAGCACACCATCGAAATCTACAGCGCAAGGAAGAACCTTATGATCAGTGTCTATGGTCTGGCTTAAAGCACCTGACAGAGGGCGACGATGAACTAACCCACAGCTGCAAAAACATAAATGATTAATTTGCACCTTCTTATTCTGGTCAAAGCAGAATGGGGACAATGCTAAACAGACATCTAATGTTACCTGCAAATGTCACCTCCACTGCTTCAGGCTTGTTTCTGAAAAGAAAACAAAGGACATTTCATGAAGAGAAACTGACCACAGGTATATACATAAAAAGGACATGGTGTAACAGACCAGAATACACAACCAATAACCTGTGGAATGCATCACTCTGTAGGCTGTGGCAGTACATTACATAGGCTAGTGTGAAAACATCAGTTTCAGCTCACTTCATTTATCACATGTCCTTGTCTGGTAACCAAATTAATATCTCACTAGACCATATTTTAAAAATGAGGTATGAACAGTTTGAAGGACTTGTACTACAATATCTTGTTTCCAGTAAACCTCCATATAACACAGATATTGTACACAGTGAGTAAAGACTTAAAGAGATTTAGGCCTCTAGCATCAAGTGCATTGCTATGCAAATGAAAGAGACCGCCGAGTCAATGTCTGACCCCTGATCACAATGCTTAATATGTGGAGGGGAGAAGAAGCGTCTGTAAACTCGGGTAACAGGGAAACGTCGAGGGCCTGGATCGCGGACTGTACGCATGTTCAGACCCGATGCCGGAATGCAGGAATGCACGCTGGAATCCAGTCGGTAAAACACGTATATAACCCCCAAGCCACTTGCTCAAACAAGAAAAACACCTACAAATTGGCCCTAAATTATTGCATTGGTCAAACATTAACAGACGGAATGTGTCCAAAAATAGTTCAGTTCCTCGAATATTACCTAATTATTGTACAGACAATGATAATAAAAGCGATATGGCAAATTCATTTTATACTGTTTTATAACTGTGTAAGGACACAGGGTTTACATTTGGCCGAACGGCGTAGTCCGGGCTGCCAGTGCAGCGCATCTGAAATGCGGAAGTCTTGACTTGCCACACTGTCAAGCGGCCGTTTAAAGAAGTCGGTCGAAAACGTCCATCAATCCAACCCAAATGCTACATTAGGATACTTAGCCCCCATTGTCCGGGTTTTTGCTATGACCGTTTTTACAGTCGCTTGGGGAAAGGAACAGTTATCAATCCTCCTTTAAAACATTCATATCGTCTAGTAAACCGAAATATAACCCCCAAAATACAAATAACGCACACGTTCAACAATCAAAGATGGCTGTTAGCTAATTTAGCATGAATTCCCTTCACTTGTTTGCCCGATTATCTAGGAAGCTAGGCTAACTAGACACACCCCATACTATCCGGCGACTGACAATGACGGTCAGCGCGGATTCAACCTTTTCACATCTAGCGTTTTCAGAAGACTGAACCTGCAACTTTCACTGTCCGTGCACGAAACATGATAACAATAACAATAAATTACGGACTGAAAACCGGTTAAAAAAAAACAGGCAAATGGTAAAAATACTGAACTACTCACCCATTAGACGCGCTATCAAATTTCAGAGACAACGTCTCCTCTATAATCCGGTTGTTGATTTCCAGCAAGATCATGGTGGAATTAAGTGAGATGCACTGTAAAAAAGCCTTTATTGCACTATTTTGGCAGTATACACTAAACGGGCTTTTATTTTTGCGATCGGTCTTCCTATTGTACCCCTATCGCGAAGCGAAGGTAGCTACTTCCGCTATGTGCTCCGAGGACCCACGTAAAGCTGTTCAATATCGCGCCTGTGCGGATGTGGCTATTTTTCTAGCTAAGCTTTTTTATGTAAATGTTACGGACTTAATATATGTATATATATATGATATATGATATATATTAGTTTTGGTACTAAAATTTTTTGAGAAACTGAAACAAATATTTCGGAAATAGAGCTGTCGAATCGCATCGCATCACAGGGACATCTACTGGCCAAAGGGAGTTCAACAAAGCAAATAATGAATAACTGCGCCGTTGTTTCCGGTGTTCAATTCAGTTCAGGCAATTCAGTTTCCCCATGTGTCCCCTGTCGCGCGCTGATTTGTACACGGTTTCGCTGTTGTTTTCATGTCTTTTTACGAATCTGTTGAGGTAAACAAGCCATATATTTTAAAACTTCACATGCCTTTTCGATGTTTTTTGTTTTTACAGATAATAAATGAAATTATTTAATTCGCTTGATAGAGATATTTCTTCATGAAAACGATATAGTATTGCTTATAATACTATATTATCATTATGCGTGACGATCTGCTGTATACACATGTGATAATGTACCTGAATGATTTTCAGACATTTCACTCTTTGGTTTAATATTAGGGGAAACAGTATTTCCTGATAGACAGGGGAAACATAGGGAAACCGAATTGCCCGAACACCACGACCCAGAAATGCACAAGGGATACCGAAAATGAATGAATGAATGAAAATATGTATTGAAATAATAACATACGTGTGAGAAATCATAATTAAACTTAATCATGTATTTTTTATTGTTGTTTCACTTTGTTGTAATTTTGGATGTGGATCGTACTAAAACTAATGTCCTAGTAATGGATTTAATAGATTTTAAAATGGATCACTATTTAAAATGTTTCATGTCACATAGAGTAGGTAAGTCTGCTGCACCCTTCATCTTTACCCAAGTGTCAGGATTCTATAACCGGAGAAAACGCTGCCTTATCGCTGTGTTATTATAACGCTAGATGAAGCTGATAAAGGAACTTTTTTTTGCTTTTGCCTAAAGTTCAACTCCTTGTTATAAATGTTGTGGCGCAACAAGAAATAAATAAAATAACAGATGAGAAAGAATGGACCCAAGAGCCAAGAAACATACTACAGTAGTGATTGACAAAAACAGCATTTCATGAAGCATTTACCGTATTTTTTCAACCATAAAGGCCACTAAGCATGCCCCAAAACAAGCCAAGAACACTCTGTAGTTGGGTCAAAAAATACAGCAAATGGTTCATGAAGTATCATTTTGTCCGTCAGTAGACTACAGTAACACCTTGGCTCAATGCAAGACTATCATAAGACAGGACTTCACAAAGAACTGAGGTTCAGACTGGTTTCATAACTTTGGAATGTCCTGCAGGTGTGGCTAGATCATATTCCCAGGTCGGGCTATTTCTAATGAGTTTGCCCACAGAGTGTGTGTGGAAATCGCAGGCATGGGCATGACTTCTGATAAGACTCTAAAGCCTTGTTATTCAATTCACGGTCCTCGACGTCTGAGCACTGCTAGTTTTCCAGCCTCCCTTTACCTGTGAGCCCGGTGTGAAGCCTCTGACCAATCAGAATCAGTGATTATTAAACTAACTACCTGGGAGAAGTGAAAACACGGCCTGGATTTGGAACTGAGGTCCAGATTTGAAACCCCCTGCTCTAAAGGTTGCTGAGGGTTGTGTTGGTATTGTGTTTCTAGCAGGAGGCGCTTCATTTTGCAGGGCATTCTGGGTATTATCAGAAGAAGTCACAACGCATGGCTTGATGGCAATTCCAGGCTGTACCAGGAACTGAGAAGAATAGTCGGTGACATATGTCCTGCTTGCATTGGATTCAAAGCATTATGCACATCCAAATCTATACATCTGAGAGTCACAAGGATGGTGCTGGAACAGTCCTTGTGGATGACACTGTAGTCATGACTGGGCTGGTTACTTTGACCAGCAATTTAAGGCTGATCCTCCAGCTAGAATGTTGGACATCTGTGGGTCTACGGTTACTGGGCATGATCCTTTGATTAGCTGTAAATCACCCAGTCTCACTGAATTTGCACAGGTGAAGAACCAGCTGGGAATTGGAAAGGCCGCAAGGATCTGTGGTATCCAGGATGAACTTCTCTAGGTTAGTGGTAAGACTGTCCTCCTGTCATTGCAAGCAAATTTTGCTTTCATTTGGAACATGGACATCATCCCAATCGACTGGAAAATGGTACTTGTTGTCCTTATCTGGAAAGGGAAGGGTGATTGGCTGGATTGCATTAACTAACATCCGCTCTCAATGCCAGGGAAGGCCCTTGTTCTGGTAATCCTCGACAGGACCCATGATCATTCGCTCATCTACCAATGACTGGAGTGGTCAGGTTTTACGGCTAACAAGTCAACCATGAACCGGATCTTGGCACTGAGGGTTTTCGTTGAGCGTGAATGCAAATATCGGCAGGGTGTCTTTGCAGCCTTTGTTGATTTTTTTAAAGCTGTGGGACATCCTGAGGCTCTGCGGGATCCCCTCAATAGTTACTGGACGTCATCGCTGGGCACTAGTGATGGCCAACTGAAGCTTCATGAACCATTCGCTGTATTTTTTGACCTCACAAGATTAGTTTTGACCTCACTCTTACTTTGGGTAGGCTTTGAGCCCTTTTTTGATCAGAGGGCACCATCTAGTGGGGTCAGAAAAATATAGCAAATAGTTACTTTTGCCACCAGTATTGGCCAGTATACCAGTATCTTGAATACTGTGCAGAGTGGAGGTAGAACCTCTGCATTGCAAGTGGATTCTGGGGTTTGTCAGGGCTGTGATCCTGCTCCAATTCTGTTCAATGCTTGTGTGGAATAGGTGTTGGACAGGGTTATGTGGTCCAAAAACTGTGGGGCATCTCCAGAGGCAGGTTGTTATGTGGTGGCAGCAGCAATGTGCTATACCAACGCATACTCTCTATCCTGACCTGACCCAACCTGGTGTGTCGCAATGGGCAAAACGATGCCTCATGAAACATTTGCTGTATTTTTTGAGCCCACTAGATGGTGCTCTTGGCTTGCTTTGGGGCATGCTTTGAGCCCATCTTTTACAGCACCACCTGATGGGGTCAAAAAATACAGCAAATGGTTCATGAAGTGCTTCAGATGATTACAATCAGCTTCTAAATGAGGTTTCGAACATGCCGTGACATAACATCACTACTCATTAGGGGCCCAAACAACAGATGTGCTGGATCCCTGTTGTTTTTATATTTATTTATTTCTGCCCAAAATTCTCTAAAAGTCTTTCTGCAGCCCACAGGTTCTAATCTGGAAGTGTGAAATTCGCAGGGTAGCTAAGGGCAGGGGGAGATTCAGCATCATGCAACAAATGATCCTTTTCAACCATAGGTGGCGGCTATGACATGATAAAGATTTTTCTGTCTGAGAAAAATAATTGATGTCAAAAGAATATTTTGGACATCTTCTAGAATAATTATTGAACAGCTTTTGAATTTCTATTTCATTAGCTATTGGGATTTTATTTTCCATTGTGCATCCACACATTGGGCATTGTGTTCCAGTTTAGCATAAATGCTATATCTTGAGGAGATGTGCTTAAAATTATTTTGTTTCAACCAGCCGGCTGAGTACTCTGTGACTGTTACTGTTTATACTCAACTAGCTGGTTGAAACAAAATCTTGTGCTGGATTTTTATTTTCTGGACCTCAGCTATCCACTGCTAAATCATACCAACCTGTGGAGTTTCAGCCAGAACGTTATGCACCAAGTTTGGTACAAATCAACATATGGGGGCAGAAAACCGTGTATCTGCAGCCTAAGCTGCCCATTATTGGAAAATGAAATTTGCAGAGTGGGGATTCCATGCACAATTGTGGTGATACACAAAAAATGTTCCACGTCAACCATAAGGGGGCACCACCATAAGGGCAAATGTGTCTTGGTGAAAGTTTGCATCTCTGCATGTTGCATACTGTCCAACATTTAAAAGCAAGCAAGAAATTCTGTATATTGAGAAACATCTGTTGGTGTTTAACATCTATCTGCACCTTAAATATGTATTTTAGAAAATATGCAAAACTTACTTTTGAAATCTAGTGATGGGTGCTTTGACTGAGAGAGACAAGTTTTGTGTCAAATAATTGACTGGATCCTCCATTTGACTGCTTACCCAATCAATTCTTTATTTCGTATACTTTTCTCAAAGCCTGGTTTCATTGGGTTGATCATACAGCATTATCATTATTTTAAAATGCTCAAAGTCTCCAAGATTCTCTAAATGACATCAAACTTTACAGGCTCATTAGAATGTGATGATGGTATCACGTTTGGGGAAAACAAAAAAATGGTTTAGCATACTTTTTTAAAACTCAAATTTTGCTTCTAATGTCATTGATATTTTGGTGGGCTCTGCTGACACCTACTGGTACAATGAAGAATGTTGAAAAAGTCATGATCCATTGGTCATTGCCTTACCCAGATCTGTGGGCCCTTGTGGAAGACCCTTAACAGCTGCAGGCAGCTGCCCCTCATTGCTAAGGAGAGCAAGGGCAAAGAGAATTTCCCCACAGGGATCAATAAATGTTGTTATTATTAAACATATTTTGAGGGAGTCAAATTATAAAAGATCAATTATAAAGACCCAGATTATGTAACATTAACGTAACATAAATTGCAGGAGGTTAAACATATTTGCATATTGCACAATGAATAATGGTTTCTATGGAACTGCAAGAGTCCATTATTATAGAATTCATGCAATATGTATCCCTCTTTGGGTCTTAGAGTTCAGTTCTAAGATGGGCCTTGGAAAAAATCTGGTCGTGAAACTGTGTGAGTGTAAATGTTACTGTGCCACCTTTTGGATAGTAGGAGGACAATATGAAGGTTTCTGGCGTTGGATGAATCTTTAATGATGTTGACTGCCTTCTTTAAGCAGTGCAGTTTGTGAATGTCCTCATTGGCTGGGAGTTTTGTTCCTGTGATGTGCTGGGAGTTTTGTTCCTGTGATGTACTGGGATCTCTTGATGACTCGCATTAGAGCTTTTTGATCAGCTTTGGTGTTTCTAGTGTATTGATCTGTGATGCAACTAATCAGAAGCTCTCAATAACATGCCTGTAGAAGGCAGAAGGTGAGCAGTATTTTCTTTGGAAAGTTGTCATTCTCAGCTGCCTGAAACAGTTGTTGTTGCTGTGCCTTTCCTACAATAGAAGACCTGTTAACGGACCAGGACATCAACATCTCTGATAGGTGTGTGTTCTGTCCTCAAGCTTTTTCATAAGTTCATGTTTTTTTCTTTTGTCGTTTTGGTGTTGACAACCATGTTGTTATCCACCAATACACTTACTTCCTGTGAGCTGTCTAATCATTGTTTGTCATCAGGTTAATCACCGTGGTATAATCTACAAGTTTTTTTGATGGCTGAGACAGCTGAACACACATTTCTGCACTAAATCTGTGAGCAGGGAGAACGGTCTTTCCTGATAGTCTGAGGGTGGTTGATCGGGAAGTCTATTATCGAGTTCCGTATTAGTATTTACGCCTAGCATGAGGAGTTCTGGGGGGTATTCCTCAAAGCAGGATTTCTTCATTAGCTAAATAACTTAAGCCAAATATAAGGTTCACTGATCTCTATTGGACAGTGTTCATGTTTGGCTTAAGTTATCTAGCCAACTAGTACATTCTGTTTTGTGGAAAACTGCCCAGTAGTCATCTTATTGGGGATGTAATAATGAAGAATGAATATCCATCCATTTTCCAAACCGCTTGTCCTACTGGGTTGCGGGGGGTCCAGAGCCTATCCCGGAAGCAACGGGCATGTGGCAGGGAACAACCCTGGATGGGGGGCCAGCCCATCGCAGGGCACACGCACACACCAGTCACTCACACACGCACGCACGCACACCTATGGGCAATTTTGGCAACCCCAATCAGCCTCAACATGTTTTTGGACTGTGGGGGGAAACCGGAGTAAAACCCATGACGACACGGGGAGAACATGCGAATTCCACACACATGGGACCCAGGCGGAGACTTGAACGCTGGTCCCAGAGGTGTGAGGCAACAGTGCTAACCACTGCACCACCACGCCGCCCAAGAATGAATGTGTTGTTTCTTTATTATCAGTGCCAAAAAAAAGCAGAGTTTTTTTAGCAGCTGTTTGATCTGCAATAAGGCACTTAAAGCTTTGCTTTCATTACAGGCAAACACCAGGACCATCTCATTTAAAAATAACAAGATCACTTAATAAATATAATTGTGCACTGCCATTCCTGCTAGCATTGTATCGTTGTAGGAAGGTATACCCAATGTTACAATTAAGGTTTGGAAAAGGTTAAGCTAGACAACTGGCCACACTGTTTCTTTAAACTTTAAGGATTGTGCTTTTGAGGCTGGATGGTGTGTTCGATGTATACACTATGAGCACTTTCATAAAAGTAATATTTTATAATAAAACAATATTTTTAACATTAATTGCATTAAAATGATATTCAGGTAACCTTTGCCAAAATGCAAAATGTGGATGTTCCATCAAGTGGGGTCAGAAAATGGTTCCCGAAGTGTTCTCTTCTTCCTTGTCATTCTACCCTTCAGCCCTTATGTGATCGCCGTGCTCCCCTGACTGCTGCATAGCTCAGGGGGCTGAGCATGCCACTGAAATTGAGGAGTCGCAGCTTCAAAGCTAGTTAAGAACAAACCATGTCTATTTTGCTTGTTTGTTTTGGGTTTCCCCAACTGTCATTGGTTATCAGTGCTTTCTTGTTTCTGAGTTGCTTCTTTGCCTTTTGCTCCTTGTCCCCTGTTTACTCACTTTTCCCTTGTTTAAACTTTAGTGCCTATTAATTCTCCCTAGCTTGCAGTGCTGTTTATGTAATGTGTAATATTATAGGCTGTTTATATGCTGTTTATGTAATGTGTAGTATTATAGGCTGTTTATATGCTGTTTATGTAATGTGTAGTATTATAGGCTGTTTATATGCTGTTTATGTAATGTGTAGTATTATAGGCTGTTTATATGCTGTTTATGTAATGTGTAGTATTATAGGCTGTTTATATGCTGTTTATGTAATGTGTA
>JABFDZ020000039.1:7734261-7751362 GCA_019775955.2 Pollimyrus isidori
TATTATAGGCTGTTTATATGCTGTTTATGTAATGTGTAGTATTATAGGCTGTTTATATGCTGTTTATGTAATGTGTAATATTATAGGCTGTTTATATGCTGTTTATGTAATATGCCACACCGGCTCCCTGTTTGCTCTGAGTCCTTGTGATTCGTTTACTGGTTACGAATCTCACCTGTCCCGCAATGTCTTGTTACCTGTGTTTTTAAGTACCTGTTCTGGTTCTGATCTTTGCATGCAGTCGTGGTCGGTTCCTGTGGGCTTGTCACTCTGTTCTGCTGCTCAGTCTGCTGCTCCCTGCGTTGCTCATTTCCCTGTGTGTTTGCTTCATAACTTTTTGTTGCATTCATATTTGTCCCATTTTGTTTTGACCCCTTGCATCCTTTTATCTTGTGCCTTCCCCACAGTGTTCAGTATTATTAGTAAACCCATTCTGTCTGAAAGCTGCGAATGTGTCGTCCCCCCTCAGGTCTGCGCCATGCCCCACCGTAGCACAACCATTATCTTTTTCAAGATCATTATGCGTCTGACTCATCAAAAGCCACCTGAAACCTGCTAAGAGCCAATGAATCTCTGCTCGGTTAGTCTGCCGCCTGCATAGCATGCAGCTCCATTTTGGTTATATAATAGAACTAGTGCAGAGCTCACAGGGGATCCTGCCACTCTTCCATTTTCTATTTTTCAGTTATGTGGGTTTGGATTAATACATAAAGGCATGCCATAAACCTCACAAATTTCCTATGATGATACTAAAAGAAGGTTATTGATTGTTGCCTGTATTGCTTCTCCCATGGAAGCTGAGAGGGGTGGTGGGCAGGGGGGTTCTTCTCTGAGCATTAAGCAATGACAAGGAACTGGATGGATGGTTCATCGCGTTTCGCTTACTCATCGGGGGGTCTTTGCTTGGCAGAAATGTAAAGTGCATTGAGTCGATGTAATGTTGTGATAATGAGCTATATAAATAAATGTCCATTGCATTGCAGGGGGCGGCATGGTGGTGCAGTGGTCAGCACTGTTGCCTCACACCTCTGGGACCTGGGTTCAAGTCTCCGCCTGGGTCATGTGTGTGTGGAGTTTGCATGTTCTCCCCGTGTCGTCGTGGGGTTTCCTCCGGGTACTCCGGTTTCCCCCCACAGTCCAAAAACATGCTGAGGCTGATTGGTGTTGCTAAATTCCCCATAGGTGTGAGTGGCTGGTGTGTGAGTGTGTCCGGCGATGGGCTGGCCCTCCATCCAGGGTTGTTCCCTGCCTCGTGCTCATTGCTTCCAGGATAGGCTCCTGACCCCCCACGACCCATTAGGATTAGCGGTCTGGAAAATGCATGGATGGATGCATTGCATTGCATTCAAAGGATTTAAATATCTAATTAATGAAGACCTGCATAGTTACATTATGTGGAAGGTTGAATAAAGGGCTTTGCCCTTTATGTCAATATGAGAAATTATTTTTGTTTATTTGAAAGATACAATAATAGACTTGTATAGATTTTTCTTTGTAATTATTATTCATTCAGAGAACATTTTTTAGGGGGATTCAAGTATTCAAGTACTTGAACATTAACGTTACCTGTTTTTCTTCAATTTTAATGCCTGTGCAGGCCATTAAAAATATCTCTGTGGGCTGGATATTGGGTCACTGTGTCAGACACCAGGTTACCCAAACAGTTAGATAGAAGTTTTATTTTGCATACAGTATCATGCATTTGAGGCAAAATGAGCAATGGGGAATAGATAAATTATTATTAGTAGAAATGCCATATACCAGCAAGAACTATATTAACTATATTAAATAGTCAACTGTTTAGTATCGCTGATTAAGACAGCAAACAATAATTTCCACCAAGAGTAGTATGTCAAATCAAGTCAAATGGGCTTGAACATCATACCATCCAAGTGTAGGTACATCTCCGCACAACAAAACATTCCCACAGGACCAGGGTGTGACATACAGACAGCAAGGAAAATGGGAGGGTTTCTATAGTATGTGAGCTGCGAAATACAGAACAGTGTGAATGGGGGGGGGGGGCGCATAAGAGATTATATGCATAATGTCAACATCGGAAGGCAGAACACAGTTTATGGGAAGAGACACAAGTTTTCTGAAAGGTTTCGTAAGGGTAGTTCTGCCACTTGCCAAATATCCTAGTTTGCAAAACATGTTTACAGCTGGAAGATTTTAGTTTGTATCTAAAGTGGTTCTGAAAGGAGAACTTGTCACGTGTCAGGGTGAGAATAGGGAGTTTTTGAAATACATACAACTTAGAAAACGTTGTGTAGGATCGGTGTCTGACATCTTCCCATTTTCTCGCATCATGTAGGGCACTGCTTGACATTTTCTCCAGTAGAAGGGCACTCATTAAGTCACTTTATATGAAGGTGGCACCCTAGATGTCACTAAATCATGAGAAGAGCATCTGAGTCCATCGGTGGCTACAATGATCAGAATGGAAGGCAGAATGGATATAAGAAAATAAAATAATAAACAGAAACCCCATTCTTGCTTATGACATTGCTCCCATAGGTATTTCTGCATAAGAAAAGTATTGCTTAAAAAAATGTAATGATTTTAAAATAGAACATTGAAATGTATAGTATTCAGTTTCAGAGGTAAATCATATGCATGTCAATATTAGACACCTATTATGATCATTTCCACTTTGGTTACTATTTAGAATTTGGTGATCAGTGGTCATTTTTGACACAACACAATAAAATGTGTTCTCTGTATTTAACCCATATGTGACGTTGTGACATAGCAGGGGGCAGCTAATTCATTGCCCAGGGAGGAATGCTTGGGGGCGGGACCTTGCTCTGTGTACCTCAATGGTGCCTTGCTGGTCAGGGATTCAAACCTGCAATCTTTCAGTTACAAGTATGGTTCCCTAACCATTACGACACTACTACGTACAACAGGAGGAGACATGTGAAGTTACAAAGGCTGCAGAGATATTCTGAGAATGTAACAGGAGCTCTGATATTTAGGGTGATGGCAGTTGACTACCTTCTGGGAGCAATTGTTGGGAAACTGTAATCATCATAGAGGAAGTTAACATGACCTGAGGGATCAACAACTGCCAGATCCAATAGGTTAGACTCAGTTACACGAAGAGGAAACATCATCACTTCCTGAGGTCAGTGAAACACTAGTTGTGATGCTGAGGATCTATTAGACTGAACGGGAAGGCAGAATGGATGGTAAGAGACGCTCTAGTTGGTTTATTCAAATGTAATTTTTTTATCGTGGACTATGTGTATAATTTCTTGCAATATTGTTACATTTGAATGGCTATGCTTACGTCATCAAAGCCTTTAAAAACATATTATAGGAGTTTATTAAACAGAAATAGAGGACATTAAATAAGCTGAACTTGAAAATGATAAATTATAATTTCTGATTATGCAGAGAAAGTACATTTCACACTTTATTTTAAGATTTTAAGCAGTCGTGGACTTAAAATAGTTTAACAAAAAAAGCGGAAAATGAATATATTTTTGACGCTTTGCAATTCATGTGCTATGGTTCTGAAAGTAAGTTAATAGTTTTTAAAATTTTTGAATACTTTTCAAATTTATTTACAAATACTAATTATGAAAACTAATCACCTAAATAACATGTAAGTATTTTTTTTTTGTGTCCCCATCAGAGATAAACAAATCTTTCAGTGTCCAATTCGCAGACTATTACAATGAGTCCTACTACGACGGAGACGAATTCACGCCCAATCTGACCCACGCCATAAACATCTGTAAGGTCGTCATCGCGCCGGAAGTGAGCGTAGTGGTCTGCGTTTTCTACGCGCTGATTTTCTTGCTCGCCATCCCGGGGAACGTCCTGGTGGTGCTGGTCATCGTCTCCGCCAGGCAGGCGCTCACGCCCTCCGACATGTACCTGTTTAACCTCTCGCTGGCCGACGGGCTGCTGGCGCTGACCCTGCCGCTCTGGGCCACGCAGATGATGAGCGGCTGGGTCTTCGGTGACGTCGTGTGCAGGCTGAGCAACATGGCCCACGAGCTCAGCTTCTATTGCAGCATCTTCTTCCTGGCTTGCATCAGCGTGGACCGCTACCGCGTCATCGTGCACGCCATGGAGGCGAGGAAGGAGCGCTGGGGCGTGTTCAGCCGGCTGGTGTGCGCCGGCGTGTGGTCCGCCGGAGCGGCCCTGTCGATCTCCTCGGCGGCCAACAGCGGCACGGTGGTGTCGCCGGACGCCAAGCTAGCGGTGTGCGACGAGGGCTTCAAGCTGGCGCCGCGGCTGCTGCGCCACCTGGTGGGCTTCCTGCTGCCGCTGGCCGTCATGCTGGGCTGCTACGGTGTGACGGTGGTGCGGCTCCTGCAGACCCGCAGCTTCCGGAAGCAGCGGGCCATGCGCGTGATCCTGGCGGTGGTGGCCGCCTTCCTGCTCTGCTGGGCCCCGCATCACGTGGTGGTCATGGTGGACACGCTGATGCAGGTGGGTCTGGTGCGGTTCGGCTGCGAGGCCCGGCAGTCGATGGATAAGGTGCTGTTCGTCACCCAGAGCATGACGCTGCTGCACACCTGCGTCAACCCCGTGCTGTACGCCTTCGTCGGGGAGAAGTTCCGGAGAAACCTGCGGCAGCTCTTCCCCAGATGGCGCGCGCCGGAGCGCACCTCCTCCCTCAGATTTAGCAGGTCCACCTCCCAGACCTCCGAAGGTGCTACCTTCATGTAACGGGCCTGGGACCACCCCGCTGCACAAGCTGTGCCCCGTCGACTCACGAGACCACGTAGGCGGCCATCTAGGGCGCCATCTTCTGAGCTGGTGCTGAAATAGCAAGCCGTTTTCATTTTGTCTCAGACAAGAGGCACTGGAAATGAGGCTTGCCTGGGGTGCCACATGACCTTAGTCTGGTGCTGTGCGTAAGTGTTCATTTTAAGTAGCAATGTGTGTGGGTGCATCTTTAAAAACCTTACCTATGTTATTTTTATTTGCTAAAATTTGAGTGGATAACTAAAAGAAATTATGTACATCATGCCCGCAACTGGATTAGAAGACGAAACTTTATATATGAATAGGATTTTGTTGAAGAAAAAAGAGATTATATCAAGTTTGAACTTGAGAGATTTCTAACCGAGATATGCTGAGCTGTTTAACCACTCTAAATCATTGGTACTTAGCCATCTTCCTGGAAGCAGTGATTTTTTTCTGTATTAGTCATATTTTGACTTTTCAAAAATGTTTTAAATGATGTATATGTATATTTGATATATATAAGTGTCCCACTAAGAATACATTTATTTTTTTATATTGTTTTTGAATTTACAAAGTAAATAGTAGCATCTACTTATAGCAAACGAAGCAATTGATTTTATTATTTGCTTACAAATTCCTTAGTCATAATAAAATATAAAATGATGATAGTAAAACATTAAAATAAAATGATTCATATTAAGTTGAATACCGGTTTAAAATATTCTTGTCGTCGATCATAAATTTACAGGGATAGTAAACAGGAACTTGACAAACCACCTACGTCTTTGTGTCCTTCCTATAGGTGTTTGCTGCCCTCCGGTGGTTTCCGGTGGTTCACTGCGCGCTTTTGCGAAAGGCATGTATTCCGCGGTGGAAAACGAGGCATGCAAAATCGAAAAAAATAAACGTGTAAATGATAACAGTCGCTTATCAGAAGAGTGGCTAAAACCTGTCTGTTGCAACTGTTCTCACACGCGCTGCAACTGAAAAGCTTCCACCCGTGGCTAACAGATTACAGATAATAGCGATTTTAACTTTTTCCTCCGTTCCCTTGACTGTTTTAAATAGTTGTTTTTTTCCCACTCATTATTTTGGGCTGTTTTGCCCCTTTAAATAGTATACCATATGAACCCTTTATATGAGTGCAAGTGCAGTTTTTTATTTATCTACCAAGTACTTACCTTGGTCAGGGTAATGGGGGCCTGAGAGGTTGGGTAGGGGTGAGGTTTAGAGCCCACCCCAGACAGCATACAGCACGAGGCTTGAGTACACCGTGGACAGGAGGACAGTCGATCCAAGGGCGCACACGCTTACACCCTATGGGCGAATTTGTAGGTGCAAATTGGTCTAACTTGTTAATCTTGAAGTGTTAGTCTTTAACTGTGTGAGGAAACACAAATAACATGGAGAGAACATGGAAACTCCACAGACGGGATGGAGGAGGGATTTGAACCCCCCAACCCTGGAAATTGAGACGACACTGCTACCCAACCAACTACCGTGTACATTAATATTTGTGAGGACAATAATAAAAAAAAAACTGTTATATTCAGCTTGTTATTGTTATTCTATCTATCTGCTAAACACAGATGACTGCAAAGATAAGTCTCCAGAATTCAAGTACTAGAACTTGGATTAAAGTCCTTATTTTCACATTATGACACCTGGTGTCTTTTAGGTCAAAGATACAGTTACGTTTAGGTAAAGATACAGCGTCTTCCGGAATCCCAGCTTGCCTTTCATAGCAAAACCGAACACTGACTTTCAGCTTGCAGTGTAAAATCACAGTGTACTGTACACATGAATTAGCTGCAATCGGAAAGAAAGACATCAGCAATCCAGCGATGCATTTAAACATGTTTTCAATTAACCATGTTTATGACACAGTTACTAGTTTTTGTCAGTGATGATTAGATCTCTTTTGCGCCTCCTCCTTTTATCAGTCATGTTATTGAGGAAGCCTGCAATTATCTTATGGTGGTTACAAGACCCACAACTTAGGAGCTACAGAGACCTATTGGGTACAGGCAGCAGCAGAAGTGCACCAGGTGATTAAAAGCAACTAGAAGATCACCTAGTTCAGCCTCATATCTGGAAAGACATTCATATAAAAACGTATTATTTTACACTGCATTCTGATTTCTGAAAACGGGCATCTGGGAGACAAGTAAGTAACATTTGCATAAAATTAGCTTTCAGAATCATCTTTTGCGATGTTTTTAGGCATAATTTTTTTCATTTGACTAACTTTGAACAGTGTTTCTACTGCATATAAAAGCACACGCATCTTTATTATAGGCTTTGGTGCTATATCCTGTACTTATTCAGAACTGATAATATGGTTATTCATAAATTTCATTCATTGATGTATTTTTGGTTTCCATCAAGCCAGTTAAAGCCAGTTAAATGGAATGTTCCTCCTGAACCCAAAGTGCAACATTCATGGCAGGCCAGACAGTAGTGTTAAAGACAGAGTTATGGAATAGTGCAAACATAGTGCAAGACATTCCTGTACAATTATCAATAATTTAAGGGGAGGGAGGACAGAAGGGAAACTATTGCCTGTCTTGCTAACATAATAACATAACATAACATAACATAATGTAACATAACATAATGTAACACAGCACAACATAAACATTCCACCAAACCATAAACAAGTAAACTACACTGCTAAATTACTGCATGGAAGTACTGCCCATGCTTAAAGTAGCAGTGCAGCAAATATAAGCAGTTATAAACTGTATACAGATGTGTACAGATCTACAGGTAGGCTTAGTATAAACAATGCAGTGGTTCAGCAGGGGCTATTCTGTGATATGCCCTCTGTTCGCCACTTTTCAGCCATAAGCAGCTAGGATAGAAATAATTCGTTGTCGTTTTATCCTTGCAATTTTGAGTCGCACGGGGGGGTGGGGGTGGGTTTGCTTGCATATCACTTCAGCTCAATTTTGCTTTAAGATGAAATTTTCCATTTCCAAGCCAGCACCTTACAGATTGTATTGCTGGATCCTCAATATTGTTATTCCGCCCCCACTGTGCGGGGGTTTCTGAGGAATGACAGACACGACTCCAGAGGCACATCACAGGAAATCTCTCGTCAAACTCCTGACTGCGGGCCACTTCCATGATACGGAGTTTCCGGAGAAAGCTGTGTTTTCCTTACCATGCTGTTTGAAACTGGAGCTGTTTAGTTTGACTAGCATATTTGTCCGAAATGTCAGTCACGCTGCCGTTGAGAACTGCAGAGCTATGCGACTTCCTTTCCTCCCTTCAGTCCACAGATGCTACACATGTCCACAGGCTAAATGCTATGAGAATCCCTATACAGTCTAATGTCGAGTTACTTCTGATCGGGTAACACTGTTATTCACCGGGTATAAATACTTAGTGATAACTCAGTTATTACTGAAGTACAATCCAATCAATGAACAAATTTAGTCACTACTTGAGAGAAAAGATGCATCAAGATTCATTAATGATCAACAGACATGAAATCAACATTTCACTTGTGTTATTGACTGCTTGTTCCTTCAGTAGTTCCTTCGGCAGTTCACAGAATTAACAGATATAGTAACAAATGCAGCAACTGTTTGAGATAAAACATGCGGCACGATTCATTAATAATGAATTAGCATGGGATCGATATGTAACTAAAATTTAGTTTGCGATTAATTACGGAACGTATATAGCCTACATAACACATGAGCATAATACAGACCTGCATTATTTGTGCACAGTCAAGTGAAGCGTTCACCCCAGATCAAGTCATCGCGTTTACATGATCCGTATAAATAATATATAATAATCGAAAGACTCCTGAAATTGTACGTATTGCTTAGTGTAACATGTGCAGAGGAAAGAGCAGCATTGTCAGCCGTGTCTAATCTGCAGTACAGTACAGTATATTGTAGCGCCAGCGAGATGCTTCGTGCCGGCAGATATCTGTAAATAGCCTTCTTTTGTGTCATTGTTATATAGCCTACTTGTGTTCCCGATTGTCGACCGTGTGTGCCTTTGCCTGTGTCAAATGTAAATATACTCAGATAGCACACATATGTTGAAATGAAATTGATTCAATATCAGACAAAAAGACTGAAACAACGTTTATATACAATGTTTCACTTTATATCGTCATTGAATCAAGGATTTGCCACCGTCATTTTTTTTCAATATTGAAAGTCTGACCAAAACTGAATTCTGTTTCAACGTTGATAATTTGACACTGCATGACCATATCCAACGCATTTAACTCTAATTCAACGTTGAAACAATAACATGGTGCTGTCTGGATCCTGTCTTATCCTCGCGTGTCTCTAAACATTGTGCACCTAACTACCGTGGGTCTCCTTACCGTCCTGCTTGGCGGCTTTGGATGTTCCAATGGGGTGATTATTACTTCTGAAGACTTCTACAGAAGAGTACTATTAAAAAAACCTGGCTCGCGTTTAGATTTTGCTCAGTGACAATGTTCCGGAATATGTTCAGATCTTATCATTTAATGTGTACTGGTAGTTGATGCAAAAAGTTAAAAAATAAAAGTTTCCCTAGCCGTTCCGTGGTATGCAAAACACGCGCGTCAAACTTTATTTATATTTAACACTCTTTCCTGTTTTCAAAATTTCAAAAAAGATTTGGTAACACTTTATAATAGGCCTACTGTTCCGCAGTTAACAGGTAAATATGCAGGACGGAAGCAGCAACAAAGCAGTAGTGCTTCATTAACACCATTTGTACTTTTTTCACAAGCACTATTCACTACTAAGGAGTTATGCTGAATTACTCAATAGGTAATAGTGAACTGATTATTATAGTACAGGTCGTCGTCCACTTACGACCATGATTGGTTACGACTGACTGGTCGTAACACGATTTGGTCGTAAGTCGCATACAGAAGGATGAACTGTATGTATAGCCTACTGTACAGTAATGTAATGTTATAAAAAATCTTTAAGTCATACCTTATCATAATTTTCTTTGTTCATTATGTATTGTTATACATCATACTTTTCTCTGTTCATTATTGTTATACATCATGGTTTTCTTGGTTCATTATAGTTATACTGTTACTGGGATAACAGTTAGCGGCTTAGCGAGCGCGGGAATGGTAGTGCATGCTGCCGGTGTTAAAACTATTTACACAGGGTATTGCTTTCTGATGTCATGTAACAAAAGTCCAAGTGGTCCATCCTTGTGCGTATGGCCCAGCCAGAAGGTCCAGGTGCATATTTAGTAATATTACTTAAACAAAAACATCTTAGTTGCCTTTATGAAAATGCGGAGCGCAAACACACATGAAGGGAGATGTTGTGTTGAAATGATCTTCCGTCTCACCGTTGTGACACCGGCCACGCAACACCTCTTCGTTACCTGCACTATCTGCTGTCCATATCCTCTTTTCTAAGTGGGAAACTCATGTTGTGGTCCACATTTCTGTTATTTCTACCATGTGATTTAGTATGACAGCCCTTCACACTGCTCGAGTGTCCCATCTTTCCAAAGATAATGCTCAAGAGGGTAAGAAGGTCCAGCTGCAGACACCTGTAGAGTGGAGCTCCCCTGGAAATACGTCACCTCCACAGGAAACACGTGATCTTTAGGGGCGTAAAGTGCAGCACCGGTTAGGATTAGGGTTAAGGTTAATTAAGGTTAGTGTTTATTCGCTGTAACACGGAGTTGAGGCCACGTGTTTCCTTGGGTTGAGTGACCACTACAGCAAAACAGACCCTTGACTGACTGTACTTGTCAATATCAAAATAGGCAACAATGACTTAACTTTAAATAACGAATGAGCAACTTCGAATTCTGGAAGTTATGATGTTATTGGCTGATATTCCGCACGCCAACTGCATCTGAGGAAACGGGTATTTTTACCGAATGACAATAATACTGTTTTTGATATGAAATTAAGCACTTGTTCTCAATATTGAAAATTTAAATTATGATTAGCATTACATTCTGGTTGTGACAAAGTGCACAGTATAATGTCCATTAGATCTAAAGGGTGATACAGGCAGCATGCAACGGTTTGTCCACTACAAGGAGCTTGAAGCCTTTGCCAGGTAGCACAGGGCAAAACCCTCGAAGGAGATGCCAGCCAGTCGCAGGACACACACTCACACACACTCACACAAAGTCATGCACACTCAATACACTCACACGCACTTACACACACTGTTATGCACATCTGATGCCTTTAAAATGAAAAGGATCCTGCGCATGGCTAAATAGTTCAATTATTCTTGTGCTTCAACTGGTTCGTTTCCTTGACTGAAAGACTCACCCAGCTGTGTCACATTAACATTAGTGACACATGCATGATTAAAGGAGACACACCAATTAGCACACAGCAAGAACTCAGCACTTAAATGAGATCCGGGTCTTTTTAATTGAAATGGTAGTTTACAAATCCTGTTTTCGCTCAAAATATCATCCCTGATGTGGATTATCTGGTCACCCTTATTAGTAAAGAATACCATTAATTAATGCATATTTTAATATTTCCCAACAGATGACAGATATGGTTGTCATGGATTTTAACATATCAGATGAGAATGACACTTATTACTATGTTGATGGAGTGTCACCCTGCCACAACAACAACATGGATTTGAACAGTACAGGCTTGGCTGTCACCTACATCATTGTGGTTCTTGTGAGTCTTCTGGGGAACAGCCTTGTCATCTATGTGATATGCTGCATGGAGAGAAGGAAGACCTCCACAGATGTGTACCTGATGAACCTGGCCCTGGCTGACCTCCTCTTCTCCCTGACCCTCCCCCTGTGGGCGGTCTACGTTCACTCTGAGTGGATCTTCGGCACCGCACTTTGCAGACTCGCGTCCGGCTTACAGGAGACGACCTTCTACAGCGGCGTCCTGCTGCTGGGCAGCATCAGCGTCGACCGCTACCTGGCCATCGTGAAAGCCACGCAGGTGATTGTGCACAAGCGCCACCTGGTGAGCGTAGTGTGCGCCCTCGTGTGGCTGGTGGCGGGGTTGCTCGCTCTGCCCGTCAGCATCCATAAGGAGGCCTTCCGGCCCTCTGGCTCGCCCAGGCACGTGTGCCATGACAACGTGACGGGCAAGAGAATGGAACAATGGCAGCTGAGCATGCGGTTCCTACGCTATATTGTGGGCTTCTTCATTCCACTGATGGTCATGATTTTTTGCTATGGCAGCACATCCTGCACGCTTTACCGATCACGCAACAGTCAGAAGCACAAAGCCATGAGAGTAATCCTGTCCGTGGTGCTGGCCTTCGTACTCTGCTGGCTCCCCTACAACATCACCGTCCTCGTCGATATCCTGATGCGAGGAAACCTGCTGGACGAGTCCTGTGATCTCAGGCAGCAAGTGGCATTTAGCCTCATGGTGACGGAGATCCTGGCCTTCTCACATTGCGCCGTCAACCCCGTCCTGTATGCCTTCATCGGCCAGAAGTTCCGTGACGAGCTTCTCACTACGCTCTTCAAGCATGGCCTCATTAGCAAGAAGGTCCTGTCCACCTACAGGAAGAACTCGGTATACTCATTCTCTGGGAACACATCCATCACCCGATAATCAGTTCAGCACTTGACCCACCGGCTTCAAAAAGTCAAATCAAGTCAAGTCAAGTCAAGTGGTCTTTATTGTCATACCATCCATATACAGATATATAGTGAAATAACATTTCCCCAGGACCATGTGTAACATACAGATTGTGAACGACAATGGAGGGTTTTTTTAATAATACTTAGACTACAAAACCGAGTACAGCATAAAACTGGGGGTGGGGGTGAGGAGGAACACAACAGTTTATATACGCAGCGCTATGTGATTGTAAATAATAAGTAAGGGTTCAGCTTCGTATTTGTAACATTTTTAATAGCATATCTTACTCTCGGCAGCACGGTTGTTCTGTTTTGTCTCTCGCCCTCAGTGCTTGGTCATTCTGTGGGACGTGCGGTAGGTGGACAAGGTGAAAACGCAGTGTAATATGGAGATTTCTGTCGAACAGATGCTAAGACGTAGGGTTATTTGTTTTATCTGACCTAAATATCTTGCCTTAAATCAAGGTAAAGGGTGTGTGCTGATTATAGCACGGTGCCACAACCACCACATGGCAAACCACCTCAGGGATGAGAACCTGAGTGCAGCTGTGCAGTGTGAGTTTTTCTTTCCAGGGGCCGCAATGCCAATCCTGCCAACAAGGATCACAACTGAGGCCAAGTAAATATATTCTGTGTCAGATTCAGGTTGGTGTCATTGGAGAGTTCTTTTGTGAAATTAATAATTCTACTTCCTCTTCATTGTTAATACAGACACCAAAGAAACAGACAGTGAGTTCACAGTTGCAAACACGTCATCACTTTGACAATTGCATTCACGTTTATTGCAGTAAACTGTGAGAATTATCCATTGTTCTCCAACAAGTGTTCCAAACATGTCCTGGAAACCATAAGTCATATTAAAAGTGATTTTAGTTTAAGGCTATAAAGAATATTACTCATTTCATATTCTGAAGATGTACCAATTCTTGAGGTCTTACAGCACCAAAGCTCTACCAGTCCCACAGCAAAAGAACTCAAAGAACTACATGCAACAAGTTACAGTACAAATAACCATTAGAACAGCTAAGATGCATGTACTAAGTCAGTGGTCTTAAACTGGTTTAGATTCAAGACCCACATTTTCCATAGTCACAACCAAAATTTTAAAGTTTTTGAACCAATTTTTTTTTCACATATATTTTTTTCAGCTCCTGGCTCTTCAAATCTGGACCTCGATTCCAAATTCACTTAGTTTAATAATTGCTGATTCTAATTAGCTGCAGGCTTCATTTCTGACTTGCGGTTAAGCCCTGACATACCGGATAAGGTTTGTCTATTTGCCAGGGTGTTGCTGGTAATTCTTTTAACCACACGTCCCGTGACCCACTGACAATGGTCCTACCACCAACATTTGAGGTTGAGAAATATCGATTCAAGTATTTTTAAATGTGGTATGATCACTGGTGCCGGAACATCTCAGAAACAGCCACCCTACTGGGTTGTTATGTGTACTGAGATGTCTAGAGTTTACATGGATGGCAGATGTGTTATTGAAAACACCTTGTTAATGAGTGAGGTCAGAGGAGAATGGCTAGCTTGGATAAAGAAGGTGGTCCTACCTGGTACAATGGAGAGGTACTTTTAAAAAGTGACTGCAGAACTTTTATTGGCTCAGCTACGATGTGAAGAATCAATGTATTATATCTGAGGAAGCTGCTTTATTTGGATTTGTAATGTAGCAATTTGTCTTCTGGTATACATTCATGCCTTACTTTATCTTTTGAAATTAAAAAAAGTTTGTAATTTTTAAAATTTTTCGCATCACTTATTCTTAATTATGCACACACATACACACACACACACACACGTAGGGTGAACATATAACATATTGGAAAAAAGCTAACGATAACTATGACAACCTTAACCCTAACCATAACCATAAGTAACCAAGAAAAATATGAGACTTTCGGCATTTTATATTTGATTGCGTTCTCAGATTTTCGTGGGGACCCAGAGAATGATCCCTGTAACATAAAAAAGTTTTTTTATTACATTGTGGGGGACATTTACTTCCCACAAAGTAATGTAAACCTAATCCACACACACAAACACACACACACACACACACACACACACACACAGAGTAATGTTGATATGTGTTTTGTCATGCAAATTTATATACATATGGAATTTTTGGTGATATTGAAGTGAATTTAGAAAGACCATTTTAAAAATATCGGTGGCTTTCTTTAGACAAGTAAAATATCCTGTTTTCTGATGTATTGCCTTTATTCTGTCACTAAATAAAACTGTATAAAATGCCTGCTACACTGCAAATCATTATGTGTTTGCCAACATGTAAAATCTTAAAACTGGAAATATTATATTATCTTTTTTAAAAAAAATGTTTACTGGTTTCCCTTTTTGAATTTCTGCTATATTCTTATATTGATCGGTCTTATATATCTCAATTAGTCAGAAGATCTTATTATGCAATTGACTGGTTTACTGGTAAAACAAGCCACAAAAGGCAACTTACTGTATCAATTCATACCATGCTTTTTCCCCTAAAAACTTGTTCAAGATTCATTAACATGCTTAAGCAAGTTGCTTGATTTAGGAACCACACAAGGCATATTTAAAAAAACATATTTTTATTCAATGAAAGATGGCCAAACATGGTCCACCTACTTATCATCAAGATAATGAAAGGACATTCTTGTTTCTTTCTCAGTTTCCTGAGAAACTCCTCCCTTGTC
Organism: Pollimyrus isidori; assembly: GCA_019775955.2. Taxonomy (NCBI): domain Eukaryota; kingdom Metazoa; phylum Chordata; class Actinopteri; order Osteoglossiformes; family Mormyridae; genus Pollimyrus; species Pollimyrus isidori. Next base: position 7,749,261 of record JABFDZ020000039.1, read on the forward strand.
TTTTATACAAAGTATATGTTGCAAAATGCCATTTAGTGTATGAGAGAGCTCTGTTAACTACTTTCAGTTGTCAATAAATGCTGGAAAATTTCAGTTGCAGTCATTGTTATTATTTTGGTTTCATTTTTTACATTGAATCCTTTGAGCAGTGCTGTAGAGCTACTCAAGAACTACTTTTAAATTAAATATGGATTTATTTTTCTTTACTTCAAGATCAGCCAGCTTGTTCAAAGTAACAGCATTTTCGGGCTACACTAGTTTTAAGTAATGCCGACCTGAATTATGGATTTATTTGATTGGTCTTTCCCCTATATTTTTTCAGTGTTCTAAAATTAAAACTGCAAAAAAAAATCTCACTTTGGGGTAGCATGGTGGTCCAGTGCTGTCTCACATTGCTGGGAACTGGGTTCTCCATCAGGATTCCATGCATGGAGACCGTATGTTCTCCCCATCTCATTGTGGGGTTTCCTCCAGATACTCCAGTTTTCCCCCCACAGTCCAAAAACATACTGAGGCTAATTGGAGTTATGGAATTATCCATTGGTGTGAGTATACCCTGGATGAATGGCTGTTTTTTCCTATATTCAGTTTATTTTTACTTATTGTTGTGCTGTTTGGAGCCTGATGTCAAGTAATTTGATCTTAAACGGAGCATTTTTCTACATATTCCAAACCTTTAAACGCATCTCAAAGCATGCTTATGTGCATGAGCCAACCTATTTTAAGAATTCTTGTCAAGTAAAAATAGCTTACTGCATGGATCTATAATTTCACTAGTATTAAATAATTTTCAACTCAAATTCAGTGTTTATTTCTTGCATTTCAGATAAAGTGTTTTGCAGTGAACCTTTGGGAAATTGCGATCTTTGGCATCTGCAATTGTAAGATTTGATAAGGACATGAGAGCATCAAAGAGGAAGTCCACACTAAACTGATCACATCAGTGTTTCTCTTTCTATAAAAATATTGCAGCACAGAGGCTCTTGCACCCATACTGATCTCGATACATTAGCTGCACCAAAGTTGACCTGGAGCCTGTATCACGAGGCAAGATGTCTCGCTTAACCAGATAACTTGGCAGATTTAAGGTAGTATGGGGTAAATGTAAAAATGAAGATGAAGTCCATTTAGGCTTGGGTACCTTAAATCCGACAAGTTACAGGTCCCTGACATCTTGAGAAATTACCTTTGGTCTCCCTGAGCAAGCGGGCAGAGACTGACATGGCAATTGGCACAGTGTTTTGCAATCTTTTCAGCATATAAGGCACCCATTTACCCTAGCGTTAGAGATGGAGACCAGCCCCCCCTCCCCCCCCCCACTAACACACACACACACAGCTAGGCCTGCCTCACTCAGACAGTGGTCAATCATCTTCTCCATCTGAAGATTTGTGTAGCCCAATGAAAAGTTAGCGTACAATATTTACAATATTTTCAGTATAGAATTCATTGTCCCAGTGTTCCTCTTGCAATTGGGTTGTATCCTAGCAAAAATGTTCCACACCTCTGTCTGCCCTGCCTGCTGTGTGCACATTCCCCGAGACAGCACAAAAGTTGCTTAACAAACCACAGTTGAGGATGTGACAGCAGCAATAGCATCTGATGTTTCCGGGCACCAGTGGAGCCCCTTCATTCACTGATTCTCTATAGAAACACTGAAGACTAGAAAGACAGAAAGCTCTTTACCTGGAAGTCCGGCATGATGGTAGACGTTAGTGCCTTTGCCTGTAGACTGTGGAACGTGTGGATGTCGTTTCGCCAGTGTCCAATGGTGTTCCCCATTATCTTTCTGCCGGCCTTCACCTTGTATGAACACAGTCATTACCAGTATGATGGATCAATCCGTAAAATTGTGGATCAGTAATCAGAATGTCCGCCCAGCTGGGTCACTGCTATGCTTTCTCATGCTTGCACACCTGGCATATTGCTTGTGAGTATCGGACAGAGGAAAAACCTTAAACTATTAGCAAAAATATGCATAAAAACATACATATAAAACATTCACGCTAATACTGCAGATTATATAGCACTGATCATCAACTGGCGGCCCGCGGGCCGAATCCGGCCCACTGAGCCGTTCAATCCGGCCCGCGACTGGATTC
>JABFDZ020000039.1:7793260-7806355 GCA_019775955.2 Pollimyrus isidori
CAATAGGGTGGCGGAATATATATTGTTTATACTTATCATCCAACCACGGTCAAATCTCGATGGCGCGATTTATCGTTAATTAGTATTATTATGAGTAACGTGGCTGTTTTTTTAAATGTAAGGAGTAGAAAGTACAGATAATTGCATGTAAATATAAGGAGTAGAAGTAAAAAGTAGGCTAAAAAATAATTACTCCATAAAGTATAAATAACCAAAATTTTTACTTAAGTAAGGTAACGAAGTATTTGTACTTCGTTACTTGACACCTCTGAACATTTCAAACAATATTCTTTGGGTTTCTTCTCTCTCTGGGGATGAGTTTAGCTCTCTGTAGCTCCTCTGTATCTGCTCCTACCTGACTGTGGTGAATCCTTGTCCAGTGTGATAGACCAGACCTCTTCTCTGGCATCTGTATAATGTGTCTCTATAACATGCCAGTGTTGACCTGTGATTCTTTTTTTCATCCCAAGTACTTGAAAATGGTCTGATCCACTATTATCCTACAAAGCATCAACCAATCTCAGTGATAGACCCCGTAAAGACATCAGTAAGAAAGTTGTCTCTGGATGGTGAGAATTAGCTGCAGTCCATCTGTACTTTTAATGATGGGCCCACAGGCATTGGTCTAAGGTAAACCTGACCATTCATCATTTACTTCTTGGTTTTCTTGTCTTTTTCTCATTGGGAGTCTTGTCTCCATTTGGCTTTAATAAAAAACAAGAAACGTCAGTCACATTTAATTTACTAATACCTTACTCAAACTTGCAAAACTTTTAAAAAGTGTAAAATATACCTGAAAGGCATTCAATAAGTAAAATCTGTCGTGACAGTGTTTTTGTCATGATGAAACACAGAAATCTAACATTGTGCTGATGTTATGAAATTGAAAATATATGTTTATGTTGCCTGTGCATGCCTGTTGGTAGACATACAAAGAGCATTCAATTTGCACTTCAATGAATTGTGCGTATAGAGATGTATTCAGGGAAGAGATCATTTGACCCATACGTTTGAAACCGTAGTGTGTGAAATCCATGAAGGATTTTGTAATCTGTTGAACATTGTGGCCTTGCATTGGACTGCTTGCGTACATCCACCACTCGTTGGGTACACAGATAAACTGGTAGCAACTGGCCAAGCATTTGTGGTATGGACAAAAATCATCGTTCGCACAGAGCCAAGGGACAGCTGAGAAGATCTCAGGGGGCTACGGGCTGCTGGGGGAAAATGCACTGATTTTTCTTTCCCAGAGAAGGAAACAGTGAATAGAAATCACTGATGCAGAAAGAGTCTCTCAAAGAGAATGTCAACACGAGATAATAAGAGTTACAAAAACACACAATAGTCACATAGAACAGCTTTAATTCGGTTGGCACTCTTCTGGATGAAAAATTTTCTGAATGGTATTAATAAATTAACAAAAGTAAGTTCAATCCCAGCATTGTGGCTGTTTGTACAAATTATTCAAAATAAAAGGATTTCATCGCTAAGCTAATTTTGAAAGTAAAGGTGTGAATAATGTGCTTTCTTTATCCTTTTCTTGTACTTTGCTTTTCTCTGACTTGTTGAATGTGGTCTTTGTGCCGCATTTTTGTTTATTCTCTCCTTCGGCGGGAATTTTCTCGTCCCCCAGGACACACACGTCGTTCAGCCGTAGGTTTGGCCCAATTTAGGCCCCTTGATTTTCCCTGCATGCCCGCTTTGTGATGCTGTCCATCACTTCCTAAACCTTGTTGTGAGTGTTTGGTGGCTGTCATGTGTCTGCATAAGAATGTAACGCTTGCATAGTGTCCTTTTTCATCTGAGAAAAGAATTCATTATTGTAGCTTCTGGCTCTGCATTTTCAAATTCATTTTGACATTATATTTACTTGTTTTCTAATTAAAGGGGAAGTCAATAATTAGGGGCACAATTTGTGTGGGACAAGAGCATGGTTGTGTTTTGCTATACAGGGCATGCAATCGTGTTTTCATTACTGGGAGAATGTTTCCCCTGAGGAGGTAATAAAATCCCCCCTTGACATGCCGCATTTGCTCTGAATACACGCAGGGGAAAGATCCCTTTGTTTCTCTTTCTGTGAGAGAATCATGACAGGCCGAGGCAAATCGTCTCAGTTATTGGCATTTCACTCCCCTGTTTTTACCCTTTTAAAGGATGGGTTTCCACACTTCCACTTCATCTTCTGGAGACGCTGTCATTCCAGAGGTATTTACACTTGACGGCCACGTCTTAACAGACAAAGCCGAAGAAATCGGATTTGTTAAAAAAAAACAAAAAACAAAATTGCAACGGAAGTACGTTTGTTTGATGTTAATGATCAAGACATGAGTGCTCATCCTGACAGTGGCTAAGCCGGTATAGTAAAGCCCACCCGGGCCTTTCTTTGGTCACACGCAGAGTAGATCTGCCTGAGGAAATCATCTCCCAGAATCCAGTAGGGCATCCCATTCTTATCTTCAATGCGATTTGTCTCAGTTCCACTTAAGCCATTGCTTTTGAAGTTGTGTTCCCACAAATGCAACCACGAGCTGGCAGATTAACCACCAAAAGCTTGAGTCATTGGATTGACAGTAATAACCAAGTGACAAACCACTGGCCCCAAGACAAACTATCTGGGAAAGTTAGCATGATTTTTCCTCACTGAACATGCTTAGTCAGAAAAAAATGCTCCAGGTAGAGGTGGAGTATATTTATAACAATGGTCAGGCTTCTCACGTGGTCGTAATTAAAGATGTTTTGGTAACAGTATCTTCAATAGTAAAATCGTCATTTAAAATTTGTGCAAAAAACTTTGCATCTCCATTCCCATTCCTTTGTGCTCCAAGTATATGTTGCACCACTTCTGTGTGTTGTTTGGGGCAGATCGGCAGTATGGTGCCCATGTCCACAATGGCAGGAGAGCCATGATCAGACCAGCCGGTGATCTGATGGTCCACCGAAAAGGTCCTCCTTAAAACGGAAGCATAGCTACCAAGGAGCTTCTCCTCATTCAGGAATAAACAGCATTTCTGTACAATGTCATTATGCGTTTAATTGGCAGACATGTATGTACATAACACACACGCACCTATTTATTTATATATACCATATAATATATATTATTTTTATTGTTATAATAGTACTATGCTGTTGTATTACTATCCTGTTTATGGATTTTGTGCCAGGAACATATGAACACATAGCAAAGCTACATATTGGTAAGAAGAGCCTAGAAACCTGTGAGGTTTTCTGATCTTTGGGGCTGCCCTGTTTGAAAATGCCAATGTTTAAAATCACTTACGCTTTCTGTACTTATTCGTTACAGTTTTTTGCTGTATTGTGTATTTTGAAATGCTAAGTTTTCCAATTGACATTTATCACATATTTGGTAATGTGACAAATCTTTTGTTTAGAAACTTCCACATGGACCTGTTATTACAAAGTATAAAACAGTTGCACCTATGAATGTTTACTTAATTTTTACTGGTGTTTACTAGCATTTCCCAGTCCGGTCCTCCAAATTTGAGCTCACCGGCAGGGACCGTCCATTTGTCCTTGAGAACAGTGATCTTACCCATTTCCTTGATAATGAGGAGTCAGGGATTTGCAGTGTGCAGAGCACTTTTGTGTTGCACTCTATAGTATGTGATGCTTTTACGAGGGACATTTTCATTCAGCATTTATTGTGACTATTTTGTTGAGAAACTGAGCGGACGATTCCTTCTGTCAGTCATTTCGCTGCTCCCGGGACTCAGTCATCAATCATCCACTCCCAGGGGCTGTCCTGAAGCTCTCCACTTGCTTAGCTAGCTAGCATACACAGGCCATCCTAGATGATTGTGTTCATAATGGTCTGTTTATCAGGCATGACGGTCAATCAGTCCCCCCAAGCTACGCTCGCCAAGCCAAGAATCAGACGCCTCGTCACGGTTCTCCAAACCTCAGAGATCAGCAGACTGAAAACTTTCATTGCTGTTTAGAATCGTAACACCTCTTGGCTACATTAACATGCATTCTACTTCAGCTTTATCATTTTTGATTGGATATGTATGACTATATGGAAAATACAGTAATAACCGTTTCCCTGTTGTCAAGTAATAGCAAAGTCTTTTTGTACTAGTTGCCTTGAGGATGCTAAAGGCCTTAGAATCTTTTATAACTTGGCAAAAAAGAACGTTACCTGCACTTGCAGATGAGCGTTTTGGCTAATCACTGCCTTTGCACCTACTGTAAATATGTACTGTTGATATTCTTGTGTATACCAGAATTCCACATCAAACTGAAGGGAACCAGTCACATAGAAATGCTCCATTGAACCCTATAGGGTTGGGGTTCGGTTATTGAATTTTTGTCTTGTTGGATGCCTGTGTTTGTGGAGGTTGCATAGTCTCCTACTCCGACTTTCCCCCTGCAGTCCAAAAGTAAGCAGTCAGGTCAGTCTACACTACCTGTAGTATCCGACTGAACGTATGTGTTTGTGTGTCCTGCAATGGTCTGTCATCTCGCTCTATGCGGCCTGTGATAGGCTCCAGCCCCGCTCCCGCCATGGTCCCGGTCAGCCTCGGCAGCGAGTGGATGGACGTGTAAGCGGAGGGTTTAAAGACCAAAGTGCCAGAGATTTGTGCATCACGGCAGTAAGGCTGCATGTTCACAGGACAAGGTGTGTCCCATTAATCTTGCTGGCCGCTAGCCAGAGAAAATCCAGCAGTGAATAATTTCTAATATCAGCGCCAGCGTGTTTGTGAGCAGCCTGACTTAATAACAGCCAAGGCAAACATGCACCACGGAGCAGACACATTAATATAAAGTGACTCTTTGGCTTCTACATGTGTGGCTGTGAAGCAATTCTCATTTGGCCAAACTACCGATTAACTTCCTAAAAATAAAACATTCTCACAAAAGTTCCGGCCACATATCTCATATAAATCTCATCATAACAAATATCTCATAACAAATCTCATAACTTTGAGTCAAACATCCTCACAGATATTTTTTCATGGACCTTTACATTTGGGAAGTCTTCAGATCTGTTTTGTAAGCACTATTTCTCTGGAGCTCTTACCTGTTGGTTCACCATCACTGACAGACCCTATCAGGAGATTGTGGTTAATTATCCTGTAGGTTTTCTGTGGGTGCCTGAAGTAATTTGTAAACCACTGAGTTTTTAGGTAAAGGTGATTCCACTTATCTACGATCTTTGCTCCTCTCTTTGACATTCTCCTTCTACTATTTGGATTATCATTCATAAAATTCACATACAACCTAAAAAGGCCCACTTCCAGCTGTGAACGTCTACCGAGTTGGCTTGTTTTGAATCATTTTGCGTTAACTCTGAAGGCCTTTTCAGTTCTGCGGTCCAATGACAGAATTTGTGTCCCTGGAATCTCACAGCATCAGTGTAACACAGACTTTGTGCTCCAAAGGGGCAGCGGTAAAATGAAGAAGATTTCATCTCTCTTGGGATTCTCCTGCATACCAGGTCAAAATGAAAATGAACTGTGTTTATTCTTAGTTGGGAAGGTCCATGAAATGACAGGTTTCGGATTTCAAAGTCTTTGTTTTAACGAAGCCTGCAGCTCTACCTCTTAACTTATACTGGACTGGCTAAAAGGTGATCCAGCCTATTCTGATGAGTGATTCCCCAATGAGGAGGAAACGTGAGTGTGTGTTGGGATCCCTTCGCCCTCCCCTGCTGCCGCAGAACGAGTCTCCTTCCAGATGCTGCTTTGTTGTAGCTTCATGTCTGACAGGCTGCGTAACAAGAAAAATTAGACGGACTTTTCTAATCTGAGACATTTCTGTAGCTCAGCTCGGGTCCAAGTATGTAAGAGGAGTTTCTCTGTAAAAAAAGGATTGGCCCCTTACGTGTAGTAGCACGCAAAGCTAAGGTATTGTATCGTGCATCAAGATTATGGTTTTCTGGGAAAGGAGGTAATGTTTTGGCTATATTTCAGGTGAGGTCTTGGCTGCCCCCTAAATAAATGGGGTTCAAGGGATTTCGTGCTAGCATTGACTGTTTCGTTTTCACACGTTCAGTATCCATCTATATTCCCTTCAGGTAATGAGCTAGGGGTGACATACACTCTTTCTCATCATTCTCATTCAAACGAGGTGGGCGGCGAGTGGCTTAGTGGGCGCAGTCTCTGTGCCAGTGAGCAGGTAATTGCCGATTTAAGCCCCAGCCTCTGCAGAACAGTCACATGTCCGTGGGCCCTTGAGCAAGGCCCTTAACCCCCAGCTCCAGGGGTGCTGCACGTCAGCTGACCCGATGCTGCCACCTCCAATCTATGGATAGCAAGATGGGGTCGGGAAAGAGAAAGATTCCATTGTACCTGTACTTTTGCAAATGGCAAATAAAGCAAGTTTGTTTGTTTAAAAAATGTTGTGTGAATTTGGCCAGACTCCATGGCTAGAATATTATTTGCTTATTAGCAAACATTTGATTGAAATGGAATATTTTGGAACTGGACAGTGCAATTGTTGTATCTCATTATGTCCAGTGATTGGCAGCACTTTTGATTAATATATTCTTGCTGTTGTTAATGCGACTTCACATCATGAATGTGTCACATTTCGATGTGACTGTGTCACGTGATGTGATTGAGTGCACTAGTACAGGTGTAGGCATTAGTTTTGGTGTTTTGTAGTTTACTAAGTTGCACTGCAAAATAAATATACTTGAGGATACTTCAGATTAAGCAATTTATGTGAGGTGTTATCCTAGGCAATTTTAAGGTGAAACGAATATGTGAAATGCCGTCAAAAATTTAATACATAATTTGAAATATCCCACAGTCAAGCCGTTATTTGAGGTTTTGGTGCTGATAGTACACATTTGCTATAGAAATGTTTAATGTGTAATCTTTCTCAGAATGGCTTTTGCCACACTTAATTAATTTATTATTATTATTAATTCATAATTTATTGTATTTTTATGTTAATTACCATTTTTAGAAAGGAAGAAATCTGATTTCAAGATATGGAGTAAAGGCACTATATTTTTAAATGGACATACTTATTTGCGACTGGCGGTCTAGTGTTAGAGTAATGCAGAGGTGGCCAATCTTATCTGCAAAGGGCCGGTGTGTATGCAGGTTTTTGGGGTAACCTTTAGGTCAGCTGTTGAAACCCAGGTGTGAGGACTCCTTAGCCAATCAGTCCTCTAATTAGTAATATGATTAGGGAGCTGCAGCGAAAACCCGCACACACAGCGACCTTTTGCAGATAAGACTGGCCACCCCTGGGGTAATGGAAACAATAATGGAAAATAGTGCAATATAAGACCGTGGCTGTGTCTGGCCACCAGGGGGCAGTATTGTCATAAAGAGGAAGCTTGCGGCCAATCACAGATTCTATGTGAGGATGTAAGATGCTGTCATGAGAGTTTGTGGGAGCACGAGTCACCAAAGTGATTGCGTGCATCGCGCCTTGCCCTGTCGTAGTGCACGTCAGACTCATTATGGTAAACGCCCGGCTCTCCGCGCATGACGGAATGGTGCCTGGGGTTGACACAGGGTTTCTCATTCATGTTGACGGACGTTAGATGTCGGGGATGTGACAGCTACTCTGAAGAACCTTCATCCAGCGAGCTGACAGAAAGATTCAATGAAGACAAAGCGAGGTTTTGTGGAACGGGGCTCTGTGGTCGTGATCATCAAAGGCTCCCCCTCCCCCAATTAAACCATGCTCAAGAGGCTTCACCAGGGGTGGGGGTCGCATTCAGAGTGACAAGGTGACCTCCATTCACACCTTCCAATGGGCTGGGGGGCGCGAGCGGGACCCTAAATAGCCCTGGTGTCTCCTTCCCGCGTTGCTCTGCTTTCTCCCCTCACCATATAGTAATTACAGTCCTGTGTGAGTTCAGGGGAAGCCGTCGTGCCCCCTGCCAACCCAGGGGGTTCCACATGCCCGACTGTGGACCCCATTCCCCGGCTTTGCCTAATTGCTGCACAGCTGACAAATCCCCCACCCCCCATCTCACACGCATTCGCCCAGTCAGGATCCTGCAACGTTTCCACCTGTCCAGCGGACAAATGTGATGTTGCAGGGAACAAATGGGGACCTTATGTCCGTCTCACTCGATTAACGTGATTAAACATTTATGAGAGCCTGTAGAAAATCTGGGGGGGGTGATGTCCTTCTTTAAAGTGCAATTTGCTGATGAATATTGCCGCCTTCATCTGAAGGAGGGGCTAGATGCTTTCATTCGCTGCCTCCCCAGCCTGCTACCTTACAAGTGCCCTATCTTATCTCCAGCCTTATCAGCCATCGTGGTTAGATGTCTCCATGCCGCCCAAGGCGGTGGCTTGTGGATTGCATGTGTTGAGAGCTGGATGGAGGTGTGGCATGTTGCCTTAGGTTTGTTGGACCTGTGACAAGTGGCGTGCCACGCGTGCATGTCAGTGGTCAGTGGGTTAGGGTTAGGGTTCTGTGCCTGTAATCAGAAGGTCACCTCTGCTTGGCTGAGTGGCCACACCAGCGTTGGGCTGTTGACCAAGGTCCCCTGATACTGGACGGCAGCTGACCCTGTGCTCAGCCCCCAAGCTTTGCTCTAACCTCCATGTAGATGCATGTTTTAAAAAGGAGAGCATAAGGGGATATTTGAAAAAACACGTTATAATATACCTGTACTTGTACAAATGAGCCAAATGAAGCATAATTTCTAAGAGTGTGGGCAGTGCCATGGCAGGCCTGACCTGGGGAGTAACACTGCTTGTTGTAGGCCCTCTGTGTCCAGTCCTGTGGCAAGCCTGGCCTGAGGAGTGACACCTCTCACCACAGGCCTCTGTGTCCAGGCCTGTGGCAAGCCTGGCCTGAGGAGTGACACCTCTCACCACAGGCCTCTGTGTCCAGTCCTGTGGCAAGCCTGGCCTGAGTGACACCTCTCACCACAGGCCTCTGTGTCCAGGCCTGTGGCAAGCCTGGCCTGAGGAGTGACACCTCTCACCACAGGCCTCTGTGTCCAGTCCTGTGGCAAGCCTGGCCTGAGGAATGACACCCCTCACCACAGGCCTCTGTGTCCAGTCCTGTGGCAAGCCTGGCCTGAGGAGTGACACCTCTCACCACAGGCCTCTGAGTCCAGACCTATGGCAAGCCTGGCCTGAGTGACACCGCTCGCTGTAATGAGCCATTTCAGGCTGCACATTACAGGCACTTCCTGCAGGAGAGTGCAGTGTTTCCTGTCCACACCGTACTGATGGAAACTCGTGCATTTTCCCATGACGCTGACCAAGCATGGAGAACAGTTTGTACTGAATGAGGGCTGCTATTTATACCTCCTCTTCACTAAAACATGCAAAGCTGAACACTGCCGCCCCCCACCCCCCTAAGCCCGAAGCGATCCATGCTCTGTGTCATTGTGTTTGTCTGTGAAGCACCTTCATGGCCACTCTCCAATGTCTGAGGAACCTGGAGAATGGGTGACCCTAGGTCAGCTCCGCGGCATGAGCGAATGTGCTGACGTCCTGTCCGAGGCTCATGCCTCCCCTTCCCGGGGTGGGACCTGGAATCCTGCCACTCCGATTGGGTAACTGGTTATTGAAAGCAGATCGACATTTTAAAAACAGAAGAAAACAGCCTCGTGACTTAGCACCCTGTGAACTTGTTACAAATTGCTCTTGAAAATGCTTCTGGTGCCCTGCCATGACATTTTACTTTCTTAGCAGATGCTTTCAAGTGACGCACATTTGATCAAGCAGGGTCCAGCAGGGTGCTAAGGGCCTCGCCTAGGGGCCTGCAGTAAAAATCACTTTGCAGCTCACGGGATTTGAACCTGCAAGCGCCTGCTCATAGACACAGCATCCTAACCCAACGCACTATACGCCGCTAGTGGGAATCTGGTTGGCTCTTTCGATTGATGGAAGATGGATGCTAATCATATGCAAATGGACTGTCTATAGGGTCCCGATGTTGCGATTCCGTTCCATAGTGGAAACACTCCCACGCTGAATAACGATGTTTTCAATGCCTTGGGTATCTTGCTGCACGCTGTAGAGTTTCTCGAACCCCCCCAGCCCACAGCGAGAGGACAGAGTCTCTTTATTACTTCCCCCCCCACCCCCGCAACACTTTTTTTGCCCTGTCACATAGCCTCAAATAAATGTGTCTAATTCAAATGTTTTCATTTTTGTATTTAGCGTGGATACAAAGGGAAGCCAGTGAGGAGAGGCTTTGGGGAATTCATTAAGTAACCCCCCCACCCTGGACCAGACCATTTGGGGGGGGGGGGGAGTGACCCGTCTGGCTCTTCTGTGTCCTCTAGCCCTGCCTGTGTTTCCTCCATCCTCCCCCCATTGTGTCAGAAACAGTGGTGAACCAGTATTGCCTCCCGGAACCAATCGATTTGGACTCCCCTTGGTGTTCGTCCCCCCGCACCCTGGGCTTGTCCGGCCCATGGCTATTTATTTTTTTTTTTTTACGAAACAGCCATTTTCCTCGCCACAGAGTGCCCCCCAACAAACTTTGATTTATGACTATCCGAGCCCGCGATCTGTGTGGGAAAAACCACATGAATGCCTGCATTTCAGCTCGATGCAGAATGTCGGCGTGTCTGCAGAATATGGGCGGGGCTTGGGGCTTGTTGTTTTCAATTAACTCCACCCTTAACTATGCTGCGAGAGGTAGGAAAATAAACATGACTATAGATGTTAATGTTATATTCCTTTGTATCAAGCGACAGGCTAATCCCAATTATTGACTAATGAGCTTGTTCATTAAGGTTTTGTTTCACTTAAGTGAACTTTCATGAATTAACCTTTAATGAATTTTACATAGTGCATTAAGATCGAAAGGTTGTAGGTGTGAATCCCATTCTTGGCAAAGTAGCAACGTCTTCATTGGGTCCCTGAACAAGGCTTTTAGCTGGATGGACAGCTATGCTTTGCTCTCACCTTTGTAGGTGTGCAGGACTGGACTGGGACTAAAAATGGCCCACGGACCACCCAGGGGTCCCCCACAATAGGGGTCTCGGAGGAGGTGATGGGCCGGGATGGTCCACACCGGGAACAAACAGGAGAAAACCCGGCATGCCGGACGGCCAGTCTAGCCCTGTGTTTGTGTATGACAGCAAGATGAGATGGATTTTAATGTTTATCAAGTTCAGTTTATAAACAGTGTGGGGAGGGGCCGTCGACACAGCATTTATCCCTGAGATCCCCCCCGGTGTGCTGGTGTGTTTACCTCATGCCGCGATGACAGGCTCATTATTCCCCTCATAACCTGACGGTAAATGGCTGCCAGCCGCCCAGCCCCCTCTGCTCTTGTCCTGTTTAATAAGGGCGCTGGTCAGGAAGCCGCCTCTGCTTTCTTGGCACAGTCGCTGGAAAAGGCTCCCCGTTCTGTCAATGATCAACGGGGAGGTTATGTATCACGCGGCTGGGCTGGGCCGCCGTGCTGGGCAGCGGTTAACCTTTGACCTTTGCAGGTGGGCACCAGGAAAAAAAAAATTAAAAAAAGGAAAACTGTAGAGGAAAGAAAAACATTCCCTTTGGTGACCTCCCCCCCCCCAAAAAAAAAAGAAAAGTCAGGATGAATCCCTCATAGTGAGCACTTTTTTTTTGGAGCTTTCCCTTCTAACAATGGGAGTTCAGGAAATATGTCCTGAGCAGGCCCCAGTCGCCAGACCCTCCCTCTTTGAGGGGGTCTCTGCAGACCTCCAGGAAGGCGGGGGCCAGACTGGTCAGGACGAGCTCGGCCAGCAGGCACCACGTCTTCTGCATTGCCATCGCGCTGTCTGGGTCAGGAGGGAGCGACCTGAACAGGGTGGCCGGCTCAGACTCTGCGATGTCCCTCTGGCTGGTGAGTGTGGCTCTGTGACGCATCGACGCTGTGTGGAGAAACACAGGTGTGAGGCAGGGGAAGGAGCAGCCCACCGTGGTGGCACCTTTTATAATCCCGCCAAGAAACAGTGACCGGAACAGAGTGAAAGTGATTTGTGAGCTAATGGTGTCACGCGGCTACTTGAAACATTTCACTTTTAAAGTCTATCTTATTCTAAAGAGCCAGATCTGGTTATAACAGAAGAACAGGCAGCCTAATTTCTTATGAAACTCCCGATGTACGCAGCTGAATAATTTATCCCATCACTGCCATAATATTAAAATATTGAAAAGAAAAAGCATCGCTCAAATTAATTTGTAGAAAATGCTGGTTTTTAAATGTTTCATAAGACAATGCTTATTTTAGAGTTACACATTGTAGTTTTAATGATGCGTATGTCAAGCTGTATAGTGCTTTTGCCCATACACAGGCAGCGTTGAGCCGTAACCCAGCTTTCTAGAGCGATTCTGACCCCAACATGCTAGTGAGGTTTTTTTTTTTTTTTCGTGAAACCGTCAGCAGTAACAGTGTAAGGCCTCAAGCAAATGTTGACTTTCTCGGCAGAACATTATATCCGTTGTGTCCTCTGTGTTATGACAATGAAACCTATTTCCGTGGAGACACCATCCATTACTCAGGGTGAAATGTTTTATTGCTGAAGCTTACTTAATAAGCTTATTAGAAGCAAGGCTGTCAAGGTAGCCTACAGGGATCTATTTTATGCCAAAAGGAAGGGCATTTTAAGGGGGACTTCGTCTTGTAAAGACAGTTGAACTTGTCTTTTATTGCACCTCCTACGTATGTAATTATACTTTTCTGCAAGAGCTTAAATGATGCAATTATAGTAATTATAAGACAAAAGTCGTGTATTTCTGATTTCTGAGAATGTACTTACACATGTCTCAACGACGCAAATTATGTTAATTTAATTGTCAGTAATAACATAACTAAGGAGTTCAAACGTGAAAGCCGCAGTTAGCGTGTTGTATTGCTGTTATTCTCAGTGATTTTTGTTCCTTGCAGGGAGATTTGAGGCAAATACTCAGTGAACGCGAAATATTTTTGCGTGTGGGTGCTGAGTAGCATGACGCAAGAGTTCTCTAAACACAGACGTACCACAGTGCTGGACATTAACGATTGAAATGATTTATTTAGCAGATGAATTTATCGAAAGTGACATACGATTGAGGGGGCAAGGTCATACAGCCCAGCTGCTGAGCCGCGTGGTGGGGGGGGGGGGGGGGGGGGGGGGGGGGGGGGGGGGGGGGGGGGGGGGGGGGGGGGGGGGGGGGGGGGGGG
>JABFDZ020000039.1:7827983-7840268 GCA_019775955.2 Pollimyrus isidori
CCCCCCCCCCCCCCCCCCCCCCCCCCCCCCCCCCCCCCCCCCCCCCCCCCCCCCCCCCCCCCCCCCCCCCCGCTTGTAGCTGTGGCTTGAGTCCTGATTCAACTGTCAGCATGATGGCAAAGTGCCCATGTTATCTGAGAGTGTGGCCCTGCTGTTCGGCCATCAGGGACTCAGCCGACGCTGAGAACAGCCTGTTTGTTAAATGCTGCGTTTTTAATAATCTGTGCTAGGAAATCGGACGGCTTGCTCTGTTATCTCCGAGAGAGACGCCGTCCTCCTGGGATGCTCTTGCAAAACTCAACCTTGGCTCTAAGCCATGTGGGCTTTAGAGATACTTGTTCATTATTCGGAGCCTTTTGGACTTTAATAAACTCCCTAGGATGGTTATTATTAAGTCTCCCGGTTATGCTTTGACGATGCAGCTCGGTGGAAACTGCTGTATTTAATCTTGCCCTCGGCATCACGGATTTTCATTTTGGAGCCACGTGTCTGTTTTTAATGCGACACATTGCGTGCATTGAGTCGTGCCCTGGGATTGGTCAGCTCCCAGGGTGAGGATTTCCTTTCCTTGCTTCGCGTGTCCTTGAGAGAGATGCCGTTCTTGCAGGTGCTGAGAGCAGGGTTTTCAATAAAGTCTGGAATCTTTGTGGCCTCATAGGTTAAATGGACTCTGAGGGCAGACTGAGATCGACGCCATCTGTTATTGTCCATTTTTGTTCTGTCGTCCGGTACATTTATTTTCATCCTAGCACAGGTAGCTGTGCTCCATGTAATGGGCCTCAGGGTTGCATCTGAGTGATAAATGTACCTTCGCCCAAATTCATCTTGAAGTATCTTAGTACATGGAAAAATCGGGGAGGATAATCTGTGGGGTCCTTGGAGAAAGGGACTGCAGGCAGTGAGGAAAGTAGAAGAACAGGCTCATAACCTAGAGACTTCTGGTTCAGGGGGCAGCTCTTGTACCTTTGCGTGGTCTAGAGGGTGAAATCACGAGAGGCTCGGGATGAAAGTGAATGAGGTCTCAGCGATAATAATGATTAAAGGCTTTGATGCCTGCATGCATACTGAGGTGCAGGGACCCACACGTGTGGCTCTTACAGGCTGGACAGGTTTGTTCTCCCTCTGAAGGCGATAGCCTTCAGCTCCTTCCTCCTGAAAAGACCCAGCTTTCTCATCCCACTTCTGGATGACTGATTCATTTCCTCCTGGGGAGATCAGCACCACCCCTCCCTGAAATGAAATGCTTGTTGTGGGGGATGGGGGGGGAGGGTGATGGTGGAGTGGAGAATGGGCCCCAGAGAGACGGAGAGAAAACCTGGAATGCTTTAGGTACACTGCGGGCCAAATGAAAAGCAGGTGACTGGCCCACATGAGCAGAAAAAATGGAGGGGTCACATTCCAACCCCCCGGGCGAGAAGGAAGTGGAGTGATGACGGAGCCCTCGCTCTTCCATCCTGCTGCCCTAATTACAAGGCCCCCCCACCCCCACCCCCAAACCTATTCCCACATCCCTGTGTTGGGGACCCATCTGACACCCAAGTGCTGGTGCCGTGTTCACACCAGAGATCTCAACACCTCCTGGAAGAGTGAGACCTCACTCAGCAGATAAACAAGCAAAGAAACGGAATGGGGTGCATTGGCAACTCATTATCTGTAAGACTCCCATCTACCTGCATGTGTGTCTTCGATGTTGCATTTATACCAGTCATGTGACCAAAAGAAGAGAAATTTGTTGTGCCTGTTGAACACATCCAATAACATAATTAAAAGTCTAAAAGAAGCTAAAAGTAAGCAAAGTAACAAGTTACCCAAAAACCTCCCTGGAGTGACCCTGTGGTACATTTTAATTTCATTACTGTAATAAAAGCCAGGATACTCTCTCCACAGGTAATTCTACACCTCAAAATAACAGTGTTGTTGAAGGTCCCCTTTGGTGGCCTGGGCCCCCATTGGTGACTGCTCTTGCACTTTGAACTCCTTTCCTACAGAGGAGCACTTCTAGACCTGCTCAGTATTTTAACAGATGCCTAAGACATATTTACAGTCTTTTGCTAAATGCCACCAGAGTAGATTTGCTGTGCGTCCTGGGTATTTAGTGAATAAAGTCCATCCAAGGTACAGGAGCTAACTAGAGTCAGTGCTGATCAACCCTTTAGGCAGCATAGGCAGCTTCATAATCTACTGCAGACTTTGCAAGCCAATTTCACTTTATCTCAGACAGGGGGTGCTGGGGGTGAAGCTTACCTCAGGTGCAACATAGGCTTTGACTGGTACTGACTGGAGTGCACCCGAAATGCTGGGCTCCAGGCTGGAGGACATCTTAGACTGCTGATACTGACAGCAGAGCTAGGCTAAGATACCCCAAGAGGACAATAAGAGAGACTCTTTCAGGTACACATTGCATGCATTACTTGGATGGAAGTTCTTGCAAGAGATGTAGAGCAGGATGGAGGAAACAGGCCGGCAGTGAATCCCGGGGGTCGGCTACGCCACCCATCTGCTGCTAATCTAAATGTTTAGACAGTGCTGATTTCTCACGTTGTTTGGAGTTTGCCGATGGCACCTAATTACATTCAGATGCTGACGGCAGACTCGCTTTTAACTTGTCACGCCGATGCCAAATGCTTCTATGGTGGTTCGCGGCTGTGCAGATATCAGGCCAGCCGTGGTCCGACCACATCCTGCGTGGGTCGCGATCTCCAGCAACTTAATCAACTCATGCTGGATTGTGCTCAACTGCATGAGTACATTAAATGCCCATTCTACTCCAGAAACGCACTGGATAATAAAGAGAGAAGTAATTTAGAACAGCACATCTACCAGGCTCAACTGCGTGTGGTTTCAAGGAGCTCCCAAGTAGGGGTCTACTCTCAACACACTCTACAAGCCTAACTAATGAGCTGACAGATGGTGGGTCAGAGGGTCAATGCATGTGAGAAGGCTATGGGTCTGTGTGCACTTCTTACCCTCTCTCAGTTCCCCAGAAGATTAAAGGGGAAACAGAAATTTGAGATGGAATATCTTTGACAATTATGGCGGCTACCAGGTTAGAGCTGACCTAGAGAGGTCTCTGGTATTCCAGGCGTGTCACGGTAAAGTGGCCTGAGGTTTGTACCTTGAATGTAGTTGGTTAGTTGAGTAATTGGTTGGCTGAATCATGCTCAGGACATAGGTGGTTCTAACCAGTACTTTGTTCGGGTTGAGCTCAAATCCTGTAGGATGAGCAAGTTGCCGTATGCATATAGTCGCATGCTGTTTGGCATTTCACCACACGCGCTCCAATAGAGTTCACGCTGAAAATACAATCCTTGGCGTGTTCACTTTACATATCATGTTTGGGCCTGTTTCTGCTTCCTCAAGGACAGCAGGAGTGGCTGATGTTTCGGTCCAGACCATAGGAGTACCTGGAGCAGGTCTGGTCATGTGTATTTGTGACATGCCCTACTGCTGGTGTCCATCACAGGACAAAGGGTTAGGGTTAGGGTTTCCAGTCAAGATAATGGAAGAGAGTCTTCAATAACCCCCTCAATATGTTCATCCTTCCGCAATTTATTCTTCTTGTTTTACAAGATTAAAATTAGTACCAGCTTTGGTGGATTAATTTCACCTCTGTTAGCTTGAAGGACATTTGTGTATTTGCTCTTGCTGGCTTTGCTCTGCAGCTTCCAGGGAATATTCCTCGTTTCTGAGGGAGATGCTCCTCCTTTCCAGACCTGGGTGTCCCACACATGTGAAAAATAACTTCTTTGCGCTTATTTGTGGATTTAATGGTTTAGATATCCTGGCCCTGTAGTTATAGGACATCCTTTTACACCCCATAACTGCTGTCAGACAGTTCCTGGCTGTTTCTAAGATAGTCCATCTAGGTCGGGCCTCATATGTAAATTGGTTCCAGACCTTTTCTTGCGCTTCTCCGTTTTTCGCTCACACGCGGTTTTGGCTTATGATTATTAATACATCTGTCTTTGTTGTGCTTTTCCCAATTGTCTTCCCTAGAGCAGAATTCTCCCCCAACGATGATGCCATACTTGTGCCCTATTCCCAAGGGAGCTCAAGCAGCCTGATCTGTAGAGTGCCCGGGGATGCAGTGAAAGATTAAAGGTGGTTGTGAGGGAGTTGACGGGGTCAAAGGTCAGCCACCCCGCTTGTGTGCTGGAGAATAGCAACCTTGTGCAGGAAGGCATGAGTGGGAGAGCTGGCGGACGTCCTGAAGGCCTGCCCTTTTCAGATGGGGGTAGACATTTGGCAAGGGGGGGGCAGGTAGCTGTAAGAAGGGTGCCATTCACCCTTCATGCTGCAGATGTGACCCTTTGTGGTGAAAGCACGAAATGGACTTCTTCCGCCTCAGACTCATGGCCCACATGTGGAGAAGAAGCAAAAAAAAAAAAAACGGCCTGTTATGTCAGCTGCCTGACGCACAGCGTGTTCCCGGTGCTTAGATAGGCTCCAATCAGGCAGAACATCTCTCTCTCTCTCTGTCTCTCAGAGAGCTGAAGTTAGAGCCGGAAGATGCTGTTCAGCAGACGTGGTTATGAAACGGGAGCAGGGGGACGGGAGGAGGGGGGGCAGACAGGGGCGTAAAGTGGTTTCGCTGCAGCTGAAATTGTGGTGGGAAAGTCAGTGAATAATAGCAATACTTAAAGACCGTTTATTTGTTTCAAGCTCTGCTGCAAAGTGTTTTTATGTCTGATCTATAGTCAAAAAGATTGAAACCGAAGCAAATATCATTTTACCTGTCAGTGTACCCAAAACCCTAGACAAGGCTTACAGCATCCCTCACAGGATATTAACCGAAAACGTTTCATTACGGAGGTTATAAAATGTCTGGAGCGTCTTGCATCCTGCAGGCAAAAGGCCCGCCCTTCGAATTTCAGCCAATCAGGACTTGCTGCTTGTGAGCCTGTTTGTGTACCAGTGTCTGTGAGCCCGTTTATAAATTCTGGCTCTGTTCACTTGTCACTGTGTGTGTGTGTCTGAATGCACACGCGTGCGTCACAGGCGGGGAGGTAAATGGCTGGGGATGGGGTGTGGTGCCGGGGGGGGGGGGGGGCACGGAAAGGCTGCGTGCCCCAGGGGAAGCTCCCTTTGCTTCTTGGGAGGAAAACAATCTCTCTGGGTGACCTTATCCTGCAGGAATGTCTCCCGCAGCTAGTGAGAGCTGGGCCTGTTTGGGCTGAGTGCTTCCGCCATTACGGCCCTCTTTACCACGGAGGACTACGCCTCAGTGCCTTTTAAATGCCCCCTGTTGCGCGGTTTTTGGCTCTACGGGTTAACTATGCTAAGGGATCCATCCACAGGTTTTAAAGGCAGGGATGCCTCCCAGACTCACTGCTTGTAAACATTTCTAGAGAAAAGACAGCAAGGGAATTTTAACCTAATAAGACGTCTGGGTGGGCGGTGTATGGCTCAGCGGCTTAGAACACTTTGCCTGTGATCAGAAGGTCAGCAGTTCAGATCCCAGGGTTGCCAGAGTGATTGCAGTATTGGGCCCCTGAGCAAGGCCCTTAGCCCCCAATTGCTTGAGGGACTGGCTAACACTGCTTTCTCAAGAAAAAATGTACGTCATTTTCAATAAAAGCATCTCCTGAGTAATATGACATGTTTTTGTGGCTTTGAGGTCTGCGTAAGGGAATACATTATTCACATTTTAGGCTTATGATTTCACACCTGTCACCTGCCGTTTTCAGCGTCACAAGACAGTGACGTGACAGTGGGTCGCGCTGAAATCAGCTGAACGTCCTGGTTTGGAGGCGTCGTCACGTGGGATAAATGGCCCGGCGTCATGGGCGTCCCGTCGGCAGACGTTTCCCCCCAAAAAGATGCCATTTTCCAGGCAAATATACAAAACTGTTCCCCATAGGAGCCCCATCTGTTCTGCATAACAACATGGCAGGAGTACATCGGCAAGCCCCTCCCCTTGCAAGCTGCTGCAGTCACATGATGCATGCAGCATGTACGCGTCTTTCTCTCTCACATCTTTCTCACGTCTTTCTCTCTCACGCCTGCTATTTTAGACACGGGCTGCTATTGCATCACGTTACTTTTTTTATAGAAAACACACAAAGAAAGGATACGTAGACTAGCTCTTAGCAGGGCTTCACCCAGTCATTTGAACGTGTGACATTTTCATTACCGCATCTTTTCTCCGCCACTCTTACAGCCTTTCGGCCAATAGCCAGAGCTGTTAGACTGTCCAATGAGGAGCTGTCTGCCAGAGGCTCCTGCCATCTCAAGCTCCCCCCCCAGTGTCCTGCCTGTATAACTACTGTGGCATCAGTCAGTGTCAACAATCAAAGCCCCGTCGCCACGACTGGTCCAGGTCACAAGTTGAGAAGACTTGCCTGCTGCACTATAGACCAAAGTCTACGATGCAGAGAGACTGTGGGTCACGTGACGAGCTGGACACCGTAATGGATGATCTCTGCTGCATCTGCTCAGCCAGATCCATATTGTTACCGTCAGACATGCCCTCCTGTCACATATCCTTGTGGGGACAGCCAGCTGGCACACAGCCTGACTCCTTGGGCTCTGGATGGAAGTGGCTGTGAAAATACTCTCTTTGACGCCTGTCACGGCTAAACGTGAGAGCAGGGGAGGAGAGTGTCCTCTAATTGAAATGCCCTCCGCCTCCTAATTAAAATTAGTGCTCATGGCTGACAGATGGACAATGTGAAGGTACTATAGATGATTAGACCTGCCTGTCAATGATCAGGCCTAAGTTTCAGCCGCTGCGGGACAGACGTGGAATAAGAGGAGGTCGCCATGTCGCTGCCCCTCCTTCCTAAGCTAGGAAAAAGTGGTGAAAGACATAAACGAAAAAGGGGCATGTGGATGCCCAGGCCCAGGAGGCAAAGTTGTAAAAAAGAGTGGAGTCTACTGAAGAGGGAATGGGAAAGGGGGCGGGGTCAAAGTGGCATATGGTCGTGTGGGTGTGGCCCGGAATGGAGCAGGCTCCGCCCCCACACGCACTTGACACCAACATTCATAAACAAGACCCCTGCAGAAAGAAACTGCATTTGACCATATTGTATTTACAAACAGCTGCTCGTGGCCTGTAGATGGTTGGTGGCAATCAGTCAACCCCCCCAGTGTCACCCTGTGACAGCCGTAACCCTATTTGCTTGGGGCCAGAGAGGCTGTCGCATTGGCTGTTGCCATGTGCCCCCGACCTAGAGCCCTCCAAAGGACGGAGGTGATCCTTATCGCTCCCTCCCTCTTTCCCAGTGCTTCTCTCTCTCTCTCTCTCGTTCGCTACCTCCCTCGCTCTCTCTCTCTCTCTCTCTCTCTCTCTGTCTCCGGCATTGTTTTAGTGTATGCATGGGGCTGGTGCTGGTGATGAGGGCATGGCTGTAATTCCCATGAGCTTAGTGTCTCGGCGATGGGCTGTGTTTCCGTGCGAGGTGAACCCGAGAGTGAGGGGGGGCCTGCCGTGTTGCAGGCCTGCTTTTGTGCCCCCCGGGTCGAGGGGCCGGGATATTAGCATGGTTGGCAGCATCTCCCGGAAAAAAAAAGGAGGTCGCTGTGAATGTGTCCCCATGACAACAAAAAGTAGTTTGGTTTTTAGCCCCAGAGTAAAAGCCCCTCCTCGTCTGGACCCCCACCTCACAGATGCAGCATTTAGAAAGAAATTCCAACCGGTCTGGTGTATATTTTCTTTACTATAAACTGCTTAAATGGTCTCCACTGCACGTAATATAAATTTGTGCAGGAAAAATTGCTTTTTACGGTTGTGATAAGACTTAAAACACAATTGTATGTGTTCCATCCATCCATCCATCCGCCATTTCCCATAATTGATTCTCCAGTACCGGGTCACAGAGAGCCCGGAGGCTGTCCCAGGGACCACAGGGCTCAGAGCTGGGCCCAGCCTGCACAGGATGTGCCTTGTTTTCGTTATTCCATTAGAAAAGATGATTTTGTTTATAATGTAAGTCATAGCGAAAGAGCCACTATACACTAACATTGCAGAGAAGGACTGATGAGGACTGATTGGTGGGCTGGGAAGGAGGAATGTGGCTGATGGGAACATCTCAAGCAGGACCCATCCACCTCCTGAATCTTAGTGACACAGACTGCTTTGCTGGGGGAGCTATGGAGGAGCAGGACGGGGGGGTTTGTCTGACTGCCGCTGTCTCTGCTGAACTGTCTGAGATCGAACCCCCCTCCCTCCACAAACCCTTTCCGGCCACGGGAGACGGTGAGAAAGCAGATTGCTGGACAGGGCCACGGACGGTGTCTGCGCGGATGGCGTCTGCGTCTGCACTGGCTGCCTTTAACGGGAGAAGAAGCTGAACATCTGTTTTGCTCATCTCAAGGAGCCGGTTAAGTGAGGGTCTGCTGGGCCCCGTCACCCGGGACAACGCAGCACAGCGCAGATGGGGAGGGAAAAAGAAGCGGAGTGATCAGAGTCGATTAACAAGCCGCCCGTCCTTAGTGTGCCATGAGGAAATGGTATCTTCTGTTTAGTTCCGGGGGCTCTTACAAGACAGCGGGGGACACGTGGGGGGCTAATAGGGAGGCAGATGGATGGTGCCCTGACTGGGCTTAGCTGTAATGGCTTAAAACACACTGTAGGGGATGATGTGGAGATGGATGTGGGCATATGCATGTAAACACATGGGAACACAGGCATAAACACAGATATACACACGTGCCCATTGGGGTTGGCTGAAACGGCAGGCCGAGCCCTATCAGGCTAGAGATTCCTGCGCAGAGCCAGCACCTCGCTTCGTGACCAGCCTCCATCACGCTGGTAATTTTGGCAGCCAGGCAGCCTGCCTGGCACCAGCGATTGTTCTAGATTGTTCTAAACCATATTAGGCTAATCGCGTTAGCTGCCGGTTAGGCGTAGCCCAGAGTGGCGTGTCTGGCTGGAGCTGTGGCGGGCGTGTCGAAGCGTCCCCAAGGTGACGTGGAGTCCCACGGGGCCTCGCCATGGTGCTGCTGGCTGGTTCTCGGGCTTTTTAGTGGTACAGGAGCAGTTGAACCCGCCTGGCTGCGCAGGATACAAGGAGGTATGTCGCCCTTCAGCTCCTCAGGCCTGTCGTCCACCAGAGCCCCCCGGCCCACAAAGAGCCACTGCCGTTCTCGTCACGTCCCTTCCCCTGAGACGGTCACGGGCCACAATCAGTTCAGTGACGGTTGTTCCCCTTTGCCTGGTCGCTTCTTGTTGTTCTGGACCTTTCTACGGGAGCTCTGTCCGAACATCTGCCGCCAGGCCGCTCCCAGCGTGAGTAAGCGGTATTCAGGAATGTGTCTGCTTGTTTACCATGCTGTTTCCCAGCATCCTCTGTGTATGAAACCCGCACACTTGTGTGTCTGTGTGTGTGTAAGAGAGCGAGAGAGAGGGTCTCGCAGTGGAGATTCAGATGCAAGGCAGCTGGATAAACATGGAGGGGGGTCCAGACGCCGAGGGGGTGGGGGTCACGTTACGTGGCGTGGAGTGTGCGGGGAGGGTGGCAGACAGGGACAGCTCCGGCAAACCGCACGGAAAACATTCAACTCCACTTCTTAAATCTGCCCCCCTACACACCCTGGGGACTAAAACTAGACATCAAAACAAACTTGCATAATTCAACAGCAAAAGCAGAAACAGCCAATTTTTTTTTTTTCTCGGTCGGGGTGGGTGAGGAGTGTTGTCCTATAACTATCATATTGAAGCAATCTAGTTTGGCTCGTACCTGCAGCCGGAGAGTGGGGTGTGGAGACATTTCAGATGACATCAGGATGACAGCATGAAATGGGGGTGCGTGTGTGTGCGGGGGGGGGTTTGTAGCACCGCATCCCTGCGTGATTTAGTGCATCGCCGGCCCCCTCCGCCACAACGCTGATAGATGGGTAGCAGGCAAAACTGAGCACATATGGGATTACTGTAGATAACGAGCAGGCCCTGGGCAGCACTGACTCATATGTTTTCCCATCACGTTTAATTAGAACCTTTAATGAAACGTCTTCGCGATGATGTCAACCCCTTGTGTAAGAGTGCTGTGCGCTCGATTTTCATTCCCACGTTTTTCGCCGGGTGGGGAACCCCCCCCCCCCCCCCCCCCCGACTGTCACCTTGGCGTCCTCGCCACTCCCATCCATCACGCCCACCGGGACGCCGCGCCCTGCCCTCAGCTCATTGGCTGAGCAGCCAGGCAGTGGTGCTGACGCGAGCTCCCGGGACAGTTCCATGCCTTGAGGGTGGTGGCTTTTCATGGCGCATGCTCTAAATGTTTTCCTTCTTCTCTTCTTCCCCCTGCAGCCAGAAGAGTTTGAGGCGATTCATTCCCACACCTTCCGGGTGAAGACGTTCAAGAAGGGCAAACACTGTGGCGTTTGCAAGCAGGGGATCAGCAAAGAGGGACTCGTGTGCCGAGGTGAGTGTGTCCCCACTCTGCATCTACACAGTCCGCATCTGGCAGCTGTTTGGTCTCCACTGAGCAGTCATGCAGTCTGCATTGTGCAGCTGTGCGGTCTTCATTGGGCAGTCATGCGGTCTCTGCTTAACAGCAATCTGCATTGACCAGTGTACTTTGATCTATTACGTAGTCTGCATTGAACAGTTGTGAGGCCTGCATTGGGCAGTCGTACTATCTGCATAGAGCAGCTATGCTGTTTATTGTGCAGTCGTGCTGTCTCCACTGAACATCAGTCTGCACTGAGCAGCTATGAGGTCTCCATTGAGCAGTTGTGGAGCCTACATTGATCTGCCATGCAGTCTGCACTGAGCAGCTATGAGGTCTCCATTGAGCAGTTGTGGAGCCTACATTGATCTGCCATGCAGTCTGCACTGAGCAGCTATGAGGTCTCCATTGAGCAGTTGTGGAGCCTACATTGATCTGCTATGCAGTGATCTGCACTGAGCAGCTGTGAGATGCAGGAGAGCGGCTGCTGGTTGGCCTTCCTCATGTCATGTAGTATATTTGTGTGACCCGGAAAAGGGGAGCCAGCTAAGGGGTGATGATGCCTAAAGCCAAACTGCTGAGCGCACTGTTTGCAACACAGCTGCCTCGTATTGGTCCATGCACTACTCACAAATCAATTGAAATGTCAGACTCTCTCGAACCAAATTTGGACCCGAGATCCAGCATCAGGCTCTGGTGTCATGGAATGCTTGGGGGCCCCCAGGGCTGAGAGCGAGGGGCCACACTGGGCTGGCAGGCGGCCCCACTATGTGGCAGACTCCCTCGGCTTTCCTGATGGTCCACAGGCCTCTGTTTGGGCTGACACTGCCAGTGGAAAGAGCATGCGTGCCCCTCGGCCCATTATGAGAAGTATGTCACAACCTTATAAATCCTGCAACCACACCCCCTTCGTCCTGCTCCCACTTCATACCGTGCTCTCTGGAGCACCAATCGGGGGGTGGGCGTGGGCCTGGGCCCTTCCTCATTATCACTGCTTTCCGTCTTTCCCATGGTGATCGTTTTATACAACGGCCGATGAGAATTCATGTCAAATGTCTGCTGGCGAAAACTGGAGTCCTTTACATGTTCCGGGGAGTCTGTTTGTGGTTAAAAGCATCATCTCGACAGCTCCAGTTTTATTGCTCCTGTGTGAAGTGAAACACACCATGGCGGGATTGCAACATTCCCGCGGCCGCAAAACAGATGCAGGACTCCAGCCGCCGTCCTTGATGACCCTTCTGTGTGCTGGCGTTCATTCCAGCTCATCTGTGATTTGAACTGATATTACTGCTGGGAATTGCCTGAGGTTAGAAGCGGGACTGCTGTTGTGGCTCCTTGCACACGCCCACTCTAATTGTTACAATTAGCCGTTATGTTACGCTGTAGGCACAGTGTCAGGAGTTTGCTGGGGGATAATGTAGACACATCCCAAAGCAGTCTGGCTTTCCACAGCAGGGCCTTACAAATAACCAGCAGTTTTATTGTTAGCATCCCAGGCTTTGCTGTGCAATGCAGATTTAGCAAAAGTATAGGAACTAGTAGCTGTGCGGTATTCATTAACAGCTGTGCCGTCTGCATTAACCAGTCATCCAGTCTGCCTCGAGTAGTCATGCAGTCTACACTAAGCATTCATGCAGTCTGCCTTCTGTGTTCTGCATTTAGTAGCCATACAGTCTGCCTCATGTGGTTATGCAGTCAGCACTAAACATTCGTGCCATTTGCACTGAGGTGTTGTGCAGTCTGTACTAAGCAGTTATGCAGTCTGCACAAAGCATTCATGCACTCTGCCTCGTGTGGTCATGCAATCTGTTTTATGGTCGTGCAGCCTGTACTAAGCAGTCATGCACTCTGCCTCGTGTGGTCATGCAATCTGTTTTATGGTCGTGCAGCCTGTACT
>JABFDZ020000039.1:7852089-7886078 GCA_019775955.2 Pollimyrus isidori
GGGCAGCAGCACAATTAAAGCCTTCAGGAGTCTTCTCTGGGGGGGGTATGCTTTTCAGGCATGCTGGAAAGACTCAAATTTCAAAGAGCTGCTAGTACTGTACCATGCCGGTACCGGGGGCTAAACCCGAGACCAGCGCCGCCCACCCCACGGTGCGGGAGGCAGGGGGCTGGATGGGCGCTCGCATTGGGCTCAGAGCGCCGAGTAAACAGACCACGGACCTTGGCCGTAGCGCACTACCCTTGTTTAACTGAAGTGCAGTTTTTCTCCAGGTAGCTGCTTTTCAGCTGCAAAGGGAGGAACGCTAATGATCTCCTCTGTCTTCTCTTTTTCTATTCTGTCGTCCTGCAGTTTGCCGGCTGACATGCCACAAGAAATGCGAGGTGAAGGTAGGTGCCCTTCAGGCCAACCCGCCGCCCACAATCGCCGACGCCGTCAACGATTACGCGTATGCATGGAAGCGGCCCATTGGCCGCCACAGGCCGCTCCCACTCCCGTCACCTGTGACACTGGAAGATCGATTGTGGATACAGGATAGTCGTCTTCTCTGCCGATCAGAACGCATCGGAATGGAAGGCGGGTTGCATGTGGTATTCACGCTCTGTGGAGTGGACGTTAGCGACGTGGGAGCAACAAAACTGGCCCTGGCTGTCTTAGTGCTTGTTTAACTTGGCAGGACGTGTAAAGGGGGGCTCAGGCCCTCCTAAAAATAAACTCGCCCTGTGCCTGCAGCAGGGCTGTTACATGACTGATTTGTTTTTGAAGGACTCGTGAAAAAGAGATTGAAAAAAATGGCACACATAGGGGGTGGGGGGAATGAGGGCAGAATGGAGTGGGGGGGCTTTTTATGGGATGGCTGCAGCAAGAGAGGCCCCCAGAGTCCAAAGCTCTCCCTCATCTGGCAGCCATTACCAAATTGGTGGTGGTTTGACTGGCCCACAGTGGACTGCCAGGGCTACCTTCCACCCTGCCCCCCACCAGGCAGCACCCACAGGAAATTCCAAGGCCGAGGGCCCCGAGGCGGCTTCGCCAAGGGGGACTGACGGACCCCTGTATGCCCGAGCTGTTAGCTAGGCTGCGGGCCTTGCTCTGCCGCTGTTGTGCTCAGACCAGTACGGATGCTGCACGGCAAAAGATACCAGGTCCTTGAGTAAAAAATGGCAGTAAAAGCACTGCCTGAATCAAAGCAAAACAAAACGTGAGGCGGCAAACGAAAGGAAATGAGTGTAAAGTGACCAGAAACGTGGCCCCCGTGTCACCTTGCCTCCCTTAAACAGGAAAACATTTGCAGGAAACATTCAACTGAAGAACTGGAAGTTTATGAAAACAGGCGTGGAATGGAAACAATTTAAACACTTGTGTTCTGTTCAGAAACGTCAGTTAAGCTTCCCGTTTTTACGAAAAAGAGGGCCCACGTTTACCAATCACACAGCATGTGTCTCAGATCATTTCTTATGATGCTTCTGTCTGTGTCTCTGTTCTGGGTCTTGGCTGCTTCACCTGAATTCTTCTGTAAAGCTTGAGTGTGTCCAGTGTGCATCTTCCCTTTGTAACGACGCTGGATCTGTGGGGTTAAACGTCTTCGCAACGGTGGTGCAAAGGAGCCGGAGCGTAACCTGCGCGGCTCGCCATGTCCCCGTCCGGTCTGGCAGCGAGAAGGGGAAGCCGGTGCCACCTGAAGACAGATATGAGGTCATTCGGCCCTGCCGCACTCCGCGTTCCGTGCCAAAGAAAAGTCACAATCGCGGGAGTGGCCAGGCCCGTCGGATCCTGTTACCCCCGGAGGTACCATCGGCCCAAAAAGAGGACGCGGACGGGTGCTGGAAAAACACAAATAAAGATCTGGGTCTCTGCTGTCTCCTGGGGGGGCTGGGGTTGCGGTCTGCCTGCTAGCACAGTCCAAGTGGTGGTATGGGGGTAAAGATCTTTTCGGCGGCACTGTAGGCAAACAGACGGCCAGCCAAGAACATCCACCATGCTGGGTAATGAGGCAGATGCTGCTGGTACCGGCAAATCCAGGCTAACTGCTAGCTCTTAGCCTAGTAGCTTATAATACATTTCTACACCTTATGGTTCCGCTGTCTACTGTCAGTCATTGGACAGACTTTTAACACATTTCTGCAACACACCCCAGCTATATTTGCCACTGTTTCTGCTAGCTTAGGCTCCTAGCGGCAACTCTGATTGTTATAAAACGTGTCATGCTAAAGTACACAGATTAATGAGTAAATAAATACCAGATACGATTCAGAAATCGTCCCCAGGCTCCCCTGCATCGTATTTCGCAGACAGTTCTTGGCAGATTGTGTCCCGGTAGCTATTTCAGGGAGGACGTCCTCCAGGTAGCTGTTATGCGGGCAATCGAGGTTAAAAGGTACAGAGGTAAGCTCAGCAGCTGAGACAGGCTCTTGGCAGCGAAGTGAGACTATGTAGAGCAGCGGGTGTTTTCACTGGGGCTGCCCCACCCCTCGTCCCCCCAGCATATATACGGGACAAGGTGGAGCGCTTTAGAGCACGGCGCGCTGACCAGAACATTGAAATGGGAGCTCTGGGATTGCCACAGCAGAACAATTAATGGGGATGAAAACGCCCAGCCGCGAGTCCCGTTTCCACGGATACGCTGAAGTTAACGGAAGGCTTATGTAAGTTCGGAGCAGTATTTTATCGCATGAAATATGACTGCAAAAAGATACACAATCACTAAGACAAGCGTCTCTTGCTTTTTACACTTGATGTCCACTAATGTTGCTTAAATTATTTAGTTGTCTAGGGTTGTCTAGGGTTGTGGGTTCGATTTGCACTCTATTTGTGGAGTTTGGACATTCCCCTGTGTTTGCGTTGATCTTCTCATCAGGAGTGTGTACTGATTAAGCTGAAATGGGTACAGTTGGCATCTGTCTGAAAAACACTATTACCTCCTCTTATCTGTATAATTAAAAATTAACTGAGCAACATGCCGTAACAGACACTGATTTAACCAAACGCTCATGTGCGGCTCCTGCAGAATCATAGTGGCTACTGAACGCTGCAGGGCTCCTGGGCATGAAGCTCTGGGTTTTTTCACAACCGAATCATTAGCTTGTGGGCCGGGCAGCCGTGTCGTTGCCGCAAGTTCAAAGCGGTCTGTTGGCTGCGTAGATAAACCGCGGCACATTGGAGAGAGGATGATGAGGGAGACGGCAGCTTGGGAGGCAACGCTCAGGCCATTGTTGTCCCGTTCCCAACCAAGATCCTCGAGGCGTCAGCGGCTGGCCCTCTTTAAAGCTCTGAAGTTAAGACAATGCTGGGTCCCTCTCCAGGCCCAGGGAAGCTCTAACGTCAACCAACTAGGCTCCACACATCCGCAGGCCCCGGGACTGATGGGATGGGGTGGGGAGTCGTGAGTCACGCGCGGCTAGGAGGGGCCCCTTCCTGTCCCCTGACGAGGTTTGAGTGTTCACCCAAATACAGATGTGTAGAAGCACCGCGATGGAACGCCACTGTTTGGGGAAACGGCTGTAAACAAAGCATTAGTGGGAATGGGCGTGGTCGCTGATGTGGCATCCTGTTCCTTCAAAACAAAGGGACAACAATGACACAGGACATCTGCGAGTGAACCCCAGTGTCAAGCCCAACCGGCAGCAAAAGCTCTCCCTTCTGCATGACGTGGACATATCAGGCTTGAGGTGCCCTCAAACCCTACACATTTACATGTATCCATTCATTAATATGGAGACTGCCAAGAATGCTGTCACCAGACCATGGAGTTCCTCTGTAAGCCTGACCCTGGGCTCTGTGTCCTACTATGTTGTGGAGATTATGGCCCATGCATGACACTGTTAGTAAAGAGGCTCTCCAGGTACCAGTCCAGAGACATGGCAAAGTACTGGATACATCATCCCACATTGAAGCTACAATAAAAGAGAGATTTTTCATTCTTACCTTATTTCCAAGCTTTTTCAAACACAGGATGTGCCTCCAATCATTGAATTTAACTGACCCCCCGCCCCCCCACTGTCAAATGTAACCTCCCCAGGTTTGCAGAATTAACCGAGCTAATCGCCCTGGCTCCTGGAGCAGTGCACGGTCCTGGATATTATTTCATATCATAAGGTGACCCCCTTGTTTGCTCCGGATCCCTTTGTCGTCACCGTCACCACAGCTGTAGATGCTGTCCTGTAAAACTTGAGTAGCTTTACGGTTATTGGTGGGGGGGTTGGGGGGGGGTGCATGGGGCGTGTTCACACAGAGTCGAAGTGGCAGGAGAGCCTTAGCGAGGTGTGGGTCTGAATGAGAGCAGAGCCTTGTGTTCTCTGTGTTCCCTGCTCCACCCACTCGGGCTGCACTGAGGGGGGGGAGGGGGGGGGGGTGGCTCTTTCTCGATAAGCACTCGAGGGCGGTGAGGGCTGCCCCTTCGCACACGGACGCTTTGGGACACAGGACGAGGACGGCTGCAGCTCTCAGCTCCAGGCTTTCGGCTCTGCGGGCTCCGGCGAGGTGGGCTGTCGTCTCACGTGTCAGCCATTTATCCGTCATGAGCAGGAAGGCAGGAGGGAGCGGGTTGCCATGGTTACCGGGCCACTTGTCCTTAGTGTGGTACCAGGCTAGTTGGTGTACGCGGTTCCTGTTGCCGGGATGTTGTAATAGCGGCAGGTCGTGTTTGGGCCTGCAGTCAAGGCAGAGGGTTAAAGATGGCGAGAGTCACTCTAGGTCCCCTCGGGAAGTCGCTCCTGCTGGGTGATCGATGCTCACGTTGCAGGAAGGTATCTGAGACCCGATGTGAGCCGCCTTTTGGATCACGGACTGTAACTTTATCTTGCGGTGCCTTCCCTGGGGTGGGAGGTCATCTTCCTCTGGTTTGCTTCACGTCAATGAGCGCGGCACGCCAGCGTGGAGGTCTTGCCGGCCATGCCCCTCCATACGTGCGGCAGCTGGCATCTCCAGGTCATCTTCACAGCACCAAGTTGGACTCTGAGTTATTTCAATCTTAGGCTGAGGTCAGAAAGTTACACCAATAGGATGGTGCAGTCTGGCGTGACTGTCTGCCAGAGTGTGGCCTGGTTACTGGGGCACGCATGGTAAGGGGAGAGTGCTCTCGGGATTTTGGGCTTGGTACAAAGACAGCTGGCATTTTGGCACTAATGCGTTTTCGACTTGGTTTCCGTTCTTGGGCGGCACGCACTGGCACCATTTGATCCTGGTCTATTGTTATTGTTTTTGTGTCAACAGCTTAACAAAGTGGGCCGAACCATCAGCACACTGGAATAATGCACGCTCGTATCAGGGAGTGAACACAGACACTCAGCTCTCTAATAATGTCATGAAGCTTTTCTGCAACATCTTGATTCGGTTTGCCCAAGTCAAGTTCATGTGTCTCTTTGCAGTTCTGAGTGTTTGTCTTCAGTGCGAATGAGTGCGAATATAGCCCAAGATGTCTCGAAACTTCCTTCACCTGTGGTCACAGCTTCTGGTTCAAACGGGGTGAGGGCCAAAAGCCAAGGAAGTCATTTGAAATTGCTCACCTTGGGAGCGTTTGAGAAGTTTTTTTTTTTTTCAAAATCGGATTTTTCGTTTTCAAAACGGCCGCCTTGATTTTATAAATGGGTGCTGTGGTTCCCTTAGGACGCGGGACACAACGGTGAATTCTGTCGGATTAAAAGTCACAGGACTTGTGGCGTCTTTTAAACCCTGTTCCATCCTTTTGTTTTTCAGAAAATAAGTCAGGGGTATAATCGGCTCGAGATAAAACGAGCTGAGGGTGTTGGGTTTTTTCTGGCTGTAATTTGGAGTCCTTAGTGCCCTGTACCAGACCCTGTTTGAAGGCAGGGGCAACTACATGCAGAAATAATCCAGAAGCATTTTTATTACAAAATTTACCGCAGTTCCACGGCCATTGCTGTAGCACTTGTTATCGGGAACATTGGTTATCTGAGATATCTACATTCCTGGCTCATAACACTTCTGTCTGTTCCGATCTCTTTGGGATGAGTTAAGCACAGGATCCAGAACATTCATTCTCAGCTTTATCATACCAAGGTAGGAGACTCGTTGCCTATTTCAAAATCACTTTGGGATCAGGGCATATATTACGTCACTTGGGATTAGCACATTCTCACTGTTTGTTCTGTCCATTAACCGGGATCATAGTTTTTATTTTATATATGTATGTATATGTAAGATTAGAGTATATATTCTGTATTACAGAGGTGACCTTTTGTGGTATGGTCTCTAGGGTGATGTTACTCTGCAGAGATGCTTCTGTTGAATGCTCTCACCACAGCTGTAGCCCGAACTACGTCATCGCAAGCTGGATGTGGTGAGGAAAACACTGGCACCATGTCTCATGTCTCAAAGGTTTGAGTTACCCTTGGTATGGTGGAGTACACAGAGCAGAATTTTTCTCGCACATTTCCTACCCTTCGTTTGGCATGTGGCAGAAATCCAGGCATAGACGAATGTCGCGCTTGTCTGGAAATGGATGAAACGTTCAGCTTCTGTCTACTTTCAGCTGATGCTTTTTACCCCAGCCATGAGTGTACTTGGTTTTCGGAAAGCCTCCGGTTCACTTTCGGGTAACATTATTCCTTCTGTGTGATCTGCGGCGGTGTCCCGTAAACAAATGCTCCCACGGCTGGGTTATGTCCGTGGCTATCGGCGTACATCTTCCGGCAAACCGACTGGGGCTTCTGTTGTTCTTTCAGGGAGACAAGGACCCTGGCGCCGTGACGGCACGCCTGTAACTGGGCCGTGGGATTGTGTGCGTCCGGATCTCGGGAGGGCTAGAGCTAATACCCGGCCGGCCAGGAGACAGGAGGCACCGTGACACACGCTAACGAGAAACTGCGGATGGCGCCTTCGTTAGCCCTGCGTGTTTTCTTTATGCTAATATCTTACTGTTATTGCTCAGAAAAACAGCGCAGCATGATCGAAGGGCAAGAATTGTGTTTGAATGCACTGATAATGTTGCCTGAAAGAGTTCAATCATCTAGTAATTCCTGAGAAGAAAACATTGTGATAAGGTCTGTTGTTAAAACGCTGCCCCCTTATTTTCGATTTAGACCATGCAGCTGCAATCACCGCTAATGCTGTTATTATTTCCTCTGCTTCTGTTTATTTAAAAAAAAAAAAAGACTTAATCTCACGCTATGTGTATGGTTTCTTTTACTGAGAACTGAGAACAAGCTAACATGACAAGAAAATTTGGGGTTTATTTCATTTTTGCAATTTTATATTTATGGCGACTAAACACCCTGCTTTCGACCTAGTAGTTTACTGAAGCCCTTTCATTACCCTGACTGGACAGTGAGGGGCGCTGTTCAGGAGACCTTCAGTCGACTGGGTTGGGCCCGACGGGTTAAAGGAAGTGTGGTGCAGGAGAGATAAGCCCCTGGCAAGCTCGCCGCTTTTCTCTGGGGGGGGTTAATGATTGTAGGCCGTGTGTCTTCGACCTCGTGGGAGGCCTTGCCGAAGGGACAGCAGGTTCCACAGTGTACAGGTTCCCTGCTGCGGGCTCCCCCCTGGCCAGGCTGATATTTATCGCGGCCCTTTCTTGTCCACGTGCCTCCATTCTTCAGAGGAAAACAGATCATGGGAAAGTGGCTGGGAGGGCGGTCGCTGGCTCTCGCTGCTAATGGCTAGTCCTTCCTACTTGATTAAAGAAACGACGGGGCGTGTCACAGCTGCTGATTACATTGCTGGCGTATTGATACAGTCCTTAATCCTTTCATGGCTCCTCTATATTTCTTTGGACACTCGGCTGATGGTCTTGCGTGTGCACAGTGACCGACACCTGAGAAGAAGCTCCTTGTGATTAGCAACTGTTGCCGAAGTACATAGAAACGTAGGAACACATGACCAGGGACCCCTGGGCCCTTGGCATCATGGAGCATTCAGGACACTCTGGAAGGAATGTAAACAGCAGGAGGACCAAGTAGGAGTGTGCATGAATTCTCACTCCCCAGAGTGCTGCTCGGTTGGGAGGGAAGGTACAGGAGTTGATCTCAGGCTTTATGGGAAGCAGATCACCACCAACTGCTCGAACGCAGTTGTGCCGAATCCGTTGCCTGATCCCGTTGACACACAGTCTGTTTGTGCCTCATTCTCATCCTGTTCATTTCGAGCATTCCCTGATATGAGGATCGGACAAGTCCGAGGCCGGGCTTCACGATTTCGTCACACGAGATGATTTTCGGCGGCGCAGGATAGGGGAAGACTGGCTCGCCTTCTGCTACACGGTAATGAAATGAATCTGGAAGCTAAACCCCTGCTACTTTCACAGTTTGGAATGCTGAGCCTAAACAGTGAAACCTCTAAACCCCAACCCAGCCGTCCTGCTGTGAATACAGCCACATCCTCATGGAGATTTATTGCCAAAGGGGCATCGGTGTCTTTCTGCTGCATTGGCAGCTCTATGTTAAAGCATGAAATAGCCATTCGTCACGCTGCATTTGTTAATCTACATTCGTCTAGCTTTCATTCACGAAACACGCTAAAAACAGTTTAT
This sequence comes from Pollimyrus isidori, assembly GCA_019775955.2. Lineage (NCBI taxonomy): Eukaryota > Metazoa > Chordata > Actinopteri > Osteoglossiformes > Mormyridae > Pollimyrus > Pollimyrus isidori. Next base: position 7,860,572 of record JABFDZ020000039.1, read on the forward strand.
CGTCCGATAGATTATTGCACATTCGGGCCTGTTAGATAGCGTCGTCGAATAGCCAGAGAGATCCTCGTTGTTGTTGCTGATCCTTCTGGAATGGGACGCACAGTGCGTGTGCAGTTCCGCCGTCTGCAGAGGAGGACGGCTGTAAAGTCAGGCGCCATGTGAGTCCAGTTCGCCACCCAGTGTGAGGGACTAATGCGGCAAGGTTAAGTTTCTCTGCGCCAACGGGGCCTGTGACTTGGATACGGGGCAGAATGACGACCCCAAGGGGGGGTTAGCTAACATCCAGGACATTAGCGACGTTCCACTGCACTCAAACAAATCCGGACGGGCCCCTGGTGTCCAGGAGCACACGCCCTCATTTGGGTGGCTGTACTTTCTGTCCGATGCATTTTTATTGGGACTGGGGCTGTGTTTTAACAGCTGAGGTCTGCTGCTTCTCAACCAGTGGGGGCGGGCTGAGGTGCAGGACTGCACTTATGGGAGGGGGTGCTCTCTGTGGGTTTTATCAGTTCTTTCTCAAATTGATATCAGTGGATTTCTTCTAAACACTCTTCATCTTAATGTTTATGTGATGCATGCGGGTTGATGAGGACATACCAAGACTTTATGATATTTATTCTTTGAGTAGTGATAAAAGTACTAAACACTATATATCCCAATAAAAGGACCATATGTTTCAATCTAAGTCATTAGCCAATGTTGAAGTGTTACAAATGACAGCATTCCTTAGAGGGTTGAACTTAGCCAAGGTCTTTATTTAGAATGATGCTCCCCAACAATAATATTTTCTGTATTATGATAGGCTGTTATATTTACTACTCATGCAGCAAAGATCAGCCTGAGCATGTGATTGGCTGTCCAGTGTTGTTGAAGAGCAGTTCTAAGAATCCTTCAAGCACTCTTCTGAGGTCTGACTTCTCGAATTCCTAGAACAGGCCATTTAATGTTTGTGTCCTGTCTCTCTATACTTCAGTGGCCAGAAACTCAGTGCTTGTTTTTCCCACATTTCACTGCATTGAACATCAACCTGAAAGACTGCAAGCAGCTTTCATTAGAAACAGCAGGGGGAGCGACGACCAAGAAGCAGACTCAAGATGGGAAAACAGAGATATTTATGCACGCATGCGTGCCATGCATCAGTTGCTTTGCGGGGACCTTGCGGTTGCCTCCCATTGTGTGTAGCGTAATTAGCAATCCGTAAACTCAAACCGTCAAAACTCGCAAACAGTTTTTGCACTTTTTTTATTTGAAACAGGTGTTCAACTTGTAAGGGCATCCCTGTGACATCTGTTTTTTCACGTCTGTCCCTATGCAGATGGAATCTTTCCAACATAAACATCTACACACAGATGCACACACACACACACACACACACACACACATACGGTAAAGGGTGGATTGAAAAGCAAGCTGGATCTTTGTGTTTAGAAGATGAATGTACCGCCGTAATAGAAGTGTTTCCTTTGTTACGGACTTGAAAATCTTACAGCATCTAGTTATAACATGCACATGTGCACCCACTGGTAATGTTGACCTGAACAATGCCTCCATTGTGTGATTACTTATATACTCCGAACCAATGCCAGTGACTTATGTATATTTTGAAAACTATGGTTTTACTGCCACAATTACTCACTGTGTATCTACGGCTTGTGATGGATGTATAGTGCTACAAAGCAAATGTACTATAACTGAAAGGAGCACAGGGACATGAGTGTGGCCACCTGCCGTTACCCTTCTAATGTCCTTTTAAGGTCGCGACGACCCTTTTGTAGCTGAATAACGACGTATCTGGTGCCCGGCGCTCAATCTTTGCGCGTTCGGGGTATTTTCCTGACTCACACTGGCATTTCTCTGGGCATTTTTCCTATTTGCTGCGGAGATAATGGCTGCCCGATATGAAGATTGGAAACAGGTGCGTGGGTATAATAACCCTGCCGACGTCCGCAGCACGGGCAGCATTTCCGTGCGAGGACTTTATCGTAAATAAAGCGAATCGGCCTCTGCCGCGAGCCTGCCCGGGCTCCGTCCGAGCTCGGCTCGGATTTCCACTCCTGTAAATCCGCCGCATAATGGTGCAGTCATTCTGGCAACTCTTGGGATGTGGGCCGCACACCCCCCCCCCTTCTCCTTCACGTAGACGGGGAATTGGGCTGCGAGCGAAGCCTCCTCCGGGCCCTCGACAGTGGCCCCTTTGTTTTTGCAGTACCTCGAAGTGCGATTATAGCACGCATGCATGGAGATGCGGAGCGCAACTGATAACCTGTGAATACATATGGTGGAGGCCTCCGATGCCCCTGCTGTGCCGCGTCGTCTACGGTCGCTCAACTACAAAGGCCGGGAAACGGTCCGTGTCAGCTGATCTGATACGGAGATATGCCGTAATTGCTCGAAGCCTGCCGTAAAATGCCGGATTTCCCCGTGATGCGTTCCTCGGGGTCTTTGAGGTCCCCTGGGGCCGCAGTGGCGTTTTGGCGAATGCGCTGGCACAAGCCACAGGATGTAAAGCGCCGCCGTCGGCACTTTGGCGCATTTCGCCCCTGCGGCGTCACGGAATGCTCCGGAACACATAAAAAGGGGCTTTAATATCTGCAGACTGAGCCGGTGGGATTTTTCGCAGCTTTCTTTAAAGCTTAAATTAATTACGCTTTCAAGTGATTTCATTTGGTCTAGACTAGTAGACAAAATGAGGCAATAAAAGGAATGCTCTGTGAAAGGGGCCAGTACTCGGTGTTTAGGGCTTATAAAGCCTGTGGACTGTCAGTGTTTTTGATGTGTGATTCCATTATTTTCGGGCGTATTGACTGTACCGTAGTTATCCTGGGTGCTGCTCACTGCACAGTGAACAAAACTTCAGGGTGTCAGTCTCATGTTCATCCTCTATGATAAAGTTGCTTACATTTTCATTTACTTATTGAGGGGATGCTTTTATCCAAAGCAGTGTTTATGTTGTGTGGAGCACAGGGATCCGACAGTGACAAAAGTCGGCTGACACTGGGATTTGAACCGGTCGTGTTCCAATGACAGGCACGGGATCCTAACCCGCCGAGTGGTTTATTGCAGATATTTATATTGAGACAGGGATGGTTTCAGCAGTGCTAGGGCAGTGTCGTGTTGGTGAGCAGCAGAGGAGGGGGACAGCAGGCTGCTCCTCAGCGGGGGTCAGCGTGCTGCTGGCGGGGGGTCGCCAGCGGGGGGCGACTCAGGGCCTGTCGACTCAAGTTTAACCTGTAAACTGAGAACTTGATAACAGTGGGGGCAAGGCTAGGAGGAGCTAGGAGGCGTACACGTCAGACGCGGCTGTGGACCCCACGGAATTCCAGCTTTGCATATTGTGGGCTGACGACCCCCCCTGCCCCTCCACTTACACTCCATCCCCGGCCCCTTCATGAGAGTGTGTGCACTGAGAAGAGAGGGTGTTTCTGACAGAGAGCGAGAGAGAGAGAGGGAGAGAGAGAGCAAGAGAGAGCGAGAGAAGGGGGGGGAGGGAAAGGGGGGGGGGAGAGTGAGAGAGAGAGAGAGAGAGAGAGAGAGAGAGAGGGGATGGTGAAGCAGGATTTTCCCGGAGCCACACTTTTCTGCTTCAAGCGCTGAGCTCTCCTCAACTTTTTGGGTGCCAGAACAGGATCGAACCTCCTGGCCGCTCCTGGCCATATATAGTAGTTTTTTTTTTTGTTTCGTTTGTTTTTTTCTTTCTCCTGACAAGAAGAGGGGCTGAAAAAAGAGGAGGACTTATTAGAGCAGGGAAGGCAGACGGCAGAGGCATTTACGGGCAAGACTGTGCTCTCTGATTTTTAGCACGAGCCCCCCCGGATTTACCCCCTCCCTGCCTGACGAGGCGTGCTCTCAATTGCTCCGTCGTCCGCTCTCCGCTGTCCTGAGAACTTTCTCCCCCTCCCCGGTTCCTGACTGTGGCAGCAGCACCTCTGCTCGCCCCGAGGGCAGAATGAGCTGCTAGACCGGAGTGCGAGGATGGCCACTGCCGTATTCCAGGTAAGCAGCCGCCCCCATCTCCACTCTCCGTGGCCGGGGCCATCCTCAGGTATGCCTGGAATTCCGGCTCTCTCCGCCGGCAGACCAAGCGGGCTGCTGGGTCACGGCCCTCGCCGCGTGTTTGCATGTTCCACGCGAGGGAAAGTAAACGGATTGCTGAGTGCTGTCAGATGTGTCCGACGGTAGCCCGAATGAAAAAAGTCAGACAGAGCAAGGGGCCTGTTTACTGAATGACTTTCCGAATGTGTTAAATGAGTAAATTAGGGGAATTTAACCATTCAGGTACATATAGAATACTTTGATGTAATTGATTTGGGACGACTAGAAATTGGATCCTTGAATTTGTCCATGCTGATCAAATCGAGAGATACCGCAGAACTGATTTTGGCTGCAGTAATGACATTCTTCACACTGGAGTAGAGGCAGGGTATGTACGTGTTGATTGAGCTTAGATGTTTGCGGTAGAAAAAGTTGCTGGCAGCCTGGACACCCGGGCAGGTTCCAGAGGATGTTCCTCACACTTGGCTCCCGTTAGCATAACAGGATGGTGCTATTTAAGCGAGTTTATGTGCTTATCGCCAGTGGTACCAGTGCGTGTCGGTGATGTTGCTCATCCCTGGGGGAGCCTGCGATTCTGCCCTCGTTTCTGCAACTGCCAGTCCGGTCCAGCCCAAGGCAGGGCTGTTCTCCTCACATCCCACACCGTCTACCCTTGCTGGGATCGAGGCACCTTGAACTTGTGAACGATCCCGGCTAAGATCCCAGACCTGGGATTGGAGAGCGTGCCTGTGGGTTGATGAACTGGTCCTACTTCATGAGTTGGCCTGTGGGGGCCCTGCTGTCTATCCACCCCCCCCTACTCCACGGTTTTTACTCTCTCCACAGTGCCCCTGCAGGAAATTACCCCCATCACTCACCGCTGACCCGATGTGAATTCAGAGGCCTCTGAGAGGTCACAGCATGCAGAACTGGCCCAGACGGCGACTCTCAGTGATTCCGACAAGGCTGCCCCCCCACCCCAATCTAATTTAGAGAGCTGTGTTTATTATGGAGAAAACAAGGAAGTATCGCTTTTCTCAATAAAACAAGCAAATTCTGTTATCCGCGGCTGGGAGAAAGCTCATTGTAAAATGTCCAGGTAGAATTTTCCTGAGGCATGGGAGGCAGTTCACACCCCGCCTCCCCAAATGGGCCATTTTCACGGTGACCTGCGATCCAGCTGTTAGCAGAGCGCTAACAGCAGGCGGGTCGACCTGACGTCGGAAACTCGAAGAGCACACTCAATAAATCCTAAACTTAAATCGGGAGCGCACTCTCATTTTCCCCCAAGGATCGCTCATCGTGTGATCTTTGTGACGTCCGTGCTGGAACAACTCGCATATCCAAGTTATCAGTCCCGGGAAAAATTCCTCATCTTGATTCCCCGCATCCAGAATGCGGCATAGGTGCCAAAACAAACGGGAAACGGCACGTAAGGAGTCGGCGTTGGAGATGTTTGGGAGGCGTGTATGGGAAGGGATGTCAAAGCTTTTGTGTCCAGATTTACGGCGGGTAGCGGATACCGAAGTGTTGCTGCGCTCCAGTATAGTGCAGCAGAATTACTAAGTGGCAGAGCAGGAGGAGTAAAGTATGGGAGTGGCTGCATGGACAGGGGGGAGGAGTCGCAATTTCTCAATGACATCATGTGCATTCTGAATGCCCACGCCCCCCCCCCCCCCTTGTAATTTTGCTGATCATTACATACTCCTGGCAGGAAGATTTATTAAAGGGGGGGGTAAGCCTTTACTTTGGGTGTCTGATTTTAATGAAAATGAATGAGCACAACCTATTTAAGCTAATTAGTGTACATTTATTTGGACCTAGTGACACCCCTGGCTGCTGCAGAGGCACCACACTGCAGGCCATTTGCGTGCGTGTGTGTGTGTGTGTGTGCGTGTGTGTGCATGTGTGTGTGTGTGTGTGTGGGGGAGAGTGTCTCAACCCACCCGCATGTAAAATTTATTCCTCCTGTGGGCTCTTACTCCTGCCTCCCACGGCTCAGTTAGCGCTGGGGGGGGGGCGATTAATCCTATACGCGGTTTTTGCTCATACTGTTATCACATTATGGTCTCAAAATCAATGCGATTAAAGTTAATGCGATTAACAAAATAATAATGCATTATGACTTCAAAGCATCTCTTTACTCCTTTGTTACGGTGTGGCAGTGGCGGTCAGCTGGGGGCGTGCCGGAGCCGAAGCTCGCCCCAGCTCCATGCGGCCTTTCACTGGCGAATCCCGGTTGCATACAGTGGACAGACACATTTCCGCTCCCCTCCACAGGGTGGGAGGGAACCGTCCAGTAGCACAATGCGGGGTTTGTGTGATCCAGCCTGGTGAATGTCTGTTATATGAGAGACATGGTTCAGGTTCAGGAGGCTGTCGGAGGCGTGCGCCTTGGCTGATCCCTTCACCTATTGGTCATTTGTGTGATCTGCTCTCGGGGACCGACCATGTTTGGTCTCGGAGAGAAGGGAAATCTGTCTATGTTATTAATTAAACAGACAGTCTGCTTAGGTTTTACATAACTAATCTGTGGTGGAAAGTTCTCTGTCCTGCGTCCAGGTTGTGAGGCAGGTTCCCCATAGCATAATAACACCAAACAGAACTTTCTGCGAGCATCCAGTACACAGAACATTATAAAGGTAGTCAGGAACATCATTCTGCGGACGTATAAGGCATTATAACAGATGACATAAGCAGGTGCGTGTGAGCTTACGACCTACCACATTACATAACGTTATATAACTGTGTACTGACCTTATGATGTGTGCTGGGTCACTTCACACATATGGGAATGCCTGACTTTCTCATTTTAGAGGGAGAACAGTGCACGTGCCCGTGGGCACGAGGCCGCATGTGTCGACCTGGTATAAAAATCGCTGACTGGAACAGATATAGCAAGTTACGTAACAACACCTTGTTTACATTCCATATCTTTTGACAAATATCTCGAGGATGTATTTGAACTTGGTGAAATGTCGTGTGAGAGAAGTTCTGCGTTGCCAACGTATCTCTCTGGATCAGCAGAATTGAGAGTTTGACAGGCTGCCTCATCGTTCGGGAGATGGGGGGGGGGGGGGTCTCTGATTTTGCTGCGGCATGTTTTTTTTCACCCATTAACGACGTCACGGTGACTTAGAGTGCGTGCACACGCTGGGGCCTGAACACAGTGACAGGTTAACTGCACCCCTGTGGGGGGGCACCATGCGCAGTGTCCTGCTGACACTCCTTTGAAGCCCCTGGCTCCAGCCCCCGCCCCACGCTCCTGTCCTCTGCCTTTAATGAAGACTGATGATGGGTCGCGTGGACGTCGTTTCTGCCTCAGTCGTCCTGGAACCACAATGAAAACAAATAAGTAACAGGCACTGTCATGTTGGACCACTGGTGGGCGGTGGGGGGGGGGGCGCATACCACCCCCCCTTCCCAGCTTGTAAGCAGGCAGCTGTGCACGGTCCAGCTCTGGGTTTGAGAATTCCATACATCACATGGGTCTCACTCCAGGGTGCTGCGGTCACTGTAACATCAGGGAGAGAGATGGAGAGTTCAGCATGATGACCCTCAGACAGATCTGGTCTTAGGATCTTAGCAGTGTCCCTGAAACAGTTCGTCATCATTCTTTAGTTGCAAATTCCTTTTAAAATCATTCATCGCTCTCACTTCAGTCACCGTCTTGTCATTTTCTGTGAGCACAGCTTCCTCTTCGCAATCTTTCGGCGTGTGTCAGACCTGCCCGACTCCCAGATCGTAAACGTCTCGCGGTCGGATTTTTATCGCGTCGAACGGTGTTTTGGAGGAAATGGTTGGAAGTCATACATATGTGAAGCGGATCAGATATCTTGCACATAGCTGTGCTGAAGAGGCCTGGCGGCTCTTGTAGCTCTGCAGTGAGCCCAGAGGAAGTCATTTAGAGTTTGTTAAAACATCCTGCTTTTAATTCGCCGGAGTTGGCGTGTGAAGCCTTACCTGAAAGTTCATTCCGGCGTTACTCCGTTTTATAGTTTTTCCTAATTAATCCAGACGACACTGCAGTCCAAAATAACTGTCTGTTAATCTCATTTTCATTATTGCTGTTTTGTTAGTATTAATACTTTAGAAGACTGGAAACACTGAGTATAGTAAGAATCAGTGAATTTGTCCATCCATCCATCCATCCATAAATTTCCCAACTGCCTATCCAGTGGGGGCATCAGGAGCTTGGTGTCCATCTGAAGAAGTTCAGGGCATTGGGTAGGAACACCCTATATAGGAAGACACCAAATATTCCCTTTGCATAACTGTCCACTATTATCTGTTCTGTGTCCATGCTGTCCAGAGGTATGGAAGGTTTATGATCTGAGCATGTTTTTGTTTTAGACTTTAGATTTACATGGGGGGGGGGGGGGGGGGTTACAGCTGGTTTCCCATGCCAGAATTCTAGGCTGAGGCACCACTGAGACAAATAACAATCCCTAATGGGAATGCTGGATCGCTGCTACTAATGGGGGCTGATTCGAAAAAATCGCTTCATGTAATCAAGCAGTCTGGTCCTTCTCTTATGATGGCCGTTATTGACTAATGGCAGTGGTTGGAAAGGCTGGAATAGAAAGTGCCGTTTTACATTTCGTCACAGTCTTGTTCTCTACATCGGCCTTCCAGTGTTTGATGTCCATGCGTAGCTTAGGGAGGGGTCTTGATTCACAATGATTGGCTGCCTCAGAATCTTCTCTCATGATCACGGACTGTTTACCCTGCTTACCATGTCCTAGTGCTGTGATGGACTGGGTGCTCTGACCTCAGGTGACCTTTTTGTCCTTATTCAGAAAGATGTGGAATCCAACCCGTGTAAAATAAACACAACAAAACCTGGCTGTTTTACACCTTTTTTTGGCACAGGTTTGACGGTGGAGATTTAAGCCGACCCTGGGTCATTTGCAGTACAGACCACCCTGACTGTAATTCTGATATTAGATCCAAATAGTTTGTTATGCAGTCATTTAGAGACTTTTTGGCAAACAATGTTTGTGTGCTGATGTACAGTGGTACCTCGGTTCTCAAACTTAATCCATTCCGGACTCCAGATCAAATCCTAAAAAGTTTGACTTCTGAATTTTTTCCAAAAGAAATAATGGAAAACCAATTAATTGGTTCCCGGCCCCCGAAAATTACACCTAAATATCTTATCTCAACATTACCTCTGTCCTGCCCCGATCGTCCACGCCTTCCATGTGCCACTCCCCCTCCTGAACCTCAAGTAGGATCCCCATGTGTTCAGCTGTTTCTGGTTGTTGTCATTAGTCCTCCGTATTAAGTCTGCGTTTCAGTTTGTTTCCCCAGTCCGATAATTGGGTGCGTTCGACTTGCTTACAGTGCTGGCTTAAAGCAACGCGCATTCTGATCCTGACGCAATGCATTACGGTTAGATGCATTGCGACCTCTCACCCGGCTGCACAAACTGGAACCGCCTCTGTGACGACACTCCTTTGCCCTTATTGGCTGAAGAGTTTAGTTACACGCATGACTTTTGTATCCCAGTCAGTTCCGATGCATAATATGCTATTTCTCCCAAATATCAAATATCATGTAAAGCAGTGAGAACTGGTTTTCAGTTCATTTACCTGGTAAAATAAAGTTAAAATAAATGACATACATAGTACAGTTAGTGGTTTACTTAATGTTAGTTACTGTAATATTGTGCTGCTTTATTTGGTTAATCGTCCTGTCTGTGAAGAAGGCATTCAAGTAAGAATTGCATTGGAGTATGACTCAATTTGACTTCTGATATTCAGATCGAGTTCTAGGTCAAACTGGTTTGTTCGACTTTTAAGAAATTTCAGTTCTGTTGAGTTTGAGAACTGAGGTACCACTGTATATTGTAATAATCATATGTGTTCTTGCTATATTAACTATTCCCTTCATATGTATGTCTAATACTGCTTGGGAAGTAAACATTAAAATTAATGATTCAAACTTTCGGAGATTTGAGGTGCTTACAGGTCCTGTACTGTACAGTACAGTACTCTACCTCTCCTCATGTTGGTAATAATTTTAATATCTGCCTGGCTTAATATTTTAGCTCAAACTCAACCTGGTTCTCAGGGACCCCCAGACATTCCACATTTTACCTACCTCCCATCTCCCAACACACCTAAACCAAACAATCAAGAACGGCTATTACCGGAAGCTGGGAGGACTGTCTGGGCATCCCCGAGGACTGGTTTGAGAAACACTGGTTTAGCCTAAGTGTTCTTAGTTACTGGCAGATCTTAACAGCAAACGTCGTATTCCAGTTCAAGAGTGAAGGTGTTGACAGTAATGTGCGCCTGTCTGATTCGGCCGTGAATCCTCTCTGTGGAAGCAGTGAGGGTCTGAACAGGGGGACCTGTGTGCTGACGGCTGAGGTTGTCTGAGTCCAGCCTTAGCGAAGGCTTCGCTAACCGGGGTCCTTGCGGTGGACGGCCCCCGAACTGGCAGGCCCTCCTGTTGTGTCTGTAACCAATCTCCCGGAGAGGGCTCCAGCTCCGTGGGGCCATGTTTGGATTGCGGTTCTGACGTCTCACACATGTGCTTTTAAACGGGGCCAGCGCTGGAAGGTGCCTCTGGGTCAGCGCTGGAAGGTGCCTCTGGGGTAGTTCTGGAAGGTGCCTCGGGGCCGCGATGGAAGGTGCCTCTGGGACAGCGCTGGAAGGTGCCTCTGGGGTAGTTCTGGAAGGTGCCTCGGGGCCGCGATGGAAGGTGCCTCTGGGACAGCGCTGGAAGGTGATTTGGGCTGCGATGGTAGGTGCCTCTGGGCTGCAATATAAGGTGCCTCTGGGCTGCGATGGAAGGTGCCTCTGGGCCGCAATAGAAGGTGCCTCTGGGCCGTGATGGAAGGTGCCTCTGGGCCAGTGCTGGAAGGTGCCTTTGGACGGTGCTGGAAGGTGCCTCTGGGGTAGCGCTGGAAGGTGCCTCTGGGCGGTGCTGGAAGTTGTCTCTGGGCCAGTGCTGGAAGGTGCCTCTGGGCCAGTGCTGGAAGGTGCCTCTGGGGTAGCGCTGGAAGGTGCCTCTGGGCGGTGCTGGAAGGTGCCTCTGGGTGGTGCTGGAAGGTGCCTCTGGGTCAGTGCTGGAAGGTCTCTCCGCGTACCGCAGGTAGGGCCCAGTTAGTTCTGACCCTCAGCATCTGCAACCCGTTTTCTCGGACCAGGCGGGATTGATGGCTTGATGCGGGTTCTCTCACCAACCAATGAGGTGATGTTCTTCCTGTTTCACACTGAAACCCGGCACAATACACCAGCCACTTATCTGCTTCTTACTCTTCTTTGCAGTATTTGAATTATGTTCATATTTGTTTATTGTTTACTGTTTGTTCATTTTTTGACTTTTAAACGGAAGGTATTGGTCATTGACACTTGGTAATTATACTTTTCTTCACCTTACTATATTTTTCAACTACAGTAGACACATGTATTCCGTGTGCTTATCTACTGTGGTGTTGTTTTCTGTCCTTGTTTTCCTTTCTGCAGCACATGCAGTGAACAGAATAAGAATTTCACTGTGCTGTGCACATGACGATAAGTTGATTGAATCTTGACTTTTATCAGGCCCGCATGTCCCTCTGGAATGTTTATCCAAAACAAGCAGCTCTCGCCCTGCGGTTTCCCTGCTGCCGTGCTCTCGTTTGCTACTCCCTCCCCTAAAATGAAGACCGGGTCCCCCGCAGAGGAGCCCCGCCCTGGCGCTGATGTCGCCCGAAGCGACAGTAAACCGAGGACGCTGTTTTCCTAACCTTCACCGGCGCTTGGAAAAATTCAGAGCGGCAAGAATGGTGTTTACCCGTGACCTCTGGCCGAATGTCGCCTGGGCTCCTCCACAGCGTCGCTCCCGCACTTCTCTTCCGTGTGAATTTACACCTCGTGAGTTTTTTTCAGACCGTGTGGGGTCACTTGTGAGGTGTGTAATTTTAAAACACAACAAATCCATTTAATCATTTCTGACGGCTCTCTCCTTAAGTATGTTTGCATGGACACGCACATGTACGCTCACACGATATGCAGTGTTTACTCCTTAGACCTTGTAAAATAAGTATTATTCTTTGCTCGAAATTCTTACGTTACATAACGTGTTTTCATTAATGTACGTGCGGGAGTATTTAAGAATTTCTCACGTGTACTGGGAAAAAAGATATGGAGTCCGTAGAGTAAAAAGAATACAGTAGAATGCAAAGACAGTTTATTATATGCTGAAATACTGCGCTAAATTGTACTGTAAGGGAAGGGTTATATTTATGCGTTAGATGGAAGGAGTCGTAATTATTTTTTATGCAAGGAAATGGGGGCGAAGTTGCCAGATGTTCACATAAGGAGCTTAATAGGGGCCAGTTGCAGCAAGATTTATATCTGCAGCGACGCAGAAACATCTATCTTTGGCATCAGGTGTTTGTGGCGCTGAGGTGTTGGGGATTGTTTGACAGCGAGTCTTGAGCCTGCAGTCATGTAAGCTCGAAAAATCGAACCCGGGCCTTAAACAGCCTCATCTGCTTGCAAAAACGACAAGACGTGCGTCGTTGTTCCAGGCCTAGCTGCCTGTTTGTGGCCCAAGTGCGCGGCGCCTGAATGCCGCACAGTCAGCGGCTTGTCTGGACCTGCTCTCCCGGTGGCGGACGCACACGCTGCCTCGGAGGTGGACACCATTACGGAGGAGGGGGGTCTGGGCTGCCTGGGAGATGCAGACAGTCACGACCTGGTCGATGATTCGTGCTCTGCGTGCTGAGGTCTCCCCCCGCCATTGGTGATTGATCCACCCCCTCCCCCCTTGCTGCCTGCTCTCTGGTCCTCTGTCTCTCCCCTTTTAGACAAAACAAAATGTACTTGCTTTCTGGCTTGCCTTGTCTCCCGCACCCCCCTCGATTTTGTAATGGAACATAGTCTTGCGAATGTTCGGTTTCATATTACGTATCTTGCGGGTTGGGAGTTGGGGGGGGGGGGCACCATAACTCAGTGTCTTCAGCCTGAATTGGATAGACAGACCCCTCACCGATGCGCAGGTTGAGTAAATCAGGATGAGAAAGAGAGTGGGGGGGCCGAGTCGCAGACCCTGGGGGCATTTCCCATCTGAGGATAATGGAAGCTTCTGGAGGAGTTCGTCTGGCCACCTCCTGTGCTCTGCACCTCATCCCTGACATGCGGCAGCCGCAGTTCCACGTCCAGCCTCTTTTGGGGGTGGGGTGCCGGGAGCAGCTCTGTGCCTCTGTGGCTCCAGGGCCTTTTATGGAAGAACTTCTCCCTCAACCCCGATGCTCCAGCTACATTTGAACCAGGCGGGGGAGGGGGAGGGGGGTCAGTTACCATGGCAATCGTGGAAGGAGAAGAAACCCAAGATTTAGGGGTAGAAGTGTCAGTCAGGCAGGCTTTGATGAGGGACCTTTGCTAGGCAGGTATCTGGAGCACCTGAGCCTTGTCCGCTCACACCCAGCCTTTCCCAGCACTGTGCTTCGGTGACCGGCGTGTGTTTGGCCATGGGACAGCGTTCCCTTCCCCTCGTCAACATCGCAGGCGCCAAATCTGTTCCCAGTTATCAGGTCTTGCCTTGATACCAATAAACTGGGGTGCCCCCAAGCACTGGATCCCCTGGAAATGCTCTCGTTTTTACACTGCAAATCTATTAAACCAAATAGCAACTAAAATAAAAACCTGTACAGACCCACAGTACATGACGCTTTTTATGTGTCCCAGTGGCCATTCCAGTGAACTGACGTCACTGCAGTTTAGCTGATTTCTAAAATCCTGCTGCAGTTTACTGTCCCAGACAGCGTAAAGACGGAAACTCTTCCCCGCGACGTGCATCACTTTCCTCGTTAATGCGTGATTTTGTGGCTGTTATTTCAGTAGTTTAATTTATATTTAATTACTGTTTCACTTCATCACTAAGGGCTTTCAAAAAAAAATCGATCACAGTGGCTGGCCAGTCCACATTCCCCAGTGACACGGCCTGTTGTTCAACTGTAATGGATCAGTGTTTAAGGTCGTTAATGCAAACATCTGTGGAATGCATGCGAAAACACAATTAGTCTTAATTATGTTGCCTTCGCTTCAGAGCGCCGTCAGCGGTACGGCGCACCCGTCCGCTCACTCGCACGCCAGTCCGCCGCACATCTCATCGTCTGCAGCCACATCTTTTAATGCTTTTCATTGCTCCCCACCGTGGCTGACGTGTCTGCAGCTACTAAATGGCAGTCCAAAAACATCCATCCATCTTCTAGTCCATTATCCCGAGCAGGGTCAGGGTGGGTGGAGTGGGGGGGTATTGCTGGAACCTATCCCAGGTACCGTGGGGCGCAGGACTGGGGTGCAGCCTAAGAGCGAAACGAGCGAGACAACAACAAAAAAAAAAACAGAAAAGCCATCGGTGCCATTGATCGGCGTGTCTGAAATGAAGGATTGTGTAACGAAATTACCGAGGCTTGGAAGGCAAAAATGTACAAAAGAGAGACGGGGATAAAAAAATGTGTGGGTGGGTGGGGGACGGGGGGGATGAAGATAAATTCATGTGAGCCGATGGGGAGGCTGATGGGCCTCAGGCTGCGTACTCATAATAGCGATAAATCTGTGAGCCGACCCTGAGCCTCGGGTCCTGGCGCTGCATGAAGGAGCCTCCGCTGCTTAGGGGGCCGTGGAGGCCTAATGCGGGTCATGTGGAGAGGAGTCAGGAGTGCTGTGTAGGAGGCCACGCCCCCACCCCCAGTGTGTTTGTGGCTTTCCACTCGCCTGGGCCTGCGGAGGCCCCTTTTACCTGCTTTCGCCTGTCCTACCCAGGACCGGGAGGGCCTCCAGTTCGAGCAGCTGGGCACTGGCTGGACACCCCCATTGAAATAAGCTGAGGCTCCAGCGTATTGGTGGTCTGCACCCGGGCAGGATCCCAGCTGCACTCTCAGGCCTGTGGTTCCCTGAACAATTCCTGGGTCTCTCACATGCACCGCCCGCCACCGTTTTCGCGCAGAATGGGCTTTGCGGGCGATTCCGAAGGATTTCACGTTTCCCGGATTATTAGGTTAAATGTTATCCGCGCGGCTTTGCCCGTCACTTGTGTGCAGCGCGAGGAGTTCTACGGCGGGGGGAGCTTTCCTGGAAAGCGCCACAGTCGTTTGTCGTTAATAGCGCGTGGAATCTGTTAACGTTTCACAATGGCTCACGCTTTATCAGGGCCGATCTCGCTTCTGCTCTCCACCTTTATGGCCGCTCGGAGAGCTTTCCCACCCTGCGCCGTGAGCTAAGACTTTCTGGTCCATGGCCAAGGGGCTGGGTGGTGACTCTTGCTGTCTTCAACAGCCATGTGGTCCTGCATGTCACCCATATGTCCCCCAAAGTGTTTGTTGTATTGACCAGCAGAGCAAGCGGATATAACTCTGACCGGAAAGGAAATCACTGATCGGAACTAGACTCAAACTCCGTCCCCTGCTGTCAGTTTCGCTTGACTCTGTTATCGATTGATGTGTTTCTAACTTTGATCCCCCTGTTTATCACGGGGCTTAACCTGGATCGTTTGCCTCCATAGCTCATTCGCCGGCTCCCTGCTGCATAAACCTTGGAAAACCCTCCTTTTTCCTTGATTAGAAAGACCTTTAGCCCAGGCTTGTCAGGGCAGGACATTCCTGCTGTCCGGGGGAAAGGGGAGCCACGGTGGAGAAAACAGGGGGAGCCGGAGAAGGAAGAAAAGCACGGATGGAATGATTATTGATTGCAGGTGGGGGAAACTGTCATCAGCCCAACCTGGAAAGAGGCAGGGTCAGTGGATGGAATCTTGCCCTGAGATAGACCAGGCCCAGCCAGCGAGGAAGGGCGGATTAGCAGGTGAAGGTGGGGGTGCAGAGGTGCGGTTACAGGGGTGATGGCGTGGTAGGGGTAGAGGGGGGGCCAGCATGCGGAGAGTGCTCAGAGAAGAGAGGAAGGGGGGTTTTTAAGAGGATGGCTGTAGATAACGACCTTGGAGATCCGTTTATCCTACAGATGTCAACGGAAATCCATCTTACGAGCTGAACAAGCTTCTGCATCTTATCATAGTTTACATGCAGTTGGTAGATATGAGATTCAAGCATTATTGTTTTATGCAGAGGTAAAATTGCATATGAAAGTTTAGACCTGTTAATTATGATCTGGCTTGTTCATGCGATTGATCTCGCATCCTTTTATGGGGTGCAATTAAAATTACTTTTATTATTCATGTTCGAAATATTCTCTGTGATGACTGGCGTGCCAGACAGCATCCTGTTGACATATATTGTCAGGAAAACGCAGACAGGAACCAACCGGCAGAGAGGAGGCTGAGACCTTTTTACATAGCAAGCGAAGCCTCCAAATATAATTTCAGTGATGATGGAGAGCGAGAGAGAGAGAGCGCAAAGTGATTATACATTCCGGTTTATGCTGCCAAGCTGCTTAAAGGAGGCAGGGCATTGGAAGTCAATAACTATCAATTACGCAGAGACGTTAACTCAAAACAGATGCGAGCATCCAGACCTCTCCTGTTCACTCACAGACAGGCAATTAGTCAAAGTGTTGTATGAGATTAACAGGGAACAGACAGGGGTCAATGTTAGCGATAAGCCGTCTGTACTGTGTCAGTGCTGAAAACGAAGGGAAACACAGCTCTCCCTCCTGCAACTTTTAGGAATTATGCTCCCTCATGAAGACAGATATTGAGCTTTAAATTTAGTATAAACCTTGTTCTGGTTTAAATGTTTGCAGCGCTGTAATTATTTACTTTTTTTGTTCCATGACTTGAAGATCTACGAAATGAATGAGATGATTTGTTGTGCCGATGTTCAAGTGGGAATGATGGGATGACCTGTGATTTTCCGCCTGTGCGTGCATCCGTGTGCTCGTTCATTTCAATTTGTGCCGAAGCTGTCTCCGGATTTCCACCAAACGATCCGTCTGAAGGCATTGATTCAGGACATTATCATGCTGTTATTCACTGTAGTCCGTTGCTGTTACCTCAGAATTATGGGGTTTTGACAGCAGCCGGTATTTAATCCTATTATTCCAGATTTTGGTGAATAATGACGTAAACCAGACTGGCCATCTTGTCAGCATCAGCCACTTTCGTCTCTCCTGCTACAACACAGGCATTTATTGGTATGACTTACTGGTGGCAGCGATTTTATTATCACTTTGGTCCAATGATCTGTATTTTCAGTGAGTTTACATTCCACAGCTTCTCCATTGGTTGTACCTAATCGCTAATAACAACCTCCTCCACCAAACAGCCAGTCACGAGGCTGTAACTGAAAACATACAGCATACAGACAGGGTCAGGAGGTTCACTTACTGTCAGGGGAGGTTCTGGGATTTTGTTCATACAGAGGGGACAACCTTATCATTAGCTAATGATATGCTTTGAATCAACGAGTGACAGAGGAGGGGGTACTCCAGAGGCCAATCACCTTTCAGCTGGGGCCACAGCCCCTGTAGCCCTGCCCCTGCGTATACTCCTGCTGCAACAGCTAAGCTGTGTGTTCTAGTTGATTGTAAATGCAGTGTGATTGTTGATGCCACACATGGCGGTTCCAATATCTCATAAACAGCTGTCCTCCTGGCATTTTCACACACTGCAGTGTGTAGAGTTCACAGAGAATTGTGCAGTAAACTAAAAGAAAAGGATGAAGTAAATGGCCTTTCTGCGGATAAAAACACCTTGTTAACGAGTGAGGTCAGTGGTGAATGGCCGAATTCGTTAAAGCTAACAGGAAGGTCACAAAGTGTAAAAATAACAGCTCAGTACCGCAGTAACTTGCAGAAAGGCTTCTCTGAATGCACAACTTATCAACTCTTTAAGCAGTTATGGAGGTAAAGTGGCTCCTTCTTAGTACTGGATACTGTAGATGTAACTGATAATGTGGCCACTGAGTGTTGCAGCCCTGTTCATCTCACATTGACTTGTAGTGGTGGCCACATCACCAGCGTTCAGGTCGTTCACTGCTGTCCAGGCTAATGAGGCACATAAGTTCCGCTTTATTTGACCTGAATCTCTCCCTTTTATATTATGTACTTGTATGCAGCAGTGCACTGAGTTGTTGTAGGAGCACGGGAAGAACTTTCCAGACATAATGTTCTTATGTGAAAGTTCTTTTTTTTATTATTCTAGTCCATATGTGACCATACTCTTCTCCTGTTTTGCAGGTATCTGCATCCTGTGTTCCAACCGCTAACTATGAACTGGTGAGTCTGTAATTCCTCCATTAATGTACCTCTAGAGTATTCTGTCCTTCTAAAGTACAAACAGATTGAATATTTCTTGTAAACCCTATCATTATTGTTTTGAGTAAAAATTTGTTTTTTGGAAGAGTAGCTTATGAGTGTGCACAGGTCTTGATGCAAGTTACCTCCATCATTTCAATGGAAGGATCTTGGGAAATGCAGTGTTTATATCAGGTTTCCAGTCCTGGAGGGCTATAATCCAGCACAGTTTGTAGATTTCCCTGTTAAAACACTCCTACTAAACCTGGTAATTAGCTGATTAAGATAATTTGAGCTTGGAAATTTACAAACTTTGTTGGATTCTGGCCCTCAAAGACCGGAATTGAATGGCTCTGGCTTAAATGCAGGCATTCTGTTTACATGCGGCCTTCGGCATTGAGCTGTTGAGAGAGGGCCTCGTGTGTTTACAAGGGTCACAGAAAGAACTTCCTTGGGAAACTGAACTTGCCCAGTCCCAATGCACTGAAAATGCCCAATGGGAAACTGAGGCATTCATGTCTTTTTTGGTTTTAGCTGTCGATGTACTGGATTGACTATAAAAGGTTATCTTTGAGAAGTGTATTCTGGGAATTTGCTTTGTTTTTTTTCTGCTAAAGAGATTATTATTTTGAACAGTTACCTTTATAGAGTTCTTGTTCTTTATAAATGTGCTTTCTGCTTTCTGGTAGTTGGCTGCCAATATTTATAACCGGGCTGTGATGGTGGGCGGGTGGGGGGTTTGGTGAAATATTTTTGGTCAGATATCCTCCAGGGCTGTCACATCCCACCGCGTTCCAGAAGAGGGATCTAAAGAGATTCTAATCAAGCAGATTACTGGTGATTTCCCACTTAAACTGACGAGCTCAGCTATAAAACATACTTCTGTGTTATTTTATGAACTGTAAATTGGGGAAAATGTGGGGAAATTGGGGAAAAGTTCCAGAATCATTTAGTAACTGTGGAGCTGGGGAAGTATTTTGAGTTTAATTATATTCAGTGATGCATTCATAAATTTTATTACATCTACGTGCATAAGCCAGCAGGAAAAGAAGATTTCCAAAGCTCACTCAGTCCACAGAATGTTGTAGCTTAGTGAGTTTTTGAAATTCACTGACGCTTCTTCATTAGATTACATAAGGACTCAGTGAGTCTTGATTCCCGATACTGTACCATATAATGAGGGAGCTTGACTTTAGATCATGAGCAATCTCACCTGAGAAAGAACAAAAAAAAAAAAACCCACAGAGCGAGTTTTGGAAATTTGCTATTAAAATAATGCATGTAATTAAAGTATTAAAAAATGTTTCCAAAACGTAATATTTGCTTGATATTCCATGCAGGCTGTTTGCTTCTCATCAGTCTGGGAGTGTCTGAGCGATGACTCCTAAGTAGTGTTTCCCAGTCCGGTCCTCTGGTGCTCGTAGACAGTCCAAATTTTTGCTCAGAAATGTGGGCTATCTAGCAAGGACTCGGGATGGAGCGAAGACGTGGACTGTCAGTGGGACCATGAGGACTGGGTTGGGGGACTGAGCTCCTTTTGGGGTATTTCAGGTTCATTCTGTTAGGGTGATGGATTACCAACATCCTGAATGTCTTTTCCACTAATGCATCCCCATTTCTCCCCGCCTCGCCCATCAAAGGTCTCTGGGATTCTGTCCTGCAGCCATTATGTACCGACTGTAAACCCCCCCCCCCATGTCACTAGGGGCAGTTAATCAGGCTGAAATGGAAAGCGTGAGGCTGTGGGCACATTCAGTTCATTGAAAACTGGTTCAAGGTCCTAATCATATTCATACTGTAGGTATGCTGTTTGTGCTTGAGGAAGAGGGTAGTAATTAAGGCCCGGGGATTGTAGAGCAGGGAGGGCCTCCACACTTTGGGTGAATTCGCCGGCTCTTGGGCTGAGGGAGGAGCCTGTGATTTACACCACCTGGAGAAGGTCGGGATTCAGGGAATGCACGCTGTAAATTATGCTTGTAAATCACACGGTGTTGCATTAGGGAGGTTGGGGGTGTTTGGGCAGTATGCTTGCATGTGTTGGTCTGAGAGTAAGGATTTTCTTTTATGTGTGGGACCTGTATAAACATCTATGTGAAACATGGGGTGCAAAACAGGAGCCACAGCTCTTTCACGATATCTAATGAAAGCGTATTTCTGAATAATTTCTCAGAATTATACGTGGCGGGTTTTAGGCGCTGGGCTGTCATGGTAACTTAGCGGGCAGCTCTGGTCCCTCACCTCCAGAGATAGGGATTGAATCTCGCCTTCATTCTGCTCGTTTGCATGGTCTCCCTCTCCGGCTTCCTCCCTCAGGAAAGATGCCCAATTAGACTAATCGTCATCTCTAAATTGCCCATTGTGTATGAGTGTGTTTATGAGCGTGCTTGGTGATAGACTGGCATCCTGTCCAGGGTGTTGCCCAGCCTCGCGCCCAGTGCATCCTGGGATAGGCTCCAGACCCCCTCTCTTGGAAGGTAAATGGGAGGATGGAGGGGCGGATGGATGAACGGAGGGGTTTTTAGCATCATGGGTTTATAACAAGCTATTCATGATGGATTTGGGCAAAACTCTGGGAAGGAGAAAGTTAATAAACAAACATGACGCACAGGGGCTTCTTTATGGAGCTATCATGCCCTGAGGACTTTGCGGCCCTCTGCTGTTTCCCGTTCTCTTCTTTAAGCCTGTAAGAAATAAGCGGGGTCTTTAATTCCCGTGTTTACTCCGCCGACCTGTACGGGGTCTGATGTTCTACAGAGCTTGCTAGGCTCTCCGTAACTGCGGGCCTCCTTTGCTTCAACAGAAGTGGAGTCTGCTTTGGGATTTGAGAGACCAGAAGCAGAGTTGTGTAGAGGGGAGGGGCCATAGGGGCACTGGCCCTAGCTGAAAGCTAATTGGCCCACGGAGTGCCGCCTCCCCTGTCACTTGCTGATTCAAAACGTATTATTGGTTGGCCTAATTGTATGAATTGTGGCCCCTCACAAAAAAAAATCTCCTCTAACCAGAAGCTGCGTTGTTATTCCCTGTATTCAGATGACAACTTTTAGGCCAGCGAAATGCCAGCTTCTTGTTCTGAGGGTAACTTGACCTTGGGCTGGGTCAGGAACCCAAGGAGCGAGACCTTCTGGGAAAACAACACCAACGGGGCCATTTCAGTTTCATGTTGGCCCCAAGCACGTTGGGCAGAACCGTGTTAGTGGCAGTTTACAGTAGATCAGGTTCTGAGAAGATGAGCTGATTTGCTCCTCTCTCACTTTCTCCTTGTTATATCTACCCATACCTGCAGTGAGAGCCTGGGCCATTTCTCCCCGGTCGTGATGGAACTTACGTCATACCATAGAAAAACGCATCAGGGACTCAAGCCAGGCCCATCACTGCATAATGACTCTAACTGCAGTATCAAGATGGGCAAGGCTGCCTCAATTAGGAAACTGTTTATAGCATCACATAGTTGGGCAATTTGCTTATTGTATTCTGTATATAAGTTAGGGCCAAGAATTCCATTACGGTGTGAGATTTCAATCTCACAACCATGCGCATGCATGTGAACAATATGCAAAATCTTACATCTTAAAAAATAACCCTACTGGCTGTTTATCCCGAGGAAAAAGCAATTGGAAATAGAAGCACTTTTTTTTGTAATAGGCTACTTCCATAACATATTATCTGTTCTTACATGACCTGCTTGTCTCTCCAGGAGTATGTGGGAAAGAACGGGGCTCTGGGGAGTTATGGAATTCTTACGGAACAAATGTTTACTCTTTTTCTCCTATTTACTTTGTATGGCCCCTGAAGCAAAAATAAGTAGGACTTTGGTAGTAACATGGTTTACAGAAAAAAAACAAATAAATTGTGAAAAATATTTGTGCACTCTGTAGTGAAATTTTTATCTCAGTGTATAAATGGGACTTTTTTTTGTATCCAGCCAGCTGATCTAGTTTGGTTTTATGTTAGTCTTCGTACGCAGGAAGTATAAAAACGCATACCAGATCAGAGCGTGGGGAGGTGAGGATGTCAGCGGAATCATCCAGTGTCTCAGCGTCTGTCTGTTTATGTTTGCACGAGTGCTCGTGGGACTTAGTCTCATCCCGGGGGTCGGTGGTTATGTAACAGTGGGTTGGAAAGGGTCCCGTTCAAAGGGTCGCTACTCTCCCGTGTGACATCCTGTGGCCTTTCCGTGAGAACTGGCTGGGGCCGGGGCAGAGTTTACCCATAGAGGAGGTCCCACATCAGCCGTCGCTCTTCCTGATGCTCTTCCAGGCCTCGATAAATGCGACGTCGCTCTAACGTAAATACTGACCCAGAGACGTGGACGGCGAACGCTTCTGAGACGCGCGAAGCCGCTCGTAGCAGACAGCCAGCACCTCTGCTCTGTGCCGTCACGGTAACGGGAGCCCGGTGTGTTTATACATTGTCCTGTTTTCGAAAACCGGCCTGGCCATTGCTGGTTCCGTGATAAATCAGGCTAGCGGCGTGGCCAAGCGACTGCATGGAATACCATTCCTTTTTAGGCGCTGAACCTGGACAATTCTGACAGGAAGCTCAGGTACTCGCTGCCAGCTGGTGGGCTTTTATGTACCCGCAGCTCCTCACAAACACTCACACATACCAGTATGCTGCCTCTCCCAAACACTCACACATACCAGTATGCTGCCTCTCCCAAACACTCACACACACCAGTATGCTCACTTGCGAGCTACTGGTCACAAAACTACCAAGTATACCTTAAATCCTGTATGAGGAATTTTTGGGCTCCTGACATCATGCCGTGTATTCCTTCTGTCAGAACAATGAGTATAAAAAGGCGATAGCTGATTGGGCAAAAATTGTTTTTTTTCCCCCATGCAGTTCCCTGCTTCACCTGCAGGAGGCAGTACAGTGCAGCTGCTCGCAGAGCCTGGTTCCTCTTAATTTCCTCTTCCTCTGTTGTTCAGCGGCACTCTCTACAGAGGCTAGACAGCAGAGGATAACCCAACAGAATTTACGTCAAATATTAACACTATACCTTTTGTATTGTAAAATGATGAAAAATGTAAATGATTTTAAGTATTTAAGTAAGGTTTAAAGAACCAATTATTGCTGCAATTCTCTGCACTTAGAAAACACTTGCAGTCCCTGTTTCAAATTTCATAATATTTTCCATCCGTCTACCAAGTGCTTAGCCAGTAAAGGGTCACAGAGGACCTGGAGCCTATCCCAGGCAGTACAGAACAACAGGCACGCCCTGGGTGGGATGCCAGTCCGTCACAGGGCACGCAAACACATTCCCGCACACACACAATGGAAGACTTAGGAACATCAATTTATCTAGCAGCGGCATGTTTTTGGATTCTGGGAAGAAACTCGAGCACCCAGGGGAACACACCCACTCTGAGCGAGATTTCATGTCGTCTACTTATATATTTTTTATCTTTATTATTTTTTCCGAAGTACAAATATGACACTAGTGATCTCAGTTATGGATTGATGATAAGTCAACTGGGGCTCAACACCAACATTACGGTGTTGAGCCCCAGTAAAAAGACTAGCCAAGTCAAAGCGCCTCTCTGCGGCTGCCAAGCAGCACCGTCGGGTGCTGGTCCAAACGGACTCTTCATAAGGCACATTGCACAACACTGGCGTGTTGCGAACGGAGCAAACAGGCATTGGTACCAAAGAGGGGCCGGAGCTTATCTGAAATGGTAGTTCTCTTAGTCGGCTGTTTCTCCCCTCAGCCCCTGTCCATCTCCTGGCGGAAGTCATCTTGATGTCATGTGGGCAGCAACGTTCCCTCCAATCAGCAAAATTGGGCTGTAAACATCGCCGCTTTGGCTTTGTGAAACATTGCCCTCATGATTGAAGATGACAGTATCCCTGTTTTCTTTATCTCATTCTCATGCTGGATGAGCCCTGCCAGCTAGTGGGTCTTCACCAAAAGAGACGCGCTGCAGTCTCTCCTTAACACCTCCTGCGGCGTGTTCTGCAGGTTCTCGCCCAGTCGTCACATGACTTTTTGCTCTATGACAACAGTCCCGACCCCGATTACTGCCCAGATGCTGTAAGCTGCACCTCTCTGTCTGCCCCGATGGCACCAGATCCAACGTGGGGAAAAGCTTAGATCATCTCTGGGCTCACTGCCTTCCCAGAGCCCCTGCCGAGCTTCTGAAGCTGAAACAGCGCCGTGGGCAGGAGCTGCAGGGATTAGGAAGCATTTACAAATAGACTGCTTCTGTTCTTATGCTTAATTCTGCTTTGTTAACATTAATCTCTGCTGTCCCTGTGTGATACCAAGCCAGGGCCTTAATGCTGAGGTAAATAGAGACATGAGTAAAGTCTTAAGGCAGCTGAAGACCTTATTGTCAGCTCAGATCAATGACACTGACTACAGGCCTGGCTAGAATCATTGCCGTAAATGTGAGTTCACACTGTGGTCTTCCTACGGCTTCAGACTGCAGTCTGGTCCATATAGCCTTCTCAAAGTGCAGCTATATGTGGGTGCCAAATTAATGCTAAGCCAACAAATCAGAGGTTAAAGGTCAATAGGTCAGTGCTTCACTCATGGTAATCCCACTCTCAAAAATATCAGTACCCTAGGCATTGAATACTTGAGACTGTTGACCATCTGGCAGGATGACGGTAAGCTGTGTTCACTCCGTGGTTATCGTTGCTGTTTTGGCAGCTGCAGGATGTTGGATTCCATGCCCCCCCCACCAACACCACAAAAACCAGGCCAAAGACCTTTTTTTTCCCTTCTGAAGCGACGCACAGATAATTAAATAATTTGCATAGATGCGATGACTCACCATGAAAGCCATGACTGATCAGTCCCAGCTGCCAATCACGGGACGGATGCTGCGCTGGTCAGCGGTCGCCTCAGCTATGACAGCCTGCAATTTTCCTCCAGAGTTATTGTGTCCCAGGAAGTTCATAGAAACCTGCTATTGCTGTCTTACTGATTGGGCCTCATGTTTAGTTAAGGGAAATGATTGGAGATTTGTTTATTTGTTTGTTTATTTTTGAAAATTACAAAGCCCATGGTGACTTGTGGACAAAGGGAAAATTTAACTTGCGTCATCCACTATGACAGCCAAGCATCCATCTGAGGGACTGGGAATGGTTTATAGGGCTCTTACGTAAAATAATGAAGGATTTCCTTCCCCTAAATGCACATTTGCCTTGTTTTTTGGTAATATTCTCTTAATATAATTTCTCTGTTTTTAGTGTAATTTTATATTAAGGATTCCGTGGGGGGGGGGGGGGGGGGGGGGGGGGGGGGGGGGGGGGGGGGGGGGGGGGGGGGGGGGGGGGGGGGG
>JABFDZ020000039.1:7893286-7907214 GCA_019775955.2 Pollimyrus isidori
TGTGTCCTGTGATGAACAGCCATTCCATTCTGGGTATCCCCTATATGTGTCCTGTGATGAACAGCCATTCCATTCTGGGTATCCCCTATATGTGTCCTGTGATGAACAGCCATTCCATTCTGGGTATCCCCTGTATGTGTCCTGTGATGAACAGCCATTCCATTCTGGGTATCCCCTATATGTGTCCTGTGATGAACAGCTGTTCCATCCTGGGTATCCCCTGTATGTGTCCTGTGATGAACAGCTGTTCCATCCTGGGTATCTGCTATATGTGTCCTTTGATGAACAGCCATTGCATCCTGGGTATCCCCTGTATGTGTCCTGTGATGAACATCTGTTCCATACTGGGTATCCCCTATATGTGTCCTGTGATGAACAGCCATTCCATCCTGGGTATCCCCTGTATGTGCCCTCTTCTGCCTAAGATAATTACCAGCCCTTCTTACAGAATAAGGGATGTAATGGATAATTCTATCTGCCTGTTATACTGGTAATCGTCCTTTGATGTGGTTTATGTGGTACAGTCTAGTGCGTAAGCAAGTGTGTGTCATTAATATGAATGGGTGGATGTCTTTTTACGTTTTGTGAAGATAATATTGGCAGTTTATATTTCATTAGATCTGTGTTGCGGTTCCTCCTAACTGTGTCTGTTTGATCACAGGGCTCAACGAAATCCTCCAAAATAATGGAGTCCCGACGAAGACCATCACGGTAAATCCTTTAAATTTAATACTTTCTCTGACTTGGTGTTTTTTTTCTGATTGACAGATGGAAACAGGACCTCAGCATTTCATAGATATTTTGTCTTCCTGAACACACAGCTGCACATTCAGCTATATCAAATGTAGGGGGTTGCTTTATCTCCAAGTCCTTATAGGGACTGTCTTAAATTTGTCTTAAACAACGCTGCTGCAGTAATGGTCTTAGGAAAATTAGTTAGAAAATTCTTTGCTTTGAGTGAACTGAAGGTTCTTTGCTTTGAGTGAATCGTGGTTGGTGCTCCGGAAGAGGTCATTTATCCCTCATTATGATGTTATAAACTGAACACTGGAGATGCTGTATAAGACTCAAAACTAAGATAGTGTGCACTGATATTTCTTTGCTGTTATCTGAGGTTTGATTGGATGGGTGGATCGATGGATGATGTCTGGATGGATAGATGGAACTATGGATGGATGGTTGGATGGATGGATGGACAAACAAGTGGATGGATGGATGGAAGGAACCACATTTGCCTTACTGGGTGACTGGGTGATTTGTGCAGGTCGCATTGACTTTGTGGCCTTCAGTCTGTGACTTGGTCGCAGAGCTCCTGAATCCATTTTATCTGGGGTTGCAATAATAATCATGCTTTGCTGTAGCTAATGCAAACCCCCTCAGCTTTGATGTGTGGGTCATGGTTAATATGTACCAAGGAGCAGATGATTCTTATGCTTGTGAGTCAGTATGTTTTCCAGGAAAACATCTGATCAGCAATGGAGTTTCTCAGATGTCTCTGTCTGTCTGTTTGTGATTCATAGTTTCACAAATATAGCTCTATTCATTGGCATTTCTGTGAGACAAATCCACATCTGACATCTGGATATATGCTTATACCTTATGCAAAAATATACTTTTTCATTGACCAAATGATCAGCAAAGTCGCCAAATGTGATTAGAAATATACTTTTTCACAGAGTGGATATGTTTGTCTCACAAGTGACTTATTCCTCTTAAATTGTTTCATTTGGTCTGCTTATTAAAAGTAAAAGTCCCGAATGGAATGCTAAAAATTTCAATGTAGCCTTAAAACAGACACATTTATATTTATTCATCTACTGACTAGTTTCCCTCTTGTTTTTGTGGAAACCAGCCATAAGATTATCATTTTAATGACCTGTGCAGTGCTGAATTTTAGAGGCTCATTAACCTAAAATAGCCCGTAGCGAGTTAACGCTGTTGTGCAGTGCAGAAGTGTGGGATTGTGGACCATATTGACGTGGCTCTAAATGTGTGTGCGTGCACAACACCCAGGTGACATGACTTGTGTGATCTCCTCTTGTCTGATCTACAGCAGCCTGAGCCTGATCCAGGCTATGGAGGAGAACTATGAGGTGGACCTGGTCTACATCACCGAGCGCATCATCTCTGTGTCCTTCCCCAGCGGTGCCGAGGAGCAGAGCTACAGCGCCAACCTGAAAGAGGTGGCTACCATGCTGAGATCGAAGCATGGAGAGCACTACCTGGTGAGATGATTTCATTCACAAGCAGCGGTGGTGAAATATAAGATAAGATGAGATAAGCTTTATTGATCACTTGGGGAAATTCTGGAATATACTGCAAAAAGATCTTAGAAGGTCTGATTTAGAAGATGATTATTGACGTGACTTATGTCTTCATGCCTTTTGTATTTTTTCTGGAGTGAGTAATCTGGTTTGGCCACAACATTAGGTTTATAGCTCTTCTCTGGGAAATGTTGCTGATGCAAGTGTGTTTTTATCTGTGTGTGTTTGCAGCTCTTCAACCTCAGCGAGAGGAGATTCGACATAAACAAGCTGAACCCGAAGGTCAGCATTCCCTGCTTTGTCATTCAGAACTTTCTGGAATACCCTGGTACCATGGCATTGAGTCCAACTCATGTTCTCCTCGCAGGTTCTGGACTTTGGTTGGCCTGACCACCACGCTCCAGCCCTGGACAAGATCTGCAGCATCTGCAAGGCCATGGACACCTGGCTCAACGCTGACCCCCACAATGTGGTAGTGCTTCACAACAAAGTGAGGAGCTTTTCCTCCCGCTGAGCCATCCGTTTCTCCAAGGGGCTTCGCAAATGCTATTCAGCAGTAGACGGAACAGCTGAAAATCCCGATTCCTCTGTTATAAATATATCTGTTTACATTTGTTTATATCTGTTTAGTTACTAGATGTGTCATGTGATCTGTCTTCTGGGAAAGCCACTGGGAGTTGACAGTGTTGTTGAACATTTCTCGACAGTAGGGGGCGTTCAACAGCTGTAATGTCAATGTTTTGCTTTTAGAACCATCACAGTCTTATCTCAGCACTGTCTGGGAGGGGAATGAGTAAAGGTCGTAGGGTTAGTCAACACCATATGATTCCTCTTAAGAAGGAGAGATGGCCATCTCACAATTTCCAGTGTGAGTCTGTTTTGAACTGAAGATGCCTTGGGTGTGTTCAGCACTACACGGTGGTTAGGACTTGGGGAACTTGTGAGGGAAGGCTTACAAAAGCTTTACCACTTTAAGTACATGTTTCGCATATCTGCGGTGTTCCTAAAGCGCTCTTCCATCTGCCTTCCCATACTGACATTTCGGATCGAGCCTCAAAATTCCGTATGCTATTCAGGCTTGTCTGTTTTCAGGTTAGCTGAGAAAATCCACTGAAGTTTAGCTCTTAGGGAAGATGTAGCGGTTCCCTATCGGTGTACAAGGCAGTGGATAAACGTTGTCGGCTGTCTCCCATCCTCTATGCTGCAGCTGCTTCTCAGTGTAAAGTAGTCACAGTGTTACCAACCAATTCCTGATTTGTCCATATGAAGACCTTGAACAAAAATCTAACTGATGACAAACTCCAACTCTTGTATGACTGTATAAATCTACTGAAGCACTGTTACTCTGGGTAAGGCTTAATGCAGCATAAATAAAACATACTATTACTGATGTCCAACAAGGAGCAGTAAACAGAATGTTGTCATGGAGACCAGTGTTTTTTTTTCCTTCTTGCCAAAATTTAACTTGATGGGGAAGCAGCATTATAAGATTTTCTTGAATATCTGTCTATTTTAAGATGCTTCCATTCATTGTCTGTTGTTGGGCTTCCAGCTGTGGTACTTGGTGGTAAAATAGTGTCCTATGTTCCAATTTCTGAGGGACTTCTCAGCCCTAGAATGGGTGACAGGATCAGCTGTGCATGACTGTTTGGTTAAAAAAAAGAACATTCTTCATCACTGGATAATGAGTGAATTACCCTGCTTGCATCTGTCTCAGTGAACAGCATAAATTTCTGTCTGATATAAATGTGAAGACCAGAATCCATGCTCACTCTTTTTCTGTTCTGCCTCTCTCTTTCTTTCTAGGGGAATCGTGGGCGGACAGGGGTGGTGGTTGCTGCATACATGCACTACAGCAATATATCAGCCAGGTGAGGGCTTAAAGAGGTGGCCATGGACAGATAGCCATAACGGAAGTCTTAAAGGGATGGCCTCAGGAAAATGACCTCACTTATGAATTTAAATTTAAAAAAGGAATCCTGAAACAAATGATTGACCAAATTATTGACTATTTTTCTCTAGCCGACTTGTTGACGGCAAAGAATTTTATGAATATATAATTTTATTTAGGTAAAATAAATGAGGAGTTTATAAAGAATAGAAAAGAAAAACATGTTTATCTGTGGATGCAGTGCAGACCAGGCCTTGGATAGATTTGCCATGAAGAGGTTTTATGAAGACAAAGTGCTTCCTGTGGGACAGCCATCTCAGAAGAGGTCAGTTTCGTTCCACATCCTGTTTGCCTGTTGGGCGTCTCTCTCCTGTCTTCTTTATGAGTGAAGCCTGTACCATGCTGTTATTGAATGGCTTGTATTCTCTGCCAGAGTGGTTCACCTTGAGATCAATGGCTCGTTTCAGCGATTCATTTCTCCCTCTTTGCCAGACTAAAGGGGGCCTCATTTTCACTCTGTCCTCTTATCTCCAAACGAGAGCTAATTGATATAGCAGAGTAGAATGACTTCCACGAAAACCTTAGTGGAATTTCACAAGGCTCCACAGTATCTCTGAACCACGGTAGTCCCAAGGTTCGATATCTAATCCTGATCCTCTTCTTCTAATACCTTTTCACATTATGCACTATAATTAAAAGTTAATCCCATTACTGGGACACAGCATCCTCTGTAATGCTACACGGAACAGTCCAGAAAGATGTGAAATCCTCAACAGTATAGTATCAGGTATCTAGGCGAGAAAAAAAAATCTTCTTTGAAAGGAAAAATGCTTCCTAGAACATCTAATGAACAATGATGAAGACGGACGTGCCGAAGGCCCTCTTTTGTGCTCACTGATGCTCTTTTTTTCCTGCTCCTTTTTATTGTTTACGAAAATTGAGAGTGAGCGGGGAAAGACAAACCTTAATCTGTCTGCCTGATCCAGCGAGACGCATGGGCTTGCCTATTCTCAAAGCCAGAGCATTTAAGATGGTTCACGAAACCATGTTCGACGTTAGGCATCTGCTCTGCTATTTCCTGACCAGGGTATAATTAGCCAAAAGCTTGTGCCCCCTAGTCTGTAGTTATTACGGGAGGTATGTGTGACATCAGCATAGGGAGAAGCTGATGGCCCCTGCTATACCAGTATAGAATGACCCGTTATCATATTTTTGCATGCCTAAAGGTAGTTGCAGGGCAGCTAAAGTCATTTGAGAAAGTCACAAAGGTTTTCAATAAATATTCATGTTTACGACACTGTGCCTTTAATCAGAAGGTCACCGGTTCAAATTCCAGAGCTGGTACAGGCTCTGAACCCCTTATTGCGCTGGGACCTGTATGACCTTGATTTATTAGTTGTACCATGCTTTGGAGAAAAGTGCCTGCTAAAAAATTAAATGCAAATATATTTCTGCAATGAGAATAAGAATAATATGGGTAAAGATATAGGCTCATGCGTAGAATGTAAACGTTTGGTATGATCCTTTATGTGGTGTCCAGACTGTGGTCTTTTGGGGAGTGAGGTGGCATGGAATCAGCAGCAGGCTGAGATCCATACGTAGCAGTCGTTTCACACCCCAGAGATGCTGACCATTAAGGCCGTGGACTTATTCCAGTGCTAAATCAGTGCTACGTATAAAGTCATTGCTTACGTTCCACGTTCCTTGGACAGAGATCACAGAGCCGTAGTAAAAAGGGAACTTGTTCCATCGCTCTGTTTGAGAAATAATAAAAGTTCCCCCTGCAACACCTTCAGACTTCCCGTAATCTCCCTGACGATTATATAAGTGTTCCAGAACACTCCCGGTGATCCCCCCCCACCTCACCCCGCCATTCCCCTTTACAGAAGATTTAAAGAGACCATGCAGCTGAGGAACAAGATAAGATAGTATCGTGACTCTGATGATAGCTTGCTGACATACTGTGGTCTCCTTGAGGTGGGATGAGGGCAGAGGAGCGGTAGGGTTGTCGTGGTCGGGGTGAGACCCCTCCTGCCGCCAGCACAGCGGGGGGTCGCTACTCTTGGATGGGAATCCAGCGGTGTTTTTCCATTCGGAGTCGGCCAGGCGTGGAGGTGCGTGACCTTGCGAACACCTGGCAGGGAGGGCAAAGCTAGCAAATCTAACACAGCTAGCGTACAGGTGCTGATAGGTGACCCCATGACGTCCGCTGGACCGCAGCTGTGCCGATACACAGAGGACTCTCAGTTTACACAAGAGGCATGTTCTGGAAAGGAAAACATTTCCAACTGTGCAGATTTAAGCATCTTTTTTTCATTGAATTAATATCAAATAAAAATAGCAGAATTCGCTCATCAGTAAGATAAAAGATTTATGATGTTATTTTAAGATTTTAAGATTTGAATGCATATAAAATATGAACCCACTGTATTTGGGGCCTTATGTCACATGGTACTGGGCTTACTGTATGGCTGCCAAGCAACGCCATTGTCTTCCCCTTTTGCCAGATACGTACAGTACTTCAGCGGCCTGCTGTCCGGACACATCAAGATAAACAACAAGCCCCTGTTCCTGCACCATGTCATCATGCATGGGATACCTAACTTTGAGTCGCAAGGAGGTGAGTGCTACGTCTCTCCTCTTCCTTCCTTTGATTGACGCTGAGTGGGCGTGGCCATAATGTTGATCAGTGCAGGTCAGTTGACTACGGCGTCATCTTCTGAGGGGCAGGCAACATAGAAAATGCCTAATGGCCCTACCCCAGCCCTTGGCCAGAGCTGCCCCTACACCCTCCTTGCGGCAAGCTTCTGTTGCTGGTGCCCTGGGCCCCCCCCCCCCCCTTACCTCTGGGCTGTGAAGTTCTCTGAGATGTGGAGTGCTGGCACCAAATCTTGCCTTCGAACAGCGCTTGGTGTTGGGGGATGGGGGGGGGGGGGGGGGGTTTTTGTGGGTTTTGCATACAACTACCTTAGCTCCCATCCTGGAGGAAACACAAAGGGGCACCATTGCTGGCCTACCAGAGCTGCCTGATTAGAGATGACCCGGCATGTCTGGATGTTGACAAAACAATCATACAGCACAGCTGGCCAGGAAAGCTGCTGTCAAAGCACCCCCAGCTGGTCACCACTGAGTGTTTCTTTGCATCCTGCTCATTCTGCTTGGCTGAGGGCCGTTCCTGGCATGATCAGTCCACCTGTACCTCCTCTCTCTCCGTGTCATTGTTGACATTACTCGTGTTTTCCCCATACCTCCTCCAGGTTGCCGCCCCTTCCTCAAGATCTACCAGGCCATGCAACCCGTCTACACATCTGGGATCTAGTAAGAGAACCTCCAGCCCGCCCCTCCCTTATTTTTCCTTAGATGGCACAGCTCCCTGCACGCTATGTTTATAGGCGTCAAATAATGGCTTCTGGTTTCCCTCAACACCTTCACCTCACACCAAGGGGCATTTAGAATGAGGTGGTCTCACCCTCCCTTTTAGTACACACTAATACACATTCATATGTGCTTTATTTAGTTTTGATGTATTTTACATCCCTCTTACATACTGTAGACTTGTACCGACGTTAGAAATCACAGGGTAGCCGAGTGACCTGCAGACATGTGTTGTTCTTCCAAACTCGCCAGTTTCCCTGCTCCCCAGTGTATTTCTGGAAAGGTCTTGCATACAGAGCTTTTTTTCCCAGAGATTGATGTGCAGGAGAAGGAGAGGTTTCCCTGTGCATGGAAAGTGTGGTGAAAAAAAGGTGGCACCGTTTTGGGTTTCCCGGTTCCCACAAGGGCTGTTACAACATTGCTGGCTTAATGGCCGCAGATGGAATCGGGAACCTGGTTTTATTGTCTGAAATAACATCTTACCTTGTACAAGTCCGGTCTTCTCGTCCAGAGAGAGGAACACCCTCGTCATCCTCCTCCACTGTTTCACCGCTAATGCTGCCATGCTAAATGGCCACAATGCGCGGGCTTAGCTGGGCCGGGGCTTGTGGCCCCACCTGGTTGGCCCGTCACAGCGTTCCTGCCTCTGTGCCTCATTAAGAGATTAGCTGCCGATTATCTGCTCTCCCACGGGAATGCGCTCAGCTGTGCTGTCATGGACAGGTCTTTCACAAGCATTGGAGTGTCATACCTGCTAATCAGCTCCGCTTCCAGCAGAAATAAGTGACGGCTGCCACTGGGGGCCGGATACTCATTTGCCAAATGCTCCCTCATTCCTCTGATGTTGCGAAAAGCAACACCTTTTCTGATCACAGAGGGGTTCAGATAAACACCTTTGGTAAGAGCAGCTAGTCTGGTATTTGTTCTCATAGCTATGCTAGCCATGAATGGCAGTCATTGGCTTTGTGGAATAATACTCAGAGCATTACAAAGGAAACCACAGCTGACACCTTGCTTTTATTAAAGCAGACTCATTTCCTCTATTTTCTATGATTACATCATGCCCAGGGGGGTTGGACCCCCAGAGGTTTTTATCTCCCTATTTGGGAGTTTTTCATTCTTTTCCTCTGTTTTCTTTCTTTCTTTCTTTCTTTCTTTCTTTCTTACCTTTTCCCTGTTCCATGCACCATTTTGTAAAAACAAAACGGTATTTGATTGCCACACACTTGTCAAGTGCTTTGGGGCAAGCCTGTTGTGAAGGGTGATATATAAAAGTAAATTGAATCGCATTGAATCAAGAAAGAAGCCCTCAGCATGTTGCACAGATCTATTTACTGATTAGAGCCCGATGGGGAACATGCCGCATTCCTAATACCCACCTTCGGTGTGAATCCTACAGCAACGTCCAAGGGGACAGTCATACCAGCATCTGCATCACCATCGAGCCAGGCCTGCTGCTCAAGGGCGATATTCTGGTAAGACCACAGGCACCCTTACTGATTTCATTTCTGACTTTGCTCATTTAGATTTAGACAGACATATGACTTCCGAGGAGTCAACTAGGCATGAGTGTAGCTAGGCTGAGCTTCCGGTGAATGCCCAGGTGCAGGTGTAATACAGAAGCAAAAGCTACAGAACATCTACCAAACAAATTAAGAATCTAATAAGACAATTATTCAAATCAGCTGAAACATTGAGAATATTCAGGAGTCATGGAGTGAAGCCTAGAATCACGTAGAATTACCTAGAATGTGACATAGGCTTTGGACTAGACTGGAAGGAACTTTCTATAAAAGTTGACCTATGACCAGAATGTTGAGTTACCCAAGAAAATTCTTTTCGAGTTTCCTCGAATACCGGTCGTCAAGGCCTGGACTCTTCCACCCTGGAGCCCAGATCCAGCGATAGCCATTTGTGGCCAAGTGAGCCAGAGGAAACATTTTATGAGAATTCTTCTAGTGTCCGGCACGAGCACGGTTTCACTGCCGGCGGACACGTGTGTTTGTCCTCTGGTTTCACAACAGGTCATCCGGCAGCACATCTGTGAAATGGGACATATTAAAACTAACGTTTGGAGTAGGGGCACGCCTCACTGAAGCTATCATTAGCACATGATGTCCAGCTCTCAGGAATTCCCCACTAGATAGGGATTAGGAAGCTTCTCCCCTCCGATTGCGTGCAAAACTTACGTAAGACCTATTAGGTTTTTTTTTATAGAAGAGGTGGTCGGTAGCACCAAGAAGCGGATTAGCCATGTCTTGAGATGACGTCATTAATTATGAAAATATGCACGTCATTATTAATGTTTTCAATGTGATATAACTCGAGGGCTACAGTTGTATTATACTTTCAGCAAAGCCAAAGCTAGTCTGTTATTTACTCTGAGCGTATTGGTTTTCGTGGAATGCTTTAAAAGCAAACAATATGGACTAGTCATGCATGACAATAAATCAAGTTTAAATGACTAAGATTATAGCTATAATATCAACAAATGAAAACACGCATTAACCCGCATTGCATGCTTTTTTTTGTGATTCCATGCTGGGCTGCATAAATTGCACCGTTTAATCAACTTTTATTGTCTCTGTCCCATATTATGATGGTATTTTCTGCTCTTCTGAGGGCAGTAAAATTAGAATTTTAAATAGACTTTTGTTGGCTTCTACTAGACTGCACATCTGTAGGTTTAACCTATATCATACTTCATCAGTGTACTGGGCAGCCCAAATGGCTCTTTTTACTATTCTATGATTTGTTTTGTTTTCTGAAAATTGGCTTATTGACTGGGCTTCCTTGCCCCCACCCCCAAAAATCCAATGTGCCCCCTCCTTGAGGGAGCTGTCCGCTGTCACATTCTAGCCAAAAGAAACCACAGGATGTTTGGCTTTTTTCCTCTCTTCCTCAATTTTAGTTAGTTTGTTTTGCTTCCATCTCCATGAATAGAAAACCTGTACATTCCCTGCATCAATCTGCCCTCCCACTGAATTTTGTAATTATAGTTTTTTTTAGTTCAGCCAGTGGAGGGTTTGGGTTTTCTTCATTGGCAAAGGACCACAGAATGTTTTTCTTTAATTCATTATATTGGGGAGGGGGGTACAAGTTGCCCTACAGGGTGCATCTTGTGAGTTACACTGGATAAAATGCAGCAAGGGGTAACTGGATTGGCATGAAGAACAGCGATCCATAAAATGAAGCTTCCCCTCTGTATTGTAAAGCTTTATAGAGCTGCAATTTTCCACCATGAAGTAGCTTGACTACAGTGTGAATGTACAGTGTGAATGCACATTATCCCTGTCCAGACTGCCCCCTCTGCTATATGGGATAGGCTCCAGGCTTACCTGAAAATGTACTGGTTGACAGTGTTGGGCATTTCAGGTCCAGACACTGCAAATCCAGACCAAGATTTTGTTTCTACCTGGACCTGAAATGTCCAAGGTTAAGGGAGGCCTTCTCTTTGTATGCATAAGGCCGTAGCGTGTGCGAAAACAGGCTGGCTGGGTGACATATTACCCGTGGAAGGGAAAGGATATGTATTTATGAGTCTGGTGGCTGCTGCTTTCTTTAGAGGGCATCTGGACATAAGTAAGAGGGTTCAGACACCAGAACAGTAGGCTGGCACGCTAGAGGATACTCTGCCACACAGTGGCCAGGCAACCGAGAGACGTAGGGAGATTTCTCCTTGACCTGCTTTGGATAAGCACTTGTCGCTTCCGGCTAGTGTTTCCCTCCCTGGCATTCTGTTCTTCTCTGCAGCTCAAATGCTACCACAAGCGCTTCCGCAGCCCCACCAGGGATGTCATCTTCCGAGTGCAGTTCCACACCTGCGCTGTGCACGACCTGGGCATTGTCTTCGGCAAGGACGAGCTGGACGAGACCTTCAGAGGTGAGGCTGGGACAATGCCATTAGCATTAGCGTCGACACGGATCGCTAAATGAGACTGGGTCTTTTTCAAAGATGTTTAATGCTCAAAATAACTGGCCGTTTTGTTCTGGAACCCTGTCCAACATTTTGTACTCTGCAAATACCTTGGGGAATTAAATGCATAATCTATATGGAGCTGTAATTTATCCTGGAACAGAGCCACACATGTAGGAGTGAGATCCAGCCGTGGGCTAATGTTTGATAGCTGCATTTTAGCCTTGCTATTTCTGTGTTTTTGATCTCTCTTTTTTTTTCCTGGACCAGATGAGCGATTCCCAGAGTATGGGAAGGTGGAATTTGTTTTCTCCTTTGGGCCGGAGAAAATCCAAGGTACGAGCTGGCAGTGTGTACCTCTGTAATGATGGAAATGAGGCCCAGCCACCTCTGACAACCATTTTGTTTACCCCGCAGGGATGGACCACCTGGAGAATGGACCCAGCGTTTCCGTGGACTACAATACCCAAGACCCGCTCATCCGCTGGGATTCATATGAGAATTTCACCCAGCGCCCTGAGGACAACACAGAGGGTGAGTAACATCACAATGGGTTAATGCAGGGCTGCCAACTGTCACGTGTCTGGCATGACACTAACACGTTCGGACTTTCACGCAAAAAAAACTTACGGAAAATCTATATTATTCCATTATAGACCTAAAAATAGCTACATCAGAACTGTTAGGGTAGTTTGCAAACCCTGTAGACTATTTACAGGGTAATGACACTTTTACATCCATGTAAATGCGTGTGAGTACAGACTTGCCTTGAATTGAAATTCTCTCCAGCCAGCTGACCAAAGTTGGCAACCCTGTTAACGGCTGGATGCTGCTTCCTTTGAGATGATTGTGCATATAGTTGGCTTAAGACATTGAGAAATGAGTTCATCTGTCAGGCTGGTGACTGGCAGTGAGGCTGATTCTGTGTGAGATAATTTTATAAACAGCAGCGATGGCAGTTTCTCAGCGGTGAAGCCATCAATGCCTTGGATGGCTTGGCCAAGAGTGGGATAACCAATATATTTTTCAGAATGAATGTCAGGTGTCCCCTTCTTCACAGGGAACTCTGCTACATGTATAGTCAAGCACCGTATGCATGTGGATGAGAATGGGGGAACATCAGAACATTTATATAATGCATTTATCTATTTAGCAGATGTTTTTATTAAAGCAACATACATTTCACTGGAAATATGTAATACATTTCACTGTATAACATGTATGTGATAAATAAATGTTCTTAAAAACTTAGAATTAATTGTAAGCTAGTCCCGGGAGCAATTGGTGTTAAGGGCCTTGCTCAAGGGGCAAAATGGTAAAACCCCTGTATGATCATAGGATTTGACCCGGCGACCATTCAATCATTGTTGCGGAGTCTTAACCCACAGAGCCAGACACACTCATTATATATGAGCTTATCAGAAGTAGGATGAGGAGTCCCATCTGTGCTCCGACCAAATTATGCCAAGTGTCTGAGCAGAAGACGTGAGAAATATGTCCGTCTCACGGTACTGTCAAAAAACTAGCCGGGGTCGGTGTTATCTAGCTACACCGGTTGTATCCGTGTCGATAAGGGGCAGCTGTCTCGGTCTGACTAATGTCAGTCTGCGTGTGAAAGGGTGATTTCATCTGCGACGCAGCGGAGCGAGTGTTGTTTTCACGTGAGCCTTGTTATTTTTTTTCTTTAACCCCTTGCGTCAGGAAGGTCAGACACTGCCCAGGCCTGAAACAGTTTCCAGAAGCATTACCTCAGACTCGTTCCTCAACGTTAAGATCATACGCCGGGTGACATACCTGTAAATTGCTAGCTGTTAGTCAGCACCACAGTTATTTTTATGTTGGATGATTATTGGCATTGTAACTATGACTTGTTGTATTTAACATGGACAAGGTAGACCCAGGCCTGTGGTTTACAGTAAAGGTGGGGGAACGTGGAGAACTTATGGCGGAGATTGCATTGTCCAACCTCATAATATTCTGAGTGCAGGATGGGTCATATACTGTATGCAGTTTTATGGCAGTTTAATGGTGATCTATCTATCTGTCTGTCTGCCTGCCTGTCTGTCTATCTGTCTGTCTTTTGTCACCCTTTATTCCTCTCCATGCTGCTTATGACTATAGGTGGAATCTAGGGCAGGGGTGGGGAACTTGATCCATAGAGTCTCCACGGATGCGGGTATTTGGGATGACCTCTCAATCAGCCATTGATAAAGCGGTGGTGGGTATTTGGGATGACCTCTCAATCAGCCATTAATAAAGCGGTGGCGGGTATTTGGGATGACCTCTCAATCAGCCATTAATAAAGCGGTGGCGGGTATTTAGGATGACCTCTCAATCAGCCATTAATAAAGCGGTGGCGGGTATTTGGGATGACCTCTCAATCAGCCATTAATGAAGCGGTGGTAGGTATTTGGGATGACCTCTCAATCAGCCATTAATAAAGCGGTGGCGGGTATTTGGGATGACCTCTCAATCAGCCATT
>JABFDZ020000039.1:7907314-7919588 GCA_019775955.2 Pollimyrus isidori
AATAAAGCGCCGGATTTTGCCTCCCGTCCTGGGGAGCCACTGTTATTGGATGATTTAGCTCTCCATGGATCAGGTTCCCTACTCCGGGCTAGTGTTAAAAGTATTTGTAATGCTTTGTGTGTATTAATTTGTAAATTGTCTTGAAATTGCCTTGTATACACAGGGCTAAACCTGTGTGCCTGTAATCACAAGGTCACCAGCCTCAGCATGTCTGTGGGTCCTTGAGCAAGGCCCTTAACAAGGCTACAGGTGGCTGCCCTTCGCGGACAACTTATTCTACAAAGAGCAAGATAAGGGAGGCATAAAGACAATTTCCCCACGGGGATCAATAAAGTATCTATTATTATTATGGATCTTTCTGGTTCTGGACTAGTGTAACCATATGAGGAGTTTTGTTTCCTTTGACATGAAGGCTAAATGCCCCTTAACAGCATATACGGTGGTGATTCTTTATGTGCCCTTTGTATAAGCACATAGGAATTCTTTGGTTTTCAAATATCCCAGCATGCTATCCCACGAGACAGCATGTGAGAGCAACGCTCTACTCAGACTAACTGCAGTGAGGTCATCCCGCCCCTCCTGCGTGGGACTCTAAAGATATCCCACCTGCTTTTGTCCCTTCAGCAGGAAGTTAATGCGTGGGGCAGGTGGTTAAATGTTTATCTCCACCCGCATGCACCAGAGACCTCCAACTTGTCACTGTGACAGTGTTTAGGTCTTGGGGCAGTGTGCAGTGCAAAGTGTAAACAACCGTGACACGTCATGGCTTCCAGGCCCCAGGGGTGAGGAACATCTGGGCTGTGGAGCACAAATGCCGCGTGACATGCTCCTCCACTGGTCACACCCGCTGGTCAGCGGCCGCGCGGTCATTTTTGTCGGGTGTCTCTGGCCTCTCCTCTCAGTGCCGTTTGTTGCCAGTGCTGCATCGGGCCTGTTTGATATTTTTAAAAATGGCTTTTCTTACACTGCCCATCCCTAGCGGTTTGTAGTCTGGCCACTTCATGTAGGTTTCTTCTGCAACTATAGGATTCAACTTGTCCGGCATGAAAAGAGAATAGTGTCATGTAGCTGCTGTGCATGTTGATCAGGGTGGGACGATGACAGGTGAGGATATTTGGGACATTTCCTATCCTCTGCCCCCCTTTACGGGGCGTACTGGGCCATAAAGTGACTCGTCTGCCTGTCAGTCAGGACCTAAATAGCTGCCTCTAAAATAGCTGGGCGTCAGTCTCTGCAGTGGCGACCCGGGGTTGTAAGCGAATCCCCCCCCCATTTTCAGTGCCCCGTGATCAGGCCAGAGGTTTGGGAGGGGGGCTTTTGGGGGTCCCCACGGCTGTCTGGCTCCCAAGTCTGGACGTGCAAAGTGACCTGTAGCCAGTGTGGCGATTTTTCAGAATCCTAACGCTGCTGTGAGATTCAGAAACTGTTTTTATTTTTATTTTGTAATACACAAAGCAGCATGATTTTATAGTAACTGTGACTGCAATTCTTTAAATGTTCAGAAGTCCAGGGGAGTCCATTTGGAAAGATAAAGGATCGACGCTGCCAAAGAAAGATATTTACTTTGGGCAGATTTGAAGGAATACTGTAAAAAGGCATTGATTGGAATTAAGGTTTATTTTTTTGGCAGACTCTTTTATCCAAAGCGTTGTGTAGTTGAGACAGCAGCGTCAGTCAGTCCCTGGAGGAACTGGGGAGTGATGAGGGTGTTGCTCAGGGGTCGGGTGGTGAAATCAGTCCACTCACCCAGGGAATTGTACCAGCAACCATCTGATTACAGGCACACCGTCCTGACTGGCTGTGCCAGAAACACACTATATAACAATGAGTTACTGCAGGGTGGTTCTGATTTGTAGGTGTGATGATGAGCCTCACGGTCTATATAAGATGGAGTGAGTAGACATTCGGTGGTCTGTAGCCCTGCACCGCATCCTTATTTCACAGGTGCTTCTGCTCCATCTCTTATCTCAGCTCCTCCTATAGATCCCCAGAGCTCGACAGCTGCTGCCAAGGTTACATCTTGGGGGAGACCGTAGCCCAGGTGTAGTCAACTCCAGTCCTGGGGGGCCGGAGCCCTGCACATGCTCCTTTAACACACCTGATTCAACTCCTTGTGCTAATTACCACACAGCTCTTGAGCTGAATCATTTATGGTGGAACAGGGAGAGAAC
Source organism: Pollimyrus isidori (assembly GCA_019775955.2). Classification (NCBI taxonomy): domain Eukaryota; kingdom Metazoa; phylum Chordata; class Actinopteri; order Osteoglossiformes; family Mormyridae; genus Pollimyrus; species Pollimyrus isidori. The sequence continues at coordinate 7,909,486 of JABFDZ020000039.1, forward strand.
TACCTAAAATTGACTATCCCTGCCGTAGCCTCTGTGTCGACTGTCATATGAATAGCAGGCTCTCAGCACCATGAACCCCCCCCCCAGCATGGTCTGGTGATGCTGGGATGTCCTGAGGAAGCACCAATCGATCGACTTCATCAAAGTCATCAGAGAATTTGCGTAGAATAAAATTAATTGAAAACATCATGATAATTGATCAAAATTGTCATAGAATGGAAAATCAAGTGTCGACTTTCAATTGGACGAGCTTGGAGGGAGGATAGAGTTTGGCTGGAAGAGTAGTCGGAAAAAGTTTTTCTGAGCCGTTCTTGGAAACTTTACATGCAGACCGCTGCAAGGCTGTGAGGAGGGTTGCAGCGGACCGGGGTAAATGCAGAGGCAGAGTCTGGGAGGGGTGGGGGTCAGGGGTAAAATCAGAGGCACAATCCGGGAGGCAGGAGGCAAGGAGTAAACACAGAGGCAGAGTCCCTGGAGGGAGGCGGACCGGGGTAATAAAAGAGGCAGAATCTGGGAGAGGTGGGGGTCAGGGGCAAACACAGAGGCAGAATCCTGGAGGGAGAGGGGCCGGGGGTAAACGTGGAGGCAGAGTGTGGGAGGGGGGGGCCGGAGGAGCTCTTCAGTGTGCCCAGCAGGGGGCCATGCGACAGCTCAGACGCTCAGCACCGGTTTTTACCGGCGCTCTTCCCATATTTGGCCACGGCACGGCCCGCAGCATTTCTGGAATAGCTGGGAGCGCAGTGCGCGGTGGCAGGGAGAGAGGGGATTAGGAGAGGGGAGGGAATCGCGCCTGGTGCACAGAGGTGGGACCATTGTGCCCAGCGCCTCCAGCCCTTCGCCACTCGGAAGGCTTTCGTGTGTCCTGACGGCAGTCCCAGGAGCTGATGAGACGGTGAGTGAGGCCCGGGCGATCGGCAGGGGGAGTCTGTGGGGCCGGCCACGTCCGCAGACACTGCCAAGGGAGGCTAGCGCCATGCGGAGAGCGGTTACGGAGGAGAGCAAGCGCGCGTCCGCACACATGCACACCGGGACGAGCCGCTGTCACTCCTGAAGTGACGAATGGAGAGAAAAGTGCATTTACTGCGACTGCAGAATGCGAGAAAAAATGAGGTCTGGAGAGAATCTTTATCTTTCTCTGATATGCACTGTAAGCGTATGTATCTGAATATAATTTTTCATGTATAACTGACTATAGAACTAAAAAGGGTTTTATTGAGGAATTAATTTTTGCTTCTAAAATGTGTTTTATGTTTGTTTTATGGAAGTTATTGCCATTTCCACCCGTGATATTTTTTAGCATACAGTTTTTGAAAAGTTGGAATTTGTGATATGCAGCATGTCTGTGCTTTATGATGTTGTCTCAGTGCGGCTCTTTGGATATAACCACTTTGCTGTTTCTGGCTGTCAGCAGTTCTGCCTGGTCCCGAGTTGCAGGTGTGTCAGTAAATGCTGCTGCGTTTATATCACTTCCAAATTCTGCCTGGTCGTTTCCCTTTCACTCTGAATCACACCATTGGAGACAGACTTGTGTCTGGTAGCAGTAGTGCGAGAGCCACACCGATATAAATATTTGCATCTTTATGGGGAAAAAATAAATCTGTGATCAGTGTGAACAGCTGTTGGGGTGGGAGCATCCAGCTGTGCAGGGAGTGATGGCAGCAGGACGCGTGTGTGGGGGCCCCTGATCACCTTTGCTCCTTGTGGTGGCACCTACCAGTTACAGGTGCGGGACGCACTCACATGCCTGGTAGTTTAGCCTTCATTATGTAGCAATGGGGCGTCCAGGGCTTTTCAGGTGCAGAGCTGTTCTGTGTCTCTCTGTGGGAGGCGTTGTGGTCTGACCTTGGCCGCCAAGTCCTCGGGTCGTTCCTCAGCGCCGTTACCAGTGAGCAATGGTGGGAGTGTTCCGGAAGCTTCTCATATCTGTTGCTTTCCTCCTGTGTCATATCAAAGGCTCAGGATGCTATGTTTCTCGGCATGTTGACGGCGAAGGCGGGCTGAAGTTCCCTTTGGGATATCGGAGGTCCTCAGCATCGTCCTCCTTTATGGATGTTGAGTTCACTCCAGTGTTCAGCGACCTAAATGCACTGGCACACAGTTTCAGCCCCATCCAGTCTGACTCCATGGTCCTGGTATGGGCTTGGGACACATCCCTTCAAAGTGTCCCCCTGAGTAATTTAGGTGTGCCCAGAGCTTTCTCCATAAAGCCCTGGCCAACAGTTTGGTCAGAAAACAGAAGACTGGCACTGGCACTGCCAACACTGGGAATCATTGTGCCAGACCATCTCAAGGTTGCTTTAAGACAGGGCTGGCAGTTCTACATGGAGGTCTGAGGTGATGTGACATAGTTGTTCTGGGTGACACGTGACAGCTCAGAAGTCACTGACATGCATTAGTCACTGACACAAATAAGGTGAATACTGGACCCCCCAGGGAGAAGCATTAATCCCAACAACCACATGTATGCAGAAAGATGTGGTGACATGTCGTTTCTGGCATGGTGGTCCAAAGAGGTGACTTAACTGGTGGTGACAAGTTTGTCCCCAAGGACCTGGACTTGGTGTGATGTCATGTGGAACATGAGACTTAATGACTGAGTTTTGCACTTGGTACCATTGCCACATAGGTGTTTCTATGCAGTGGGGAGAATGACCAAGCTCAGCATTGGGTGCGAACCAGTAGGGGGCATTCATATGTTTTATGTTCCGTATTTTTGCCCCTCCCTCCCTTGGACCACCAACTTCTGACCATAATCCTTAAATAGCTCCAAATGGCCATCAGCAGGTGGCCATGGTACTATTTATGAGGCTGATCCGTGTCACCCCTGAGCTGCAAAGTGGGACCTTCACAGCAGCAGCAAAACACTCTGAGATGCGACCACGCCGGACCTCACATGCAGTTTTGAATAGACTGGGACTTTAAGGAGAATCTTGGCATGATGGCACCCTTTCGCCTCCTGAGACATGTGACTAATTTTCCACCTGGCACCAGTGTTTGGAATGTGCCAGGATTCGATGTGGCGTGTTTATACATCATAGTAATAAACACAGGAAAGCCAAACAGAATGTCAATTGTAACTAAAGTAGATCCATCAGAGTGATCCCCCTCCTAGCGGATGTTTGGGAGAACGTCAAGAGAACCAGGCAGAATGGCCAAGACCCCATGCCATGGGCCTAGGTCAGACTGCCAGGGATGAAACCTCAGGCTCTTTTCTTAATTTTCATTTTAGACATGAGGCGCTTTTGATAATGAGGTGGGATTTTTCACACTTATGTTTGTCCAAAGCAAAGTGCATTTTTTTTTGAGAAGATCAGTGTCTGTCTCAGGAACAAAAGGAGGTTAAGGGCCTTGCTCAAGGGCCCAACGGTAAAATCACTCTACCCTGGGATTTAAACAAGCAACTTTCCGATCATAGGCGCAGTGCCCTAGCCCATTCAGCCCCCCCCACACTTTTGAGGAACCATCTAATATGAGGTCTTCTTGTTCTGTTGCTGTTTTCCCACATGCCCCAAGGTACACAGGAGCCGTGTCACACGTGGAGGCGATGAAAGGGCTGACGTCACCCACAGGCCCGAGCCGGACATCCAGCTCGTTATAATAAAATTGGCCTTTTATTTTGTTTTTAAATAGTCCACCGGGGTCGTCCAGTTTCTTTTTTCTCCGTCTCTGCAAATGAAAGAGCCCTCTTCCCAGGCCTGGCTGCATGGGGAGCGGAGGGGCCGGCCCCTTGCGGTTCGGCCCGCTCTGGTTTTGCAGAATGCGCGGAATGACGCGCTACACATCCCTGCCGAGTCCGCACGCCGACCGCAGGCAGCCGGCGCTTCAAACAGGCCGGACCAGGCCTCGCCGCAGCCGGAGTGGCCCGATCACTTTCCCTGAGACATTATGTCACGTCTAATGACACGCTACCCCAGATCAGGACTCGTGTATCAATTCATTGGCAGCGAGTGGCTCAGGAGCAGATACAGGGAGTTAAAGAATGGAGTGTGCTCGTTGAAGGTGGTGTGCATGTTGCGTGAAGGACTGTGGCCAACCCCATGTTATGCACTATCTATAGACTGTTTAGGTCATTTAATCAGTCCACCTGATACCGTAATGACCCACCATTAAACTCCAGGCTATTTATATGACAGTCTGCACCCATTTATCTACTGGAGGCGTCTCATTGGTGGATGGCTGTACCCACCGCTTCCTGATTGGTCACGTGAAACCCGAGCTGCCAAATGACGTGCGTGGGTTGTCTGCATGTTGCAGAAGCACTCCGGAAATTTGGATGACTGCCCTGCCAAAGTAAGGCATTCTGGGAAACCTGAGGTGATTTCTATTATATATTACTTTGCAAGGACTTCCGATGGATACTTTCTGCTCTTGTTTTTATAATCTACTAGCTATAGCATTAAAAAAATGCTTATATATATTTTTTTCAATCTCTCTATTCTATTCATTTTGCAGGTCTGCTCATCTGTGCAAATTTTCCTGACGATGCTTTTACAATGCATTTTTAATTCCATGCATTTAAAAGCTTCCATTAGTCGGAGCAACTTTTGGCTCTTGAACCATGCTGAGTATGGAGCAGAATTGTTTACCTTTGGCATATCTCTGCCAAGTTGAAGCCGTCCAAATCGTGAGTCTTCTCAGACAGACTCTCATACCTTCTTCATCACTCATTACCTCTTTCTCACCTCTCTGCTTGGGCAGGAGCAAGGAACATGTGGTTTCTTCACAGGTGTGCTTGTGCCGTGCCGTATGGTAATAAACATTCCTGACTGCTCTGTTAAATACTGGCCATCGTGACTCATCCTGGGAACAACATGTGGCCCTTGAACATCCCCAGATCCTCACAGTATGCTGTAGTGAGTGTTTTGAACGGGAGGGGGGGAGGACCTTCTGGAATCTCGGGTGGCCATCTAACGGACCTTTTTGATGTCTGTCCTGATTCTGCATGCACAGCAGAGTGGGGGCAGTCGGGGAGCTCCATTTGTGTCTCGCGGGGGGGAGGCTTACTGTTTGTGCCTCATTTGTCCACCACACAAGATTCCCACTCGCAGGACATGAGGGGCCTATTTTCCATTACAGGATGTGCAGTTTCTGTAATTTTCACAACCCTGCACTTCCTGCTCCCTGTTGAGTGCACTGCTGTTTCTTTCCTCCATCATACACACCAGCATTCCTCATCAGGTATGGCGGGGTTTTCGTTCCCAATCAGGTATGGAGGGGATTCCATTGTGGCAGCTTTTCCATTCCCATCAAGTGTGCTGCTGTTTCTCTTCCCCATCAAGTATGACAGTGGTTTTGTTCCTTGTTGGCTATGGCAACATTTCCATTCCCCACTGAGTATGGAAAGTGTTTCTGTTCCCCATTTGGTATGGCAGCATTTTCGTTCCCTGTCAAGTATGGCAGCCTTTTTGTTCCCCATTGGGTATGGTGGCGTTTCCTTTCCCTGATGAATATGTGTGGATTCTGCTTTTTTGTCAGGTACCCTGACATTTTCGTCCCCCATTGAGTATGGCAGGTTTTCCACTCCCCAAAACGTATGGCAGTGTTTCAGTTCTCAATCAGTTATAGCAGCCTTTCTGTTCCTTGTCAGGTATGGCAGTGTGTCTATTCCTACTCGAGTACAGCGGTGTTTCACTTCCCCATCGGGTATGGCAGTGTTCCTCTTCCAGTATGGTGGCATTTCTGTTCCCCATCAGGTACAGCAGCACTGCTGTTTTCCACTGGGTACAGCATTGCTGACATGTTAAGGGAGAGATGCAGTGGGCGCCTGTTACACGAAAGGCTGGGCTTGAGGTTGTGAGGGAAATCAAGCGTAAATATGTATGTTTGATGTTTAAGGAGTCGGCTTGTTTTCTGTAGTGATGGGGCAGAAATAAGCACAGAAACAACTCTGTTATCATATTGCAATATTAACAGGGAAAGTCATCCTGTTGACATCTGCTGTTTTCATATTAAAATTAGAACAAGCACAAGTATATGTGTAATCAACACTTAAAAAGATATTTATTCACTAAGTTGTTATCTCAATCCAGATTTGTAATAGGACATTGTGTGTGTATGAAACCATTTCTATTAGACAGCGGGACGATTTGCTCATTAACTGTGTGAGCTCATTCATTTTATCAGGTCATCAGGATTCTCTGCATTCCAGATGCATTGCAGATGCAAACTGTTGAATTTGGAGAGTGCATCGAACCCTTGGCCTTTTTGTCAGCATCTTTTTCTTCCTTGTAGCCACTGTAATGTCATGCTCTGTCCAGCTAAGCGTGGTCAAAAATGCTTAAATAAACAACATTCTTACCATGGTCCTCTTTGACTTCTGGCCAGCCATTTCCTCATTGCCCTGTAAGATGAGGAGCTAGAACATTCTGTGGCTGACAGAGATGTCCGCTAAATACAAAATGCCACAGAGATATCTGCAGGTGGCCTGTGCTGTCACCAGGATGGCGCTCTGCCAGACCAGTCTGGCCATTCACAGGTGACTCTTTGTGAAGGCGTTTGTCTTGGAAGTGATGGCAGACCACCTCTGATGAGATCTGAGGACAAGGTCAGGCTGAGATCCGGACCATAGTCACTTAAGCTGCAACCACTTGCAAGCCTGGCCTGCAGGTATGAGTGTCGCATTTTACATAAATCTGATTTACCACCCATCACGGATCCTTTTACATTTTACATAAATCAAAATTTGCATATATACATGTTTGTTTGTGTTTCTCCAAGGAAGAACAAATTAAGCCTTTTGAACCTGGGACTGCTGGTCCTCCTGTGTATGAAGCAGTTTACTGGAAATTACCAGTATCATTTTAACCCCTGAGTTTCCTACTACGAATCACAGCATGAATCAGCTGCACTGTTCAACCCTTTTTGATCAGCTGACACCAGAGATCTTCCGTTAAGTATTCATATTACAAGAGTCGCTTATTCCAATTTCAGGATCTGACCACCTATTTAGTTTCAAAGGATGCTTTTCTGGGATGGACATAACACAAAAATAACAGCCTGCTATGACAGACTGATATCTTTTAGGGATCTTTAAAAGTAAAAAAAAATTATCCCCCTTATCGGAGGTGGCCAAAAAACATTCAGCTTTCAGACAGAAGACCAGGATAGCACCTAAATCATGGGATCACCCAGGGGGGGGCTGTTAATGGATTAGCCATCATGTGGGTTTAAGTGGAGGTTATCTGGTTAATCAAACGCTCAGAGGGTATTTAACCTCTGGACTACACCTGTATCAGACTCAAGGAACTTGATGTAAAAGTGTCAGCAAGCCCCCCACCCTCCAGGCTGAGATGGTACTTCCCCCTGGTCCTCTGTTAGCCTGGAAAATGACTTTGGGTTCTGGTTCATTTTCTATTGATCTAGTTGATGCTTTCATCCAAAGAGAAGTATGTTTGAGAAGGCAGGGTCAGCCAGTTCCTGGGGCAGTTGGAGTTAAGGGCCTTGATCTGGGGTCCACCAGTGAAACCACTGTGTCGACCTGGGGTGAGCCAGGGTCCTAACAGTCTGAACCCAACACTGTCCCCGTAACCATGGGTTTATACTGGTGGAAGGGGCTAGCGAAGGGGCAGAGGGGGACGAGGATGTGAGCAGGAATTACTCCATGTGTGGGGGGGTAGCCACAGATAGCTTCTTGTATTCAGGGTAGAAAGTTAATGTGAGTGCAAGTGAAAAAAATGGCTACGAACTTTGATCTGGATGCCAGTCTTCCGAGTGGGCAAAACGTCTGCAGTGTACTACTCGTTTGTGTGAAGTGTGGTGTTAGGAGAGCTCAATTCAGTAGTTTATGATAGATTAATGCTTGTGAAGACTTCTCTCCTGATCCTCCATACTTTACCGTTCCCCTGCACCTTCTTTCCTCTTACACACCTCTCTACCTCCTTCCTCCTGCAGCCCCCCTCCCCCCCCCCCCAGTCTGTCAGCCCCTCATTCTAGTCCAGCCTCTGCATCATTTCCCCACAGCTGGGCGTGTTTTTTCCATTGCACACCCAACCGGGGCCGCCCTGTCTCCTCCCTGCCCCTCCCAGTGGCGCCACCCTTGTATTTATATGCTTGAGGATGAGGGAGGGTGGGGGGTACTGGGAGGCGGAGAATGGAGGGGGGCGGGATGCAATAGGACGCCCCCGCTGCCAGTGATGTCAGTACTGTCAGACGCATAGCTGAGAGGTGACACAGATGAGTCAGAGGGCAGGGGACTCCCAGTGAACGGAGTGGAGTCCCGTCCTCGGCAGGCTAACCCGATCCCTGTGAGGCTCTAGGCCAAACCTGCTCATCCTCCTTGCTTCTCCTGGCTGGCTTTTTTCAAGAACTTTCTGGAAAAAAATCTCACCAACTTTCTGGTGCCAAGGATTACCACGGATCCGCTTGTGGACCAGGTAGGCTTCATGCCATACTCCCTCTGTTATTGATGTAGTTGTGCTGAAGTGTAATGGCCTTGTAAGAAGTGGCCAGGTTGTGCCTGCAGTAGCTGTTTATGCTGTGTGTGGTATTATGGGCAGGTGCTTTATTAATTATCTGTTGCTGTATCATATCATATCTGCCTGTAAGCAGTTGGTTTTTAAAAAAACCCAGAGTAAGGGGATCGGTGTAGGTCCCTAGTGCTGTCATGTGCACACTCCCTGCACACCGAAGGACGAAGCTTAGTGTTGGTAACCTCCAGTGTTGGGGGGTCCTTTGGAACCCCCCAACACCACCCCAACAATCAGAGCTGCTCTTTGCGTGATGATTTTAATAAGTGAGTTCGGGAGATCGCTGGCACTGCGGATCGAGTCCTGGGAGACGACACTGGATGGGGCAACCGCTGCCAAAGCAGAACCAGTGGTGGGAGGGGAGTCAGGAGGGGGGAGAGAAGCTGTCAGAAAGCCTGCCTGCCAGGAAACAAAGTCACTACAGAGCCTTTGAAAAGTGATCCCAGAGCCCATTGCTACTGTCTGTTTGGCTCTGTCGTGTAAGGGCTTGGCTCGGAATGGCCGCGTCGAGCTAGCAGACGGCTGTCTTCGCGCTTAACTTCGGACCGTTGTGCTCTACTCATCTTTTCTTTGCTTTCTTCCCTGTTCTGGTCTCTTTGAAGCCCTGGTCTGTCTAATCACTTATGTGCTACAGGCATTTTTCACCTGCTGCCTGCTGGTGGTGGGGACTGTTCCCAGAATCATGAGAAGAGTAAGGCTAGTTAACAATCAGAACGATATAAAACCAAGCACAAAAACACAACGCTGATTCAGTTGTGAACTTGTGAAAATCAGTCTCACATGAAACAAAAAAAACGCTCAAATTCTTAAGTCTGCTTTATGTTGCTGGCAGTCACAGTTGCATGGGAGAGGAGGGGGATGTAGCAGGGGTCAACCAATCAGGTGATGAGGGGCTGAACCAGCCTTATCTCTGCATTGAAGCGGCGGAATATGATTGGTCAGTGCAACCGCCCACACTGGGTAATGCACAGTTACAGCTCTGTTCCATTTCAGGGGGAGTGCAGAACTTCCTGTCCCAGCTAGAGGCCGCGGCTTTGGGAGTGACCCGAATGTCTACATTCGCCCAGCACTGTGAAGGGCGTTTGTTCCCGCGGAAATGGGGCCAAGCGGTGCCCAAGCATGTCTCACATGGAGGGCGGACGGGACCAACGTGACAGCGGAGCCAGCCGGGCCCCCAGGCGGACACGGGGCCGCATTTCTGGGGGCCTGGGGTCCATGACTGTTATTTTGTTGTGACAGGAGAACAATGAGAGCCATTGTCGGGGGCCGGGGAACTGTAAACATTGTGGGCAGGCTGACCGGTCCTGGAGAGGAGATGGTGGGTTGTGCATGCGTGTGAGTGTGTGCATGAGTGTGTGCGAGTGTGAGATATTGTGCTCTGATTCCAGAGAAGCAGGAAATGCCGTAGACGTTTATTTCGGTGGCCACTTTTCCGTGGCTGACTCACTCTGCTGGCTGGGACACCAGAAGCCTTTTCCTGGTTCAGTCCCATTGGACTTGCAGACTGGGCTGAAGCCCAGAGGATTTGCTGCCTGATGGGGCTGTAAATGAGTGTGGGAGAAGGACATCCAGGTTCCCCTTCCCTTGGCTGCATTGAAATAGGAGGCTGACAGCTGTGACTGTCTGCAGGACATCCAG
>JABFDZ020000039.1:7919688-7962071 GCA_019775955.2 Pollimyrus isidori
GTCCCCCTCCCCCCTCCCCCCCCCCCCCCTGGCTTTCCGCCCCGCGGCCGCTCCCCCCCGGGGGGGGCGGGGGGGCCCCCCCCCCGGCCCGGCGCGGGGGGCCCGCCCCCCAACAGGGGAGATGGCGGTCAACGGAGCCAGAGTCAGCAGAGAGGGCAGAGAGACAGCACATAATGGGCTTGGGGGAAATGCTCTTTGAACAAGAATGTGATGACGTAGCTGTGTGCGGCTTGCGGCTCCTCTGCTCTGACCAGGGAGTACTTACAATGTGAAACCATGTACTGCGTCCAGATCCCAAAGTAAATAAATACGTTATAAAGTTTAAGTTGTCTCTGAACTCTACAGTTGAATAAAACAATTCATCAGCTTCCGTGAAGATAATTTTATGACACAAAATAAACGGCACAACCCCAAATGTTGTTTATGTGTTTGCTGGTTAGGGCCTGGTGCATCCCACAATGCACTGTGGTACAAGGACATGGAGGTTGTTCAGGGCTTTGCTCTGGGTTTCTGCTTTTCAGCATCCAGGAAGCTCCTCTATGGTCCGGTTGTGCTTTGTGTTGTGGGGGGTGCGATTGACTCCTTGGTTGAGATTCGAAAGATCACAAGAGTCTACAAGGCAGACGTTCGGAGTTGTACTGAGAGTTACAGTTGAGGGCTTACTGCGCTGGCACACGTGAGCCAATGAAACTGTTCAACATTGTTCATCTACTGAAATATTCTTTCTCCATCTGGTGTCTCCTCCCCAGACGTTGTTCACACGCAAGGTCCCCTTGACGGCAGCCTCTACGCTAAGGTCCGCAAAAAGGAGTCCCTTGAGGGAGGTGTTACAACCAATGGCCTCCCCCCTGTTGATCACACCCTCCCTGCTACGGACCATACCCTCCCCACTGTTGACCACGCCCTGTCAGTGAGCAGTGACTCAGGAAACTCAACTGCCTCTATCAAAACCGACCGCACAGATGAGCCGGTGCAGCAAGCAACCCCAGTGAGCCAGCCCTCTGCGCAGCCGCTGAGCCCCGAGGAGAAGAAGGGGCTAGACCAGCTTCTAAGTGGCCTCGAGCCCCCTGCCCACCGCCAGGGGTATCTGTCTGCTACCGCTTCTCCCGGAGCTGGGGGAGGAGTGCGGCACCTGGTACCCGCCCAGGTCCATGTGAATGGGCAGAATAACGTGGAGAGGGAGACAGACATCCTTGACGACGACTTGCCCAACAGCCAGGAAGCTAATAGTGTGGACAGCCTGGGAACTTTTTCCTCGTTCGAGGGAAGAGCCACCCCCGCCGAGCTCTACTACCAGCCGGACATGGTGATTAATGGGCAGGACGGCTCTATCCTGGACCGGAGCCTCTCAAACAAATTGCCGCAGGTTTCCATCCACCCCATGCGAAGCTCTTCCTCGATGCAGGAGCGCATCGCAGACGTGGGTCCGGCCCACATCGGCTACGCCAACCAGAATGGCAACATCTATCGCTCTCAGTCTTTTGGTGCCAGCCCTGGAGCAGAACCGACCCCAAAAGCGATGCCCCGGGCACCCGCCCGCAGCACCAGCAGCAGGGAAGCAGTGCAGAGAGGCCTAAACGTGTGGCATCAGTACGGTGTGCCAGAGGAGCCGGTGACTGATGGAGCCCGCTTCAGCCCCGGCATGCAGACTCACAGCCTGCCCGAGTTTCCCAACGTAGCCTCACAGAAGGAGATTGAGCAGTCCATTGAGGCCCTGAACATGCTTATGTTGGACTTGGACCCAGCACTGACCCAGATGCCCAAGTCCTACAGCGCTCCACTGGCTCCTGGAGAGGGCGCGCCGATAACCGTCCAGCCCACTCTTGGCCAGTCCATCCTTCGGCCCTCATACCAGGCTGACTCAGTGTTGCACGGCTACCCCTCTGGGCCTTCTTCTGCTTTCGGGCAAGTGCTCCAGAAGCCCTCGACCATGCAGCCCCGCATGTCCCCAGTGCAGGCCAGCCCAACCCAACCTCCAACCATCTACAACCCACCAAGGCCCATCGCCATGTATCAGCCCGGCCAGACCTTCCCGACGGAATCATCTAGCACTCTTGGCTACAGGCAGCCCAAGCCCACCGCCCCGGTCCACCTGGCGAGCCCTGTCAGCCCAGCCTCTACTGTTGAGCCTTCTAGTAACAGCTTCGGCCAGCTGCAGCTGCGTCCCCTCAACACCTACCCTGCCAACATGGTATCCTACTCCCCAGAGCTCCAGGACCCCTCCATCTTCCTGGGGTCCCAACGGAGCCACAACACCACCCCATCCCCTATAACCAACCCCACACCTGTAAACGACGTCAAGCCCGAGGAGGAGAAGTACAACTTGGAGGGCTTGGTGGCTCATCGCATAGCCGGTAAGCTTGAACCTCTATGCTGTCGCCACTAATTGCTATCAGTTACTTTTGCTAATTTTGATTAATTTTTATATCTTTAGGTTTTTCTTAGATTTTTGTGTGACAAATCTTTCTACACCTATAAGGATTAAACTGCTTATTTCTTATATTTCAGATTAGATTACAATCAAAGAAAATCAAAGCCATAATGTAACATTTTTCCAAAAGGCAGAAAAGCGAAACGCTAAGCGCCATAATTATCTCTGAGATGGCGGCCGGAGTAGATGTAAGCTTTAGAAAGTGGAATAACCCTGTTTCTCTGGCAGTGTGCACTTGCCCAGGTTTCCTTTAGCCGAAGCGAATTAATGGACCCATGTTGCGGTTAACTACTTTCGGTAAAATGCATTGAGGATTTGTAACTTGGATTCATACCTTCGAAAAGCCCTTTATGGAAACCTGGGATTCTAGTGAAGGATACCACACACAAAGCCTTCAGATTTGTCTTAAATTATGCTTTCCCAGAGAGGAGAGGTCAGCATTTCCTGGTTTCTGGTACATTTATAGGCAGATGTGGAATTTTATGGCATAATGTGCTGTATTTTGCATCACTTGGCTGGCGAAGAAGCAGAATTGCTGTGGATACAATAAAGGCATTGTTCCACAGGGCTCTGTATCCTGGCCCTCCCAATCCAGTGGTGGCCGTGTCTGTTGACGCAGTCTGCCCCGTTCAGGACTCCTCACTGAAACCTCTCCTCACAGTTAGTCGCTAGCAGCTCAAAAGCACAATACGAATTGTCCCCACCAAGAAGAAAGAAAATAACGTGAAAATTTAGAGGAGGAGGGCGAAAGTAGCTACGGATTCCAGACGTTAATGAGATACAGAGAAGGCTACTTTGTAGAACTGTGCACACTGGCGTCACCTAGTGGAGAAGCTGGGTAATGACAGACTGATTCTTATTAGGTTCAGAGTTAAGTCCAATGAATGACTTTCCTATTTTTATGGTGCCAAATGTAGTGGACAGAAATAGCGGTGGCAAAGTCCCTGGGACTTTTTTTTCTGTTGGACGGACCAGGGCAGTGCTTGACTATAGACAACTAGCTAGAAGTATAGGCTGAGAGACAAACAGCTGTGGTCTTTCTCCCAATCCCCACTTTATCATAGTTAGCTCTTGACATAATTGATTGTTTCTTGCCTCATAGTTTCTGATAGAGAGCAGACATGTCTGAAGCAGGTTGCATCCTCTCATTGAAGACACCCTCTAATTGGTTTGCATTTTATAGTTCCTTCTCTGTGAAATTGTGACAGTTCAGCACTGATGAGCAGAATAGTCACTCATCTCTGTTAATTTAACACAGAGTAACTGTCTTTTTTCTCCTTTTCTATTTCTGTCTTGTTCTGTTCGTCTTCCTCTCCGGATCACCCCATCCACCTCCTCTCTCATCCAACGCTTTCTTCTCCTCCTCCTGACTCCCACGGCCCCCCCCATCCCTCACCACTGCCGTCCCTCCCTCGCGTCTCGCTCACCCCCCACCGCAGAGTACAACGCACGCCTGCAGGGCATCAATGAGAGTGTGGCCGCCCTGCAGTCCGTCCGTCATCGCTCCCATTCCTTCTCCGGTTTGTTCTGTCCTGCATTCTTCTCCTTCCTCCTCCCTCGTCTCCTGCACCTCCCTTCAAACTCACCATGTTCTGAGTCGTACACAAACCTCACGCATCTCTCCTCTGTCACTGTGGCTAGTTGGTGTAAAACTGGGTGGACATCAATAACCAGTTACTCTGTGATTATCAGTGCTACTAAATTGTGCGATCAATGAGTAACAAGCCTAATTGGTAAATTTGTACACATTTTGCAAGAAAGTAGTCATGTTTGAAGTGTACCTATCTTACATATTGTGGGGTTTTCTTTTCTTCAGCATGGTGAACAGATTCATGTGGCATGGGTTTGCCAGTTTAACAAACAGAGGCACAGAATCTATACAAAAGATGGGCGTTTTGGTTTTAGCATCGGTGAGTTTCACAAGGGCGCAAGAAAAGCGGACGTGGAGTTTGGGGCAATGTAACGAGGTCTGGGCCTTGGGGGGCAAGAGGGACGGTGATAACTTTAGAGCCCTTTTAGGAAATGATAAAGAAGGTTATCCAGAAAAATAGAGCGAATCACAGGCTCTCATTGCTGCTGTGTGTCAGACGGCTTTGGAGAATCTCAACTCTCACTAGGGTTGTGTGGGGCTGGGTGCTGCCTGCGCTGCTTCTCTGCACAATCCCAAAAATGCTGCCTTGCTTTCAGCATCGAGAGGACAAACGATTCTTTCTGAATGTCCCTTCTCAAAATGAACTGCTTCGAAAGAGAAAGACAAAGGGCTTTCAGTGTGGGGCTGCTTTGTGCAGAGCACAGGACTATGTGTGCACTGCCGCTGGGCAGCCACCAGGTATGCGGGCACCGTGCTCTTTCAGACTATTTTCTGATCTGTTTACATGACCGAAAGTACCTGGTTGACCTGTAATATTGTGTACAGTGTCATGGTGACATTTATAAGCGCGATTAGCGGAGCTTTGATGTTCTGGTTCAGTTTTGCAAAAAAGCATTCTTTTTTTTGTCCTCTTGAAAAAGTATGCAGCTATAGGGCTTCCTTAAGTCAGTGATGAAAATTCCCACGCAAAGGAGTTCGCAATGCCACCCTGAAGGCGGGGAATTGTGGGATACCTACTGTACAGTAACCTCAACTAAGACACTTTTAGTAAAGAATTCCGAAATGACAGGGAATGGAATTTCATATGGCCTCTTTGCCCTGTCTGCCTGCCTGTCTGTCTGTCTGTCTGTCTGTCTATCTATCTATCTATCTATCTATCTATTTATGTACGTGTTTTGTTATGTGGTTCCATATTCTTGCTTTGACTATTGCGTTAGAGGGAGAGGGGCAGACTTCAGTGTTGGGATTCTCTGCAACCCCAGATGGAGTCTATTATAACTGCCCGGTCACCAAGGTAACGAGCCTTGTGTTGACATCCACAGCTGTAAATCGGCACGGTCTCTGCACATCTGGCGAGCGTGTTTTATGGCCCCAGTGCAACGGATTGGGGGGGGGGGGGGGGGGGTTGGGGCAAAAAGTTTGACACCAGGAGATGTGGTTTCAGAAGAAATCAGCATAAAAACCCAGTGTCTCATCATTCTTATACAGGCGTGATCAGAAATAGGTTGACAATGTGAGTGAGTGGCATGTGATTCCGGTGAATGATTTTCAGTTCTACTCCTCCATCGACAAGGTCTCACAAAACGCATTTCTGTGTGTTTCTGTCCAGAGGGTAGCGTTATGCCTAAGGGGGCTTTCCGACGCGAAATTCCTCCCCGTTGCTCTCCTCCATCTTAGTCTGGGGCCCCGTGAGGACGCTCCTGCCCGGCCCACTGGGAATTTGGCAGGGTCCGTGCGCTGTTGGACACGGCCATGCCAAAGGCAGGAGGTTTCATGAATATTCCTTGCTATCCATCGCCCGTTTTCCCCACGCCCTGGGACCTGGCTGTGGGTGAGGGGTGTGTGTGTAAACGCAGATGTTTATGTGCGTTGGATATTCTGGGTTTTTTCCCCTTGTCTGTTTATGTGAGCACAGACAGCCTTCGCTGACTAAGTATAATCATTATAAAAGCTGTTTAGCAGACACTTGTATTTGAAGCATTTCAACTCAAACTTCCAGTTTAACCATTATTCAGTAGAAGAGTTTACAGTAAGTGGTTGGGTAGCCGGCCTGTCTGGTCCCTCTGATACTCACAGAATACCTGCAGAATACCTGCTTGTTCACATGCATGGAGGTGAAATGTTCCACTGGTTATAGTGCTAATGAAAAAGTAATAAATAGAATATAAATATTGAGACATATTAACACAACATAAATTGGACATGGCTGATTATGGACTGGGCAAGACTTTCCTTCCGTGGGAAATTCCAGTATTTTTTAGGGTGGCATGCTTTAGATGGGTCAAAGTTTATGTAGAGAGGCCAATCTCATCATTAGCCAATGATATGCTTTTAATTAGTTAGTGACCGGTGGAGGGGGGGGGGGGGCACACCAGTACACAATGGGCTTCAAGTTGAGTCCAGTCCCCCTAGTGGCCCCGCTCCATATATGCTCCTGTTTCCGTCGAATTCGTGGGTGGTGCTGATGTTGCTGCTACATCTGTAATGGCCTGCTAAAGAATGCTGTCTCCTGCCTGTGCCTCCTCTCGGTCTGGCAGGGGTTCGTACCCATGGGCCGGCGGCGGACGAGGCGCCGGGCCCCATACGGCGCCGAACCACCAGCGAGGGACAGTACCAGAATGGCCAGAGTGGAGCACCGGTGGAGAGCAGTGCGATGCGCTCACCTGTGCGATGTGTGTCACCTGAGTTTGCCAACACCATCGCCCTCAACCCTGGGGGGCGGCCCAAGGAGGTAAGGGGGCACTGCTTCACGGTTCCTGGCCTTTCCACTTTTTCACTGCTGTGTTTTCTAAATGCGTTTGTGCCTGCGTGTTTTTTTGCACGTGTGGCCGTGTTCTTTGTGTCTTTCCAGGGACAGATGCACAGTTACAGGGAGGCTTTCGAGGAGGCGGAGTCTCCAGTCAGTCCCAACAGCAGCACCGGCGGTGAGGTTCCTCTTCAAACCCCTGCCTTCCCCGTCTCGCCACAAACCCCTTACTTCAACCTGTGTAAGTTCACTCTTCCTGCAGGGGGAGGGCGCTGTGGAGCTGTTAGTCTTGTAGGCATATGTAACTAGACTTTAAAAGATGATTAGAAACATCCGCACAAAGGAAAAAAAAACCCGCTGTTTTTTTTTTCATTAATTCTGTGACTTCGTAAGTCCTGAATCATCTGAGTAAGTTGTTTGATGCTGGTTTAACATGTGTGTTATATTTCTGCCGTCTGAACAAAAAATGAGCAAAGTAGGATTACGTCACTGATGAAAAGTTTTCACTTTGTATCAGATAAACACCTTTAATCTGTGTATTAATGTACATGGGTGGATATAGCCATGAATGCTGTTTTATGCGTTTGTTGCTGTGTTTACACTCTGCGGTGTTTACTTGTTTTGGGCTAACTGTATCGGTGATGGGTTTTTCTCTGCTTCTCTGATCACATCTCTTGGCTTTATCGGCTGGGACCCCCGGAGGAAAAGTCATAGTGACGACTTGTCTAATAGATCGAGCCGAAGGCAGAGTTTGAATAGGGGTGTTAGAGTGAAGGTGGGAATCCACTTTACCTGCCGTCGGATGACAGCGACTGCTGCCTGCGAGGCTCAGTGTCAGAGCGACAGTGACGTGATTTGGACGCAGTGAGACGCAGCGGTGTTGCGGTTGGAGTGGGGGACTTCAACACCATAACACCATTCCGCTAACCCCGCCCATTATCGCGGGGGTCGGGCATTCCTTGGTTTACATGCCCCCCCTCTTGATAGCCTCCCTGAATCCACATCGTTAACCTTTCGTTATTTGAGGAACGTTAACTCGGCAGCTGCCGACCTCGTAAATCAGTGAGATGCCCCCCTACCAGCACGTCCACACTCGATATTTCTGTAGCTACAGGGAAGTTAGACTTTAGTTCTGTGGTTCCTACTAGCTATTACCTGTATATGAGGTTACCTACTTACCCTCCTCGACCCCCCATCTGCTTCCCAGCACTAATATAAAGTGCCTTGTAAAAGTCTATTACCCCCTAACGACACTGAATTGCCCCCGGTCTTAGAGCCCTGGAGATGGACACGTACCCAGGAGGTGCAGTCATAAGTTTTATTTTGGCCTGAAACAGAATAGCTCCCCTTACGAGGGACTGCTTGTTAAAATGGCTCTAGATTTATACACAGAGACGTGCAGATGGGTGCCAGGCACATTAAATTAATGCATGATGCATCTAATGTTATTTATTCCATTTAAGCCACTGCGTTACCATTATTATTAATGAAGCGATGGCTATTTTTGGTTCTTAATAAAAACTAAACAAATAAAAATGAAAAAAGTGCTCTTAGCACATTAGCAGAATTAAGGGGATTACCTGCATAGAATTGTAGTATTATAAATAGTTCATTTATAAAAAATCAGAATACAAACTTTGTTTCAGTAATGTAAAACAATTGGCATTGGATTCTGCTTAAAAATGAATTTTGTGCCAGGATGTGAACCAATAAGAAGCACTCGGCACTTTGTTTGCTCCGACCCCATGTAAGGAATACGATTAATCTGAGAGTGCAGACAGGGTGGATTACAGGTCACAGGGCCCGCGCTTTTTGTTGCCGCGGTAACGCTATACGCCCAGGTGCGTTTCCCACCTGCTGTCTGCTGGGAAGCCTGAGGGCTCTCGTCCCATCCTCGGAGGCGTATAGCAGGCATGTTGCCATCGCAGTTACATCATCACAGCTCCCCCCTCTTGCAGTGAACTGTGGGAGCTTGTAGTGCGGCCCCTGAATGCTAAACACACGTTTCACAAGGCATTTAGGCTGCATAACAAAGAATTGATTTGGATTCTTTGGTAAGTGGAGGAAGCATGCCACTACCGCACTGTGTTCCCGTGACTACCCGTCCTAACCCACCTGTGCCCCCCCCCACCTCCTTCTGGCATGCAGATGGAAAGTCGACTAACTTATGGCGTGTAGGTCCTCCTCGACTTCATCACTTCACCCATACTCGATATCGCCCTGTTCATTCGTGATTCGTGGTTGCTGACCCCCACGGCTCTGAATGTGGGCTGCTTTCCCATATGTTTTTTCCATATATCAACTTGTCACCACGGCTTCTATTTTGGTCACGTGACAATGACACCTACATCTCTGCTATCCTCCCGGGTAGCAGTCAGAGGGGGAGTGTCATGTGACCCGTCAGCCTATAGGGACAGTATTTCACGCCATTTGCTAAAATCAGCCCTTGCATGATCAAGGTACAGAATGCGTGCTGCTGCCTTGTGTCTTGTGTCTCTGGTGTGTGTCCACGCTCTGCTGATCGCTCACTGTGCAACATGCCCCTCTCTGGCCTTTGGCTTTTAGCAGCTGAGCATCCCTGTGCTGCGTTCTGTGGCATCACCGCTTTGTTCCTTAGGTGGAACATGAAGCGGATGTTCCTGCTCACTGCTCACATCTCAGTGGGATGCCTTGAGGACACACACAGCTATGCCTGTAAAGGCGAGAGGTGCTGATTTTGTGCTGGATGACGGACCCTGTCTTCTCTTTCTCCCCACCTACCAGGTCGTTCCCCCCCAGGTCTGGCTAAGACCCCACTGTCTGCCCTGGGCCTGAAGCCCCACAATCCAGCCGATATCATGCTGCACCAGAGTGGATCAGGTGAGTTCTCAGGCTCATCTTCTGAGGAGACGTTTACGTGTCACAGAGGCCACCAGGCAGCATATGCCATCAAGATCAGGACACGCCGCCCCTCTTATTTATTTCAGTTTTATTGCCATTTTCCCCTTCTGTAATAGTACAGTAAGCTAGTAACTGCTTACAGCCTGAGTGTCACATTTTATATTGTAATTGGTTGGGGTTTATTTTGTTGATGTGGCAAGCAGCTGTCAGTTTAATTTATCATTCAGAGCTCCGCATTCTCCGGTATCTGGGCTTGAATGCCAAACAGCAGACATGAACTAACAGTAAATATCTCTTGAGCTGTAATATGAAAGACGTCTTCCGCCGCCTGGTCTTTAGAGTTGTAAAATGGTGTGTTATCAGCCAGCTACAGCTGCTATTGCTACAGCTCCTCTCGCTACAGCTGGTTTGCATCTGCGGTTTTGCTAAGGTTTCCTTATCAGAGTCAAGCCTCGTTGGCCAATGTCGATACGGGACCTGCTGTCTTTTAGCCACCCTTCCTCCTCTCCTCCTTCAGTGCCCTTCGCTCAGTTTCTCTTTCATCTGTTTCTCTTTCTCTGCTCCCTCTCTCTGTCACCCTTCCTCCCTTTACTGTCTACCCCCTCCCAACATCAGACTCAGAACCTAGCCCTGTAGGTGATGGTGAAGAAGGTAAGAGCACCTCCACGGATGCTGTCCATCGCATTCATCCTCTCCCAACTTCATAAGCACTTTGACAGATGTGTCCCAACCTCTCCTGTAGAGCAGCTTTGCAGTGTCCTCCTCAACCCAGCTCACGTCTTCCCTGTCCATCGATGCATTGAACACTACCCCATGTCACACCTCACGGCCATAATCCTCTGGTGCCCCGTTTAATGTCCAACAAAACGATACATCTCCCCGCTTTTTTCTTGATGACTAAGGGGCCTGGGTAGGAAGGACCTTTCAGGCTCATCTGTCCAGTCAAAGGAGACCATGTCTCGTCTACGAGCAGCTGTAAGAACCCCCTAAAAGGCTAGCTAGCGTGTAGTCCTCCATGCTCTCGCTGTCCGTGAGATTAGACCCCCGTAAAATAGCTCTTTGGGGACGTCTTTCTCTGAATTTGGGGCCGGATAATGTTTACAGATCGCGGGTCATATACTGTCTCAGCCAGCTGAGCAGTAATTTCTGCATTACCGCTCGGATCCAATTAATTTTTACGAGCTGGGGTAAGAATGTTCAACGCAGGGGATATGCTGTGCTTTATAATATGAAACAGAATGAGGAACGACGTAGTGGTATCGGGGAACTTTATGGAAACACGTCTCATGTGAATTTTGTCAAAGGTGAATGAAAACATGACCATAGCATTGAGTGTGAACTCCTCCTGGATTTTGTAGATCATGCCAGTGTGGTGCTCAGGGGTACATAGACTCAGGTGACATCAGCAGCCCTCTGGGGCATCATCTTCTGAACAACCTGGTGCTGGGACTCGGTCTGGGGGACAGGATGGGGGGGTGCTGGGCAGAAACCAGGACAGAAATGAAGTATTCAGATGGTTTTCAGTTATCTAATCCTGATAATTGATATTATGCCAACAAAACGTGGCATCCCAATAAAACGCAAGGAGAACGTTCTGTTTTAGAGAATGTTAATGTCGGCCAGTGGTCAGATTACTAAGCAGTGAAACATTGTTGATTTTTGATTTTTGTTTGTAGAGTACAGTCAAGGTTCCTTATATTAACTATTAAGTTCCTGTACTCTCCTTAGCAAACTGACATGTGGTAATCATTCCTAACCTCAAATAATAAGAATTTAATACATTGTTTGATGCACATTTATTTTTTATTTGGTGTTTGCTGGAATGTTCTGACTGGAGAGAGTTCTCATCTCATCTGCATGTGTGTTGTGTTCTGCCACCCTGTCTTCACCCATGTTGCAGCTGAGGAGCTCAGCTATCCCCTGGTGTTCTATGACACGCCTCCCGCTTTTTTGACGGCCTCCTCTCGGGTGCTTTCCAGAACCTCGGAGCTACGTGGAATCTGTAGCCCGCACTGCGGTTCCTGGAGGGGGAGTAGGGGAGCAGATGGGGTCCCCCATACCACCTGGATATTCCGAAGAAAGCATCTCCAGGCAAATGGCCCCCCAGCACCCCTACAATGCCCCGCTGTCCTCAAGCAGCCCCATTCACAACACTGAGGGGTAAGCTCCTCTTGCAATGTAACCTGGGATTTAATTATTTAATTTTTTTGGATGCGGAGGTCATCTGTGGTTGACTGCCAACATGGGCGTCATTAGGCCCGATCACTCAGGGTTATAGCCCCGAGTATTTTACCCACCCATGCCAATCTTCCTTCAAAAAAAGGTTTTAAAAAGTCAAGCCCCAGGTAAACTTGACTTAGCCCCGGATCTTTTCAATAGCTATTAACTCTCCTGACTGCCATGGTCAAAATGATCATAATGATCAGTGCCAAATGCACGCAAGTTGATTAATTTTGCTACAACTTCACAAGAGGTCTCAATATACCACAGTTATGTGGGAAATTATCCATACACAGCTTCTTTATTTTACAAAATGTCCACCGATTCCATGGTATATTTCCAGCAGTTACAGCGCAGACCCATTTTACCCGTCAGGTCAAGACTTAAGCATGTCCCAGGAGCTGATGATGGGGAATTTAACCCGCACCCCACCCTTCTGCATCCTAGAGAGAGTCTGTTGTCTGGAACGAGAGTTGGCTGTTCTTTCCGTTTGAGAACACATACCAGCCGTATACTCTCATCAACAGGCAGACATAAAAGGATTAACTGAATAAGACAGCGTGAAATCCCCTCTCTTTGAAATTTAAAGCAGAGTTAAATTGCCTTGTTTATCTTTTAGCATTTGAAACTGATTCACCTTTATTTTTTCCTTTCGGAATGTATAGCCTGTTCCTGTCTCATGATTCAAATAACAGTTAGATTCACTCTTTAGAAATTTACTGCATGGATGCATAGGTGTTTGTTAGTTTATGATGTATTTCTGTGATTTTATGACATGGATTTCTTTGTCCATATGTCAGAAGCTTCCCTCTGGCTGACGGCAATTTCCGGATGGGATCCCTCACTCACTCTGCGGGGGATCTTCGCTCCCAGGCCCCCGAAAGCACATACCGCACCCCCACCTCGCCACATATGGTTTCAGGCAATATGAGCTCCCCCTATATGGGTCCCGATTATAATTCATACCAACCAGAAGGTGCCCAAGTGAGCATCATGGGCGTTCACACGGTTCCTGGGAGCCCCAACACCCTGCACCGCACAGTGGCCACCAACACGCCACCCAGCCCAGCCCTGCAGCGCCGAATGGCCAATCAGGGCAGCCCGGCCTTGGGCAGGCGCGCGGCAATGCCCAATGGCGGTGAGCCTGGAGGCAGTCCCGTGCTAGGCCGCCACCCCTCTGTCACCCAGGTGGCCCCAGGCAGCCCGAGCTTCGACCGACACCCGACGCACAGTGGCTACACCACACCGGATGGGAGACACGGCACGCTGTCCCGTCAGAGCAGCTCCTCTGGTCCCCACCCTCCATCCACGCCCTCTTTCCCGGTCTCTCCCGGGGGCTACCAGGAGGGGGCAGGCCTGAAGCAGGGCAGCCCCCTGCCTCAGCCTCAGCTCCCAGAGAAACAGCATGTAGCAGCTGGGGAGAGGCCCAACGGCATCCTTTCCTATGGCACGCTGAATGGGAAGACGTCCTCCCCAGTGTCCAGTGCCGGCAGCACACCCAACACCAGCTTCTCGCACACTCTACCGGACTTTTCCAAGTACTCCATGCATGGTAGGCATGACCACCAGCACTGAACTCTTCCAAACCCAAGCCTGTAAACGAGGTGTAATATTATTTCTTCATTATTATGAACAAAATCAACCATGAAGGTAACTGCGGGGGTTAACGCTTGGGCTGCTATAGGTAGTCTTCACCCCCCCCCCCCTTTCAATTATTGTGGCAGTGTGTGAATCAATGGGCTAGGATTCTGTGCCTGTGACTGGTAGGTCATTGGTTCAAATCCCATGGTCAACAGAATGGTGGTCCTTAACTACAACACCCCAACAGAGTGACTGACCATGCTTTCTTGAAATGTATGTTGATTTGGCTAAATATGTTTGCTAATAAATTAAATGTAAATGTATATAATGCATCATTGAGAATTGTTGGACCCATATTAGATTAGGCCCATATTAGGCCCAGTTTAGTAGTTAACCAGAGAATTTCCAGATTACCCAATGAGGGAATGCAGTATCTCATAGGCTTTTCAAAGGTAGTTCTTTAGGCCCTGATAAGGAGCGTGGTTCCCATGCAGCCATGGCCAGGACTGAGAAGGGCATGCGAGGATAGGCATGGTCCATTCTTTCTTAATCAGCTAATCCCCCAAACCCTGAAGCCAGTCTCAGAGGACTTTTTAAAACAGCATGATTTATTTTCAATTCTTGGCAGATGGAAGCCCAGAAATGAAGCTCAACGTGAAGTTTGTTCAGGACACCTCCAAGTTCTGGTACAAGCCAGACATTTCCCGGGAGCAAGGTGAGAGCCACTCACTGTAATGTATAGTTTATGGTCATTTTCATGGGTTTGTTGGAGGTTTATGATTAAAAAAAGGCATATATTCACCAAGCATGTTGCAGGCACTATTGTCAGTTTGAAACTTAAGTCATCTGTTTCAGTTTATAACCTTCATTGAATGAGATGATGTAGATATCAGTAAACATTAGCACATGTTGCTCATGACATCATACATCACACCGTGTGCCGTTTGATGCTAGTCACAGCTCCGGCTGGGACACATTTCCATGTAAATTCTCCACGCAAATGTGTGTAACGCCCCACATAAATGTAAGATACGGGCTTCCTTTCC
Organism: Pollimyrus isidori; assembly: GCA_019775955.2. NCBI lineage: Eukaryota > Metazoa > Chordata > Actinopteri > Osteoglossiformes > Mormyridae > Pollimyrus > Pollimyrus isidori. Next base: position 7,934,184 of record JABFDZ020000039.1, read on the forward strand.
AAACGCACTTGTCGCGACGATGCCATATGTTTTCTACTATGTTGCCTTCGCTCACTGACAATGGTGAGTCATCAGAGACATCCCACTGCACACAGGCCGAGAGTTGACTGCATGATCCTATATGATCCTATATCTCTTCCTAGTGTCACCCCATTTGCTTATGTTCACGATTTATTCATTTATGTCGCCGTCTGTCATCCCCTGCTGCTTCTAACTGTCAGGGTCTCCAACCTTAATTACTGTGAGAGCTACAAATAAAATACTCTGGTGACCTGGTGGCAGTGGGGGGGAGTGGTGACAGACAAAGTTGTCGACTGTTAATTCTCCTTTCACACCCCCTCTGCCACATGCCATTACAGTGCGGTGCCCCGTTGTCCAAAACAAAAAGATACAAAAATTTTATCCGATTTCTAATAAGTCTTACACAGGATACTCATTGGATCCCTATGGGCTACTAGCGGCTTGCGATTGACGTGCCAGCAACCACTGGTCTAGTATAAAAATAATTTGTTAAATTTATTGTGTGCATACTTGGAAATTGTCCTGAAATTGTCTTGCGTGTTATATTTCATACCAGGGTATAACCAACCAAGATTCTTGGTATGTTTAAAGTACCCAGGCAATAAATATGTTTTTGATTCTCATTCTGACGTTCATTTCCTTTCTTGGTCTCCCCAAAGCCATCAACCTGCTGAAGGACCGGGAGCCCGGGGCATTCATCATTCGGGACAGTCACTCTTTCCGGGGCGCCTATGGCCTGGCTATGAAGGTGGCCTCACCCCCCCCTTCAGTCCAGCAGTGTAAGAAAGGTACAGGGGGGAATGATTCGTACAGAGCCTTACCATTGGACGACCATGTGTCTTGAGTTGGTGAGTGACAAGGGGTGGAGCACTCTGCGCCCAATCAGCTTTGAGCTGAGGCCAGTGCCCCTTTGGCTCCACCCCCAGTCTCATCCCTTACTTGTGCTGCAAAACAAAGCCTGGGTTCTTCTCCGCTGGCTTTGGCTAGGGTGGAGGCGGTTTGGAAGTTTCTGGAACTGCGCCCTGGCATTTCGCTGTCATCTTGTTGCTTATTCAGTGAGTCTTGCTTGTTACTGGTCTCACAGAAATTGCCATTTGACATATTCAGAACAACAGGCCCGGTACATTTCCACAGCAAAAAGCCCTGTAACGCCAAACAGTCCTCCATAGTCAGTGCAGTTTTCCATTTTGGCTTGTCTATTGGAACGTTTGTTTAGGAAAATTCAATCAGACTGCCAAAGTGCATGTGCACTGAACTTACCCCAGGCTAGAACTCACATGTACAATGGCTTAACTGAATTTGGAAAATGCGGTAAAGGCTTTACAGCCTCTGGATTAAAATTCATGTAAATTAAAGTCATTTAGAGGCCACCCGCACAAAACATTCACTGGCGACTTGTCTACAGAGGCACAGTGCTTGTACAGACAAATTCAAAGTAACACTGTGTGCGTTTGTGGGAGGTGGTCGTGGTGGGGGGAGGGTTGGTAATCATTACAAATTTTCAGATGCTGTTATAACCAGAGGTAGAAATTTCAGATCCAGAAAGTACAAATCCAGACCAAGATTTCGTTTCAACCATCCAGTGGAGCATCTCAATGACTATGACTCTTTATGCTCAACTGATTGGTTGAAAGTAAATCATGGTCTGGATTTTTACTTTCTGGACCTGATATTGCCACCGTTGGTTATAAGTTTTTTCGTTTAAAACATCAATTGCCTTTATCCAGGGCGAAGATGTGTTTGCCACATTCTATATCGTCGCACGCATGTCTAGTCTTTCACATCGGAGTACCTAAAAGCATGTTGTAATGTGTTGCGGTTTTTAATTTCTCTCTGTAATTTTCTGCTTCCTTGCAGCTGGTGACAACACCAACGAGCTGGTACGGCACTTCCTGATCGAGACGAGCCCCAAGGGAGTGAAGCTTAAAGGGTGTCCTAATGAGCCCTACTTTGGTGAGCGGGTCCCTGCCACATGGCCCTGCCTGTGGGCCGCATTGCTACACCACTCCCCACACGCCACTACACCTATTCTGTTTGAGAACAGCTGTTCATAATACAACAGATTTGTTTATGCTCTCAGTCATATGACCGTATATGTTTGCTGTGCTGTTCTTAAAGAAACTCACAGTTCTATAAATACTGCACGGGGTCTTCTGAAGCCTGTGTTTCTCCAATATCCTTCCTCTAATTTGATGTGCTCACCACGTCACCACATTACTTGGAGGTCTTGGCCATTCAATCGACAAAGCTGACTTTTACCATCTCATGTATACAATATATATATAGTAAACAAAATCTGTGACATAAGCTTATAAAATATGCTACAGAACATCCTGATATGGAAATTGTTGACCGCACATCTTTGTTAAAGAAGCCCGAGAGTTTAAATAATCAGTTGGTTGACATCTCCCTTAGGCATCTGTTGGGATTAAATAGAAAAGTTTCTGCTCTTCCTCAAAACCCTTGAGAATTGTCTCTATATTTAAAAGAAATTGCATATTCTAAGCTATATTCTGCCAAGTTTTACACTCAGGGCTGTCTGTATGCCAGAACACACATTGCATGGATCTAAACAAGCATTGACAGCAGTTAAAAAATCAGCCTTTGCTTTCGATAATTGCCGCAGGGCTCCAAGCCGCTATTGACTGTAGGAGGTGGCATCCTTCCCTCCCTGTCTGTTTATCCCACAGCCCCCCAAACACGGTCAGACGGTTACACGTTAAGATTTACAGACACGTTCCATCAAAACCAGATCCCAGAGAAGCATTCTGTCCAAACCAGGAGACAGCCTCTTTTGGCTGTTTATGCTACGCACTCTTGTCCATATATAGTGGCGTAAAGTTCCTCTTCTGGCTAATGTTATAAAGCTCTAGCGAATAGGAACGTGTAGCATGAAAGCGTTGGATGCTAAGCCAATGCTACTAACGTCTGTTTTACATTTGCTGTGGGGCTGAGTGCTATCACTAGGGCAGTTTGAGCATGTGAGTCTGGGCTTTTCATAGCGCGAGACAGAGCGGGAGGCTCGCGATGTCTTTTCCCGGAGGCTCCGATGGAATTTTCTAATGTTGCCTCAATGGCCAGTGGTCAATAAAGATAATGATACACCTCTGAAGTACTGATGTTCTCTCATTGTTCCTGTGTGTGTTGAACTGTAGGATGTCTGTCAGCGCTGGTATACCAGCATTTCATCACCCCGTTGGCTCTCCCCTGCACACTGGTCATCCCAACCAGAGGTAAGGTACACACAAGTCCCTCAACTCATAATTTCACTGAGAAAATATGCAGCTAGAATTTCTTGGGTTGTAACCTTAGTTCTAAAGGGTTTTCAAACCGCTGTGATGTGCCACTGTGCTGTTGGGTGAGCCAAGAACACCCAGACACATCCCAAGGACACTGATGTCTGTGGAGACCTCCAGCGGTGCATTCAGACCTCTTTCTGGTTGCTTCTAGATCTTAATGAGGATACTCCAGACTTGGCCACACCCACAAATGTGGCTAATGATCTTCTCAAGCAAGGAGCAGGTAAGGATGGGTTGCCAATTAACCCGCGCTACGAAGGACTGATAGACCCTCAATAGATGGCATGTACCCATAACCAACATACTGAAACACATTTTTATTTCAGGTTCCTACCAGCAAAGCAATTGCACTTATTGTTTTTCACAATATTATGGAAATCTTTTTTAGTTTTTTTAAGTAGTAGATGCATTACTTTTATGAGAAAGATATTAAACAGTATTAATTCATACCACTGTATGAAACGAACATTCTCTTCTTGTTGTTAATTGGTAATTAGATAAAATCTTCTGTAACCCAGTCTTAGAAACTCATTAATCCATTTCCCCCAATTATGTATCATTACAATGTGACTACAGGGCCGAAGGTCCCAGCTGAATCTCATGGTAAATAAAGATTTTTTTTGTGTCTCTGAATCTGTAATCCCCGAATGCGGCACCCTAAGACAGGGACTCTTGCCTGCAACACCTCGTTTTTAATTTTTTTTGCATGAGCACGTTACGTTAACACCAGGCCACAGAATCCCTCTCACCGCTCACCGCGGGCGTGGCTGTGCCGTCTTCTCCTGCCTGTATTTCTGGAACACGGCTGGCTTTCCTAGGAATCTCTCTTTTTCCAAGTGCCTTCCAGGTGGCATGGCGAGAATGTCGCTGCATGGAAGTGCTGATGCATCCCCGATGTTTGACTGTCCCCGGTTGTATTTTATGCTGAATAACCAAACACTGTTGGCTACCAATGTCTGATTGTTTATGAATATACTGCTTAAACTATTTTTTTTCTTTTACATAGAAATGATATGACAGGCATCGAAAAATAGAAAATGCAGATTTTTTTTTTAACTCATTGTAGAGCTAACCGTATATATTACACTACAAAATGTATTGTCATTACAAGGTAACACTTTTGTTAGTGCTTTTGTCGGTTCTGTCTCTAGGACTTCACATGTCCTAGACCTAATGTTGGGGACATTCTGGAACGCATTGATCAATTCCAATTCAAATCAGGAAAAGGAACTGGAGTTGGAATTTAAATCTCCCTGAAATTCAAATTCAATTCCAATTCTGTTACTCATCATTTTCTTCTAAAGCCTACTCCAGATCCATCTCCTGATTTGGATTGGACTTGATGAATGCATTCCAGAATGGCCCCAACCCTGCTGCAAACTAAGTAACACATGCAACCTGGAATATCTTCCGTGCCCCAAAGGGGAAATCATGACATCACCGCTGGCATCCTGGTCTGTGTACCACAGAATGTAATGCCTTGCAGTAGTTGGGAGTCATAGTTGCCTGTCTGGAATCACCTCTTCTCTGACTGGTTTACCTTGGATGGAGAATCTCAGCTGGTCAGGCACATGCAAGGAAACCCAGAATTGCGCATGATGTCCTAACGGGCTGTGGTTCAGGGCCTCCTACCCATTAGCAATGGCAGCTTTTGCTGGCAGCTCCCACCGGTAACCTGCAATCTCTCTCTTTCTTCCCAGCCTGCAATGTTCTCTACATCAACTCTGTGGATATGGAGTCCCTGACCGGCCCCCAAGCTGTGGCCAAAGCCATATCCGAGACCTTGGCGTCCAATCCTCTGCCCGCAGCCACCATTGTGCACTTCAAGGTGTCAGCGCAGGGCATAACCCTCACGGATAACCAGAGGAAGTGAGTGTTGGTGGCAGAGTTCAGGCCCGCAGGTCTCGATTGGTCAGTCGGTCGGTCGTTCGGTTAGTTGGATGGAGAGACAGACCGTTAGGTGTGTCGCACATGAATATTCTGCAAATGTCCGTAAGCAGTTCCGGTCCATGCAGGCAGTTGGTTGTCCCTCCTGCTGTAGGGTGACTCATTGCTCCTCTGTTTGGCCAAGATGAACTGCAGTGGAGACGAGTCATTGTCCAGTACAGCCAGTGGTTTCTCGAGTGTCCTCTGCTCCACCACGGTCTCACCATAATTATGGGTTCCCAGCGGAGAAACCTTGGATTCCATTGACAATGTAGCAAACTGTATCGCTCGTGAAGGACCTATAATCCATCATGTACTGTAGTTTAAAAGAGGAAGTGTAGCAGATGAAATGAAGCAGAGAGGGTTATCAGAGGACTGGTTTCCATGGTCCACACACATTGTGATACTTTTAGCAGTGGTTTGTCTGAATCGTCTGATTGGTTGAACACTGTAATGTGTATTTTTTTTTAAATCAGTGAGCATGTTATAGTGTTATGAACATTGTGAGTTCTCCTGCTGCTTCTCTCATATTTGAGGAAATCAGGAATAGTTCTGACTTTGGCTCCTCCTCACCCTGCGTTACTGACTCAGCCCTCTCCATCCCCCAGGCTGTTCTTCAGACGCCATTATCCTATCAACACCGTCACCTTCTGTGATGTTGACCCCCAGGACAGGAAGTAAGTAGGCTCTCCGGGTAAATATGTGAAAACACTGACTGCTCTATTTATTATTGTTTTATATTTTCTTTACACAAATTCGTTGTAGAGTCAGGGGGTGTCAGAGTGAGTAACTATGTAGCCTCACACCACCAGGGTCAAATCCCACCTCTACTCTGTCTGTGTGGAGTTGGCATGTTTACTCTGTGCTGTGAGTTTATCCCACAGTGCAAACATGTCATGTTAGCCTAAGTGTAGTCTTGAAATTGGCCGTATGTGTGTGTGTGTGTGTGCGGATCCCCACAATGTGATAAATCCCTGTTATTTTGAAGCTGTGGGAACGTTTTTTTGGTCCCTACAGGGGAAATTCAATCTTATAAAAATATTTATTTATAAATTATTTATTTATAAAAATATTTGACTGTAATAAAAAAACTAAAGTGCCAAAAGTTTTCTATTCTAGGTGGTTACGCTTAGTTAAGGTTAGGGCTGGGTCAGGGTTATGGTTGTTATTGTTTGGATTAAGGTTTTGCCATAGAAATGAATGGACAGTCCCCATAAATGTTTGAGTACAAGTGTGTGTGTGTGTGTATGCCTTACAGGGTGTATCCCAGCCTTGTGCTGCCTGCTATTGGCTCCAAAATTCTTATTTAGTATAGGGAGTTGCAGGATGGATGGATGTATAGATGATAGAAACAACGTGTAATGTGTAAACTCTGTTACAGGTGGAACAAAGCAGAAGGTGGCTCAGCAAAGTAAGTTCTTTTCTTGTTGTTTATTCCTTTCTTTCTTTCTTATGCTCTACATTCTCCATTCCTCCATAAACATGGTCGGCACGTGAGGGAGGTCCTCACGGGAACCTCCAGGACTGCATTCCTAACAGCGCCCCCCGGTGTCAGCACTGATCCCAACACAATTGTTAGCAGGGTCACCGACCTGGCATTGTGTGACAGGGGCGCTTCGCTAACTCCACTTGCGCGTTTGCGGCGGCGTGGTTCGGGGACCAGCGCGCATCTCCCGGTGCATCTCGTTTCGCTGTCACGCAAGAGGCCTCTTTGTTCCATCCCCAGTGTTGCCCCTGTGCTACCGTGCATGACGTTCACACAGCATTTAAGCAATGTTGTATTAGCGCAGTTACACGGGCCGCTGCGGCTGGAGCGCCGTGTTCAAAACGGCGAGGCTCACAGTCCAGAGAGCGGGCCTGACACTGGGAAATATAGCCCTGTCAGCGATCAGCAGCGTTTACGGACACAGCTGTTTGTGGGCCTCGACCGATATAGACCCCGAAGCTGTGCTTATATTCTGTTCTTGGTCTATCGACGCGGGACTCGTCAAGACAACAGGGGCACCACTTAATGCGATCATATAAAATGCCGCAGAGGGGGGTTTAATGGCTGTTTCCTCAAACAAAACATCTCCTTTGTAATTATCTTGTGCAAGGGGGGGGGTGGTTGCAGCATTTTTGAGCCTCACGCATTTGTTATAGATCAAGTCGCAGCACGGTTTAAGCACTTGGCACACGCGACGCAGCCAAATATGGCTTCGTGGATAAGGACGCTGTGGACGGAAGGTTGTTGGTTCAAGTCCCAGTGTCTCAAAACAAAGAGATGTATGTTGCTTTGGGTTATCTACATAAATAATAAATAAAAAAATCTCCATAAGTCTGGTCCCGCTATACGACTTGGGGACGTGAGTAAGATGTTGATGTTAACCCTGTCATTCATCTCTCACCTTCTCTTCAGGTTTTTTGGATTTGTGGCCCGCAAACAAGGAAGCACAACGGACAACGTCAGTCACCTTTTCGCCGAGATGGACCCTGACCAGCCCGCCACCGCCATCGTCAGCTTTGTCTCCAAGGTGATGCTTGGCTCACAGAAGCGGTGAACCCCTCGCCCCCCCTTCCCAGCTGCAGTTTGGATTTGTTTGGAGATTCTTGTCATTTTCACATTTATTTCTCAATGTAACATTTCTTCTGTTGTATTGTGTCTTTGTATTTTTTTTTGGAGGGGGAGGGTGGGTTGAAGGAATTGGAGCCGATCCGAGATGGAGACAGAGCAGGTGCAGTGGGGGGGGCGTAGCGGTTGTGTGGTAGTGGGAGGGGGGAGGGTGAGATGCTCTCAGTCTCTCTTGCAGGGTCAATCGAAAAAGAGGGGATACTGATGTGAGTGAACTTCGTGTGAAAAGGGTAAAAAGAAGAGGCCAGATCGTGCAAGGAACACGAGACTGAAATCTACTGGGCTTTCGGATTGATTAACCAAAGACGAGAAAGCATCAAGAAATGTATGCAATAATCAGATGGTTCTGTTGAAATAAGACATTTTGTAAAATAGGAATGTTGAAACAGACGAAGATGAAAGTATGCTTTTTATTTAAGTATTAATGTTTTTTTATCCATCATAAAATTTGCAGCCAAGCTTTCTTGCAAAGAGTAATCCAATACATTTTGCACGTTAGCCTAGTGAGTGGATTAAATGTATGTACTATACGGTCATATCTGGGGTCTGCTGTGGGTTGCAAAGGGCTGTATTGTACAGATTTTTTTGTCCTACATATAATAGACCAAATCTGTAATAGTTACATGCACTGTGGTCCAAGCTTAGCCATTTCATTGGTGATCATTCAAAAATGCCATATCTGGGCTTGATTAGTCAATCCCTGAGCACATAGATTTCAGAAGTGATTTTGGACTGATTGCTCTGGTCTGTGGACGCGGGACCCCTGAATGTACTGCAGTTGTCTGTGGTTTGTGTGCTAGGCTTCACTCTGCTTCTTGGAGGAGGGGGTGGCTCCCCGTATGACAGAAAACCAATGAGAAACACAGTTTCTTCTGGCTCTGCACGCTGATCTGCTCCAACTTACAGCCGTCCACGCTTATCTGATCACACTGGAGGAGCCCAGGACCTGCTGGGGAATTGCACTGTCCTGCATGTTGTAGAACAAAATGTACGCTTGCTGCCTATGTTTCGCGTGATGTACTCATCTCCCTTGTCCGCTTCTAGCCTCATAGCTTTAGCCATGGAGTAAAGGCATCTCTTCCATCGGACAGCTCGAAGAGTAACTGCATGGATTAGCAAAAATCTTGCATTTCAGCCAGATGGTTCTGATTAGGCGACGTAGACGTCATCAGTCCTTGAAGTAGCAACTCCGCCCTTGTAACTCTTTCTTCACCTAGACTAGTGTTTCACTCTAAGCAGCCTTCAGAACCAGGGCTGTGTGGCCGTTGCCTGTTTTCACTGAGTGTTCCATCCGCGTAGGCGGGGCTAACTCTGCTCTCACTACCGGTATAGCTGTAGCGGTGACATCTTTAGAAAGAAGAGTTTGTTACATGCCTGAAGGCCTTACCTTAAACACACATACACGCACACACAGACATTATACTGAAAAAGTAAGCTAATCAAAACAAAAAAACTATATATAAACTACAAAAAGAAAAAAAAAGTATTTATTTTTTGCTATGTTGCTATGTTAACTCATATAAACGTATATTGTATAGTCTACTTAAAGTTTACCTAATGCATTGAAAAAAATACTCTTTATTTTGGCTAAGATCTCAAAGTCAGGGGATTTTGAAAAGCATTTAAATTACAGTAAGGTGTAAAGTGTATCTACGTTCCAGCTTTTCACTCTTTTTACTCATTTACCACAATTTGCTCGCATTATGTTCTCGTAGAATAAGGTCGGCCGTTAGGGTCATAGAATAAAACTATTCCCCGGGTATAAGGATGACCGAATACGCTTTGTGACTTATTCAACAGTTCAAATTAACATCCTGAAGTCGGGTTGCTTTTGTTTCTTCTTCTGTGCTGTCAGGAAGGATTGCAGCATTGGGGGTTTATTTAAGCACTTAAATGTGGTAATATAAACACAGCATACATTGGAGAAAGTATGACATTTTTTAACAATCTGTATATGGTCTTCGGATTCTTGTTTTATTCAAAACTTAACTGGTAAATACTATGTCGTTCAAAATGACACAACGGCGAAGTGAAGCAATCATGTCACTCTACTGCCACCTTGTGTTGCAGTGAAGTACTACTTTTTTTCCAAGAAAGCCATTTAGGTTCTGGGGTTCCCTAGAGATGGGAACACAGAGCGTAAGATAAACGGAACCCTGTAAACAGATTGCCAGATAAGTACTGCAGTGTTTTAACTGTTATTTTACAAATGAACCATTTTTAAAGCCCCTTTGGAAATAGTACACTGTGGCTACATGGTATAATGTCCCCTTACACTACAGAATAGGTTGGACTTAATAGGTGCCATTTGTACAGTGATTATTATTAGGACTTATTGAAAGTGTATTGTCTGAAAGAAAATACACTGTCACTGTGTTGTATTTTTACCCAAGTCACTGAAAGCTGGGATCACATGTTCAATTCAGAGATTCAATTGAGTACAAAGGATGGTAACCAAATTTTTTGTCTGTCACAACTGTCAGAATTGGACCCACATGTAAATACTTTTTTTTTGCCAAAGATTTTAAGTATATATTTGTATTATTCGTTTTAATGTCAAACTAATTTTCTTTTCAACATTTTCTTTCAAGGGAAGATTCTTTTTCTTAAGGGAAAGTAATTGTTATCGGAGCCCATATTAATGCCGTATCACATACTAATTAATTACGTTTGCTGTGTCTCTTCAGTGGGTTTTTATTAGGCCAATTTTACCCCATTAAGATGACGAAAAGCAGTTCTCAGAAGCTGCATTACGTGATCAGCAAAATGAAAACAGAGTCACACTGTGCCAAAAAACATTGTCTGACGACATAGAGTAAGGCAAGAATATGAAGTTAGCATGCTTTAGCTTTGTAGTTACTACAGTATGTGCTTTACATAGCTCTAGAGGCTGTGTAATAGAAAAGTAAGCATTCTGACCACTGAGAGTAGTCCACACAGCTTACAGCAAGACATGTTTCCAATTTCTTGGTCTATCAAGCTAATTATTTCCATAAAAAAAACATAGTGCCCTTACCATTTCAAGCTAAAGTGATTGAGTGATCATGTATGTTGCTCAATAAAAAACAAAAGAAAAAAGGTAATTTTGTAATTAAAATTCATGGGATACTAGAGACAAGACCCCATGTTTGAGTTTACAGGAACATAGTGTAAGGTTTGCCCCGATATCTGCCTGTTTAAAAATAGCTGACTTAGACTGTGTGAATGTGCTACAATGGCTGTACAGATCTTTTGTGTATTTTCATTTGCTTTACAATGTATGGCTTTACTGTTTCTGGAAAAAAAAACACATTAAAAAGCAATACAGATCAGTTATATTAAAACACTGCTGCTTACAATGTGACTTTTTGTTATCTGTGTCCCTGAACCAATGTCTCTCTCACCCATCTTTATTATTATTATTATTATTATTATATATCTGATTGGGTAGCACTGTAGGGTTCCATATCAGGCCCGTACTTTGTGTTGAGCATGTGTGTTCTCCTTATGTCTTATGAATCCCGCCCATGCCGATTCACCTAAGAGGTGAATTGCCCTGTCAAGATTGCCTATACAGGACTGTTTACGTACCTGACCACACTGGGGTGCTCATCCATCTTCTGACCTCTTATCTTGGTCCAGTCAGCTACTGACAGGCTGGAAGCATTCAAACTCAAACGCGGACCCAATACAGAGGACTAATGACAACAACCGGAAATAGCTGATCACATGGAGATTTCAACACGAGGTTATCGAGGGGGTGTGGCACATGGAAGGAGCAGACGATCGGGGCAGTACAGGGGTAATGTTGGGATAAGATCTTTATCGTTTTGGAAGCCATTAATAAGCCATTAAGAAAAAAAATGCTCTTCTTGTTTTGTTCTGTTCATTTTGTGTTTAAATGCTTTAAAGAACATATTTGACTGTATTTTGGGGGGGCCGGGAACCAATTAATTGGTTTTCTATTATTTCTTATGGGAAAAATTCGATTAGAACTCGAACTTTTTAGGATTCAATCCGGAGTCCGGAACGGATTAAGGTCGAGAACCGAGGTACCCCTGTATATATGAAGAACTTTTTTCCAAAGTTGCAGAAATCCATTTTGATAGTTTTCGGGAAAATTACATTTTTTACCTAGACCCACAGATTTTGTTAATATTTAATTTATCCTGTTAAAATGATTTGTTGGCTCAGTCTGAACATGTTGAACAATGATTGTTAAATCAAAAAACAGTATTGATGATTATAAATTCAAAGTTTATTTTATTTATAAGCAGTGAGTTTATTTCAAAACCCCATAAATCCATCAATTTATTTCCAAAAAGTTGATTGTTTACGTATGTTATGTGTGAACATGCAACATATGACATCAAGGACTCATATAAATGAATATAAATCAAATTAAGTGCAAATGCATTACATAAAAAATACATAAATACATAAAAATAGTAACATAAACTAAATAGTACAATGAAACAACTATTGGCAATTTCACGTTTCAATATCGTCCATCACATAAAATAAAAAATCCGGTAACAGCTTCTCGGTTTGACAGAAACCGGTGGCATCGATGCCATCAAAAGGGTTTAAAGCATTCATTTTGAAGAGGACACTAAACAGGATCGCAACAGAACCATGGCCTCAGAGCGCCGCTAAATTCGATTAAGTCGCACGCTCATCGAATTCTGATTGGTCGAGAGGATATATCGCGTTTTGACAAAAAATAGTTACGGCGCTTATTGCGTTTTAGAAAAAAAAACGGCATGTTGCAATACATCTTAAACAAGGAAATATAGCGATTTGGTAGTGCACAGCAAAATGGCATGAAATACTCTTTTTTTTTTAATTTGCCTTTATCGCGTTTTAGAAAATAACTCCAAAATACATAGATGGCAGCAGTGCCCAGAGTCACGTATAAAGAACTCAGTGCCGCCAATGAAAACCATGTACCTACAGCGCCCTCTCAGTAGAACGTATTGCCGACCTCCTCGTCTGGTAATACACCTTTCGTCCACATGGTGTCAGTCTTTGTCTTTCAAAAAAAAACTTGTTTTGCCACGCTAAATGTGGCAAGGTACGGACAACGCATGTATTTTGCCATTTCATCTCTGCCTCTGTATCTCTGCCTGTTTCATGTAGGTGATTCCATGATGTGGATGATTTTGAATCCTTCGGTTGACATAGTTTCTCCCACACATGTACACCAGAGGAAGGCAAACAAAGAGTTCTATACAGTAGAGTTTACACTGTACCGATCGTTGTTTTCCAGGCAGGCATGTATCCTTTAGCCCTGACTGATAGGAGCAGACAATTACGTCCTTGTGTCTGCGAAACGTGAGGCCCTGCTTCTATAAAGGTGGTTTCAAAACGTTTCAACACCACTGCACCCCTTTAATGTCAGTTGCTTTAGGTGCACCTCTTAGTGAGTGATCAGGGTGAGCACTGTACATCTAGGATGCCTTTCACTCAGCAAAATGCATCTCTTGGGCCTTGTCTTGAATGGGAATCATACAGATTCATCATGGAGCATGAATCCCCTATTGAAATGGCTTTTTTTTTTGGGGGGGGGGGGGACGGACGGACATGCCACTGCTAGCTGTAGGCATCCTACTCAGAGTGGGAGGATGCTGAATCATAGCGGTAGGGATTTTTCATCAGCATTGCAAAAAGCAAAACCATTTGGTCTTAATATAGTGCAGTGCAGCCATTATTTTCCTGGGAGGGTGTCGTTTTGTTGTGGATGCCGAATCAGAAAGTGACTCGATTTGGTGGGAATTGCAACTCAACATTGCATGCTGGGTATTTATGGTCAAGAGCATATTAATAAGTGTTCCTGACACATTACGCACATCTATGATGGTCAGTTTTCCCTTTTGTCAGTCATCTTGGCCTCCTGACTGGGATGGAACGTGGAGGCAGACGATGTTGCATCTTTGCATGTGTGACTTGGTGAGCGTGAGCGAGACTCTGTGTGTGAGACTCAGACGTTTATCCCGAGATGGGAAAAAGTGAGTCAGACCTCAGGCCTTCCGCACGACGCCTTCCAAGCCGGCTCCCATGCCCAGCCCTGGCAGCACCCTCTGGATGCCAGTGCTGCACACTTGCTGACTAAAAACACACGCTCCAGGATGTTATTGTAGAGTTCACATGCGTGCCTGGTTTGCATTGCCCAGCCTCTGGGATGTTTTCTTTCTCTCTTCCTTTCATAAATAAGGACGGTAGAATGGTGCAGGAACGGAGCTCAGGAGCAGAGTGTTGGCCATGGCTGAGTGATACCGCTGGCAGGAGTGCCTGCTCTCTGTGTGTCTCAGAGCCTGCATGATGGAACTAGTAAGACATGCATGAACTGTGGAACCTGGACCTTGCAGATGCTCTGAAACATACTATAGTTTGTTTCATAGATATGTGAGGCTCTTGTAATTTATTAAGACCCGGGGATACGTTAAGATTAACTTTATTGATGTGATTCACACAACAGCAAGGCAGGCAAATTGCCGAAAAAAATAGTGCAAAGACAGTACATATATTGCAACAAATTTTGTAAAGTACTTAACATAAACAGAGTATTGCAAATAAGGAGGGGAAAAATAAATATAAGTAGTATCTATTTATAAAATAAAGATATGTGCATATAGATACTTTTACTACAAATGTAATGCCGTGTTTTAATGTCAGTCCTGCAAGTTCATTAATTTCTTAAAAAATTATAACAAAAATAAAGAAAACAAAACTCAAGCAGCTTCTGGCAGGGCTAGGATGTCTGTTAAAATGTTTATATCTGTGTAGAAGGTGCAGGGAAAGGGCTCAGAGGTGACAGCTCTGTGTTTCATGGAGTCTCCTTTCTGACTGGCAAACTGCTTACCATAGTTTTGCCATTCGGTGCATTGACTGATGAGCCTCTCTTGACAGTCGGGTGTGAGCACCTAAGTGCATCCTTCTTGGAGACTTACATCTTATTTACTTAGCAGTCAAACATTTTTTTTGAGAAGGCAGGATCAGCTGATCCCGAGAGCATATGGGGGGTTAAGACCTCGCTCAGGAGCCAACCATTAAATCACTCTGACTGCCTTGGGAATTGAACCGGCAACCCACTGGTCCTTTCCCAAATAGCCATGCATATTTACATTATTATTATTTTTTTTTTTGAAAACTGTGACCTAAGCAACAGAAACACTAATGAGCACATAAACATGCTAGTGCTGATGGTGTGGTGCACGGCAGAGGAGACTGATGGTTTTGTTTGTGATTTGCCTTACAAAGAAGCCTGGCTGTATCTCCGTGCAGGTGCCGGGCATGGGACAAGTCCACCGGCTGTAGTGCACCATGGTGTTTAATCACAGTGCACAGGTTGGAAGGAAGTTTTGTGGCTATCACATGACCAGCACCATTTCTGTGTGCTGATTCAGGGCAAGGCCCAAGCGTCTTAACACCAAAGGCCTTGACTGAGTTTGGGGTTTCTCCACAGTGCAGGCTGCACGACTGGCTGGCCGAAAAGCCCTCTGCTAGACAGCAAGGAGGGTTGAGTGTCACCTGACCTGACGCATTAAACGTTTTAGTTCCGAATAAACATTTAGTGTCAGTGACAGCCGGCCACTGTGACGAACGCAGGGTACAGTAAAGATGCTTCATGTGCATTTGGAGAACAGCAGACGTCCATCATCGATTGCACCCTGCTGGTGTCTTGCAGGCCCCTTGTGTCAATTCCTCTAAAGTAACAGCAAAGACTCGCTTTCACAAACGTCACTTGCTGGGAGTCTGGTATGACCAGTTTGCTTACTGGGTGAAAAAGGCCTTTTTTGCCCACCATAAAGGGCTCTGGGCACAGCCTTCTGCGGCTAACAGAAACGGCGTCCTCAGACCCCAATGGCATTCATGCTCTGGTTTCTGTGGGACGTGCAGCATCCAACACCATAATGTCATGGCAGTGTTTCAGCAATGCAACACGTTGTCTGGGAAACTTTTTTGTTGGCCCCAATTCAACATACATTTCTGCTGGACTGAATTTGCCTTCCTGCATAGACTCGTGGGAGTTCAGGGCACGCTGGGCCGGCCTGCCCGTCCCTTACTCCATATCCCTGGGCCATGCCGGCTATCTTCATTCCTCCAATCACCAGCGCTCCCTTGGCATTTTGCCCAAAATTGCGGTGCCAGGAGTGGAGACTGGCCAGCCGTCCTTTCAAACCGTAGGGCGTAGCCAGTGGCCGTGTTTCGAAAGTGTACCGCCAGGTGAGTTAACCTCTTCTGTCGACATGAAAGAGCACAGCAGTCACACACCGATCTCTGTGGACTCACACCGGATGACCTCACACCCTTGGGACTGGACCCCAATGAGATCATGGGGGGGGAATTAAGAGAAAGCGAGCTGTTGCCCTGCAATGGCCCCAAACAATGATTAGACTAGTAGTTATGTTTGACTTTGGGGGGACCCCTGAGTTTATTTCCTCACTTTTCTGATTCCAGTCTAATGCCCCGAAGAATAAAACAGCGTGATTAAGCCACAATGGGGTTAATTGGACTGCCCTTACCTCCTTGTTCCTGGTTTTCATCTTCTAACAGATTTTCCTGGCTCCTGAGACACCATATAAACAGGTCATAAAGAAGTCTTCTGGCATGGTCAGAGTGGAAAGCGATAAGGAGCAGTGAACATGCAGGCGTACCCATGGGCACTATAGTGATGATGGACATGGACTCATAAACCAGGGTTTGCCGGTTTGAGGCCCAGGGGAGGGCTGTTGTCCTACCCAATTTATTTAATAGAGATTTTATAGTTGAAGGTTTGCTGGAATTAAAATGTCTGCTAATCAATTTGAAAAGTTGGGTGTTTTTGGAGGAACCATGGGCTGAAATGTGACCCTCACGTGAACATGTCTCACCATTGCTCCTGATGGTATCCCAGTGCTTTATTCCAGGAGTACGAATTGGCCCTTTGCCCTATGTAATCTCTCTTCTGCATCCTAGTGTTTGTCATGTACAGACCTCAGTCTCAGAGCACCATAGAAGGTCTTCTAAAGAGGAAAAGGGAACATTGACCAAATATCTGGTCTCTGTGATAAAAGACGTGATAAAAGCACATTCAAACATAAACAATAAATATATTCAACTTACTACTTTCGAATATCAAATTTTCAATAGCTTTTCATGATAAGAATTGAACAGAGTAAAGATGGGTGTAAAAGTATGATGCAGTTATTCTCCCCATCCCAGTTGTTTACTGAACTGCACTCGGTGCATTTAATCACAGACATCGGACCCCCGACCCACCACCCATTAAATGTTCCTTGCTCCTCGATGCTGATGAGCGGTTGGAGTGGGAGTGACAGAGGGCTTTGCCATGTAATGATCTAAACTTCAGCTTGTAATATGTGCTCCCCATGGGAGACCACAAGTGTGAGAGCCCCAACCCACGCAATCTTAGCCAATCAGCGCAGAGCGCCGTGGCTCCCGATGGGATTTGATAGGCACTCCCCTGTTATAGAACCACCCCGTTCACACCGGTTGAGATGTCACTCTGTGGATAGAGTGCTTCAGGATGAGGCAATGGGGAACTATGGTAAAAAGAAGATGACAATTCGAGAGGGGCCAGATCAAACTGGCTTTGGCTGGGATTGTGGCTTACTCACACAAGCACACTGTAAGATGCACTGATTACTCAAGTTTTCGTTAATTTAGTACTGACTAAAGGTTTCCAAAACCTCAAATCTCCAACACGAAAGCCCGAATGATGTGGCTTACTGTCGGACATCCTGCGCATCTGTGAATTGTCAGATCTGGGTTTTGAATAATGGCTTTCCTATACCAGAGCTCAATAAGTGAACTGTGCATCCCTACCAACACAAATAAAGCAGTAAAGAAAGGAATACTTTGCGAGCATAACTCTCGTATTAGGAGACTGTGGTTTCGAGAAGTGCAACTTAATAGGGGGTTGAACTGAGAAACTCCAGAAGGTCTTTGAAAGTTTATTTTGAGGTCATTAAGAAGAAAACGGTGAATCGAGAGTGCCCTGATCAGTAAAAGGCATGTCACACAGCTGGGCAGGGCTTTGTGTAGTTGATTAGAGTTGCAATAGGAGAGAAGCTAATTGGTCAACAGTATATTAGCATTTGGCTAATCAGCTGGGGGCATTGCACTTACTGGTCTGGGGTAAAGTTGAGGTCAATAACTGCTAGTTGGACTGTGGTTTACTGAGGCCCACCTGCTTCCTAACCTTGGCCTCTGAGGTCTCAAACCCAGCTGGTGGAGGGAAGGCAAGGTGACCCCACCGGCTTGCTTCCCTCAAATCCCCCCGGGGCACTGGGAGATGGATGACGCCCGCAATAACCTACTGATCCCACCGATTCTGTAACGTGGGCCCAGCTGGCTGTGGCAGGTGGCTGGGTTCGCTTTCAGAGAGGTGCGTCTGTGATGACATTTATGGGGGTTGGGGGTGGGAAAGAGCTGAGGGGCTCGAGAAGGGGTTCAGCAAGGCCAGTTCTTGGGCTACATTATCGACAGCTCTGGACAAGTTGCTCGTAACTCTACTAACCGCTTAGGTCCTTGCTAACTGCACCCTTGAGCTCCTCAGGGTTTGTTGGCTAATAGAATTTGAATTAGCATAAATTACTTTTGTGTGTCACTTATTTTATCCATTTATGACATATATGTTTTACGATGATGGAAAACAAACAAGATTTTTAAAAAATGTAGATTTTTTTTTTCTTCCTTGGGCATTTTTAAATTGTGAACAGATTTTCTTTTGTGTAGCAAGAATGACCCAATACCTGGAACAAGCTCCAGGAAATAAACCAGCATCAGATCCATCTGCAACACCCACAATTAAAAGTATTACTCACACGCACTGAAGCCTCCACACTCGAATCGTTTGCTGGCACTCGGCGGGGCCTGGGGGGGATGCCGAAGTCATTCCCGGGGGCTGGTGTGAGATCGTAGCTTGCCGGCATCGACCTACCATCACCAAGGCCACGGCCAGTCCATCTGGACACAAGATCGGCCGTGTCGATAGAGAGCCTTCTTAGCCTTGCCCCAGAGTGTCTGCTGGATTCAATTGGTAGTCAGGGGAAACTCAGGGATCATCCTTAGAGAAGGAGTGCATGGGAAAGGAAAAAAATAAAAAATAAATAACGTCTGGCACTCTCAGAAAGTCCCTCATCCACCACAACCCAAAAGCAGCATACAGATGGGCACACGTTGCCGGCGTGACACCATGCGAAAGCAGGGATGACGTCATATTGGTGCTGGAGTTCACCACAGCCCCAGCTTCTCCCTGAGGTATTAACGTATCTCGGCCTCGTAGAAGTGCAGCAGGGGAACCGCAAACCCCGAAGCACCACCCTTACTGCTGGACCATCAAGATGCACCAAAGGCGCTTATTTGGGGATGTAACTGCATTTTTATAGCCATAACTGATGGTGAGGTAAACAGAAGGACTACAATTATTCTGCTATGAAGTTAGCTCTTCACAAAAAATGAGCACTTCTGTATGCTTGCATTTGGAAGAATAGGCCTCTATCCCTTTTCTGGGGTTAAACAGGTTGAAAAAATGGTATTTCGACTACAGGAGGAAACCAAAGTATATAAAGGCAAGATGATACATAATATTTCCCAAAAACAGTAACAGTGAAAACTTTGCACATACCTATCTATAGAAAGGTTTATTTGTAATTTTCTCTACATTTTAAAATTAAAATGACATCAACACCGTACAATAACACATATAGAATTATGCATTGACCAATAAAGTATAAAAAAATGTAATTTGTTGGGGTGGCAGGGGGTTGGGAATCAGAAGGTTGCTGGTTCAAATCCCTGGGCTGGCAGAGCGATCCCATCACTGGGCCTCTCACTCCCAACTACTCCAGGGACCAACTGACCCTACTTCCTCCCCATGGCAGTTTCATGTGGTGGCCTCCTGGGATGCTTTTCTGAACATTATGCATTGGCTGTTTTTACTCAGAAAAACTACAAAGCCATTTCTACTATGATTAGGTCAGGTAGCCAAGTCATATGATGCGACACCACCATCATGCTGCTTTGTCGGGGGCTTGACTTGTCCAACCTTTTGACTGGTACAGTGTGTGTGTGTGTGTGTGTGTGTGTGTGTGTGTGTGTGTGTCTATGGGTGTGTGTGTGTATTTATAAAAACGCACACATATATCACCAACCATTAATCAATGAAATGATTATAGTGAAGGATAATGAGCAATGAAACATTCTCTCAGAGGTTTCATCTCATATATTGAAGAGGAAACATTTATTTTCAGTTATGATATGAAAAAGGAAAGTTTTCAGGTCTCTCTAGGTATGAAAAAGTTGATGGAAATTTAGTCATTTTTCTTAAATTCAAACACAACGGGACCCTGTGGAAAACTTGCTTTGGCATATGTGGACAGCATCCACAACGGACAGGAACTCAAGCTCTTCTGAAGAAATCCATGCCAGCGTCTTCCTTCTGAATGTGTCCACCTGAAAGAAATCACAGGTGCCAAAAATGTCTTCAGTTACATATCTGTGTATTTGGAGAGAGGCCCTCAGCGCTACCTCAATAGGAACGTGTTATGTAAAGAATGACAGCCAGGCAGTTGGCTGAGGTCAGTCAAACTGAACGCCTGTTCTTCTGTTTCAATGATTCTCACACTGTCAATAAAAAAAAAATGCACTATTCTGGGTTGTGAACAAAGTCTCACGGGGCCTCAGCCCAGGAGCACTGCTAGTGTTAAAGAGCTGCAAAACGCATTAAATCTTAGAAGTCGACAGAAAGATAAATGTGGGGCATGGCATGTGACAGAAAGGGTGGCACTGCGGTTGCCATGAGGAAACGCAAAGACCTCTGCAGCCAGGGGCGAGGCCAACATGGGCAGCTGAAAGGTGATTGGTCCTGAGAGTGGCCCCTCCCCTGTGACGCATCGATTCGAAACACATCGCTGGCTAATGATGACGTTAAGCCCTCTGTATGAATTACGGCCCCTCTCACGCTTCCCAACCCCTTAGATTCGCCCCTGTCCCCAGTAGAAACTAGCATCCAGCCGACAGCCAAGGAGAATCTGCCTCCTGCCCTTATTTGAGCCCAGAGTGCACTCTATACTTAACATCACGACTACCAGGCTCCGAGCCACAAAATCACCATTCATTAAGAACCCGATACTTACTGTAACTGTGAGAAGCAATAAGCGACTGACCAAACCGCACAATCCGTCTGTGCGTCTCGCAGAAGAGGGAATGAAAGGTAACGTGTCAATGTTATGTAACAGGATTTACATAACGAGATTCAGATGTTTCACCAAGAAGACTGCGGTTTACAGCGGATGAGGGTCATTTCAGCCCGTCCAAGAAGTGTGACTGTCACCCGAGACACAGGTGCGCATCGGCACAAGACCAAACAGGCACGGTGATACTGTTGGGATTAGTTTCCAAAGGCAGACACTCTATACGCTTTTGTGTCGTGAGGAAGCACAAAGAAAGGTTGCCTGACAAATGGGCATGCAGGAAGACTCAAGTTTCAGCTGATGCTCATCCCCGTTAAGTCAATGGTAGGCGCAAAGTGAGTGCATTGTGGTCAGCCTGTGGTGAATTCATGTATTTTTTTTGACAAATGTGGGTAGCTGAAACAACCTGCTCGATATTCTTCATGAAGAACAATTACATACAACATGTATCTAATAGAAATTCAACAGGAAATATCACCTTTTCTGGAAAGAAAATAAAAATCACTGAATAGCACTGCTGCCTATAAACAACACGCCAAAAATCCTTGAGTTAAAAGAAACAGCAAAGTAGCTTCACTGACCCCATCTGTAACGGTCATGGTCTTTCAGAAAGACACTATGAATAGTTCTTCTGAAATATTCTTTTTGGATTTTCAAGCAATGTATTCATCTAGGCTACCGTCACAAGCCAGCTCTGGCACTACTGGGCAGAGAGGACAGGAGGCCGGCCAGTTAAGCCAGCTAAGACTGGCAGGCGAAATGGCTGTCATCAATTTTTCCAGCTTGTGCAAATGATGACCCGGACACAAACATGTACACCAGAGAAATGCTCAAGCCTGGGGCCAAGGCTCTTTGGCTTTTTTCATGCAGTGATGTCACGAAAAGGCAAATGAAGAGAGGTTGTAGTGATGTTTTCTTTTTTTATGGCTTTTTAAATGATACCATTTTCCTCTTGTGATGATGATGGGTAATGGGCTCCCTCATTGCGTCACCCCTCTCGCCTCTGGCCCCCAAGACCCCTACCTAAGAGGGCCTTTGATGATAGGTCTTGTGCTTATTGATTCCGACCTCATATATTTTCCAGGGCCCTAATGTCACTTGAACCTAGGGAGAACTGAGTGACAACAGTTTAGAGCAAGGTTTGTCATTCATCACTTCCAGCTGAAGCAAAATCAGCTACTGCCTTGGAGCAGGTCCAAGGCTGGGCGACTAATTCAGGGAGGAAACTGCAGGGTGGAAAAATAACTAAATCCTTTCAGAAATATAACATCCATCCCTTCCCAGGACATATCATTGCAACCATTCCACCAACAAGAGGTCCACCAGCAATGCACATCCCCAAAACATTATTAGTTTGAAAATTCCTGGGGGAAAAAAATGGGGTGGACAATAGGATCAAAGCCTGCATATCAAGTTCAGGATGTCCAGTTTTTGCTTAATCATGCTGCTAATAAGGAAATACCAATCGGCACACAAGGCTACCGTTTTCATGTCAGCCGTAGCCCAGATATATGCCCCCCAAAAAAAAAAATCCACAGCCACCAGCTACGCTATGGCAGGTTGATAGCTGGAATCCATGGTCATGCTGAACTATGGCGAGAATGTGTAATGAAAAGAACAAAGTGTCAATGGAAAACCACAAGGCTAGCTACTGGTAAACTGCTCCCAAGTTGTGGTTGGCAGGGAGACCCGGGGGCTCCCCATAGCCTACCTACCACATGAGAGATCAGGATTTTTTTGAGAACACACAACCCATTTCAAACACACAGTTACAGTGCACACAGTCCTCTTGGGCCGATGTTAACAAGCCCTACGGACTGTTTTGAAACCCGTCATAAAAGATCCAGTAGGGACACCCGCCAACATTCCTTCGGCAAGCTCGACTTTTGGGAGAATGGGATATTGGCCCCCAGAGGTTTGCTCCCCACCTCTGGGATGTTAAATCAGGGCCACACAGCCAGGCAGACAGGTCTCTAGGTCCATGTGGGCAGACTAAGTATAAGGTATGCGAGTCCCAAGAAGGATCAGTGGATGCTGTTGGCTCCCAGGAACATTTTCCGTTCGGTTGCTTTCACAACACACATGTGTGTGTTTATACTGCTCGTCCATCTCCATCAGCCCATCTCTACATGCATTCTTTGGAATTCACATCTTTCTACGCAAGGAGGCTGAACTGGAAATATGTGTATGGGCCTGAAATATGTGTATGCATACAGGAACTCTGGCAAGCCAATGGCTCCCCTTCCTACCACTATCATTCCTTGTCAAGAACTGTGAGGAGTGCAGGAGGTCAGGTGACTTGATTAGGGCCAATTATCTCTTATCTGTGAAATATTCAGGGCAGTGGGACTAGATAAGTGTTCATGAATTACAAAAAATAAGCTTCCACTGGGAATGGCCTCCTGCCAGCCTTTTGAAAAAGAGGTGGATGATTTTCATGTGCCTGGAATCTATGAAAATGCAGTAAATGCAGGCAGTTTCATTTTCTTTTCATTGTACGTGTATTTGATTTAATTCAAATCCAAATGTGAATAGACATGCATACACAAAACTGATAAAAAATATCAGTTATGCCAATGATCTAGACTATAAGCATCTGTCCATACCTTGGAATCCAAACAGCATCCTCGCTTTGTCTTTTAGTAAATTTGTTAGCCTTCCAAATTTGTCAACAAACTTAGGCTGTTTTACATATTATAGAAAGAAGTATACAGGGTGCAGTGTGAAAAATGCAATTCCAATAAGTGAAAACAGAGTAACTGAAAAGCTTTATTTTTGTAAATATTAGCCTTAGGGGAGCTGGGAGCCAGGTGCACGTCAAGCCTCATCGCCCGAGATTTCTTTGGGAGCTCTGCTTTGCATCACGGTTTTACAAGTGCAGCATTGCTTGCAGGGAGTGTGTAGAGTCCCGCGTTGATGTGCTTTTCAAGAAACGTAAGCAGAACCACAAGTCTCTATATACTGCACACATTTTTTTTTCCATAATACTTTACTGAGAGAATATTACAAGTATCTAAGCATAATATAGTCTGTGGATTTGGTCTAAGGCTAGGAATCTAGCAAAAAAATTGACTGATATTGACTGAAGCCCTGAACTCTATATTGAAATTAGCTTACCCTTTATCAGGGGTTACATTTCAGAACATGCAGAGTGCAAACAGCTTCCCTGGGGAGGCAGAGTCCTGTCTGGAGTTCTGCTTCAATCTGAGTGCCTTGCTGAGTAACCCGGCTCCCCGGAGGGGATGGAAGTGTGACTGATTTGTGACGCATGTGTCCCAGGCTCTCTCCCAGCTGGCTTCCCATGACCTCGGTCCAAAATCAGTCACTGAGTCCCGTTTACCTTTCACCAGCACTGCTGAGTATCATTTAGACCCGAATGGCATCAATCACTCTTGGGAAAAGGTCAAAGGCCTTGCTGGATATTGAGCATAATGGTTATGTACAGGGCATGGGGTACTGGGGAGCAGGGGCAGAGGTGTCCATTATCACACTGATGGTTCTCGTCTGACCTCTTTTGGGGAGAAACTAAATAAACTGAAGGCGTATCCTATGCCCCTTGCAGTAAGGTCACAAGGAGCAGATACAGAGTGCAGAGGGAAGTACAGGTTGTAAACTAGGAAACACTTAACTGATAAATAATAACAATGTATACTGTCCACAATGATTGAGCATGTTTGAGTTCATAACTTCTATTTTGTTCTATCCGCTGAGGGTAAAACTTTTCAGCTAAGGGTCATATTATGCAGTGCACATGCTTAGACATACATGGAAAGTCACACAGGATAATAATATTTTGTAAGCATGGAGTCTTGGAGCTTGATCCACCTCGTAAGTACATTATGCCACATGAATTCTGAATTCTTTATAAACAATTATGACGAGAGGTGGACATTTCAGGTCCGGAAAGTAAAAGTCCAAACTAGGATTACAAGTATAAAGAGTCACTCAACTAGTTGGTTGAAACAATATCCTAGTTTGGATTTTTACTTTCTGGACCTGAAATGCGCACCTCTGCTTATGAATAAGTATACTAAAATAGTGTACCTGATGGTTTTACAGGGTACCCAATAAAATAAGGTAATATAAGGAACACAAACCTAGGGCTAGTAAGCCAGTTAAATTTTGTCTAACCGTTCATTTGAATTCAAAGGTAACATAAAGAAAGCAGTATGTAACCTGTTTTTTGTTTCATTTAATCAGTGAAATGCGCTTGAGTCACATCCATATGACATTTTGCGTCACTCACAGCTTAATAGTCGCCAGCATAGGGAAGCCTAATGAATTCATCATTACATAGGGGTTTACTTCATCCTGTCTGAGACATATCATCCCACGCCACTGTGTTCATCCCAACCGACTCCAACCATTCAGCCAAACGGAGGTCAGGCGTGTGCAACAAACATGTTCTGGATCCCATCAAGTGTGAGAAAGAGCTTTTGTGGACCCAGATTTAATGGAATGACTTTCACAGTAATCAGCCCGGATTCAGATTTTAAAATGCCGTCTCCAGAGTCCCAGGTTTCTGAGAAGAGCGAATATATCATATTCTGTTACATGAATATTTATTCATGCCCTTCCTCCAAGTAAGATGTTAAGGATTCTTTTTGGTGACACATAAACACAATGGAGTGGAATGGATTCCATCATGCTTTCTGCCAGCTTAAAAAAAGGTGCATATTTTACGAAGAATTTCTCCAGTCTTGTCTCTTGTTAACCCATCTGTAAGGAGGGCTGATGCGTCATGAAGAGTCCGTGTAAATACTATGTAACAAGAGGAAAATACACAGCTTATCAACCATGACATCTGAGATGTTACGCTGGTGTTCCACTTTATTAGTCGCTAATACGGAAGCGAACATTTGTTTTTTCTGGCTCCACTGCAATGTTTTCGAGGCTAATGCGTGACTATGTCGAAATGGAAAACGTTCCGATCAGAAAAGCTGCAAGTAAAAACATAATTAGAACCATTTTCATTTCCACTGAACCTGATCTTATTACCTTTCTCGAGTTTCGGGTGGAGTTTGTGTGTGTGCATAATAGCAGTTTCTGCTCCAGACAATTACCAACTGATTGGACTATGTTGGAGGGGAGAGAGACAGGTCTAAGAGAAAACCAGTTAAAAATGGTTATCCACAATTTAACAAGGGTAACAAGAATAAACAAACAACATAACTGAACTTAACACACTACGTTTAAAACTGAGATGAGGCTGAAATAATTAAAGACAATATTACCTATTTTGTCGCCTTTGGATGTTTACTGTCTTGTTTACTATACAGGATGTAATCCACTGGGAAGTTACAAAGGTGCTTGCCAGCAAAAGATACAAGTATATGTTTATTAAAAACTGCAGACATCATGCACCCCTTTGTATATCTGAGAATTCTTACATCCTTTTAAAACCAAGCAACCACATGGTCTGTTTGGTTACCTCCTGCTTTTTGCACTAATTAACCATTTAACAGCTATTTAGTGCAGTTACAAGCTAAAGTCCTTAGAGGGATATTATGTGGTTTTTTTCAGGCAACTTAAGATGAGGAATGAATTCAGGTGAGGCCAATTCTCCTACAAATAATGTATTAAACCAACAATATTCCAAAATACACACCTAATGGGTCTAGGAAACTCAAATTCACTACAGAGAATCATTTAGCGGGTAAAATTAGTGCATCTGACATGTTTTTCTGTCCAGTTATTATTAATAAGAGCATCTAGATGCAGTCTTCCTTAATGGTGATATGAATATGGTTGTAATTATGGTACATTTTGCAGAAAGTAGTAAGAATGGTAATTGTTCTATAGTACATGAAATTACAGACCAGATTCAAATTTGAGCTCTGTTAACTTCAATCCTGAATTTTGGGTCCAGGTGTTAGCTGAAAGAGCACAAATATTATAACTACTGCACTTGAAATAAGTAACATAAGTTTTCACTGTCTTTCAGTATAGTTTGTGAAGTGGAAGGCGAAAGTCTATACCCAGCATTTTTAGATATGAAAAAATCTCTAAGAGTACAAATCAAGGTGTGTCCTGTCATGTTAATTCGTTTATAATCCAGGCTACAGGCAATCCAATGTTAGGTAGCAAAGACTGCACAGTCTCACTTTCATGTTAGTTCATCAGCTCTTTCAATTTTAAACCTGAATCCATCTTCCTCTTCATATTCTCTTTGGAATTACTTTACACACATGTTGGTAAATGTACATTTTCCATCCAGCTCATGAAAATTGCATATTTAAAAAATATATTATGTATAGACTCAAATTAACTGTACTGAAAATGTTGGTAATGGCAAATCTACATTTTATTTAACATCAAAAAAGCAGTTTCAAGGACGCATGGTGTTAACCATGTTTTTTTTTTTTTGCTGAAAGGACAGGTTGAATATGTCTGCCGAGAACACTAATAAATGCTCCTCTCATAGTTACCAAACAAACCAGTGCATGGCGTCCAGAACAATTGAGGCCCGCAAATAACAGAATCTCTGCCGATGACACTGCTGATCATGTCCAACAGCCGGAAGAAGACAAAAAGATGAGAGGCTGGCCCCAGAGATGTAATTTTTCCAAAGGTCTTCCAGCATGGTGATTTCCCCTGTGATGCATCAGTAAAGTATTTAATTCAATAATGTTGTGGCCAGGGTTTGATGGACCTCTTTGATGGACCTACTTTGATGGTAAAAACATGGATTCTAGGGGTGTGACGAGATGCTTTTCCCACGAGACGAGACGAGACGAGACGAGACAAGATACTGGGTTCACGAGAACGAGACGAGACGAGACTTTTAGACATTTTTTAAAGAAATCCTCAATGTTTAAATATATGGCAAAAATAGCATTTTATTTAACTTAAA
>JABFDZ020000039.1:7964812-7975263 GCA_019775955.2 Pollimyrus isidori
AAAGAGGTAGGTGGGGGACTGAAAACAGATGGGCGGGGCATTCAAAAGAGGTAGACGGGGGACTGAAAACAGATGGGCGGGGAATTCAAAAGAGGTAGGTGGGGGACTGAAAACAAAAGATTGCAGGTAAATTCTCATTTAAAAAAGTAAGAAAATCATTGCTTCTTCGCCATGTGCCTCCAGACTAGCCAGCGCACTGCAGGAAAGGCCTTTCGGTATTTGTCTCCCACTATTGAAGGAAAAATGTGCCTCTTGAGACACACAGGAGAAGAGCTTATAGGTCGTGTAGAGATTAAAACATGGTAGTGACCTCCTGCTGTTTGTTCATGGGGGTGGGGGGACACACACATTCATATGAAGCTCATTCATTCACTCATTACTGAAGATGATATGAAATCCATTTTTCCTTTTTCCCCACATGCATAGTTCTAGATCCTGAAAGTCTTGTCCCTATTTCCACATGCTGAAAAGGAGAAGACGTTAAATAAGAATCGGGTCTGCAGCTAAATCGACATGTCACGTCATTCTCTCTCCCGTGCTGATACGAGGACATTCTCGTCCTCAAAAAACCTGGATATTCATTTGACGGGTGTAAAAGCCGCTTGGCTGGTGAGGAGATGTGCAATTGGTGGCGTCCCTAGCGGGACGCAGATAGAACGGTGGTGGCAATGTAGCAAGGAGAGAGCTTTAAACCTCTAAATAGCTCTGGGTCCAGCGTTCTGTTTTCGTCAAAGCCTGGTGTCACTGCACTGGTATTTCTGAAACGTATCTGTTTTTAGCTTCTTTTTATTTAATCTTCTGACAGACGCGTGGTAGAAAGACACATGAGTGAATCGCTTTATAGCAGCATGTGGACAAATTGTGTGAGAATTTGAATTCTGGCCCAATTAAAGCATTTTAAAGCAGACTGCTTCCCGCTTACGGCTAATGCCCAGATTTAGCGTAATCACTTTTAACCGTGCTGCAAGCGTCTAATAAGCAAAGAAAGGATGTTGTTTTACACATTTTGCATGTTTATGTCAGCTGGTTCATGCCGTTTTCTTTCTTTGACAGCCGGAATAAATGTAAATCTTTCTCAGATACTGCTATACTGCTTTGTGAGGCTAATGTCTTAATTTACAGTTTTTTTTTATGAGAATGTGTGAAATTAAAAAAACAAATATAGCCCCCCGGGTTAGTTTTTTAAACCTATGTTTTTAAAGAAATCTCCACATTACTTGTTTGGAAATTGAGTGAAAATTTTCCATCCATCCACCCCACCATGACGACCTTAACCCCTACCCAGCCCTAACCTTAACCCTAATTAAGCAAACTAAATTTAGTTTCCAGTCAAAGATCTTCCTAAGCACCTGAAAAATGGTCCCTACAATGTTTTATGAACCTACTCCACACACACACACACACACACACACACACACATACACACACACATATCCATTTCATATAGATTATTCAATTCCTATCACCATCTAGGGTCCTTGTAATCATCACAACCTGCATATGTAGATTAACTAGATACTGACTAAATCCCAGCTGAAACTGCGAATTTCTAGAAAATGCTTTGCGCAACATGCCATTTTAACAAGTTCCCTTAAAAGGCTTCATTTCCACATTCAGCAAAATGCATCTATCTATTCCATCCTAACAGACAGCGTGTTTCTGTGTTCTTGGGATCATGAGTTAAAATGTACAAAGACTGTTGTCAAAACGGCATGTTTGCGTGAAAGTAAAAGCGTTAGCCAATGGCATACTGTTTCAGACACCCCCCCCCCAATATATATATATGCCACATCATGCCTCTTCCCCTGAACACATACTGAAGTGGGGGGGTATTTGTATTCCCGTGCAGCGCCGTGATTAATGCCGCTGACGATTTTTTGACCGGAATGCGTTCTGCGCTGGATGGCAGCCACGGCCTTGAAAGCTATGCATGATGCAACTGCTCCATTTAGTCCTTCAATCACTCGTATTTCCAAGAGATTTTTCCTGCTGCTGAGGTCAGCACCAACCTTCAAACCTCTATTCTATTTTTACAGTCCTGCCAGAGTGTTTTTTTATATATATTGGCATCTTCTGTGATATTTATGGCTGTATTCAATTATTTTTTCATTACTATACCTAAAGCATTATGTTCCTAGAATAATAATAATAATAATAATAATAATAATAATAATAATAATAATAATAATAATAATAATAATAATAATAATAAAACTTTATCCAGTACTGCTTTGAAATCACTACATACAGGAAGATGTGAAGAAACCAGAGACACCAAAATGATCACTGAACCTGACCTTGTTAGCAATCAGTAGGAGTCATTCTGTAGACAGAATAGTTTTTTTTCATTTATACTGTGCATTCAGCTGTCAGTTGTTGTAACATAAATCCAGAACATACACAATGGGCTGGACAGGTCGCATAAAAGCAGAAAAGACAATATGTTTGCTAGTGTTTTGTCCAAATGAGTGGAGTACATGGATGAGAGATCGTCAAAGACACACCACCCCGGAATGTGAGCAGCGTCATTTTAGTGCATGTGTGTGCATTTTCTGCGCGTGTGAGTTCCTACGTGTGTGATTAAGGATCAGCGAGATGTGATGCCTTGCTTCTGTGGCATGGGAGTTGTGGTTAAGAGACACGGTGGGTTGGGGAGTAGGGGCTATATGTACAAGACGGGCCTGCTGGTGACGTTTAGCAGCTAATCTCTCCACTGACAGCTCCTGTCAGTTCTACGCTGCCGTTACCCTGGTGTCCTGGAGACCAGTTTACCACTGAAGAAGGTTAGACCGGAATTAACATTACTTATGGTTCTTACTACATGGAGGTGAGTAGCAAGGGTACGTGTAGTGTATCCAACATGTGCACAAGAGTACACTAAAAAAACAGGAGTAGATTTAACCTCCTTAAGTGTCATATTCAGCAGGTTGCGATGGTGAGACCCTTATGAATTTCTCTGAAAAATGGAGGCTACTGTTTACATTTAGGAACTTGGCAGGTTGGGTAAATTCCATGAATTTTTACAGACACATTCATCCAAAGCCACATGTTGGTATAGTTCATTCGGTTTCAGGCAGCTAGTTATAGGCAAAGACCTTTTCTGTGAGTTAAGATCCCTAGCTGCTACCGCACCTGCTTCCTAAGAAGCACTTAGTGAAGAGAAAAGTGGAATTGCTCTCCTGCAGTTGACCCTAGTAAATCGGCCGGCCTGGAAGTGATCCCACTGTGCAGCAGAAGGGAAAACATGGGTATTTAAGGAAAAGGACAAGCCTGCCGGGGAACCATGCCAGCAGTATTGAAAAGTTTGATTCTAAAAATATCCCTCTCCTGAGTTTCCCAAGACACGGTCGCCTTGATCCTGAGTCCGCTTTTTTCGGCTGTGGTTACACAGAGCAACCTTTTTCCCCATCGCCTTCTTCATAATTTCCAGTCAAGTTGTGCAGAAGTTCATCAGTCTTTGGGTGTCAGCGCTTAGCCAAGGAAGTGGGCGCCTCCCTGTGCTATTTAAAGGACTATTCCAGGTAGACGGCCAACATCTGCGTGCCTCTAGCTGCCAAGCGTTTACCAAAAGTCCCAGCTACAGGAACTTGTTTGCGAACTTGCAGGTCACACTGGCTCTTAAGTCTACATCCGGCACCACCCCTATATACATACGACTATATCTTTGTATATCAAAATCACAATTTTCTCTCTTTCAAATGATGCAAAATAGCTATGCCCTATTTTACAACTTCTCCACAAGAGATTTCGGTGCCCATTTGCTTGTCGCGTGTTGCATGATTCATTCAGGCACGTCTAAGTGATGTGCTGAGTTTCTGTTGGCTTCCACTGGTATCTGTCTCGAATATGGCCAGGTGCTCGACGCAAGTGAAGCTGTGTGCCTTTGCGGGACGTGGACTGCGAAGCCATTACCACCCAGAAAAGGGTTTCCTCTGAAGGGAACTGACCTCGTTCGTGTTAAAAATAAAGCGTTAGTGAAAGCAGGTGGTGGTGCCGTTGAGGGCGATGAAAGGCCCAAACCAGGTGATGGATGACCATAAGGACAGCTTTAGCGTTAGCATCAGTTATGGTGTGAGTGCCAGGCAAAGATTTTGGCAGCTCACATACTAGTCCTGTGTGGGCGATCGTAGCGATGGCGGACGTTCCGCAGGCTTTTAGTGGTGCTAGGTCTGAATATTAAATTCAAGTTGCTTGCTAACTGAGTACTGCATGTTTTGGACTTGTTTATCGAGCTAGCATCAATTAAACAATTAGGAGCTTCTACAAAGGCAAGGACAATGTTGACGAGGTTGAAACCAAAGAAAACACAGTTCCCGACAGAGGTCGACAATTCCAGTGCAGGACATCAACACTCACTCATGTTGTGGGGCAAAGCTTGGGATCATGGAAAGTAACGATTCACTGGCAGGTGGTTCAGATTTAGAGGTAAATCTAAATATAGAGAAAACATGATCCAGGTGTTTTGAACCAGAACACCCAGTTGAGTGCCATGCCAAGTTGACTTCTCTGTGGGCTTGTTTTATGGACCATGTCCCCTGTGTATGCAGGAAAGATGATGTGCTGCCAACTGGGCACGGAGATTGAGTAATTCTGTGTAACTGTGGGAACGGCAACAAGTTGTAAACGAGTCCAACAGGGCCTATGCTTCCTTGTGGTTTTGCCAAGACCTGGAGGCCTGAAGGTGAGAGATGATTTTACACTCAGATGTTCCCTTATGGAGACAGAGGAAATGTATGAGTCTTTTTTTGTTTATTTTTAAATGAAAAATATGAACAATACCATAACAGTGAAAGGATTCATCTGAAATGAATCATTCAATGTTCTATTTATACTTCAAGAATGCTAGCCTATAGCCCCTTTTACAGTGTTATGGTTATTAGTGAGAGTAGGGAAATGAAAGTATGCATGGTAACATTCAATACAGGCATATTTCAAAATTCAGTTCAAGCAGCCAAATTATCTGTAGGTGTGAACGATGTGAGTGCCCACGATGGGTTGGCGCCCTGTCCTGGGTTGTTTCCTGCTTTGTGCCCACAGTTTCTGGGAAAGACTGTTGACCCCCCACAACTCTGCATAAGGCAAACAGGTATGGAAAATTAATTAATAAATGAGTGTTTCAATGTTTATGACTGGAGGTTTAACCCACATTGCTCAGGCACCGTCATTGAGCACCATTAGTTTAAACTCGCAGACTGACATACAGTAGTAATTGCACCACTCTGTACAGTATTGTCTTGTCGTGTTATGCATTTGTCGTATTTGCAGGTGAATAATGTTATTCTAAAAACACTGGACGTTTTGGATACATTTCTGTGAAAGAAAATTTTCCACTGTTATTGTATATTATATAAATACAGATCTGTGAAGTTAATAGAAAAGACAAGGATTTTTTCAGGTTTTTAACATTCCACATGCATTCAATCGATAAACAGATAAAATGGCTTCCCTCATTCCCTCATGCATCTTCATCTTTGACACAGATAGATAGATAGATAGATAGATAGATAGATAGATAGATAGATAGATAGATAGGTAGATAGATAGATAGATAGATAGGAATCAATGATTATTTGGTGTAAACAAGTTGGAAGTAATTATTTTCATATAACCATATACCTCTAAATGGTTTATTTAACTTATACTACAGCTAACGAACAAAAAATAGTAATAAACTAGTCACGGTCAGTTTTTCAGATCAAAATGATTTCAACTAGCATTTCATTATGTTCCACTGTGTTCTTAAAAAGTCCCTATAAGTAGAGAAGGTCTGGTCAGGCAACTCTGAAAAGTTACCATAGAAACTGTCAGCAGACAGGCACATGCATTTGGAAAACCAAGGAAAATTATGCTGATAAGAACGATTGCTTGTTTATGAATAAAAAATAGGGTTTTTTATTAATATGTTTAAAACACCTTAATACAGATTGTTATTAGGCTGCCAGAACTACCTGCAGTTACACAAAAATAATCAGCACCCACCTGACATCTCTGGACCAATAAGAAAATAGTATTTACCAAAGCCGTGGCATAAAATATAGAATTGCCTAAGGCTGTCCCAGCGCAGGGAAAGCATGTTTCTTTTGAAATGTTTTATGCTTCCAAAGAAACATGTTTTGGGGACACTGGCCTTTGCACAAAAAGGCTGGTTTTTGGTCTGGACATGTTTGTGCTGCGCTGTACAGGCCACAGAAGCCATCCGTTTGGCTGTGTGTGCTTGAAGCTTCTCTCAGATCCCTCGCCGCCAACCCACAAAGCGTCTGCCCACATCCACTCTGCACTTCTCCAGAGCTCCCCCTACAGGTCACATTGACACAGACGCTGTCCCATCAAGGAGGGAGGGAAACACATGGCAAGACTTCAACTTTATTTTATAATAGTATTTGTTTTACTCAATATCTAGAAAATGGATCCAGAGTTTCACATTATTACAGATTCTGCTTTCACTCTGTGTCCACTCTGTCTGCACCTCCTGTAATCCCCATGGCAGATCCCGATCCAGATGTGGGCATCCCGATCCAGATGTGGCCCGCCTATTTAAACTTCCATCCCTCGTTTCTTCCGCCAAGGTTTCAAAACCTGGAAGACGTGAGATGCTGGTACGGAATTCCATTTGCACGAATGTGACACCACCTCCACAGTGTTCCACTTAGCCGTGTCTCCACCTTCATGGAGCCCCCCCCACCACTGGGTGGCTTTCTCAGTGTTTCCCCAGTTCCAACGCATTCCAGCTGCAATTACTCTACACCAGCACCGTGGATGGATAGACTTTCACCCTCTTCCCAGGTGCTGTATGCCACCATGAATGTGAACTCTGTCTACTGCTCTCTCGTACGGTGCCCGTGGATAATTCAGTAACCTGACTGCCGTCTCACTCCCCGTGCTTTGAAAAAAAAAAAGATTGTTTAGCATAGTATTACAATCCTTAAAAGGGGACCCACCCTAGTCCACGCGAACCTCGCGTTTTTGAAATCTAAGGCACACCAGAAAAGGAATCAGTGACTCATAAGTGGAAATCCGAAAGTCATAACATGTCTTGGTTTTTGGTGGTCCGCTCGTATGCTGAGCACACTTATTGAGCGTTTGTGCTAAACCCCATTCATCTTAACATCATTTCGTCTAACTTGGACTTGCGAAGGGAAAACATGTCTGGGAAAATTCATATCCCAAACTCTCAAGATCGCGCCTTACACTGGGAACGCCAAGTCAATCTCCGGCCACTTATTTCATTTTTCACAACGATCTGCTTCGTAACAGAACTTCCTGGGGAAATTGATCAAAATAAATGACTGCAAGACCGCAATAAACAAATTTATTCCTAAATATCACTGAGAAACACATACATAAATAGACAGGTCAATGATTTACAACCATTGTATAGTTCCAGGAGAACGGAGTAATCCGACGCACAAATTTTGGTTTATAGTATTTAATGAATACAAGATGACCAGTAATGTCATCATCTGTCTTTTTTCCAGTGTCTCCAACAAATGCCATTCTCCCATGTTTTCTGCAAAATGCAAATAACTCCAAGACACAGCTGTTGTAACAGCCATTGGCCGCCATGTCTACGTCTCAAATGTCAGATCAGATAAATCAGCGGGGAATGTGTATGGACACACTGGAGCCAGTAGATCAGATACACAGAGCTGCTAAATTAACTGTGTCACCTTAAACAAGGCTGCAAGTGACACGGCTGAGTCTGCTGCTGATCTGTCTAGCAGCCAGTGGGGCGGCTGATCTTGGGTTAAATTATACACATGCGTAACAAACGTTTGCTTACAATTTAAGACGGGCCGAGAGGTTACTCTTCAACATATTAGGGGTGCAGGTATATGAATAAAAATCAAGAGTTGAATAAACAATTCTGCGAGACTTTATATACTGTTGATATACCCTAAGTGGCCAGTTTATAAGGTACACCTGCTTGTTAACACAAACAGACTCCTCTAAATAGTGAATCATGTGGCAGCAACTGAATAAGGTACAGCACACAGGCAGGGTCAAGAGGGTCACTTGCTACACTGATAAGCATTAGAATGACTAAGACGTGCGATCTCAGTGATTATAAACGTGTTACGATTGTTGGTGCCAGATGTGGTCGTTCCAGCATCTCAGAAACAGTCACCCCCCTGCGGTTTTCATAAACTACAGTGCCTTGAGTTTACAGATAATGGTGTGATAAACAAAAAGAAGAAAGAAAAAACATACATGCAGAGGTGGTTCCGTTTCCGAAAACACCTTGTTAATGAGTGAGGTCAGCGGTGAACGGCCAGACTCATTAAAGCCAACAGGAAGGCCACAAGTGTAAAAATAACAGCTCAGTACAGCACTGGAGTACAGAGAAACTCATCTACCCTAGAAGCAGTTCAGGAGGCAAAAGTGGGTTCTTCCCAGTATTAACTAGGTGTATTGGGTAAACAAATAATGCATATAACCCTAAATATACAGTTATCATGTGCAGCAACTTCAAAAGTACCAAAGAGTCCTAAAGGGGCTGAGTAAGCAGGTATTGCCGTAACGTGCGTCAAAGACCACTGAAATCAAAATTCATTTCTTAATTCATTTATTTGCTGACGATTGCGTTGGTATCATTGCTCTTTCATGTGCTTCACATATATCAAAACAATACCATGACATGACTTTCCTTAGTGGTGATCAATTGCAATAAACAAAAAATAAATACTCCTTACTCACTCCCTTCATCCTGCCATGGTGATGGGCACGTGACTACATACCCCATAATCACTTGACACAGCTACCGTAAAATATGAAGTAGCTGAGCAAGTCAAATCCAAAAAAAAAAACAACTTGTTTCCTCCTAACCCTTTTCATATGCCTATAAATATAGTTTTCATATATGATGTGAAATATGTTAGCAACCCCAAAAAGTACTTTTAACTTTTTCTTGTCAATTAAAATATTTTTCTGTAGATAGTACGGAAAATTATGGTTGTTATGTACGACTTGCTTTCTAAACATTTCGCAATCTCAAAATCTTGAGGGTTTTCTGGTCATGAAAGACAATGGATGTTTACCCAGAAGGATTGGTGCTTAGGCACATGCTTTCTGAAAAGACTCTAATAGCTGTACAAACACAGATATGGGCAGGTGTGAAAAGAAGCCCACTGGGTTCCACCAAAACGATTACAGGCTGATGTTGGACAAGAAAGGAATAATCACACCATTATCGACTGGAAAAACCAACCTGCCGGCTTGTTTTATTTCACCCGCCTCCA
Organism: Pollimyrus isidori; assembly: GCA_019775955.2. Taxonomy (NCBI): domain Eukaryota; kingdom Metazoa; phylum Chordata; class Actinopteri; order Osteoglossiformes; family Mormyridae; genus Pollimyrus; species Pollimyrus isidori. Next base: position 7,974,049 of record JABFDZ020000039.1, read on the forward strand.
ACACCATGATTGGCGCATTGCAGATGGGACTGATAATCTGTTCCTGGGTCCACCACACTGACAAGTGTCCGCACTGCTAAAGTCACGATGCGGATTCAGCACAAGCTCTTGGATCACAGAATAAGTTATTGTGATCTTTGGTGCACTCACAGTCATGTAATCTTAGCAGGAGGGTGTGTGGTTGTGTCTTGCCTCTCCAATTTAAAAGTATAATCCTTCATAATGTAATGGACTGAGCTTTTGGTTTGGGAGGCTGCGTTTTCCTAATGAGGATGGAATGAGGGAGAGTAAACGAGAAGCAGGTGGACCTCAGTCGTGTTGACCGCACAGTACAAAGCTGTCAGACGCCTGGTTCTTCATCCCTGTCGCTGTGACCACATCGCACCCCCTCCGCTCTACTGCTGTCGAGTCATGATTTGTGCCAGCCAGATTATTCTCCAATCATTCTGCAGACTTATTTACTTTATCAGTGCTGAATTTTGAGGATATATGACTTATGAAAGGACCAAAGCCACACTCTTTCCTATAAGGACTTTAACTTGCAAACTTATATAACTTTTAATTGTTATAGATGGGGCAGATGGGGAAAAGGAAGTTGCTCAGGGCATTTGTTTGAACCTCAACTGTGCTTTTCTAATAATCATTATATGAGATCAAGTTCCATTTTCCCTAGTTCAGGGAGAGCAGTAGACTGTGATGTTGAAAGCAGTTACTCTTATTCTGTTATATATGTGTATGGGTGTGTGTGTGTCTGAATACTTATGCATGGTGGCTCCCTTGTTGTGCAGGTCTGCTCTGCACACTCTGTAGTGCAAAAACATGCATTAAGGGGAATTCCATCCAATCATTTGTCCTGGTCAGCACTGCAGAGGTATATGGGTCCTCTCCCAAGTAGCATAGGACACAAAGTAGGGGTACACCCATTATTTTCAATAGCAATACCTTGCTGTTCTCCGTATACAAGTGACAGCAAGCTTGGGGGTGGTGGGGGGGGGGGTCACAGTTCAGGCAGTGAGCAGCTGCCCTCATTGATGTCTTTACATTGCACTTTGGAGGCATGGACGGATGTAGGCAGGTCTGTATTACTTCTTTTATGTTAAGTCAAAAGTAGGATAATTATCTACACTTAATCTGATACATGGGGGCGGCATGGTGGTGCAGTGGTTAGCACTGTTGCCTCACACCTCTGGGACCTGGGTTTGAGTCTCCGCCTGG
>JABFDZ020000039.1:7975363-7987652 GCA_019775955.2 Pollimyrus isidori
TGACTGGTGTGTGAGTGTGCCCTGCGATGGGCTGGCCCCCCATCCAGGGTTGTTCCTTGCCTCGTGCCCGTTGCTTCCCTCCGCGACCCAGTAAGGATAAGCAGTTTGGAAAATGGATGGATAATCTGATACACACATTTACATAAGGCCTCAAACTCCCAATTCAAGCTGCCTGATATAATAAACTGTACTCAGATGTTCATAGCAAATTAAAATCCAAGAGTTTCTGCATTTGAAAAAACTTACAAAAGGATCCAATTTCCTGGCCTGGCGTACATTCACCGCTTACCCTGGGTTTAATCAAAATGGGTACAAAGGCTTTGTGAGGAAAGGTAGGGCGAATTACTGAGTCTGCCTGTCTTTTATAGCCTTACCTGGGAAAGCTGTAATGTGCTGATTGTGCTAAAGCTGAACCAAGCGAGAATCTTTTCCAAGAGCCATTCATCGCTATTAATTACAAACACTGTCGAAGATGCGTAATAATGTTAATTTACCGCCAAGTGATACATGAGAAACTGTAGGATTCTGCATAGCTATAATCATCCAAACATGAATGAAAAATGGAGTCTTGATGAAAAAGAATGACCTTTCTTGCAGCTTCATATTTTGTTATTTTTACTTATTTTGGAAAAACCAAGTGTACTCTGACTGAAACATAAAAAAGAGATGTAGTATCATACCATGGGAATGATCTGATTCATAACTAAAGCCTGTTAAGGATATTGTATGCAAGGGCTGCTCACTGTTGCTCAGTAACAAGCACCATCCCACCTTCTGATTCCTCCACAAATATATAATCTAAGGAATATTTTTGATACAGAAAAAAACTACTGTACTTTCAGCTAGGCTGTTGAAGGACAAGGAGAAACCAGGGCATCCATGCATCAGAATTCCTCAACTCTATCTCCATCTATCTAGCGATTCACTCTGCAGTTGCACTCTTCACTCCCATGCTGTTGTACGGAGATGGTGATAATGGCGTGATGGAAAGATGTGGGGTTAACCATGTTTTCATAAAAGTTTGAGCTAAGCAAATGAAAATTAAATGACAATCTTTACAATAATTCTTCCTTCACAGTCTCCTATAGGCTCAACATGAACTTTGTGACCTCTTACATCCACCTATTGCAGATCTCAGCCCAAGGTTAAGAGTGCAATATAAAGCTTTGTGAAAATGCTGTCTGGATCCCCAGTCAATAGGCCACTCTACAGAATTCCTCCTCTGCCACTTAATGTCTCTTTGATTGCAAGAATTATTTTGTTATTATCCTTTTAGTTGTGAATGGCTTAAATGCTCAGCATTCTGTATCCTGCTTATCTTTTTGATAATAATTCTATGGTCAATAATGTCAAAAGCAAGTGGCACACACATTTCCATTGTTCTGCTGAACAATGTGTCAGACCGTTCTGAGAAAACAAATGGATGCAATGAAGTATTCTGCTGTAGAATATGATTTGATTTTGTGAATGACTTCATGGTTGCCCTCACTGTGTCGTACCAAGGTGCCTTATGAGAATGTATGTAGAATTGAATAATAAGAATCAGGCCTAACATGAAATACTGGCTTTAAGTTTAGGGGAGCTACATTAGCACAATGCGTAACCGTAATTCTTTAAAGTATTTTTTTCGTACACTAGTCTACGTCCATCTAGGTCTACTTGATCGTCAAATGAGCATTTAGAAATAGGAATGTGTTTGATTAAACCTGCCTATCCTTCCATGTTTCTGGTGTTTTCTTGGAATGCATTCAACCCATATTTCACCTCTACAATCCCGACAACGAGCAGGATGTTTATTGGATACAACGCAGGGCTTGGCCCCCAAATACGTTTATTAGTGCAGGATGTAACAACAGCTTCGGCGCCGACCTTTTGTTTGTTCCGTTTGCCGGGGCCCCTGTTCCCACGGCGTGCCCCAGGGGACCATGGGCAGTGTCCAGAGCAAAATGAATTCCATGGCACTGAGCCTACATCTCAGAGCAACTTGTAAAACCCATGGGCATTCATTTCAGCAAAGTGTAACGGTGCTGACATTGTCAGCAGCTAGGCCGCACCAAGCCACAAAAGCCTCTTATAGGATCCTGGCCAGTCACCTTGGAGTTTGGATGGTACACACTGGATACAAAGTTTCTGTAGGCCTTGGTTTTGTACAATGCATCATGGTTCCAGAAAGGTCAGGAAGTAATACAAAGGTTTCTTTCCAGGTTTTCTACGGACCACCACACCAAAAGAGAAGCTATGGCTTTATCCCTTTTACTGCATAGACACTTAGCTGAACTAGTGGTTCTTCAACATTGTATGTGTGTGTGTGTGTGTGTGTGTGTATATATATATATATATGTATATGCATACGTATCTAAATCTATGTAACAGGTTTATTACCTTGTGCTTTGTCTGCAGGGTTTGCAAACCACACCAATGCTCTTGATATAGCAAATTTTAGGTTTATAATGGAATAATATGGACTTGCTGTAAGACTTCTTCAGTGAACGCGAGAGTCTGGATGCATGAGTTGGCAACCCTGTCTATAAGTCTATTTCTCTGTATTAGCTCCTGTTCTGGGGACATTATCTTTGGTTTGACATGATTAACAGCTGCAAAATCTCGTTTTGTTCACAGGATTAGTATTACACGACACACATAAAGTTTCTGGAAACGTTTTTAACCTTCAGAGCTTCCTATGAATTTTAAAACAGGTATATGCTATTTTATGTATCAATGGCCATTTTTCAGATTTTTTGTTTGTTTCTTAGTAGTTAACAATGGTGAACATGAGTAGTGATTTTTCCAGACCATTTGGTTTAATACTAATCCATAGCTAGTTAAGTCCAGACATCGGATAGAGGAACATGATCTTTCTTGTTGAATACTATGTATCGGTGTTATGATCTGTACCATCAATATAGATCATATTAATCTTTTTGTTCATTTCTCAAGTGACTAATCACTACTGCTATTGTATAATACATTAAACATTAACAACCATCTTGACCAACAACATGCTTGCAAGACCTACTGTATTTCTTATGTGTATACTAAAGAAAGCAAAACTTAAAAAAGCCGCTTTAGTTATTGCAGTTAGCTTTTAGTTATACAGTTAACAAAAGCTAATGTAATGGATTTATAACAAAAAAAGTTGTTTTTGCTATTTTATCCCTGGACAAGGTGTTCAGCCAAAACAGGCCAGCTGCTTATGCACAAAATAAGTCCTTTTATGAAAAAGTTTCAGATAAAAACTAAATAATGGAATCCGCATGAGGGGCCTGGAAGATTCAGGCCCATATATATTAATTATGATTCTCCAGGTTGTGAACCAACTGGGATCCCTTTGAGGACGTTCTAGGAAGCCTCCTGAAGTCTTGAAAAATGACCCAATACGCCATCATTCCCGCTGAGGCCCAATCAATAGTGATGCCTGTCAGCTAATGGCACCGTGTCCAGTTTCCGCAAAAACAAGCTCATTAGATTCTTACGGAACTTATTGATAACTCACAATGGCCATGAAATGGCCTCCCAAACCTCAAGTTCATCAAACTGCTGTTCCGATTTTATCCCGGTGCCTGAATCGGGCTACAGAAAACCCGTATAAGGTCTTCATTCTTTTATTAAAAATGCATTTTGTATGAGCCAGGCAGAAGCACTTCTATAATAAATGACGCACTTAGACCGGTGTCCCGCAGCGCATGGAGAGCATTTCCCTACATGTACAGTACGGTCCCCAGCTGGGCGTTGAAAACCAGTGTGCATACAGTTATTTCCATCAACAGTGTAGCTAATTGTATTAATTAAGTTCTTAAAGTATTAGGAACATTGGTGATCTAGATGAAGTTCTCTACACCAAACCGGGTTTTATTCACTGGTTCTCCTTTGTCCTCAGGATTGATCCTCACTCACATGTCATAAAAGGTACTTTGTCTGCTGGAATAGCCATGAAGAAGTTTCTTTTTTAACGCCTGCCTGTTTTTCTGTGTGAAAAAGCAGCTGACAGCACCCCGGTGATTAGGATCTATCTGCGTGGGATTTGTCTGGCTGTGATGGCCCAATTTGCTAAAGATCGCACAGACTGCTGCAGGTCGGTAGAGCTGTAAATGAAGCACATTCACTCCTGTCCTGCCATTCATGTAGAGTTTGACTGGCTGTGAGTTAGTCCAGCTTTACTAAGATAACAACCGGCAGTTCTGACTAATCGGAACTGGGATTTTTTTTTTTCTGCACTGATTCAAACCAGTTCTTCCGTTGAGAGAAGAGTACCTCTAGAACCCAGTTCTATGCTCCTGAGTCCTTTAATATACAGTCTGTCGACATCACGTCCGCCCCCCCCCCCCCCTTCCCCCTGACTATCTGAGAGTGTCTGGTCTCTTCCTGCCATTGGTGCCTCTCCACCCTTCTGAATGATTCCGGCCGGAAAGCTGCCGAGAGCTTTCCTGCCCGGTTGTCCATTTAGCGTGACGGAGGGAGTTTTCCACGGGCCCAGCGGTACCTCAGGGATGGATGCAGATGTAGTGCAATTGCAGCCCGCAGACAGGAAATGAAGGGTGTGGCAGTCAGGCAGTGAGGTGGGAGCGACATTATTTGCTTCCAAGGGTTCAACTTGTGTGAGCCATTCACAAAGCTGGACTGCTAAAAGCCACAGCCGATTAACAACTGTTCACCTTTGCATAATAAAAAAAAAACACTTCCACTGATACTTGATTGGTTTATGATGGAACAAGAACCATAATATTATTTGTGCGGACTTAAGTGTCAGAATATAACACAGGAAATAGATTTGAAACCAACAGAATTGACCAGATGACATTAGCTTTTAACCAAGTGACATTTGACTGTTGAAGTTTTATATTTAATACCAAGGTAAATTTTGTGTTCCTGATAGTATTTATAAGGGGTTTAAAGGCTTTTTTAGAAATAGGTAGACAGCTGTTCAAAATGCAACTTAATTCAACCAATTCAAATGATGCGAGCAGAGTAAGAGGAGCTTGAAAACTGTTATACTAGACCAGTGGTTCTTAACCTGGGTTCGATCGAACCCTAGGGGTTCAGTGAGTCGGTCTCAGGAGTTCGGCATGGCCTCCGCCGCGGAGGTCCTGTCACACCCGAATTATCATGTAATCATGGATGATCATGCTACTCTGCTTGGCCAATCAGTGCTGCGAGGAATTTAGCGCGCTCAGTAGTCAACGTGTGACTGTCGTGGTAATACTTCGTGTGATTTTTTTGTTAATATTTTAATCCATACTAACTATGTCGGGCAAAAGAAGAAAGTGGTCAGACAAATATGTACAACATGGATTCAACAAGGTGATGTTCATGCACGGCTCATTTTGTGCACCAGTAGAAAACATCTATGTCTTGAATTTGAAAAAAATCTAATTTTATTTTTCACTAAAGAGGGGTTCGGTAAATGCGCATTTGAAACTGGTGGGGTTCAGTACCTCAAACAAGGTTAAGAACCACCGTACTAGACACTTAAGAAAGTAACAGCTGTGACCTAAGTAATGAGGGTTAAACTGGCTTCCAAGTCAATAATACAACATGGTAATAATGGCTTACCATAACCTTAACCATCAGACCAGATAATAATTTTGTGCATAATTGAAGGACTTCCTTTTCAAGCAAATAATGCCTGCTTTATTAGGAGGAAGGTTTGAGCTTAAAATTCAGCTGAATAAGGACTCTTACAGATGTGCCTTTAGTGGGAATGGGGTCAACATTGCTAAGATCATATAACCCAGCGAAGTTCCAAATAAAACCCGTCAGACAACAACCTTCCCACAGGGCAGAATAATGGGTGTTTCGCAACACCAAGAACACAGAGATTGTACTTGTGGTATTGGCAACAGTGCTCTAGCTAACTTGCCTTCAAAGAACAAGCTTGGGCCCAGTGAATCATGGGATTGGTCTTGTTTGACAAGGATACAAGCAAAAAACAATATCTGGGGATTTTTACTATCCTCTGTACTTCTGTTCTTCGTTATTGGAACAGGTTTTTGGACGTGGAAGATCCCGCAAAAGCAATAACACGTGAACACTATTGAATACACATATTGAGAAACACCTAATGATTTTAGTTGAGTGTTGAGTGTTAAGAAAATTCACAGACTTCCTCTTCGTATGTTCTAGCACCATCTCATCTGAGTTTGGAGGTCATTTTGTGACTTAAGTTACTGGCCATGAATCAACAAAACGCTCAAAGTATGGTCCATGACCATTTCCTCAGGGCTTCCTCCTTTGTCACGCTACTAAAACTCTCCAGGTCCTGATCTAGATTACTGGTAGTGGGGCCACTATCTTTCGACACCATCTCTTATTGTCTGGAGACCTGCTATTATCCCCTAGTGCCCTGTCATTGATTCGAGATACTCCTCAGAAGCAAACACATTTGCCACCTGCCACTTTTCCACCACTGGTTGTGCTGTAATGCAAGAATTGGTCAGATTTTGCAAAGCAGAAGAGCCTCCATGTGGCTGCCTACCCTCACCTGCTTATCTAGTGGGAGATTGGATCGCAACGTTTGACTTCTCACACTGAATAATCTCTCCCAGCCACTTCTTTACCAAACCATCAAATGCTCAGATATCATTGCCACCACTTAGAGGGCCTGCACTACCCTCCATGGTTTAGAGGCAAAGTAAACAGGTGTTTGGATTTGGAAATAAAATCTCATCTCAGGGTACATATTTCTGGCTGGGTGGGGGTGGGGTTGGGGGGAGGAATACAGTAGAGATATGAAGTGTTGAAAAGGTCGAGAGTGGGTCAGAGGGGAGGAATCGTGCATCATGCATTCCGAGCACTAATGTCTAGCTTGCATCACTTTGTTCAGCTGGAAAGCGAAATAAAATATATCAGTTACAATGAGTAAAAAATAATGTCACACAGTAAAACTTTTATTACAACTGCCTAGCTAAGCTAAAGCAGTTTTATAACACAGGGAGTAGAAGAGAAGTTCAATAATAAACCTTCTACAAACAACGCAAGAGAGAAATGTGGCATGGCAGCCATACTGGGGCAGGTGTAGTTTGTTGGTGTGGTGTTTTATGTGGCTGTGAACTTTCAGCTTTATAACATCATTAATAATGTGTCTGGAAAGACTTTATGAAGGAGCCCCGGTCTGCCGCTGGTGAATCGCCTTGGGTGTGGAGCTTTTGAGTCCATGCTGCTTTGCCACGAACAGGGAGACCTTCTCGCAAGGGCACTTCACACAGATCAAGGCGTCGGGGTTCAACTTTGACCTTAAGCCTACGATTGTCAGCCAGTCACTGAAAAATTACATTTAGGTGTCAAACATTTTGTTTTTACCTAGCCCTATATTTTACTAAAGCATCTCATTCTTGCCCTCTGCATTCTGTATTATATTAATTGAGATGAAATCTTATTTATGTCTTTATCATCTCCTTGACACTTAGGGGGAACTGGATCCCTGGGATTGTTAGAGCCCAGCTATCATCAGCCTTTTTTATTTTCCTTTCAATGATTATAAATTTGAGCAGTTGGGACTAAAGCAACTATCTAGCACTGGAAATGAGCAAGTTTAAATTTAGCTTGATGCGGATTAAAGGGGAGCAGGTGTACTTTCCCTATTCAGTGTTGCTAATCCAGCTGTATATAAAGTGGATTAAGGTGACTTACTTTTGAAATATGCATACAATCACCAGGAGGAAAGGACTTTATAGTCATGAAACATGCTTCTAGCCTTTTTTCAAACCTCAGCGTGTGAGCAAAATTTGTACTGCGAAAGAAAACGAAACAAAAGTCTTTTATGTATAGTTTAAAGACATATCCTTCTAACCTGAATATTATAACCAATTCAGTACAACTAAAGGGGAAGCCTTAAAACAATACAAGAAATTCAACAAAACATTAGCAACAGCTGCCTTTCCAGTGGAGGGTCACAGTGAAGTGAGACTCCAGAAAGCACAGGGCAGAGTATATCTTGGGGAGGATGGTCATCCATCACAGGACACGCCTAATTACAGAGGGTAGGGTCGCCTAAACCACCACAGAAAAGTCGGATGGATAAACGGAGAACAAGCAAACATACAAGCTCAGGACAGGACAGACGCTTGCAATTCTGGAGGTATAAAGCCACAGCGATACCCCTGACTCACAGCCTTGCAGTTCCTGGTAGCCTCTGGACTCGCATACACTTTGTCGGAGCCGGTAACTGTAAAGCCCTCTGTCGTGTATCATATTGACATATAATTAATTGTCTCAGTGGGAGTATAAATGAGAGTATACAGCAGGATCCAGTGGGTGGATAAACACTAGAGCCTCACGCTACATATAGCTACGTATGAGAAAGGATTAAAGGTTCTGCAGAAATCTGGCAAGATGTGATGGAAAAAGTTATAACCTGTTTCAAGTTCTTCACGGGATACTGAGGATATCAAGTGAAAAAAAGGTAATTATTAAAGACCAAATGTTCTCTCTGTGACACATCTGGTGTGATGGCAAGCCAAATCCCTTCCGATCTCTCTATGCTGCTGACTTTCGACTAGATGCCATCAGGCGTCCATTCAAAAAGCTTTGTTGTCCTCTACCCAGAAAGCAGGACAAACCTCCCAACGCTTCTTTATGGAAGGGCCTGCTCACTGCATAAAAACCTAATGAATGAGAAAATACATCATAATGGAACGATCTGTCCTCTGCTGAGCTCACTTTAGGAACTCTGGGAAAATCTGTGATTGGAAATTCGCCTTACCATATGAATAATTATATAATGTTTCATTAATATCTAACATCATTGGGTGCTGTAAGCTCTCAGTGGTACCAAAGAAATATGATATGAAATACGGATACTTTGTTCTTTGGGATTTCTCAGGGTAACTTTATATGTCATCATTTTGGAGATGCAAGCTTAATGCGTGGTTAAGTGCTGAAAGTTTATTACAAGTTAAAAGTTAATAAAACTAGCATTACTGAGTCCTTTTCCTAGGACGCAATGAAACTGTAAATCTCTTGGACATGAGTAAATCAAAAAATAAAATTCAATTTCCATTCTATTAATATAATATGTGCAATGATTAGGAACTACTTATGCAACAATAAATGCAATGTTTACAGTTTTTAATTGTTTGATAAACATTTTTTCTCCATCCCTCTAACCCACCATGTTCAGATTCTGATGCTAATCAATATAACCTTTACTTAGGCCTTTCTAAGAGCGTGGAAATATAGCACACATTATATACTTTTGATAGCCCACTTTAAATTAGCAAAAAAAACTGGCTCTCTGAAGAGAGTTTTTATAGGCTGTTGATGCACCAGCCAATTCACTGTCTAATGTGTCATCTTGGAGACTAGAGGGTGAGTGGGGGGGGAGGTGGCATGGCTTGCTTTACCTTCAGCCTTTTGGTAGCTTTGACATAAACCTCTGCTAACCTGAACCTAGCAGGAGATATATATCTTCCAGTACAACATCTTCAGGTAACTGAAACTGTAGAACATTTTTTATTCCATTGTTCTAAATAACATATTTTCATTAAGGGGTGGGGGTGGGGAGAGCTGAAAAATTAAGCAAGTCCAGACGTTTGCAGAAGAAAAACAATCCTTTTACTCCTCACTGGCAGAGACATATGAATGCCTAGCAAGGTAGAGGGAGGCTTTTTCTTGGCTGAGGAGCTGTGTGTCTGCAATTGGAGATGGGCTAGGTGTGGATCGGTGAGGACTTTCGGGTTCGACTCGGAAAGCTGAGTTTGTTCCTTTGGCTGGTTGGGGAGTACTTATTGGCCACACAGCTTAGCATGGCATTCAGGCGCTCTATATTATAATATTCTCTGCAACAGATCTACGGAATTAAGAGGCCAACTGAATTTCACAGTCAAGTCAAACATTTGAGCTGAGCAGGTCTGTCGCTGGAAGGATCGGTGTGGATCGGTGTGCTCTTCCTGCTGGTCGTGTGACCGAATGAAGAGGGACACGGGCAGATCATGAGATAGATTTGCATATTTAGCTGTAGCATTCAGAATGAGGAATTATTTGTGTGGCAGTGTGTTATTATACATGTTCATGTTCTCAGTGCTGAGGGAATAGTGTGGGAATGTGCCCTGAGATGGTTGGTTCCCCATTCTAGGTTGTTCCCTGCCTTAGAATAAGCTGTTTCAGGAAGTGGATGGACGGATACCTTTAAATAACTGTCATAGATGCGGAATGTCATCATTCGTATATGAATACATTTTTCTCTGTCTTTTTAGGCCTATCGGTGTGTGTCTATATATATATATATATATATACGCAGACAGATTTTTGAGAAATGAGACTTAATTTATTTTTAACAAATATTTTTGATTTGGTTCATGATTTAGTCCTTATGAACAGATGAACACAGATTACCATAGTTATGCATTCATCAAAACTGCCTTGCAAAATGATAAAATATCCAAAATAAAATATTGGGCACCTGACAGGAAATTATTTTTTTAAAGTCCATGGGGTAACATTTCAACAACCGAATTACTACAGTGATCATTTTTGGAATTATGGTTGGAGGACAAAAACATCTTCCCTGTTAAAACTATGCTTTCAAAGTAAAAAATAAACATTGCCTATGTAAAAGCAGCCAGGTTTTCACTGAAATCAAAGCCAGGGATCAGTTCTGAGCCCAAAGCGAAACCGCTTCTGCATTTTTGGTTAAGTGGCTTTAAATTTGACCGAAACATCAGTCAAGCACGCTGAACATTCCACACTTCCTTGCTTCTTTCCTTTTTCCTTTTCCTTCACTCATAATCACAGACTTCTCTTCTGTCTGGCCAAATCCCGAAAGCTTCTCCAGGTTTTGCACTCAATAAAAACCCCACAGCTTATCTCAAAGAAAAATCAAACTTAGCTAACAATCTTACTGATGTCGTCGGCATCTGTAACCTTGCTCTGTTTCTGTGAGGCCCTTGTACTCTAGGTTGGGTTTTCCCTTATTTGGATAGTGTCACACCCACTACTCACAGACATATATTTTGATAGGTAATTATAAAATATACAGACCAGCCAAGATGAAAGGGCCGAAGTAGCTAGACGCAGGTATTTTCGCGCGAGAGCCCTTGAGATGTGGATTGGCCATTTCCTTGGAGGAAAGACCTTTTTTTGCATTCAAAGGGTGAATAAAAATGTCATTTGGTATGTCCGGCAATGAGTTGATGATTTGAAAGGTGGTCGGGTAGTTTCCGAAAGGAACCACGCCTCACTTGAAAAATGTAATAAGCACATTCATTTCAGTAACCATTTAAATGCTCCTTCTCGTGTGATATAGAAATTTAAATTACTTCTGGTCTGACATCCAAATCTAAAATCCCGAGTAACATATTAATACAATTTGCAGGGCAAAGGGGGTTTATTGAACTTAAAGAACAGAGACAGGATCATGAGAGATCAAAAATGGGAGTAATGGGACAAAAGGAAGGGCACAGGCAACATGAGGGTTTGATGTCAATGACTGGACTGGGGAACACAGGACTGGGAAGCATTTACAGTATATACAGGACTAATGAGGGAACTAATGAAACGCAGCTGAGAGTGATTTCCAGATGAGATTTAGGAATGAGCAAAAGGAGGATAGGGACAGGTGTGGCTTGTTAGGGTCATGGCAGGGAGGAGATGGACAGGGAAATGGCAGTAACCCCCCCTCCGCCACCCCTTTGAGGCATGCACTCCAGGTGCAGGGATATGGACAAGGCACTCAAGGATGGAGACATGAGACAGGACATTAACAGGGTTGGGACATGACACACATCAGGGCCAGGACAATGGAATCAAATGCAACAACAGACACACAAGACCAGAGGACACAAAATGGACAAGATCAGGGACATGGGACAAAACACATGGCATAACTAGGAGCACAGAACAGACAAAGGCAAACCCAGGGACAGTAGAATGGATACACAGCATGACATGCTCCAGAACAGGGCAGACAGGTGGAAGAACAGCAGAAACAGGGATTGCCACAGAAGACACAGGCTACGGAAAAATAGGAGCATGACTGGGTATCAGGACAAGGGCCTAGGTAGGATTGCAGGGAATGCGGAACGTCTGGGGAGTTTCCTCAGTTCTGGTGAGTTGGGTGGCAAACAGGGGACATGGGAACTCCTTGGCCCACTCCACGGCAAGATGGGACCTGTCCGGACCACAGGGCCTAAGGGATCCACAGGGCTGGAAGGCACCAAGGAGGCGGCCAGGCTGGATGCTGAGGGAACTAGAGGGCTGGAGGACACTGAGGGAGCTGCAGGGCAGGAACAGGGGGCTCCGAGGGAGCTGCAGGCAGGAGCAGGAGGCTGTCGAGGGTGCTGGAGGGCAGGAACAG
>JABFDZ020000039.1:7987752-8010346 GCA_019775955.2 Pollimyrus isidori
GGGGCTCCGAGGGAGCTGCAGGCAGGAGCAGGAGGCTGTCGAGGGTGCTGGAGGGCAGGAACAGGGGGCTCCGAGGGAGCTGCAGGCAGGAGCAGGAGGCTGTCGAGGGTGCTGGACTCATGTAAAAGTATAAATTTGATTGCTTTGAAAAACATATGCATCCAAAATTGAAGAAGAGTGAAATGAGTAGAAAGCATAATGCATGATGAGTCTTGATCCTGGATCAGTGGACTGTGTAGACTGAGTTGGACAAGATTGAAGCCTCCTTACTTGTCTATTGTACATTTGTACATGGGAATTCTGACTCAGACTATCCAATCAGGAACGTGTAACACATAACAGGGTTAGATGCCACAAAATGACAAAGGCACTCACAAAACATCAATGCAGACATATGACTTGGAACCGTAGAGGTGCGTATGTAAATAGAAGAAATGGCTGAAACCGAGGAAGGTCTGGCATGTATCAGAAAGTCGGGTGGATCTATGAGGTATCATACCCATCAGCCTATGTGGCTTTTTGACAAACAGTCATCACCAATGTCTAGTAGGTGGTGCATAACCAGGCCAGCGTCCACCATCAATCACTGAAGCATTTCACATTTCAGGTTCCCTGCTGGTGAACTTTCGGGAATGGGACAGGCTCAGGTCCATTGTTCTCTAATTCGAGGCAGACTTACTATTGGAGTAACACTAAGGAAGTAATTAAATACCCAATAATCACTGCAATCATGGCCATGTTATTGTTATTGAGGCTTTCACAATGCATGAATAACATTACAGCTCAGCCTAAATGTGGCTCATTCCAATTGTGACAATGTAAATGGTTCCTGTGTTGGATTCAATGGCTGGCATCTGCTATTCAGGTTATGTCACTGGACAAAATGGTGCACTGACATGCTCAGATACTAGTTCAGAGAGATATACAAAACGTTCAATAAAAAATATATATATATACAAAAATACAGCTGCAACTCTAGAGCTCACCAGGACTAATCAGTGTCCCTCAGCCCTTAAGTAGTCAATTGCACTAATAGTTTTTCTATGCAGACCAATATGGCATCTTGTCCTTTCATGATTTTAAGACAGCTGTGGCACATGAAGGCTACCTGCGCAAGAGATGATGTGTCTGTGAACTGACAGTGTGATGTCCCCATTGGGCCCCTGAGCAAGGCCCTCACTGCCTCACTGCTCCAGGGACTGGCTGACCCCGCTTTCTCGAAAAAGTTATCATATCACTTTGGATAAAAGCATCTGTTAAATAAAACGTAGAACTAAAACCATCTGTGTATTTGTATCTCTAAATAGTAGTAATATTTAAGGGGTCTCGGTCGTGGTGGCGTTTTCTGAGCTGGGAAGTGGCCGTATGGAGAGCCCATCACGGTGCAGAGATGGAGCAAACAGCTGTTGGCTTTTGGCACCCACTGGTGCCCTGACAGATGTGCGTGAGGCACACGCACCTCGGCCCTCCACTGTTCCCACTCCGCACTCACGCCTTCCACGCCCACCTGCCACCCCCCGCCCCCCATCATGCCTCTGTTGTTAACAGAGCGACCACATCCTTCCGCCCAGGAATCCCTTCCCAGATCATTTTGCCCAGGGATGCCCACGGGTCTCTCATTAGTGCTACCTAACACCCCTTTGGTCCACAGGAGGTGGTGTGCCCCCCACTGGTGAAATTAGGGAGGCTGCAGAAAGACAAGAAAGGGGGACAAGCATGGAAACACCTGTCCTTATTCTCCCAACAAGACTGCTCTCTCTTTGGGCTTATAAACAGGGAGTGTTCTGGGAAATCAAACACCCCCAAGCGAATGAAGAGGCATAAACGCTATGAATGTTTGTAACTGAAGAGCTCTTTCCTGAGCCGGAACACCTGGCCGATGATGTTAGGTTGTAAAATTTTATTACAGGCAATTATTTTATTTTGCTCCCCATAGGTCGTGGGAGGGAGATGGGGGAGGGAAAAAGCTCACGATTTGGATAATGCTTTATTAAATTCTTGTCTCTCTGCCAGGCATTAAATGTAGGAAATGCTGGACACAATTAATGCATCTCAGTGTCACCTGTGTGCCCTTTTCTTATCAGTGAAATCTGAGCTTTGCGTATTTATCTATTACAACTTTAGTAGCCAACTGTAAATAAAGTGGGCAACCCAGACATTTCAATGGACTATTACAACAATAAATACACATAGATAAATAAAAGATGGAATTCACCAAACATCATCGAATCACCTATTACAACAATGTAAACATACAGATAAATAAATCAACATATAAATAAAAAACATGTGGACTAAGCTACGGTAAACAGGAAAATGGTAAACGGCAGACGTCTACATTACTGTTCTCCTAGGCATGTTAGCCACAATTAGATAAAACGGTGATGTCCCTCTGCCTTTCCCTCTCTCTTCCTCTCTGCACTTTCCAAAATATGTAATTTGCTCTCCTTTAACAGAATGTGCTTTATTCTTTCCAGTTAATGCATACATGCTGCAGTGTGGGCAGAACTGTAAAAACGTCAATACACTGCAGAGCATTGTCCCAGATCCGTATACGAGCGGGCAGTAAATGGAACTCAGATGGGGCACGGATTGCATATACGCCCCCCCCCCCCAATCCTTTCCCAGCCAGAGAAGCCGACACTTGAGGAGAAACCTGACTCTGTGCCCGTCAGGTACGCGCCTTGTGATTCAGCCATCCGCCACCCTCAGGCACGGCCTTCTCCCCCCTCCCTGTTTGTCTTGGAGGGTTGGGAATGGGGCCCGGGAATGCCGCGGATCCACGGCCGCCAGGCTGGCCCGTAAAGGCGGGGCTGGTCGCGGACCGCTAGACACGTGTCCCGGTCGTCCACCTTGACAGGCGCAGAGCGGTCGGTGCCTTTATAATCGGCCTTAAAATGCACCGTTTGCCACACTTGGCGAGCCGGGGAAAGTGAGCAGACTCTGCTCTATTAAAAAATGGAGTGAAACGGCCTGTGCACCCATTAAACATGCAATATTCATTATAGTATAACGGGTGGGATCTTGTGATGTGTTTTTTTTTTAACAAAGAAATATGGATTGGTGGGTGGGAACTGGGGGTGCACCTGTTTCAAATCTCTGATTAGAGGAGCAAACTGGCTGGAAAAAGAGGAACGCCATGTTCCTGCCCATCCCAGTCCACTCCCGCGCCTGGTCGGAGTCCAGTTTGGACACGGTGCACTAACTCACACGCGCACCTCCACTCCCAGGGAGGCGCGGGGACATCTGCTCCTGCAGTGACTGTGGTAGCAGACCGTAACCGATTCACTTGCCCTAAATTATGGGGAACAAATGACCCCCACCAGTGGATAAACATCACATGGTACAGGACTCCGGTACAGCAGGATGGGAATATGGTCGGCCAAAATCCTCACTGGGTACCTGATTAGTATCCAAAAGGTCCTCTCCAATTGTCTGTCCGTTTCCCTCACTTTGGACCACAAGGCTTCTCCAGCACAGATAACTAAAATTTCATGTTTTATTTCTCTTTTCTCAGCAGCTCGGAACGGACTTGAGGACCGCAGGGGGGCGGATTAGCATCTTATGAATTTCATGGCTTTAACTGGCAACTGCATCGCTGTTTGGTGGCCAAAACTGAACTACTAAAACAAAGACAGCGACTGAAACCAACGCTGACTGTAAACACTGACAACATCGTAGAGTTACACGAGGATGACATCAACTCTGCTTGCTTTCAGCCGCCGTCTGACATTGACAATAAGAAGAAAGCGATTGATGATAACAGGCCTGCGCTGCTCTCCTGTGCTCCTGTCTGGTACAATTTGGTTCTTCACAAGCCGACGTCTGCATTTCACTATTTTCTTGGTGCATTTTTGTGCAGAGAGGTGCTGGAGGCTTATTAGGTTCTGTTACTTTCCAGATCTTCCATACATCCATCCCTTTCCTTCCAATGGATGGGGTAGGCCCGTGGCTGGGCGTGGGAGGGAGCTCGATCGGGGCCTGTCAGACGGGAGCGTGAGGCGCACGGTAATTGTGAACCTGGGGCCTGCTCCGGCTGCCTCTCGTCCTCGGCGGCGGCACCGCGAGAGCACTGGGGATCCCAGCGAGAGTACTGGGTGACGGAGAATAACATCAGGCTGCCTCTCATCTGGTCGGGGGCCGTGTGTGAGGCCAGGCCAAGAAAACAGAGCGGGTTCTTTGGAAGTTCAGCCATCGCCTTCCAAGCCGGGGTCTCCGGCGTACTTCAAACGACCGATCCCAGAGGGGCCCAGTGACAGGCGGAAACCGAGTCCGCCGGCTCACCGTGTAACTTCCCGCGCCGGCCCAGATCTACGGGGGCTCCAGGGGGAGGTGCTGCATCCTGCCTGCTGCAGGATGCGGTCGGTCACCGATTTTTTCTTCCCTCGCCCCCCCCCCCGCCCCCCATGTCTGCGATGTCACATTGAATCTGAAAAGAGCTTAACGGGGTAATATATCACACATTTACATTTTTAGTTACTTAGCAGATGCTTTTATCTGAAATGACGTACATTTTGGGAAAGCAGGGTCAGACGGACCCTGGAGCGACTGGGGGTTAAGGGCTTTGCGCAAGGCCCCGACGGTGAAACCACTCTGTGATCTTACAATCGCAGGCACCACGACCTAACCCACTGAACCACATATCACCCCCGTCTTACGTCCCAAGGAGCCGTGCAAGGAGGCATTAGTTTGAGGTCCAGTATTCCGGAGGCTTGCCACCAGGTGCCTTAGAAAATGGCTGTTGGAAATGGGAGCTAAGCAGTCACACCTTCTTTTGTAAATGTTTGCTTCATCAGTAGAAGATTTTCAGTATTATTAACTACCAAGTGGTGTAATAAATGTACCGTGAAATGTGGTGGAGAATCTATGAAAGGGACTCGATTAGGGAGGGTGACTCTTGGATTTGGCAGAACTACAACGCACGTTTCTGATCGGTAATTATTCGCACATGTTTTTCTTTTTTTTTTTCCCTGTGCTTCTCATAACAGCTAAAAAAAATGCTGCCGGGTTTGGGCGTCTCAGGAGAGCAATACTGGGAGTCTGCGATGGGTGTGATAGGCTATTGTTAAGGGTTAGGACATTTCAGATGGGCCGACAGCAGGAAATGTGTAGCTCTCCTCTTAAAACATTATTCCCTGCAAAAAAAAGAAAGAAAAAAAAAAGATCACGCATAAACACACACCCGTCCTACTGGGAATGGCTGGGGAGTTTCTGACAACATGAGGTCACCGATTCAGCGTCCGTCATGTGGCTCACCCCAGGCAGAGGCCTTTCCGCCCAGCCCCACTGCAGAACCTCGTCACCATTCCTGCCCATCGAGCTGCAGCTGGAGCTGTGTGATTGGAAACTCTCAAAGGGATCACCTACCCTTCCCGTCGCCGGCACTCCCGTCGGGGGCCATAGCCCGCGAGCCTTATTCCGGACCCTCCTGACCCCCCCGCTGTCTGTCACACTTGAACACTGGGTGGAGCGGCGTCGGGCCCTCGATAACGCAGATCGGGCCCCGAGGAGCCCGCGCACGCGGCCCCGTACTGCACTCGTGCATCTGGATCGCTTCAACTTCCTTTTTTCTTTTACAGAAGTCCTTTCTTCCTAATAATTTGTTCCAATGCACATTCCTTTGGCAGCTGTTTGCCGCAAGAACAGGTCTGTCAGGGGCCAACCAATTGAGAAGCTCGAATCCTGTAGGGTCATTAAATATCTCTTTGTGGCAGATGTGAAAGTGCTAAAGTAGTCTTTTTCAAAACTGTTTTATTTTATCGCTCAAAATGTATTTTATGATTATGACAGACTGGGATGCTTTTTTCTCTCTACTTTTGCATTCTATCAACATATTCATTTTATTTGTGTGCCTGTTCAACCTCTGCAATTATACTACAAACCTGTGAATGAAAATGATTCGTTTTTATTTCCAAATCTGTTTTCAAGACGTTAGTATTAAACCAGTGTGACGCTGTTCTGTTTCAGGCTCAGACTGTTTTTCAAATCAATACTATAAAGAAGAACATTTTTAAAGAAGAACATCCCCTTTTATGTAGACACACCTGAGTGAGTGATCGCAGGAGATCACCTGCTAACCATTTAGAGCAGGGGTGTCCAGTCTTATCTGCAAAGGGCCGGTGTGTATGCAGGTTTTCGCTGCAACTCCCTAATTAGATTACTAATTAGAAGACTGATTGGCTGAAGAGTCCTCACACCTGGGTTCGAACAGCTGACCTACAGGTTATCCCAAAAACCTGCACACACACCGGCCCTTTGTGGATAAGATTGGCCAGCCCTTATTTAGGGGCTGCATCACTTTGGGTCTGCACAAAGATGTTGTGAACACTGGCATAGGATTACAAAAACTAGAGCACCACAGCCACTGACGACCATATCTAAATGTGTGTAAAGAAGATTCAAAGTCAAAGATAATGTCACCTTGAAAGATATAGCACTTGTTATGCTTCACTTTTTGCACGCTGCTCTCTAAAGGTCGAAAAAATTTGATTTCTGCAAATTTGCCTTGTAAATTTTCAGAGAACAGACACTATGTTTTGCATTCTTAGATTCTGACGTGTTTCCATCGTCATTCTTACATCATCGATAAATTGACTGGTGCACTGAAACACCAAATTCCTGGGAGTATTAGGCAATGCCTCATTACTGACCAGGTTTCAAATAATATATATTATTTTTTAAACCTATCAAAAAAACACTCCCCTGATAAAATTCTGTAATTTTAATCAATAATTTGCTCGAGCAGCCCCACAGATTAAGTTATGGGCGTGATTGTTTTTATGGTGTCAGGAACCGGAGCTTGGACATCGCATATAGTTGACTGTGCATTTGGAGCAATTCCTAAGACAAGGCTCCAGAGCATCTCCCCTTCTCCGGGAGAGAGGAAAAATAGGGTTTCTAAATATTTGTCCAAAAGACAAAGTTTTCCCAAAAATAGGATGTTTTCGGCAGAACTGGTAGGAAACAGTGGATTTGCCCTACTCTTCTGACTCGTGTGTATTTATTGCACATGCAATATGGAGTGTATTGTTTTGAGGCTTCCTGTCTTTAAATTCATCTCAAATTCAATGACTGGGCAGAAGGCCACCCCAAAAAGCAGACAAAGGTAAAACACTAAGATAGGAAACCTGCACATGTTTACCAACGCACAGCTAAAAGCGCAGCCGCGTAGAGGGGTAAACTAAACTAGCAGCGTGACAAGCCCTTGCCACACAACTAGAGAAATATAAAATAAAACCCTGTTCCTAACTTCATAGAAGGCAACCCACCTTACCCTCTGAAAAAAAGTAAAAAAAACTAAACCCTCAGTAGATATCTTCATCGTCAGTATCCCCAACCACCCCTCTCTAAGAAAAAAAATAAATAACCCAATCTCCACAGAAAACGCTATTCAGATTGCTTCAGTGCATCAAACTCATCCCTCATTGCAAACCCTTTGAAGGGGTCCAAGTGCCTTTTGAACCCTGCAAACGGGGCATTCCTCAAACTGCTCACAGGTGCAGCTACCAAACACGAAATCAGTTTCTGGTCAGAGCCAGACAGCACTCGGGATTGATGTTGTTATCTTTTTGATTTACGAAGTAATTAATATTGAGCTATGATTTCATGGGCACTATCAGCTATATAAAATGTTAGATATATGATTTAAATTTCAATTTGATACAAGGCCATCCTAAACAATTAAAGTCAGGCCTGTTTTGCAATGCTGACTGTTCTGTTCTTATCTAACATCTTCTCACATGTCTCAAATGGCCTCAAGACACAGCAACTCAGACGAGAACTGTGACATCCAGAATATTATATTTTATTGTGTTGTAACATGACAAACAATGTGTGGATCAGGTGTTTCTTTCCATTACATTGTGGCTCTGTTGAGCAAACCTTCTTTCATTAAAATGCTTCCCTACATGGCCTGTAGCAAGAGACAGAAATCTCCACATGGATATCATATGTTCCCAGTCCTCTTGCCTTGTGAGTTGTCTCCGAACTGGCAACACTTTCACAATTACGGTGAATCACATAAATGAATGCACCCATAATGCACCTGTTTTTTTTTTTTTTGCCTTGCATCTTGGTGACTGAGAACAACACCTTCATAAAAGCATATTTCACTGTGTGATTGTACTGTGAGAAATTAGCTTTAACTGTTAGGAAATGAGTACATTATGAGGTTAAATGTAGGAAGATACTGGTGCAACACAATGCCAAAAATGCTGTGTTATATAAATAAGCGTGTATGTTTAAAGTCAAGGCTGGTGGCTGAAATTGTAGCATAGGGGTTAGATGAAAGAGCAAAGTGAAGATATCGTGTCATTAGCAAGAAGTTTGATTTTTCTTGTATTGATCTAATCTACTAAATAAACACAGCTGCCGTCAAGGAATGTATGCAACGTCTGTATGGAATTGTTCTTTCCCACCAGGGACTCACGTCTGTGAGAAATCTACAGTAAAGCTGTGCCAGTAGAATTGATTATCAACGCAGGGTATAGGATATCGCCTGGAAGGGTGGGACTCTTGCCAAACAGAGACACATCTGTGACACTGGAGACCTGAAATATTTATGTTTCCGACATTGTATCAATGGGTCACCTTGCTTTATCTGCCGATCTACCTGTTATTTGGAAAAACATGCACTGTAGTCATGGCAATTTAATTAACCCCTGATAACACCACAAAAATACTTTTAAAGAAAATTTCGAGCCATATTATGCTCATAATGTACAAGAGTTGATTCCTTTTCAGTTCAGAATGATGTGCTGTGCAGGGTAAACAGGCCTGTGCAGTTTGGGATGACCTCCAGCTCAGAAGGATGCTGAAAGTCTGTCCAGGAACGACAAAACTGAAAGTTCATCTTTCCCTTTTCCAACCGCCTACCCAGAGCAGGGTCTCTGGAACAGAAAGGCTTCAAAAGGTCTAATATATGTTTCATAAACACTGTTGGTAAGGCAAGGGGTAGCATAAACACTGAAATGCAAACCAGGTTGCAGTTTATACACCCTTTTCTGCCCCCACATCCTGGAGAGGAAGATCAGGGCTTCCACATTCCCCCTCAAGCCTACCTTAGAGAAACGCACACGTGGGGGTGCGTTGGGGAGTAGGAGGTCAGGCTTATAGCCAGCGGAGAAGAACACACAACCGTCAAAGCTAAACAAAGCAGGAGGCTGTGGAGATCCGAAAGGCAGCTGGGTCAGACCCCCACCCTCAGCACGCACCTGTGTGGTGGGGAGAGCCCCACGTAACATCACCAGGCTCACTTAATCATTTTAATTTCAGATGGTTTTTTTACTCCTTCTTTATGCACATTGTTTCCCTTTGCTTGAACAGGCCAGAGGGAAAGATGAATAAAGAGTAATTTTTTTCAACATCTGCGAATGAACTTTTCCAGGATATCGTGTGATATAGCACGAGATACCTTCTTTTCTAGGATTTCAGTTTATTTTGTAATTATTGAATGTGCGAATGTCTTCAATGGCAAGGAAAGGTTATATTTTGAGTAAATAAATCAAATTATCAATTAGCTAACCCGTGACATTTACAGAACCATTTACACCAACCCCAAATTGTTCCCTTACCCATGCTTGTAAGAACAACATTATGAAAATTGTAAAATTATCTGACATAATCGCTATGGTTACCAAAACCACAAAGAATGTGAAAAACCATCGTTATTATGCAGGAACAGGAAAATGGCTCTTAGAAAGCATGTCAGGCTCATTTGGGCTCCACGTAATAGCCCCCGGATCGATGTGAGGGTAAATCGGAGATATCTGTCATCCGGGTGTTTTTGTGGATGGAAGAGCCGCTGTATCTTTTCCCCGCATTCGGATCTGAGGCTGCAGGGAAAGCCATCCAAGTGTCAGCCCCTGAGCTGGGATTCTGGTTCCTCCATGCGTTTCCATTCCAGGCAAGTTCAGCACTTGGCCAGCAGCACGGGATCCCGCCTGGCCAGATGAGCTGACGTGCATTCAGGTCACGGCGCCAGTGATTGTCGCCCCTGGGTCTCCGCTGCACAGACCTCTGACGAACAGAGGGCCTTATTCTGACGGGACGGCTGTCCGTCGGAGCTGCGATGCTCGTTTTGCGTGCATGGCTAGCGGCCACCGCTAACGGCAGCTTAGTGTAGCTTACGACCGTTCTGTGTTTCCAGGAGGATATCATCACTCAAGCTAAAATGCTGAAGCGGAAGGACATTAAACCAAATGATGGAGGTAGAGTGGCCTTGTTCATTTGTATTGACTTATCACTCACCGTTCCCTCTTAAACGGCCAACGGTGGCTCATTTTCCTCAGACCGGCTGACAGTTACATCTCCGGCATTGAAATTAAACGCGTTCGAGGTGCAGAGGTCTGGGGAGAGGGAATGTCCAGGTAAATGCTCTAGTGACATTTATGCGTGTGCTACTCACAACTGTGTCTGGGGGCTCACATTCGTGGAATATTTGACTTGCGTTAGTTCATCTCTTTGTCAGACTAGAAACTCTCAGACCCGTACTAGGCCCGCATTCCCGGAAGTGCAGCCGTTTTCACTTGTGCCTCTTCGTTTCTCTGTACCAGAGCTACCAGCAGAGCCAAGTTATGCAGATTACTGCAGCTACCCTTCATTCATTGGTGATCATACATTTTAGCCATAATCCCAGAGATGACCAGTCTTCAGAAGTAATGCTTCAAAATATATTTTAACTTCGGATTAACCTGAATAATTTTGTCAAATATCCTCTTAAATAAAGCAAAGCGATGGTGAAATCCAGCATAAGAACATAAGAACTATACAAACGAGAGGAGGCCATTCGGCCCATCAAGCCTTGAACCGTCGAAGCCTACTTCAGTGCATAAAGAGAAAACTGAGGACAAAAAACTGATTTGTGTACAATAAATAAGGGTCCCTGAGGTTTTAGCCCTTAGGTGAGTCATCTACTTTTAAGCCTGCAGTATATAAAGCCTACTAATTCAGAGCTTAGGTTCCGTCTTGTAGGCTTACAGAGATTAAAATCTCCCTGCACAATAGAGTAAATGGTGAAACATTATATACATTATTTGTTTCGATGGGGGCCGGAATGCCTGTGTGATTCTCCAAAGAGATTAGGCTCAGGGTTCGATGTCTATCTGATCGTAACTGTAAATGACTCTGGCTCTGTGTCATAGTGCTTTATAATTGCTCATCTTGTTTGGAGGGAGGGAGGGGGGGGGGGTGCCTGGTTTGGAAGGGGGCTTCTGTTTAAGGGCTCGCTGCCTGCGGTCTGCGGTGGGGCTGGGGATGATTATCTGTTTGTGCCGACTCAGCATCTTACATTGTTAACTTACGGTTTAGGGTTGCAGGGTTGAGAACAGATCGATGACTCTACCCCCCCACACACAGGCCCAAACTCTACTTCACATGACCCTTTATAAACATCAACCTCACAACCTGCCTACATTAACGGTGAAACAAATAATGTCTTTTTAGCAATTGTAATTTCATAATATGCGAAACAGGTGATTTGTTGTGTTGGCATTTTTGGTGGAATCACCCTGCAATCAGTTAGATGGATGCTTGTCTTTTCTTTTCTTTCCTTTTTTTTTGATGTGGTCTGATCTTTCAAATTCTATGCTCACTAGCTGATGAGCACGGTGATCGTGTGCATGTAGGTTCAGAAACTTTGAAAAAGTTTGGCCTTCACTAAATTAATATTATTTTGACATAAAGTCATTGTCACATTGTCATTGATGGGTTGGGCAACTATGATTTAAACAAAAAGTGAGTGTCGTGAGTGGATTAATGTCTAGGTTATGATTGTGTGTATTCGTATCCCAGCATCCTTTGCAAGGTGCCATCGGCTCCTATAATCCCCTTGCTGATGGCGATAAGAGGCATGCTCGCTGTGACCCTGCCTTTCGTCAGTAGTTATGGAAGATGGATGAACAAAATCACTGAGGAGAAAAAGCACGTTTTCCAAGACTATTGTTTTCACATTCGCTAATAAATTCCATCCATCCGTCTTCCATCTGCTTCCTCAGTAGAGAGTTATGGTGGGGGCTGGAGCCTATCCCAGGCTACAAAGGGCATAAGGCGGGGGAACATCCTGGACGGCCTCCCCGGCGTCATGTCCTGTGTTTCCTGGGAGAGGCTGAGGTTCACCGCAGCCCCGTAGCGGATAGACACTAACAGTACGCCTCACATAGACTTAACCCTTGATTTCCCCGGGCCCTACATCCCATTTACCCCTGGCACATATAAATGCTAGCAGCATGTTATTAAATGCAGTTATATTCATTTATTTCTTTCATTTATTTCACTTGCTGTCTAGAATTTATTTGGCACTGTGGTCTGCAGGAAGGACACTGACATGAGCTTTGGAATATGCATATCACCAGATATTAGGTACAGTACCTTCAAAACACTCTCCATTTCTTTTGAAGATGACAGAAATTACTTTTAATAGCCATGAAAATATATAAAAATCTGAATGTCAGATTGCTGCATTTAACCCATAGAGTGTTAATAGCTGGTCTCTGTCCACAACACTGACTGCTACAGTAGTACAGCTTGTATGCTGGTACCTGTCACTGATCTGCAGCGCCCACTTATATCTGTGCTTTGCCCTGCTCCTGCTTTGCTGCAGTCCATAGTGCCAGGCCGTTCCGGGGCCTTCTTTCAGACTGCTAAAGGCTGCCCCTGCCAGGACTTATGAATGACAATACATGACTTTGCACCTCCTGTTTCTTCAGCAGACATCGCAGATAATGCCATCCCAGAATGCATTTTTCAGACAGATTCTGGTTTGTCATGACATTTCTGATGTTGTGTATATCGGCATCCCCAGTCACTCCGCCTGAAACACGTTCAACAAACTGACAAAGCAGACGACGCTGATCCATTTCTTCATGCTGACAGCATGTATGTATAACAGGTATTATTTTCTTCCTTCAATCCATCCTCTAACTGCTTATCCAGGTCAGGGTCACCTGGATATATCATCATTATTATTGTTGTTGTTGTTGTTGCTGCTGTTGTTGTCACTATTATTAACAACAACAACAAAAGTAATAATTATTATCATAAAAATAATACCTTGCCATGACATATGAAACAATTTCAGAAATAAGGAGAAGTAAAAAAAAGCATGTCAATTATGCATACACACACACACACACACACACAATGTATGCATACACAATATATATAGAAAATGCATTTATTTATTTCCTTCCCACTGCATGCTTTCCCTTTCAAGCTGCTCTGCTCTCCTATCCAAACGAGACCAATAGGCTCCCGCTGTGCTCTGCGGTGATGACGTCACAGTGGGTGGGCAGGGTGGGCGTGGGGTGGGGGGTGTTCAATGTGGGGAAATGAATCAGCCCCACTCCCTGAAATCCGGGTCAGCGCCAGGCCTCAGCACAACATCAGCGCCTGTGCAGCAGTCACTCAGCACTTTCCCTGGGAAGACAATGCTCTTTTTCTGACCATAGATCAAAAAAATGAAAGCATAATCATGGGGGAAAGGACACAAGTTGAAGCCCTTTTTACCGGGCCATTCTGGGAGGGGTGCAGGGTCAGGAGAAGGTATCAGTTCTCGTAGCCTCATAATGTGGTACGCGGGATTCTCAGAAACAGCGAGATTTGACAAACTGATGAATTGCTCTGTAGCTAATGGTCTTAGATTTCCCAGAAATATTCCATGGTAGTTTTGCTTTTATAATGCTACATTTTAAGGCCAGATCCATAAATATAGCACGGGTCAGGCTAATTGATGAATAGATGATGAGGCATATTACATTGTGATATCCACGGATTCAGGTTTACGGCGAATGAGGAGCCAGGGTGGGGCACACCCAGCATGGAATTCCATTCTGTCGTAGGAGACATATCTACACATCAATCACACTAATGGCGTTTTAAACATATCCGTTTACCCAAACCATGTGTTTCTGGACTGCAGGAGAAAATGACGGGAGGAAACTTTCACCATCCACCCATCCATCCATCCACCCATCCATCCATCCACCCATCCATCTATCCATTGTACAATGACTTATCCAGGATACGGCTGCATTGAAACTTGCATTCACATATATACGTATACAAACTTCTGGTTACTTGAGCATTCATATTATTAGAGATTTTCTAGACTTTGAGTGATCCCTCTTCAGTTTTTCCTTCTGCGTTTGTTTACAAAAGGCAGCGTTTGCCAAGCTAGTAGTAGCAGTGTGTTGATGTCAAGGAGATTAAGTAATTAAACATGTGTGCTTTCGATCCCAAAACAATGAACATTTTGCTTATTCCTTTTTTTGAAACTGTGCAGAATACCCAAAGAAATTGAGGCATTCAAAACCATAAATGACACAGATTGATCATTTACAGGATGGTTTACCCCATACTCCAATAGACGCTTATCATTTTCTGAGTGATTTAATCCCACAGCAGGATATAAAGGAAAATAATAGTACTTTAGGTCAGGAGCCCCTTTCCAGACTCAGAAACGATTTACCTCACGGGGAAACATTGTTCATGCTCATGAACCATTATTATGGGAATATCTGTATACTGTTTGTGCCTGAAAGACTGAAAGGTTACTCAAAAACTATTTGTTTAGTTGCAATATTTAGTTTAAACACAAGTCTGTACTACTTAATGTGAATGAGAAGCCAACTGATGTGATCTTTGTTTGCTTTGGACACATTATTCGCGAAATCCATCAAATCAATAAATCACCAAATGACCGGCGAGGCGTTTGTTTAGATTAGTTTCACTTGGCCCATCTTTCCTTAGGAAAGAATCCAATTCAAGCGGTAGGGAGAGCTCCCTATCCTGCAGCTGCTTCCATGTCTACATTGGCTGAACTGACAGATCTTCCAGAGGAGATTCCTTCAGCGTCCATCGCTCGGCACTGAGTGACAAGCCACCAGGACTGCTGTCCAAAGCACATGCACATGCCCTGCTGTTTTTTCTATGTTTTGCCAATGGCACACTTCCAATCAAAATTATGATCAAGAATACAATAACGTAATAGTAAAGTCTGAAAACTATGAAAACCCATCGATACAAGAGACATGCAAGACTCCTGACATAGGAACCTTAGCAGGACCCACTGATTGGTAATTTAAGTCAAACAAAGAGTTTTCAGACACCACAAATCTGCAGAGGTACGTTTTAACCTCCATTAGCTAGTAACATATTTAAAACGATGCATCTTCCCAAACATACCCTTACATCTGGTTTCGGGCTCCTTGCTGCACATCCGACAGCTATACGTAAGCTCAAAAAAGGCCATTTCTGCTCTTCCTTACAGTGAGTCACGATGAGCTCGCTGAACTGGAGTGAAAACCAAGAATAAAAGCTTGTGAACACTTTGTAATGTATCAGTATTTCCATGGAAATACCTCCATTTTGTATTATTTCACTTTCTGACTGGAGAATTGAACCCTTGATTTTTTTACATGATTTAGATATCAGATTAACCAAATGACCAAATACAAATTTGAATGACATGTTATTATTAATGGTTTACTATATTCACATACAAGTGACTTGGGTGGCATGAGGGTGCAGAGGTTAGCACTGGTGCCTCACATCTCTGGGACCAAGGATTGAGTCTCTGCCGTGACTCCATGGGTGTGGCGTTTGCATGTTCTCCCCATTTTGTTGTGCGAAGTTGTTTCCCCCAGGTACTCTGGTTTCCCACCAGCATAGGCTCAAGATTCCAGGCTCCGTGACCCTGAATAGGAGTGTAGTGATTGTAGGAAATGGATGGGTATAGTAGCCCCATGAGCATGCGTGTTTTGAACACATTACTCCTGTGATAATCATCAAAATTATATGCCACTTCTGCCAGAGTAGCCCTTCTGCTGGCTTATACCGCACAAGATAGCCTTCATTCACATCCCCAACCCTGTCGGTGTTGCAGATCTTCCCTCCTCAGATCACTCTCAGTAGCTGCTCATCAAAATTTACACTGAGCATCCCACCAGCCTGGCTGATTCGAAGATGTTATGACCCTTGTGTCTGTCCATAATGATTGGCCCTTGTATGCTATGACCTTTGCGTCTGTCCATAATGATTGGCCCTTGTATGCTATGACCTTTGCGTCTGTCCATAATGATTGGCTCTTGTATGCTATGACCCTTGCGTCTGTCTATAATAATTGGCCCTTGAGCACATTCAGTAATGTGCCAAAATTAACTTGCACCAGTTTAGATAATAAGTTTCGGTTTCTTAGATACCTGTCTCCATAAACAAGTAAACAAACAATGGCATCTGAAGCCACTACTACTGACAGTTGCGTTTAGCTAGAATGCACAAAGCTGAGAATGTGGTTTAAGCGATTTCAATACATTTTCAACCAAGAGTAATATTCTCTAGATGTACCATTAGGTTGCTCTTTTATGTGTTGAACCACAATGACCATATCTGCCTGAGTTTCAATGGCTTCCATGTGTGTCTGCATACCATAAGAGTGCGTGAACAGCTCATCAAAAGCACTCCTTTGTACTACGATTTTGATAGAGTTCAGGGAAGAGTCATTTTAAAAGGACAGGCCTGTGTATTGTGTCACTGCCTGGCAATTTTACGTAAAGCATTTAAAGACCTTTATTTAAAAAAACAAAATAACCATGATTTTGGACCACGATTGGTCCATAAAACAAAGTTTGACTTATGGGAATAAAATGTAGTCAAATGTACATTTAGTTTTTGTTTTGTTCTTGGGTATATAGTTATAAAGCTTATTCTCTAAAGAAGGACCCAAACAAGTATATACACTAAATATGGTCATCTTCCCATGAAACGTTGAGTTTTTCAGGTAATATATAATTTGTTGAATGTTATGACTAAAATATAGCATATATTTTAGAATTGCTATTGTCAAAGACGCATACGACTGACTCTGAGATGAAGCACATTTTCTTCATTATAGCCAAGGCCGTGAGCATGGTCCATTGAAAGGTACCGGCCACCTTTAACAGATGATTCATCTGATTTAACGGATATATAAAAGGAAGAGTAGGAGCACAAGTTACCAGCATTGGCACTAGTGCCCACTGCAAAGTCATAGGCTCCACATGCTGATGACTTCTCTACGCTGATGACCTCTATGTAGAATATTTATCCTTCCTAAAATGAGGATATATTTTTCATTTGTACAAAAATGAGAACAGGTACATCACAATGTGTTTTCTTCACATATCCCATCTTGATCTCATTTTTAAAATACATATAGTGAGAGTGAATTTTGAGGTCATTTTTTGAGGGTAAGGCCTTGCTAAAGGGCTCAGCAGGGACGTGGTTGTTCTGCCGGGAATGTACGTCAGTGCCCTTTCCGTTACAGGCACAGAAGCCTAACACATCCAACCCATGCCATGTTTCTGAGGCCTAGTATAGAGTCGGAAGCCAAACATTCCATGTTGACATGCTGATTCTTACTAGAATCCTTCAGTTAGTCTGTGGCACTGTAATGGAGAAGGTTCTGAGGGTTAGAGTGAGGGTAAAGGTGGGGGTGGCAGGATGACAAGCGACCACAAATCCACGTGTCTGACTCTCTGATGCTGGAAAACAGAAGACCATCAGCAATCATTTATCTGACACGGCTAAGAGGTTTCAGGTGTCAGCAAAGTGTAAGTAACTCAGGTTAAGTGAAGCAATGTTTTGCTTTTTTCGTACACGCCGCCGTAATTTGATGCTCAGATTGCTACAATATACCAGACTGTCTAATAATACTAAGCAGTGCCTGCTTAATTCCTATCTGACATTTTAACACTAAAGTTATGCAAGTAAATAATGATAGTTTTACACATTTTATTGCCACAAATTATGCACTAATTATATCACTTTAAAAAAATTTTCTGAGAGGCGGCTTGCTGGGAAATTTACGGCATGCTGTGCGCATTAAAATATCGTTTTCTCATGACTATTTGTAACTGTTTTGTTCCAATCACTCACACATTAACGCAATAAGCACTCTCCATTTTATGTCGCTTCAATTGTCATGTGCCTACTGTCAGCTAGAAAAGAGAGAACAGTTTAAAAATGAAGCTTAGTAATTTAGAATATGGAAGACTGAACATGGAAATGAAATATGAAATGACAACTAATTTTAAGTAGCAAAAGATATTAATTAGTAATTGCCTCTCAAGCTTAAGTCTGAGTAGTCGCAGTATGTCTTTGGTACCTCTGTGTAAATCTGCATCAACCCCACATTATAAAAAGTGGAGGCAAGGTAAGCACTTTGGCCAGTACATTGGATTCCTCAGACGTTAAATCAAACTTGCACTTGTGTGCATTTGTCCAGAAAACCCAATTTACTGATCCCTGCTTTCCAAAAATCTCAAGACCAGAAAAAAAATGGTGGGAATTTAACCCACATCAACAGTTTCTGCTCTGACCATTCAAGAACAATTTCTTTGTGTTTGCCATTTTAACATAATGCCCTCAAACGCAATCTAAAACACAATAAGTAGCTTGCAAAACTTGGGAGTGACATTCAGCTTGGAGAATTCTTCTGATTTATGTGAGTTTTATCTGTACTTTCTCTTTTTTACATTCTTGTCTGATTACCTCTCCTTGTTATATAGGTTTCTGTCAATAAAATATCTGCCTCAGACAGTGCTGTTAAAGTGTTAAAATCCTCAAAGAATATTTTGCTGGAAATAGACAAATATTACAAGTATAACCACTGTCTATCCCTTTTTGTTGTGCTTAAATTATCCTTGATGCTTTCAGTGAGTGTCAGTGCAGGAAAACTATGTAGTTAAGGAGCCATCAGGCTTGCCGTGTTTATTCAATGTTCATGCTGCAGGCTTCGTGGAAACATCAGTGTGGCCTTGTTTGAGTTGGAGAGCTGGGCTCAGAGGAAGTGTTATTTCAAATGGAAAGGATGTGCAATTGAAGTTTTGTAAATCTGGAACCTTGAGCCTTTGAAAAGCCTGCTTGGAGCTGCCATACTCATGAGAGCAAGTGATATCTTTTCCACCGCAGACTTTTGAAGGCAGGCTGTGAAGAGAAGAACTCGTAAGACGGTTTCAAAAGCAATCGGCCCATCCTTGTCACGGTGAGGGTGGAATTTGCTTTACAACAAAAGATCAACATCGATATAATTAGATTTCCTGCTGTACCGAGAAAATGTCCAAAATGACCTGTTCTTTTTTCCTCTTGGTGAACCTTAAATGTCGAAAACATTTGAATTTGATCATTCAATTTATTCATGAGACATGAGATGAGAAACATGAAAAGAACTTTCCAGTAACACCCATTTGTGAGAGACAGGAATAAGTAGTGCAGTGCTCCAGTATAAACATGCAAAATATGGTAATTTACCATTTGGAGTAAGGTGGTATGGTTGGCATAGTATGGTAATGGTATATTCTTTATTGTATACCCTTTAGTATAGTAAGGTTATGGTATACTGTTTCAATTCATTACGCTCCTGTGTCTAGGCCTCATTACCCTTGTGGGGCACTTGAAAACCTCATGTTCTACCTCACTGTTCCCACGTTTAAGTAAATGCAGAAAAATTTGATAAAAGTTAATATTTGTCCCTGTTGTGGTGATTGCATAACAACAGTCATATTTCTCTGTGCTTTACTGTGAGTCTTACTCATTATTTATGCTTATTCATTACTTGTTTATAAGAGGGCAGAATTACTTTTTTAAACTACTTTCTGGATCAGAATGGAAGAATAGCTGCAACAAATTAGGAACAAGGCGGTGAGAACAATAATTTATAATTAGCCAATAATCGGCTTGTCAATTGCTGTGCAATTTATGAAGTGTCTAGTATGGCATTGTGGAAAAGTACATCTATAAGGAGAACTTGTAAACAAATTACAGACAGATATAAACTCGGTGAAATTAAAACCAGGTCACTGAAGCACTACAAATAAAATAATCACACCATTATCTAATTAGTTACATCTCAGCAGCAGCTTTCATTTTCCTGCCATGGAACAGACAGAATAGAAATGCAAGTAAGGACTCAAAAGCAAAGAAATTTTAAGTTTGTACTACAGTATTCAACTTTAACAAGAACAGCCGATAATGTGTTTATTCAATTAAAATCAGTTAATTAAAATATGTCATATGGATCAATACGTGGAATTCACAGCATGTACAGGAGAGGCAGCAGAAACATGCAGCGAGCATTCTCAAAACATCCACGAAACAATACGCGAATTCTCCTCAGAAAAGAAACATTCTCTCCTTGGCTGTTGACCAAGCTATAAACAATTGGCTGTTTAAATCTGCATCAGCTGAGATGTGTTTATTACCGACATGATGTTACAGCATGGGAATGGCCATCGCTGGCCTGGTGTGCCCACTACTCCGGGAAGGCATCCCGGCACATTTCTCTGAGTCAGGCTATATAAGACGCAGGGTTACGAGGCCAGGTGCTACCCATTACCCTCCATCTGGAGGCCATAACACCATACCCAGGCCCAGCGGGGGAGGGTAGCATGGCCCCAGCATAAAGAACTTAAATTAGCTTTACGAGGTCTCTCAGATGTCCCTGACACCGATTAACCGACCACAAGTTCTCCCCTTTCGAGTCCCTCTCTTCATTAATAAGATATTTTTACCTTGCCTTGGGAACTTGTGAGGATTGTGAGCTATTTCAAGCTAATAAATACCAAACAAATTTGTTTATAACAAATACTGAAAGTTAGTAAATGTGTTCTATTGATTAATAATAAAGTTTACAGAAAGTAGTACCCAAACTAAATTGAACTGGAATTGTTCGACTTTATCATGCAACAACTATTAAATTCAAATATATTGGTATTTAATTACATGTACTATACTATATACACATGATTAATTACGGTAGAATATATAAATAAATAAAAATATAAAATAATATAATATGTACAGTAAATTGTTCATTATGTAGTATTTAGGGATTCCCTAATTTATTTTTCACAAATACCTGTAAAATGCATAAATGGATTTGGGAATGTTCTCAAGTCAGAGGAAATGAGGAACATGGAGTATATTTAAACACTTATTTATCAGTATGAAACATAGTACCACATTTGAAAGAATGACTGTTTCTAGGAAAATAATATAATTACGTCTTTATTCATTTTTATTTCCTAAAACACAGTTTCCATCATGTTAATGCACTGGGTATATATCAATCTGCAAATCTCTCCAGATATTTCTCTCAAAGGTTTTGTGTTTACAAGATTAAACCAGTTCAGGCTGGTTCAGTCCATGATTTCTTACATGAAAGTTACCTTTATTCATTATGACACAAAGTTTAAGGTTGAGTTCTGTGGTGGATTGCAAAACAAATCCAGTGGTACAAAACTATTTCTGGCAAGCCTGCATACTAAATATAGCAATATGCTGGAATCCCCCTCAAAATACATTTCTTTACAGTTGTTATGT
This sequence comes from Pollimyrus isidori, assembly GCA_019775955.2. NCBI lineage: Eukaryota > Metazoa > Chordata > Actinopteri > Osteoglossiformes > Mormyridae > Pollimyrus > Pollimyrus isidori. The sequence goes on from JABFDZ020000039.1 coordinate 8,009,107, forward strand.
TTTGACAAACAAAAATATGTAGAACATGTCGATTTCATTTTGTGCCAATCCATTCTTTGTTATCTTTGTTGACACAAACAAAAGCCTTGTATTTGTTTTGGCCAGTTTGTCTAAACTGCAGACGAAAGCCTAAAGTAAACAGTGAACTCTGTCACTGAGTTCACCTGAACACCAAGGCATTGACCTCAGTCTGTTCTAATAAATAATGTTACGTATCCTAAACAAACATGCAAATTGGGATACAATGTATGCTTCCCCCAGTTGACATATTACATTAAAACCGTCCTGAATAATATCACATATGACTCTATATATATATGCAATATAATTTCCAATAGCTTTTTCAACAATTTCAATGTTTCAGAGTATATAATCTGTGAGTTTGTAACAAGGGGAAATATTTTAGGCTTATTCTACAATCAGTCCCAGATGAGTCCCAAAATTTCTAGATAACAAACTTATGTAGACATACAGTATGCAGTCAGTGAACTGCATTTTAATAGTGAGAGATTTAATAACTGCTGTACCAACCACAGTTTATCCTTGCCAACATAACCACTAACTGGTACCTCACAAGTCACTTAATACACAATTAATTCTATAAATGGTTTACCCACACAATAAGGAATAGACTCATAAACTGCATACTTTTTCATAACCTAAAGTAGCTGCATGTGATTTAAAAGCCTTGAATGCACTTGTATCCCATAACCTTGACCCTCATATTGTTGTTATATGCTTTTTTGAATCACAACCTATCCTTTCAATCCCCTCAATGAGCACTGACCTATCGACACAATAAGTAGCAGTTGCACGAAAAGCTAAAAACGGCCTTCAGTTTAAAAATTAATGGTTGGCATGTATACTGTACAGCGTTTGTGTAATGCTGGCTAGATCTCTACCCCATACTCCTTTTAAAATGCCCCGAAAAAAGCTTTTCATGTGTGCCACACCTTGTTAAATTCACCCAGACCTTTTAATAGCTAACATTGACTTAAAGTTGACTTAAAGCATTACTTAACATTTAATTTGGATGGGGCCCTTGTTTTTGAGCATTGCCCCATGCCGGGACTGGTGCCAGGCTGGGGTGTAACAGGGCAAGCGGCCTGTGGTGCGTACATGCTCAGCGTGTCCCGGCCATTTCACAGAGGGCCCTCGTGCGGCTGATTTGCTGAGGAATAATAACACAGTAGCACCCTGCTGAAACGCTAGCGGTCACATTAAATGCAGCACACTATAT
>JABFDZ020000039.1:8029209-8048830 GCA_019775955.2 Pollimyrus isidori
TTGGAGTTGCCAAATTGCCCGTAGGTGTGCATGTGTGAGTGACTGGTGTGTGAGTGTGCCCTGCGATGGGCTGGCCTCCCGTCCAGGGTTGTTCCCTGCCTCGTGCCCGTTGCTTCCGGGATAGGCTCCGCGACCCAATAGGATAAGCGGTTTGGACAATGGATGGATGGATGGGATTTATTTTTATTTTGACCATGAAGTTTCTTGAAGGACACAGATACAATTCCAGGTTAATAAAAACTTACTTTGATTATGTAATGTAAATTACAGGGGGTATAATTTCCAATTTATAAGTCCTGGGAGCCCAATTGGCTCAGATATTTATAATGATATTTATAATCTCCAGATAGACCTTAACTTGCTGTCAAATAGTGACCTTCAATTCAAGACATTCTGCAGATTTTTTTTTTCAAACATTCTTATATGTGTGTGCACTAGGATCTTTGGAGGAACTACTCAAAATCAAGCCACATATTATTATGACAACTTGTGAACAAGGAAAAGTCAATTTTCCAAAAATAATTTCATTTTGCCCCATATGAGAATGACAAGCAAACTGCTAAGCATCCTCATTTAAAGCAGTTCTAAAAACTTACAGGGTGCACATAGAGTCATTTATAGGCATACTAACACAGTGCCACAGTAACTCTTCAGAATGTAAAACATGAATAAACATGCTTTTTATGTTGTAAAACATGGTGTATATTGTCCAGACCTGTGTGGTACTCAAGTAATAAAGAGGAATTGTCATCAGTGATCAGTTCAAAGAACTTCAACATTTGAAAAGATTAGATATTAAAATACAATCTACTGCTACAGACCAGGAAAATTGCCCAATCTATATGATGAAAAACTATGACATTGTGATCAAATAAATTAAGACATCATTATGTCATAATGTCTTACTGATTTCATTCAAATAATGTGTAGAGAAGTATGAGGAAATGAGAAATGCTGTATTGACTATAAAACAGTTTTACTATTACAGAAACCATGTGTAATCAAAATTTATAAATAAAGACCTGGAAGCTGTGCAGCCTGTCAGTAAAAAATATAAAAACATTTTCCTCACGCAAAAATACTCATCAGAATCCGAAACAAAAAAGTGGCTGGCATTCTGATAGGAGGTGGAGATTTGTGTGTACATGTGTGTGTGCGTGCGTGCGTGCGTGTGTGTGCATGTGCGTGAAGGGTGCTCTGTGTTATTGCAGTGGGGTTAACATTCCGCGACAGCCATCCAGCTGAGCAAACTCAAGGGGAGTCAACTGGTCGGCCACAATCTGGGCTGGATGATTCCGGTGGAGAGGTACAGTATAGGAGTCTGAAACACATGCAGGGGGAGGGGGGGGGTCAGCAATGACACGCTGCAACATTCTCACATGGGCACCGGAACTGTAGGAGGTGTCAGTGAGTCAGTGGGATAATAAGGCGCTGATGTTGGATAAAAACTTAAAATGCAAAAGTAATTGTCCTTGTGAAAATCTCTGTGCTTCCAGAAAAAAAATAAAAGTGGTGGAACATTAGGTCCTGCGTGTTCGGCTCTGGAGCCGGTTCTGCTCAGCTTGGCCACTGGCACTCTGCTGGGCTGTGGGCAAGATAAAAACAAATACACCTCTGCGTCCTTTATCGGGCGATTCCTAAAAGCGGACGAGTGTCACCAAGATACTCTATGCTTTAGCCTTAGGACTTTCATCCAGATAAGAATAATTATGTCGATCAGAGATGTCCACACATTTTGTGTGTGGGTTTGTAAGCAACAACAGATTCAATGCCATATTAAATTACTGAACCCCAGTAAAATTTAATCTTTAATTTATTGAGTAGTATCCGTGTGGGTTTCAATCCAGATCCATCTGTGAGAAGTTTCATTTACGATTAGATAACTTTTCTAATCCCAGGGGGGAATTCTTGAAAATACAATACTGTCCAAAAGTCTTAGGCAGTCAAGAAAAATTACCTTTAAGTTGGTGTGAATCTATGATATTAGGGCTATCAAAGTTTGTCAGCTTAACCATCTCAAAACCTCCAATACTCCCACGCACTTCTTGACTCAACCAATACCCCATCTTGTTTGGTTAATCAATACCTCACTGACTTTTAAACTATCGAATTAATTAATTAAATGACTTGATGCTGAAATATAATGAATACATGGGATGGCAGAGGTGCCCTTGAGGAGAGGTTTGGCAACTGAAGCAGTGTTCATCTAGCCATACCAGAAGATATTGACTTATAAGTGCCTTTTTAGTTTTTATTGGGTTAACTCTTAATTTGCATATGTTCTAATGCTAAATTGTGTTTTTTGATCTGAGCACATACACACTTACTAAGAAGATTTTCTTTGACTGCCTAAGGCTTCTGCACAATACTGTATATAATGTCTCAAACTCTATAATTGCACTTGTATCTTTAATCAGAGTATCGGGATGTGTAGTATCCTCACCCACCACAGCTGAGGTTTCGCTCTGTCCTCTGCTTCATCCAGTCTTCTAAAGACATCTTGACCTGCTGACCTGATGCCCCCCTAGTCTACCTTTGTGGGAAAGCTCCGTGACAGAATTTCCGCCTATGCATGGTGCACCACACCTTACTCCTAGAATGGAGCTTTGATCTTGACGGGATAAATGTCCATTGAAAATGGATGGGCACTCATTTGAGTTTATGATTTTTTGTTTAGCACAATACAATACTCTCTACACATAAGCTTTGTGGAGCAGAGCTTGATTATAAGCAACAATACTAACAATTATTTAGATAAAGGAAACCACTGCATTAAAGTGCCCCTTTGTGCATGACAATAGGAGAGTGGCTTGCAGCCACAGAGAAAATTGCAGTTGTCTAACGACACCTGCCATCCATAATCAGGCCAAATTTTCATGAAGGCAGGACCCAGAAGACTCGTACAACGCTAATGTGTTGATATGTGACCATTAGCAAGTGCTGCTCGCAGCTGAAGACTGAAATGTGAAATTAAAGAAAACAAAATAAAAGATACGTATAGCAGCCTGCAGCTGCTGCAGAGTGTGGCAGTCAAAGCATGTTGGACAGAAGGACCCACAATTCACTGCTCCAGATCACTTTTCCATCTTTGAATTTAAGGTAACGAGGCTAATTCTTTGTGTGGCTTATTACATTGTACGATCACGCGCCACAATGAAAGATGATTATACCTGTTCACTTTAGCAGAAAACTTATCTTGTAAATATCTGTTTATGGATCTTTTCCCAGCAGATTAAGCAGGAGGAATTGATGGTGGCTGGGGGGATGGGGGCTGTAAATGCAGAAGCACAGCTGTAAAAGACGTTATACATTTACGTCCCCGATTGAAAAACCAGGCAGCAAAGTAAAACCGCGAGGGGGAACTGGACAGCGCGTAAACGGACTCCCGTGTCGTGCCACATGGCAGACCTGTTGAGTCACTAACAGCGCATTCAAAGTGCAAGGATCACCGTGTCGATTAGCTGTTTCGCTAAAGGGCACGCTCGTATACCCGGGAGGGGCAGAGGCGTTGATTGGGGGCCCATTTTTGGACTCCAGATGCACTGCTTGACTGCTGACACACTAGGCCGCATTGTTTCGGTGGGCACATAGCTATTGCAGGTAAGGTGGCATGCAGGGCCCAGTGCTGACAACATATCTGGGCCTCCAGCCAAAAGTCATCAGTCTTTATTTAGGAGCCTCTGCTCACAGCGATGGCATGTTAAGTGATGCGACTGACATTCGCAACAAAGTATACAACAGAGCCTCCAGGCATGGAGAATAATATTTACCCTCTCTAAGAGTGACGAGCCCGGACTGTTATTTTCTTTTGCTCTCCTGTTGCACCTTTAACCCATTCCTATGGCTTCATCTGTATGCCGCACGACCAGGCCACCACAAAATATTATGTCAGTACCTGACAAGGTTTCCCCGTAAGTCTATATCTCACTATACATATCTCATCATTTTGGGTGCTGAAATAAATAGTTTTCAGTATCGTCATGCATATTTTGTTTTTCTTACCAAAACCTTTTTTTTCTCATATTATTGACTTTCAGCATTGGACTTGTAGTTTGAGATTCAGCCCCCAACATTAAATGCAACGCAGACAACATATTTTCCTACAAGATGACGTGGCTTACTTTGGATTCATAAATCTCTGACTTGTTTTGGTTCCCACCTACGGGCTCAATATTAAACAAACACAGTTGCATTCCTTGTACACTTTAATATACCATCTATTGACTTTTAATGCATGCTTTAGCTAAATCTCAAGTTCCATGTGGTCAGACAAACCCTACGCCCAGACAAAACATATGGCCTGCCGCATACTTCTGTTTTGTTTTCACTGTGACGGACTACTGGAATAGCAAAAAAAAATGGGGCAGGCTTGTATACATATAACCTTGCGCTGCATATTCCATATGTTTTGCGTTTAATGGCATGAATAGAACTACCAATTAGCGTGTCAGCTGGTTCTGTGTCGTTGACTGTGAGTCGCGCTCCCAGCAAACCCGGCCTGTGCCCGGACGATCCTTTAACGCCCCAGTAGCACGGGGGAGTGCTGTTGAGACAGAGGTAAAACCTCCTATTGCATGCTCACATCTCTCTCTCTCTCTCTCTCTCTCTCTCTCAAGTTGCTTGCCATTCCAGGCACCTGGGAGAAGGAGTTTCACACGCTGCGGCTCGCCAGTCACACTGTGCCATGCAAGGTCCCGAAGCAGCAGCAGCGAGTCTGATGCTCTTTCTTCCGCAAACCCTGTTAATTCACACTTTCTTTCGAAGGGAACAGTTTGTAGTCGAAACAAAAGGTGTAAAGGCATATAAGTTCTAAACAGAAATAGCCCCCTACAATGTGAAGAACTGAGATGTGTTTTTCTTTTTTTCTCAGAGAGGAATAATGATTCATAATTCTAGCCCGTGTAATAAACAGGACACAGTGGCGGATAGGTTCAGGAGTCACATTGACAGAATGGCCAGGATGCTTGCTGGGCCCAGCCTTATACTGAGTAGAAATGCAATGTAGGCACATTCTCAGCAGTATTAAACCTAGAGAGGGATAGGTTTTCATCAGCAGGTCTGGAAAGGTCAACACTACCTGTATGCTAGCTCATTCCTCCAGTGAGGTAGTCTAGTTTGGAAATGTGCAAATGACAACTTTCATGTTCAAAATCACACCAGTATTAAACTTACCCTGGTTTTATTTACATCTCTAATACAAAGACACGATCATGTTAATAATGAATTTGCAACTCGCATATGTGGTAATGTCCGCAGAGTCGTGTTTTCCATTTCTTTTCCAGTACTTGAGCGATACACAACACTATTATTATTGCCAAAAAATCCACTTGGTGGATCAGTGGGACTCAAGGCAAATAAGAGCCATGTGTCCGAGATATCTAAACAGATTAGTGACGTGTTCAGCCACACACTTCAAAAAAGCTTTAAATGATACAAATGCTTTGATTTCATATAGACATATACTGGCTATAAGTATTCAAGAGATACTCCTAGCACACAATACATTTTTGCATGCATGATTTAACCTCATTTTGGCCCCTAGGAAGGTACTGAATGCAAGATATTTTTGAAGCAGGAGAATTCCAGAGTTAAGTTTTAAAAACACAGCAGGCTAGAGAGAGGAAGGGTAGCGCCAAGGCCTCACCTCTAAGAGCAAAGGTGCATTCCCTGACTGAGCTACGCCGAACAATGATCTAAGTGTCTCCTGCATACTTTAGCCCGACCGCAGGAGAGAAGCGAACGGCGAACTGGCTGCATGGTATTAATAGACATGCCTGCGGTTTCTGGGCCACCTGTCCTCCCCTGCGCTGTCATGCGGTGCCACTTACGAGCTGTTATGTGAACCTGTCATATCTGTCCTTGCAGGCGGCTCGCTGTGCAGGTACGGCCCGCCTGGAGAGTTTTATCAGTTTTATTTAGGTTTCTCTATTGTCAACATAGGCTATAATGCTAACTGCTAACGGCAGGGCACACTGTCAAAACAGTAACTTCACGCTGGTGTCGTTGCATCTAACCTGGTAAATATTAATGCAGGCACTCTAGGTTACATCAAACCAATTGCATTTTAATGAACGCTTCAGCTACAAAATATTGTTTGCAGTAATATAATTACAATAAATCTTGATTGCATAACAAAGGCATAATAATAAGTAATAAAGTCATGTGAATAATAGAGGTATTGTGTTCAGAGGGACATCTCGAGCCATTTCATGAAACACAAATTAATGTAGGTCTTTTGGCCGAACTCACTATATACCAAAGGCTTACTGTTATGGTATATAGTTCTTCAGCATTAAGCTGTATGACTCTTAATTATGCAACTGAAGCAGTCACATCTGTATAAAACAGCCACTGAACATTGTATTGTGGATGTTCACATTGATCTGGAATCAAAGGGAGTTTCTCTCTCCAAAGCTTTCCCATCAGGGATAGCAGAACTGAGGCTCCAGCAGGATTACTGAGCTCTGCACTTTAAATGAATAATATCTCATCCTCACAGTGCAGTCTTGTACTGTATCTGTATGTTTATGGGTTATCCATGCTTTATTGTATACTGTTGTTCTTTATGCTGTATGTGGCTGGACAAATAAACAGTGCGATGCATTTTGGCACATGCCCAGTAAGACAACTTGAGTCTTGCATTGCTGAATGGATACACCTACCTATGCTTTTTTTAATCCCCCTCCCTGATGGGGGCTTGGTTAATTCATGCCAAACTAGCACTACAGCTCAATCACCTAGACCCTTTTATTAAGGTCTGTCTCCAACATCTGTACCTGCCACTCTTAGATCAGAAGGCACGACTTCAGACTCTTCACAGCTACCTTTCAATCGACAAACCCACTTGAGAAGGGACAGCTAGCAAATCAGCACATCCTGGAACCCTAAGGAATTACACCTACTGAGTCATACCCTTGTATTACTGTGTAATGTAAGAGGATTTCCCTTGCTTTAACAAAACATTTTGCATACAATAACACCCTTCTGAATGCTTAGAGATTACATTCAATATTCCAAAAAATGAATGCAAACTGCTCAAACAAAATTAAAGGAACACTTTGAAAACACATTGAATCTCAATGACAGAAAAACAAATCAGGCTGGACATGTATACTGGTATGGACTGGGTAATGCGTTAGGAACAAGTTGATGCCACATCATCAACCTACAGAGGGCTGAATTCAAAGACACCCCGAAAACCAAAGTGAAACATTGATGCAGCAGGCTAGTCCATTTTGCCAAAATTTCATTGCAGCAACTCAAAATCGTACTCAGTGGTTTGTATGGCCCCCTTGTGCTTATACGCATGCCCGATAATGTCGGGGAATGCTCCTAATGAGATTACAGATGATGTCCTGAGGGATTTCTTCTCAGATCAGGACCAGGGCATCACTGAGCTCCTGGACAGTGTGAGGTGCAACCTGGTGGTGTCAGATGGACCAAAACAAAATGTCCCAGAGGTGTTTTGTTGGATTTAGGTCAGGCGAGCATGTGGGCCAGTCAATGGTATCAATTCCTTCCTTCTCCAGGAACTGCCAGCAAAACCAGTCATGCTGAACAATGTTACAGGCAGCATGACGTTCTCCACAGCTTCTCCAGACCCTTCCACGTCTGTCACATGTGCTCAGGGTGAGCCTGCTCTCATCTGTGAAAAGCACAGGGTGCCAGTGGCGGACCTGCCAATTCTGGTATCCTATGGCAAATGCCCATCGAGTTCCACTGTGCCGGGCAGTGAGCACAGGGCCCTCTAGAGGAGGTCGGACTCTCAGGCCACCCTCATGAAGTCGGTTTCTGATAATTTGCTCAGACATTCACACCAGCGGCCTAATGAAGGTCATTTAGGGCTCTGACAGTACTCATCCTGTTCCTCCTTGCACAACGGAGCAGATACCGGTTCTGCTGATGGGTTAAGGACCTTCTATGACCCTGTCCAGCTCTCTTTCAATAACTGCCTGTCCTCCTTGAGACTGTGCTGGGAGACACAGCAAACCTTCTGGCAATGGCACATATTGATGCATCATCCTGGAGGAGTTGGTCTGCCTGTGCAACATCTGTAGGGTCCAAGTATCGCGTCATGCTACCAGTAGTGACTCTGGCTGTAGCTAAATGCAAAACTAGCGAGAAAAAAAAACAGTAAGAAAAGAGAAGGAAGGAAGGAAAAATGTCAGGGGGTTCCACCTGTTATACCATTCCTGTTTTGGGAATTGTCTCACTGGTGCCCCTCTAGTGCACCTGTTGTTAATTTCATTAACACCAAAGCAGCTGAAACTGATTAACAACCCCCTCTGCCACTTAACAGACCAGATCAATATCCCAGAAATTTAACTGACTTGATGCTGTGCCTTTAATTTTATTGAGCAGTGTATTTTGGGAAAGTTTAATGGTGAAGTGCAACATGTACCTTGTTATAAGGCAAATTAAAAATGATAGACAATTAAATCGTTAATTGAGAAACAGTCCTTTCCAACAATAGCACCAGATTTAGTTAGATGTTTTGGTGCTCTGAGGTGTGCTCAAGGGTGCTGTGTGTTTTGTTTTGGATGATAACTTTCGTTTAGGTTTCCAGACAGGTTCTAATTAAAGTGCATTCCAAAACCAGGAGGACTTTGGCTCCAGACCAGGCTTGCCATGCTTATTGTTGAGACTATCAAATGAAATAGCTTGTTTTCACGCACTTATCAGCTGATAACAACACCTGGCTTATAGTCACGTGACCTGTTGATTTCTCGACTACAGATCAGAACTTGACCTTGCTGTTAGTTCAACTGAAATGTTTATACGAAAAGCTCATGGGTTTGCAAATCCAGTCGATGAGAGCCAAGAATGCCGCAAATGCAACAAATGCTAATCAGTGCTAATGTATTGTCAGACAAGCAGGATAAATTGTGCAATCCCTGGACTGGTGTCCTCCACTGGTGTCCTGAAAAAAGCATGCAAATCTGTACCTTTGTCTCTGACTTGCTCTTGTGACACATTTGCATTGTTATGTGATGTAAATAAATTATGAGAAATACGCCTTCAGAGGGAACTAAATTTCACAGAACGCCCCCTGCTGGGTAAAAAGAAAAACAAAATATTATCGCATGCCAGATTTTGCATAATTGATTGCAACGTGCAGCACCTGTCGCAGCTGCAGCATGTTGATTGCTCTATGCCAGATTGTGCTGGGAGAGAAACTGCGTCAGCGTAGAACAAACTCATACTACCTCCCTGCCCACATATGGAAGTTGCGCTCCTTTCCACCGCAGTGCCTATGTAGGTCCTGCAAAATGTGACACTGTCCATCTGAACCAGTGCCTGGGATGTTTCCATATCACTTTCCTACGCCATCGGCGTATAACCGGCTGAGGGACTCCCTGCCTCTTGTTTCACTGTAAACACACTTTTCACCAGGCATCCACACCTCGTGCTGAAATCCCCCTGCTGCAGTATAATTTAACGGCCAAGACTTCACAGAGGCCTCCGCGAGATGGATCCCTCGGCCCGCGACCACGTTTATGTTTACAGTGCCACTGCGGCGGCCGTTGCAGGAGCGCCTTCATCTAGGCCCTGCACGGTCATGACGAGCAGAGAAGGCGTCCAAAGGCCTCGCTGTCTTAAAGGAACGGGGAGGGAGACAAGGAGCCAAGAGGCAACAGCTGATGGATGGGAGGTTGAGGGTAGGGGCTGTGGACCCCTGGACCCCCTCCCAAGCCACTGACCAGATGGTCATCCGGAATTACGCAAGACCTTCATTCCGCCCTGGGAACTTGGCCCCCAGCCTGCGAGGCTGTAGATCTGCACAGAAGGGGGGCCCAGATAGAGAGTGTTGACCTGGGTCCGATCTGGCCCTAGGGTCTATGGGTAAGCCCTCTCGCTGTCTCAAATCGTATAAACAATCACGCAAGGAGTCCTCCTGAGTGTCGGGTAGAGGACGGGGGGGGGTGGAAGGGCTCGCACAGAGGCTCAACTCGACTGGCTGCCTGTCTTCATATTCCAGAACCTTCCAGAAGCCCCAGGCATCTGGGGATCATCTGAGACCTACGGAAACAAGAATGTTTTGGACCGGAGGTCTTGCTTTTCATTTGTTTGATGCAGACGTCGTCCTGTTGTGCGTTTCCGGGCATTTTCAGGGCGGTAGACATGCAAAGTCAGGACAGCTAGAGCTTGTTTGGTAAACAGAGAAGGTGACAGAAGGTGATACCTCGGAGACAGCCGCTGCCAGCTGGGCCATCGGGGGTGACGCACCTTTGGTGAATTATTTGTCATGTAATTTATTACTGGGTGGATCTTGCTTGCCCATTGAGGGGAAAAAAAAAACAAATTACAAAAATACTCCCACCACGTGATTCAGGGAGTTTCACCAAGAATTTATTGCCTGTGTATTAAATGTCTGCTGGAAGTGTGGCTTTATTTATATTTTTTCTGTTTTTTACTGATTCTGGGCATTACTTTGGCACCAAGTGGTCAATAAATTTGGTCCATGCTGAGATATTTGAGCTAAAAAGAAATTTCAAACTTGAGAGGTTATGAGCCTTCCAAGAAGTCTGTAAACTCCATTTTTAGAACTTATTTTTTTAAGCTACTTGTTGAAAGTATCGTTGGTGCATTTTATGTTACATTAACTACTCTTCATTTCATGGCCTTTCTAGATTTACTAAACTTCTCTTATCGTCCCTTTTTATAGCATATTTGGGTATTCAATGGTATTCAGAATATGGCATTAATTTACATGTATGGGTTTTAAAGAACACTGTACTTCTGTTTTCAGTATTGCCCTTAGATTCTAGAACCCTACACAGGAAAATCCACAGTAATCACTTTCCTGCAAAGTGAATGCTAATTCCAGTCTGGTAGTAGCACAGAATGGACTTCCATGCGCCTAAGGGAGATAAGGGCCGTGTGGCAGTCTGGTTCAACGGTAACATTAACCAGGGTACCGGGGACAGCCAAATGATTCACATGTCACCGCTGATCTGCCAGGGATAGCATGACAGAGTAACACTACGCCCGGTATTGGTAGGCATTGTCAAACCGGAGCTTCGGCACAGTGGCGGGGGGGGGGTATTGAGAGGCTTCTGACAGTCACCAGACACGGCCAGAGGATCACAGCCCAGGTTGGGGTTTCGGACTGTAAGGGAGCGATAGAAAAATAATACGATGGAGTGGTAGGATTACCGTCAGTTTTTGATTCTGTGAACTGGCAGCCCCATGAATGGACATAAATACTGCTTAAAAATGTGTCTTCTTAAAGTCTGGGGTAAAGGAGAACAGCAGTCATGCACATTCACAAGCCCATCCGCCTTATAAGGAGCTGTGCAGCAGGTAGGCTGCCCTTTGAACGCAACGCCAAATATCCTTTAGCATAAGGCAGCTGTTTCTCCAATCCAGGGGCTGCACAAAGACATGTATTCTTCTTCCCTGCTCCTTGGATGTCCCTCGTTCCACGAGACGACGGACTCGGCCGGTCATTTTGCTATAATTAGACAGAAGAGGTGCTCGCTCGCTCGCTGGCTACCCACAGGGGGAAGAAGGAAAAAAAAAAATCAGCATAATTGCAAGCTTTGCATGTTCAGGCTGAGACGACAGTGTTTTAGGACTTGGGTAATCCTTTTTTAAACAGCGCGGAGGAGCCACGGACAAGTGGCCTCCCTGCCCTGCAGGCACTGCAGTGATGCGAGGGAGGGTGGGGGGAAGGGTAACTCCCTGGGGGCCCGATCAGAGTCAGGATCTCATTCACCCGCAGTGGCACCAGACATAATTACAAAGGGAGGGTAAGTTTGGAAATGGGGGGTGGTGGTGAGAGTGTTAACTGCAGAGGCGAAAAAAAAAAATCACTTGTCTCTTGTCGAATTGTAAGTGATAACAAAGAGGATAACGAGGCGGCATTATGTCATACAGACGGCGCTGATGCTTATCACGCCGACGCCATGCCTGAACCCGAGGTCACATCATAGACTTTTGCAGCCTTGACTATTGACTGAGGTCGTCCCTCTTGTAGAATCCAAGTCTCCATGACTGATATGTCAGCGGGGGCCCTGGTGAACAGAGGCCAGAACCCCATCCCAATAATAACTTCACTAATGCATTTAACAAACGCCGGTGCAGAGGAGGCAAGCATATTTTCTGGGTAGAGTTTCCTGGACATCCAGTGTGGCCATTTCTCCAGTGTTCACTGTTGACAATTGTAGCTTAGCAATAATCTGAAGTCTCAATCACAACTTGACTGAGAACCAAATAGCCCATTAATAGCATGTTTAAATTGCAGCCCTCACTTCAGAAAATAAATAAGGTCATTCAGTGCAATATACATAAATGCAGACTTGGCCATTACCTGTGTTGATGCGTGCCATGCGGAACTGAGGGGTTGGAAATAAATTGTATAGGCCAAGTAAATATTGACACTACATGGAAAATGTTAACTCACATACAGTATTTTAGTCATCCTTTTGACACGGTTCATTTCGGTGTAGTCTTTCACCCATTGAGGTTGTTTCTTTATGGTCTACGGCATGACCTGCTGTTCCAGACACATTTAAACATGAGATTACTGTGTGTCTACATGTATGTAATAATTATGTCGTCTGCACACTTTTCTGTGGCTGCTTAGGTAAACCTGAGTACAGACTGGCCCCTGGGCCTCATTTAGGAAGTGGCTGAGAGTGATATAATGATCCCTTAATCCTTCCCTGCACCACATTGTAGGGACTGGCTTTGTAGAATGTATGAAATAGTGGCTGATGGAACAGTATAAGCATTGGCCATGTCCAGCAGTGATGCCCAGGACAGGCTGTCAGTTCAACTGATGTGGTCTAATTGCAACTCCATTTATGACACAAGTTGCTTCACCACCTACGGCATGTATATCAAAATTATGGCTATATTTGGACTCACATCCCTTCTCTATCCACTGGCAACTATTAAGGGTTGTGAGTATGAATTCCAGAGGGTATAGAATTCATTACAAACTCTTTAATAATTATAACAAAAGAGATGTACACTGATGAGACTAATCAGATCACAAAAAGCTACAATTTGTTTATGATCCAAATGCATTTCTATGCCACTAAGCCTTGACTGTCTAGAACGCCAAAAATACTATTGTGTGTGCTGTTCTCCAAAACAATGGCAAGAGGTAGGTTTTTTGATTTTCATTGCGTCCCCATTTTATTTATGAGTTACTAAGTCTTACATGCCCAGTCACATGAAAAATCCCTCTTCAGGAAGCCAAAGCCTAGAGTTATGACTCTCGACAAAAAGCAATGTAAATTCTTTCTCATGACTCATGAATGTGTAGCAAAGGTCAGGGTTTTGTGTGAGAAACAGAACGTTAGCATTTTGAAAGTGATTCATTTCTGCTCACCCGTGGCTATGAATTCTTGGTGGCTTGTTTCAGAATTGAGTTTTGGTGTCATCTACTCTACTGCAAGTAAAGACAGGGATGCATTGTGGAACACAAGGTCCCAACTTTACAATGTACAAGTAAAACCTTCTAATGCAGGGGATTTAGCATTGAAGAGACAAAAACTCATAACCTTGAAAGATGATGGTTCACTTTGAGCTTGAACTCTGTTAGCTATGGATAAGATACTTCACATCAATATCTGTCTGTTTAGATAAGCCAAAGTGGCAATTTGTCACATAATTATGGGACTAACTAAAATTAAAACTTTAGCGGTAACACTGAGGGGCACAAATAATGTAGTAGTATACTGTTACTTAATGTATTAATTAACTAGAAACCTAGTGTTATTTATGTAATGATCCCATGTTCATTCATCATTAATCAATCATAACGGTTTGTGTATTTCATACAGTTACAATATTTGTTCATGATTTGTACTTTAATAACTTCAAGTATAGTGTTACCAGTAAAACCGTTAAGACTAAAACTAGTATCATTGGGAGAACTTCAGCTATTAATAATGAGATTGCCACAAACTGACGTCATTTAAATTTAAGAAAAGAATCTGTGATTGGTTTATGCTACGTAGCTCAGTGAACTCAATAACCCAAGGTTATGTTGAAGAAATTTATGTTTGTGGTCAGATTAAACATTTCTTTGCTGTTGCTGAGCAAAACATGTTTACCGGTTGTGATTTGTGACTGTTGTATATTTAATAATTCCAGAAGCACACATCAGACTTTTCAAGCTAAGTCAGGGTGAACATGCTGTTCTATAAAATATGAAAACAGCATCTTCCGGAATACCCCAGAGAAGTCCACTACACTCACGCAGTTGGGAAACAAGTGCTTTTGGCAAACTGGGCTTGGACTCCATTTAAAGGTCTCTGAGATTTACAGAGGTATTTAGAACGAGGAGCGGAGAGATGTGAGGAAACACTGAGGGTATTGAGAAGCCAGAGGACAGAGTCTGGGGCCGCCACCCTTCTTTTTACAAATGAACATGTCATAACCGCCAAAGGGGGGGAAATGGTCACCCTGTCACGTCTGAGCAGAGGGGCGGGGAAAGCCACAGGCGAGACGAAACAGCCAATCAATTATCTTGCCCTGACTGTTCACTAGGGAGGTGGGTGGATATTTTGGGCAGATACTACATGGCAAGGCCAGTGCCTTAAGTGGCCGGTGCCAGCTTCAGTGCTGGGTCAGTTATTCACCACCTCTGCCTTGGTCCCGACTCGTTATGCAGACGACACCTGGAGATCGGCCCATTTAACAGATCGACGACATCCCTTTGTTTACCACATCGTCTGCGTTTTTATATTTCATCTAGCTTGCCTCACGTGTGTTTTCTCTTAAGAACATAAACTGAAAAACACACAAATGGCACTTTTAATTATTGGCCATCAAGCTATTTTTAGATTAAATAAACTGTACACAGTCATTCTGTAACTTGCAGGACAAAAACATATTATTCTTATTATTTTAATGAAACCAAAACGTCTAAACATATTTTTTAACAGCAAAGAATTAGAAGTGTTTTCATTTAGTGTAAGAAAAAAGCTGTGGGATGTTATTACATTTGTCAGATTTCTTTTGGGTGGGACAGTAAGTCACAATCACAAAATCTGTGCTCTCCACTGACGTCCACATCAATCAGCATCTGTGTCAGCTTGTTGTTCGGCACGTTTCCTTTGGCTTCAGCCTCCCTGAAAGAGACTAGAAGGATTATTAGCACCCATATGCAAGCCTTATGTCATATTGGAATTATCACATAAATATCCATGCAAGGAATAAAAGCATGTATGCACAAGTCAAGTCAAGTGGGCTTTATCCATATACAGGTACACAGTGGCACAAAACAATGTTCTCACAGGACCATGGTGTGACGTACAGAGAGTAAGTGACAAGGGGAGGGTCTCTATACTACAAAATACAGGATAAGAAAATAAGGGGGTTGTGCACCCTGCAAATGAGTGAAAACAATAAAAACAGAAACATAAAAAGGGTGAAATAAATGTAGCGGAATGGAATAAATAGTAAGTTAAAGTGATCAATCGAGGGGGGGGAGGTCAGGTTTCTGACAATATCTTGCATTGTTATTCAGTCACACCTCCCTGCCCAGTGCCCATCTGCCCCGTTCACCTTATTTACCTCAGCCGGCATTTCAGTCGGGAAAATAACTACAGTCACGGTGCTTTTCAAAAGCGGTGACTACAGGTCACAACACATTACATGACACCAAGGATCACTGTAGGCAACTGGGACGAAAGATATGGTCAATTGTTGAACAACAAAGGCATTTGACTACGCTTGGCTGTGTAATTATTCTTCTAAACTGAACGTTGTCACGAACCACCATGTAATTATACAGTCTAATTGCTTCTTAGAGGCATACTGGGAATGTAACATGACTCGCAGATCACACTTAGGCATAAGCCCAAAAAATGCATCCAGCTTAGGAAAATCTTGTGAAAAATAAACAAAATCAGAAAGGAGCCTCTTTGCATAAAACAAAGATGAATGAGTTTAGCGGAATAAAAGTTATTCCTCATGTGGCGAATACGATCCTGTCCATCTGGGGAATGGAGTACCAGATGTATGGGCTATCCCACCCACCTGAACCAGATGACGGGCCAACCGGCAGCACACACCACACCGGATGTCTGCTATACAGATCAGATTTTAACTGGTGATTTGATAGAAGACTTTTCTGCACGTGTGTCCCTGACAAGCATCCTAGCATTTCCGTTACACGGGAACTGTTTTGTTATTTGACGCTACGTGACAACGGTAAATAGTGCCCATTTCCCTGTTTCCTTAGTTCCCCGCATCCCACCCGCTGCTGTCTACTCAGCCATCGCTTGGCGCCCGCCACCCAGACACAGACACATATGCGCTTTTACTATAATCAGCAAAATAAAATAAATAAATAATCTTGTTTTCCTTTTTTCACTGGGTTGGGCCTATACATCTTCCTGGGGAAATACAGGGTCTCTGAGCCTTGTGCTCCTGTAGCACCTGTAGTGTCTGGTCGTCATGAGGCAAATCTGGCACCGCTGGCGGCAGCTGTAGGTGACTTTTAGAGCGTAGACTGGGGACCGGGCGCTGCCCACATTTTGGCTCTGTGTGGTGAAATGGCATACATTTAACCAGCATTGCTCCGGGGTGGGTGTGGTGATTAGGTTTCAAGTACGTCACTGGATAAGGGGAGGAGTATCATGCCAGCATGTGCTTTTGTGCTGACTTCGGGGAGCAGGGTTTTCAGGTCACTAGAGATGAGACAGCTGCTTGTAATGAGGTATTTTATTATGGTGCTAGTATGGCGTAAAGGACAAAGAGGAGGCTGTGATACAAACACTCAGGTGGGCTGTTCACCATTCCCAAAGGGATAGAGGTTCGTTCTCATTGACAATCCATGCAGTTCTTTTCTTCTACATCAGTGTTTCCCAATCCAGTCCTCAGGGACCAGCAGACAGTCCATGTTTTTGCTCTCTTCCAAATGCCCGGACTACCTAGCATGGACCATCACTGGGTCCTCAAGGACCAGGTTGAGAAACACTGCTCTACCTGGATACCATCACGCACTTTCGTGACGTATTGTCTGGATGTTTCAGGTTACAGAGTAAACAAGTGTCCTGAATTTAGCAGAATAAATAGTTCCTAGAAGTACTTATCTTGAGCATCAGTGGACATTCTAAACTGTGATGACATCTGAATATCTGAGATACTAATTCATTATTCATCATAATTCATATTGATGCTAAGAAAATTGTCAGAGATCATTATTTGATATCTTCCTGAAATAAATAAATGTGTTTGTAAGTGTCACAAAAATTCAAATGTACTACAAATAAGGATATCACTTGATACACCTTTTACACTGTCAGTGTAACACAATAGTAGGATATAATGTAGGTCTCATGGCGGTAACCGTGCCTTCCATCTATCATCTATCAATTTATCAATCCATTGATTCATACATCGGCCCATTTATTTTCAAACCAGTCATCGTGGTCGGGGTCAGAGGGCCATTCCATATAGGTATTTCTGTTTTTTGTTGTTATATAATCATACCCTTTACAGTACGTATGTCATTTCTGAGGTTGTGGAGCTCATCAGAAACACAAATAGATCAAAGGAATCAATGCGGCCTGATTACACATCAACACCTTTCCTAAAACTCTTCCTAAAACCACTTGTAAGATCCTGAAAAGGTTTTTTGCCCCTAATTGAGCCAACAGCTTCAACATGACAACAATGAAGACTTGAGGGAAGCTTTCCGGCTTCAGGATTTGCGCAGCAACTCGCCTTCACTGAAGGAAGCATGAATTCTGCTCTAGAAAAAGAAAATGTCTGTCAGAGACCATTGTCCATTCAGAGAAGCTGCAGCAAGAGCTGGACCTGGCAGTAAGATGTAACAAGCCTACATGAGAATAGCCAGAGAACAAGAATTTCACAATTGAAATGGACAGTTCCCACCACTAAACCTATAAATGTTACTGCGTTGAGGCAGCTTGGCATTGAGAAGTGGGTGAAGATTCCTCCACAGAACAGTTCCCAGGAATCATCATTTGACTTCTACAGCATGCTGAGATGATCACTGTCTTTACTATCTGGTAAATCTAACCCTATCCATGTCTACATATAGTTCCTGAGGAGAAATAAGAGGAACAGAAGCAGGCATAATGAGTAGAAGACGATACTGAAGAAAAGCATTAAGTAAACTCTCCCTATAACTTAATGAATGCGTGTCCAGTGCAGGGTTAAACCTCAAAAGGGTTAGCAATCACACCCTTGTCAGTGGTGTCCATCCCTGACAGGTTCTTCTTGCCGACAAATGACACAGCCACCAGCTGGACTTAATGAGAGCTGCATGCAGCCCACATTTACATGGGGGAGTCTTGTTTGACCCTCGCAAAGAAGGATGACTACATCTGCCCAAGGACATTGGTATGCAACAAGAGATGGGGCAATGCATCATGTTTTGGTTTGGGAGACTGCGATACTCAAGTTGGCTTTCTGTTCTGATTATTAAGCTATATTTATTATTGAGAATAAGGCTCTCATTTGCATGACCCTTATATATAATTTGTTTACTATGTGATTCATAAGATGGTAAATTATGTCTTATCGAGCTGACAACAGAATGGTCCAAAGCAGTGGTTTAAAAAATTTGCCTTAGTGAATGATTATTTATTTATTTTACTTTATTTTAGATTTATGACCCCAAGCCCTCTTGTGTGTGTTTGAAAGGGACCCTTGTGTTTGATGTGTAACAGTGAGGCGTATGCAGCGGACGCATGTGACAGGAAGGAATCATTAAATAAGGCTGACAGCAATATGAATGGAGCCATCATGATGCAGGTGCCTCTGGGCATGAGTGCTAGGGATCATCCTTTGATGCTTTCTAGGGTTGCATTACAGAAAGTCATGGATCTTCATGGGCAGGATGGAGCCACTTGCACGGGTGCGGTGAGTGACTCATTACGCCGCCCGCTTCACATGCATGGGCTACTTTCAACACTCTTAATTACTGAGTGCTTAAAGAGGGCTTGGATCAGCCGGATCAAAAACACTCCGTTAACTTGTGCCGGGAAACTGGTTGCACACTAACTATTTGCGCAGTACAGATTTTAAAGAATCATTTTGTTAAAATGTATCATTTTATTCAGTTAATTTTTATTTTCAAAAATTAAAACGTAAGTATATAATATGCATGTCATCACTTTCTGTTGAATACAATTGAAAATAACTAATCCGCTCAATCATTTCAGTGTCATTACTGCAAACTAGCATTAGTAAAATTACGTTTTGTAATTGAAATGGTGTTTGTTACAGAGAGAACTGCCTGATAGTTTGCATGGTTGCTCTTTGCTGTAATGGATGTATGAATGAATATATCTGTATGAAGAAACTTGGCTCCAAAACTAAATAGATTTAATGGCCACAGAGTTGTAGAAATAACCTGGCCATAGTATTTGGCAAATAATCCAAACAAATATGATTCCTGAGCTGACCGTTTTCAGGGCATGACATTAAGTGCCATTTCAAATAGCTCCCAGTCTTGGAAGACTACATTGTGGGCAGTTTAGCAGGTATGCACTGAACAGGAGCAAAACTTTAATCTCCGAGCTGCAGTGAAGCGTTAACTCCTGGAGTTAATAGAGTGGATAGCTGGGGGGGGGGGGGGGGGGGGGGGGGGGGGGGGGGGGGGGGGGGGGGGGGGGGGGGGGGGGGG
>JABFDZ020000039.1:8072164-8141192 GCA_019775955.2 Pollimyrus isidori
CTTTATTTTGAAATCATTAATGTTTTTTACCTTTGCCCCCCCCCCCCCCCCATAATTCTGTGGGCACTGCAGAGGGTTAGCAGGCTCCCTCAGCTGATCCAGAAAACTTTGTTTAGTTTTTTCACTCTTTATAATGACTTATACACTCTTACCGTTAAATACTTTGAAATCCCCAGGAGAAATCATAAATCTTTAAGGCAGAAGTGCAGCAAGACCAGAGCAACATCATACTCCATAGTTCATAACAATCCATCTTTCTCTTTCGCATGAGCGCATCAATACATTTTTACTGCACAGCTGCCCTAAAGTAATACATGGACTATTTTTAAAAATACTTTAAAGGATTTATGGACATTTTCTTTCTTTTATATTAAAAGTAAAGGCACATACTCTCTAGTGCACAATAACTTTATTTGTATCAATTTAATCTAGATGCCTTTTTTTTGCCTCATCATAATTTCCTACTCGATATTTTACATGACTCAATATCCCAGAGAAAGAGTCGCTGCTGTGCAGTTACTGTAGTGCTCAACTTTTGTGCTGTGGGCGAGGCTAAAATATCAGAAGTTGTCATTCTTCCACACAAACAAAACCTTCTATTTTAGGTGTATTCTTGCACTTGTTTGAATGTCAACTCTTAAAGTTTGCTGTAAGGGTTCTATCAAATGATTCGGCAATGAAAGAAAGACCCGAGACTTTGATTCACTGTTCGGCAGGGCATTATTTAGAATTACACGTATAGAAAACATAAACACTGCGGTAAGATGAAGGCATTAACTTCAGCTGCTGAAAGAAGCAGACAAATACCTTGAATCGGTTTAATAGTGCCTGAGTCCCACGACAGAGCCTTTGATCATGGGCTCCGGCAAATCACTGGAGAAGTGAGACCTCAAGTTAAACCTCAAGAGGCTTTTGAACAGCCTTTCGGGACATAAACTGCAACACAGCTCATTTTAAAGTCATTTTGGCCTCAAAATAGACACATAACAAGTCTGACTTTCATTATGTTTATGCAAAGAGCGTTGAGTGAAAAAAAAACATGGGCTTCTGGGGCTTTGATAAAATTATTTTCACATTCTGACACTTTCTGTCTGCTGGCCTGGTACAGACTGCCCTTGTTCATTTTCACCATGACAGGAAATCAAATTACACACCCTGGACACAAAGTTTAAAAAGGGTTTTTCAATTACTTGCTATTCTTTAGCAGATTTTACATGAATGTACGTGTCACAAACTCTAGAACACAGCACAATTAACAAACGCAATTTAATATGTTAAAGAGAAGAGAATGTCACAGCCATTAAAACACAAAGCATGAGAGATATTATGATGTGTGTTGTCTGGGAAACAGCTGGACGTGTTTCCACAGAAACAAAGGTACAGCCTTGAGCTATTGGTGTATTTATATCTTATTGCGGCTGCATTTATCTCATTTAACACTTGTATGGTTTTAGCATGGATTATAATTGGCATGGGTAGCGAAAACCTTAAATACAACTAGCGTTTCCATCACTTCTCAGTCATATGATTATTATTATTCAGTAACAGGGCAAGATGTATGCAAGTAACATAAAAAGTAAATCTTCAATCCAAATGAATGGAAATACATAACACGTCCTCTCGACACTCTTCTGAGCACTTTGGGGAAATGCTGTGACAGTAATATGTAGGGCATATGCTGTCCTGAGTGTGTTGAGTCACTGCACGGTCAGACAGCGCACTCTTGGTGCACTGCCAAGGTGGAATGCATAGATGCATTCTATTTAAATACAGGCATTTTAAATAGACTCACTCTATTTGAATTAAGCCATTTTAAATGGAAACTATCTAGCTAAAAAAGCACCACAGCATTAGTCAGTGAGCTCCTGTTAAGCCCCGCCCCCCTGCTCCCCCTCACTCCCTCTACTTTCCGTCGCGGTGTTCTTGTCGTCAAAAGGTAAGGTGAGCCTGGCAGTATTTCAGCAGCGAAGGGGGTGGGGGGTCTGTTTGCATAGGGTCACTGAACGGGTGTCCCGTGTTATAGCACGGCTGAGCCACTGAGCCCCTGATCCTGCAGCATTTGTGGGCAGGAGCAGGTGCTCTGGAACCACGAGGCGGTCCTGGGAATGCACGAGGCATTAAGGGGATTAGTACCTGACCAGGAGCAGGCCTGGACAGCCCACCGAGCCCCAAGAATGGCTTTTCCACGAAAAAAAAAAAACATAAAAAAACCCATCCTGATAATTAGACTCATTCAGGCTGGATTCCTGATGAACAGATGACAGATATAGTGTTTTAATACAGTAATTGACTGAAATCAAAATCAGATTTGAAATCAGCAGAATCAGAAAGGGATGATTACAAGTTTGCATACATTTTTATAGTGAAATTCTTGTTAGCCGAATTGGTCACTGGTGAGGTGGTTAACCTATCACCACACAGGGATAGTAAAAGCACATGAGACATAGTTCTAACAGATTTCTAAAAGGTAAGACTTTAAGACTTCCAATCACCTGATCTCAATCTGGTGCAATTTTTTGGCTCATCCAAAATAAGCGGGATACCTGCTTCACAGCATGGGATTTATCTGCCGTAAATGGAAAATATACAAGACAGTTGACTCGGATTTAATGAACAACATCAAGTTTGTTGGATAAAGAACTAATAGAAACATCTGGAAGCTGTAATCAAAGCCGAAAAACCCATGTCAATAAGTTGTCAGCAACGGTGCCAATAATTCTGTCTACTATGATAAATTTTATTTACTTTAGTTCTGTGGTTTTAAAACCACTTGGAAAATCAGGCATACGATATTTAGTTATTATTTTCAAATCCATAAGCTAATACATGACTTACTGCAAAATTGCGAAACCTACCACAATGGCATCTCACTGTAGATGGTTCCGAAACATTAAGGAGATGAACGAAATAAATGAAAGCAATTCTAGTTTTACAGAATGAATAACTGCAGGAAAATGCACAGATAAGCCTACGCCTTTCTTATTTAAAATGAATTCTATTGGTGTGTGTAGATATTCATATGAAATGTTCTAATAAATAGTATTCTGTAACATACTGTGGCTCTTGTTATTTATTTTATTTTTCTTTTACCTTTTAAATTCCCTGTCTGTTCCTTTAGCTGTTTCCAAATATCACACAACCCCCCCCCCCCCAGGTCACACCCACCCCAATCCCTATCGTGTTCTGACATATGAAGCAATGCAGTCCCTGGCGCTCTGGGACCAGCGTGATACAAGCCCCAACAAAAGAAGCCAAGAATCTGTTTGAAACTTCATATTGAGATACAGGGACTTGTTCGAACAGCAAAGCTATGAGACCAGCACAATCACAGCTACACTCATGAGAGCTGCCAGTGTCAAGTCTTCATTATTTGTATAAGAAACAGGCATAATGTCAACATTGACAATAGAATGTGATTACCATGCCCCAGTTCTTGATACATAAAATGCCAAAGACTTTAAATGATTTTAAAGATTCTCAAAGATGTCCCTTTTCAGAAATTTTCATTTATTTTTGCACTACACATTTTGACTGAGCTACACAACCTTTAACTGAAGTTATATATTACTTGGGCATGTTACACTGAAAAACATGCAAGAGAATTGGGTGATTTGGGTCCAGAGAGTAAAAGTCCAGACCAAGATTTTGTTTCAACCAACCAGTTGAGCATAAAGAGTCATAGTCACAACTGTACTCACCTGGTTGGCTGAAACAAAATCCTGAATCTGGACTTTTAATCCCTGGACCTGAATTACCCAACTCTGAAAACTACATATGAAGTCCACTCTACAATGTGGAATTTCGCATGATTTCCCATCAGAACTGACAAAGGGCATACAGAAATGTCCAGAACTGACAAAGGGCATACAGAGTGTCCAGAAATGACAAGGGGAGAGGGGACAGAATGAGATTTCACCCATGCAGCTTCGGGTCTTCCCTTCAATCCTAAGTCTTTATCATACTGTAAGTATTACCATCACCTGTCCTCCACATGTGCCTCTGTTTTGTGTTTTGAATGCACACCTTTCTGGACTGACTGCTAGAGAAAGCAAGACCCTTAAACTCCTTTCCCTTGAGAGTTCTCCTTTGGATCTGTAAATCATTTCCAAAATATTGAATTCCTCCTAAAGTGAGAACACAGTTGTAGCTTCTGAGAAATAGGTGTTTTTCTGTGGCGACATATAACATTTCATCGAGTCTCTGCTGTGGTTTATTTGCTGTGGTTTATCTGGTTTACATTAGTGTCCTTTGTGCCTGATTGCCCGGCTTCTCTGACTTGTGGCATAAGGCTATTGTTTCTACATCCCAGTTCTGACGGCTCCCCACACAGAATATACTTTATTTTACCCATTTAAAACTCTTTGTTCTATATTATTTGTTGTGTCTTTGAAAGTTAAATATCCATTTTTTGTTTTAGTCTCTTAATAAAAGGACTACTTTCTTCTGCAAAAGAAATAAAAGGAAAACAAAGTTGTCCTCCAAACTCCAGAAAGAATACTCCTATCTTGCCAATCTGTTTTACTGAAAGAGTTTTCCTTGACTAAATTAGCTTTGAGATTTAATGCTTAAGAAAATTGACAGCGGAGAAAAAAAAGCAGCCATTTGGTGATTGAGGAGCACTTGGCAGAAATGAGATTTTAGCCTTTAAATCCATTATCTTCTAAAAGCTGAGGGAAAGATCTGGTCATCATCACACGCTGAGGGGTTAGAAACAGTATCTCAAGCTCAGGTCTGCCTTCAAAAATGCACACTACTGTCTACACTATTACAACTGAAGCACTGGCAATATTGTTCTAGTGAAGATAGGGATGTCTTTGCATTATCGCAGTTATGGTATATTGCATGCTTGTCTTCGAAGTTAAGGGCCCCGATCGTTGTCATTATAACATGCTTTGCTTTGCGTACATAAACCGACGTGATGCACACATCACGATCCCCTGATGTGGATCGCCTGCAGCTATCTGTCCCATTCTGGGAAATACACCAAATGAACAGACGTGTGCTTCCACAAGATGTCCCACACACTCATTTGAGCTAAAGAATCAGTTTAATTGCTGGTAAATTTTAATTTCATACATTATCCTCACCTAAATCCAACTGTATGTTATTCAGTCCTCACACATCAGACTGTTTGTTTTTATATTTGTGTGTGTGTGTATATTTCACTAATATATTTCACCCTTGTTGCTCCTTTCCAAGGTAGTACTACAGAAATACTTTACAGTACAACTACATTACACTCATGATGTTAATGAGTACACGTATCAGTGAGTAATAAATCAGCATTTATAATATTACAATGGAAAATATGTATTAACATTATTAGTAGTGGTGCAATTTAATCAACCGGAATCTGCAGAAGGTGTTGCATTTATCAGATTAAATCAGTCTCAGTATAGAACTGAAAGTAAATGAGGGTGAGCTGTCAAAATGATCCGGGCTGAGGAGAAAGTCGGGCCGTGTCTCACCCACAGGAGACCCAGTACCCTGCAGCCGGCCCGGCCTGGTCCCATGCTCCTCTGTGCTCTGGTGAAAACGATCCAGCCTGTAATATTTATGAGGCCGGCCGGGCTTGGCACAGTGGGCACTGCACAGCCCATCTCCCCGTCCCTCCCAGAGTGGTGGCTCTGTTTGCTTTGGATACAGTCAGGATTAAATATCTCCCCCAAAAGGCCAACTTTTCTTTATAATTAGTGACAGAAAGGAATTTTCTTTTGGCACAAGCGGCACCTCTTTTTTTTTTGCAGCCACAATTCAGAAGGAGCCTTTTTTAACAGACAGAAGACTAGAGGGTTAGTTGTACCATTGCAAAAAAAAGGGGGGGGGGGTGAGATAATTCTTCAACTAGCAATGCTGGGACATTCCATTGATGCATAATTCATAATTTAAGACACCCAATAAAAGGCCTTGACTACCATTTACAGACGATGTCTGGAGACAATGGGTAAAATAGTCCACCAGTAATGTGGACACTACAAGTCTTTAACGGAATAAGGGCACAATTTGTTCTGAAACCAGCTCGTTACTTCTGCAAGTCTCTTTAAAGAGTCAAAAAACATTTAACTGCAAATGGATTAAAGAGAAGAGCTGGCTAGCTACTTTATATTGCAGTCCTTCCTTTTTAATCCTGGTCTGGTGGTTCTAAAAGTATGAGCACGGGACACTGTGGTGGCCAGTGAGCTCGGCATTCCTGCACAGGGAGCAGGTTGAATCCCCAATTCTGGACACGATTACCGCAAGCCAGGGTCCCATTGATTGCAGACTGAGGATAATGCTTCCAACAGCAAGCAGGGAGCAAATCCAGGACCTCAGAGTGTAGGAGGTGATATATAGAGATCTTCTAACTGCTCATCTGCGCTCACATCCTCTTCCACAGCCTTGGATCATATATTTCACTATTTTCCTGATTCGGCAATCGATTTTAATATACTTGCGCAAGATCCAGACATTAAATGGATGGAAAATTCACGACCTGAAAAGGAATAGATTCTATTAACCGCATGGAACAACCAGTAAAATTATCTTTAGCAAAAACAATACCCTTGCAGATCGGAGTTGCAAACTTGGGCTTAATTTGTAATTACTTTTCAGATCACAAATATAATACGTGCAAAGCTCCCTGGCATTTTTTGTTACTAAATTTAAAAAGACATTGTCTCTGAATTGGAAAGGTTATTTAAAACTCTGGAAAGTATGTATGACCTTCAAACAAGCTCCCCCCATGGCAGTATTATCAGTTGTATCTGTTACAATGTCTCCTGTTATACTGTTTACATGTCAGTCTCTCAGGCAGACTGCAAGCATCATAAACACATGTCAGTGGACATGCCTCACACATGTGAGCTTCTCTTGCTGGAAGCCTGCGTTTCATGTGTTCCTTGCTTATGATGCAATAACGTAGCCTGTCTGACTCTTATATGCTTGTTCATTAGCATCCATGTGACTGAACCGCAGGCATTTCTTTGCCATAGTGCTGACTGGCCCTCTTTCTTATTTAGCGAAAAGGAACAACTCCTCAAGCATAATGATTGCGAGTCTGATTTTTAATGGGATCGAGCCCATCTGGAGTAACAGTCTATTCTTTGTAGTGCCAGTGAAGAGGAGATAATCCCTACAATCCAGCCTTCTCTGGGCCGTATCAATGCCAGGCATCAGGAGTCCTGCTTTGAAGGCGATTTTCCTTGCTCTGATCAGAAGCTGGCAGCGGTCCACTCTCAGTGCGAGACTGGCACGAACAGGGTACTGGGCACCGCCATGGATCTCAAGTGGCATTCGGGACTTTTTTTGAGCTGAGTCACTGCCGCAGAGGACAAAATGAAAAGGGGAGATCCGTGCTGTGGTCAGTGTTAATGTTAGGGTACAGCCAGCCTACAGATGCTAGCTTAGCTTAGCACTTACCTGCACGCACCACAAAATAGACTGATTTGTTTCACCCTGATATTTGCCTTCCGATGCCCGTAATAGAATAAATGAGGGCAAAGGTCATCATGTCTTCGGAGAAAGTTACCCTTTAGTTACCCTGAAGTTATACATTCTAACGAGCAGCTAGCAATTACCTGAAAAAGGGAAACAAAAGAATTTTGTGTGCTTAAGGTATGTAGCCAAAATATGTTCAGTAGTATATCGTAATAAAAAAATGTGTGATACGTAAAAAAAGCAATCCGTTAGTCTTGTTTACCCTGAAGTCATACTCTATAAACCCTCAATGTAATTAAATAAAAGAAAGAGAAGCCTTTGAATCAAACTTTAAAGAAACCATCGGTTCTTATTTGGGTTTTCCTGCTGCTTTTGAATATCAAATACATTCAAGCAGGCACAATATATTTCTTTTAAAGCACAGCTTTATTTCCAAGTCTACAGATTGTCATGCGATGCACAGACCATGCTAAAATGTTATATGCTACTTTACAATATACAAAATGTTCATGATGCCTGACCACAATCAGAGAAGCAGCCATTAAAAATTTCTCCGTTGTCAGACGCTGTTTCGGGTGATTTTTAACTGCTGTGACTGCAATCCGTGGAAGTCACGTTAAAATTTTTCATTTAGACAGCATGTAAAGCACCTTTCCTATTGAGCATTTAAAGCGTATGCTCTAAGTGTGACCTGGCTACCATCGGAGATTCCGCTGAAACACAATTCAATGACCTCACTGTAGTGTACTCTCATGGCGGCAACGGAGGTAGAGAACTTTTGCACTTTTCAACTCGTGTACCTTCCTCTAACAGGAGTTCAGCCACCTCAGTATGGAAAAATTAACTTAAATAGCTATAATAAACGAATGAAAGAATAACATCAGAGCTGGTATTCCCAGGTGAATTCCCAGGTGTGGCACTTGCACAAAACCGAGGCAGAGTTTTCACGACCAGGTAGCAACGTTGTATCTTTGCAATTGACAGCTCACAACGAGACTTCAGCTCATAAACATTACATTGGCAAATCTGCTGAGGTGCAGGGCTGACAGACATCCTGTCCGCTAGCTTTCTTGGCGATTCTTCTATGAGCTGATGCCCAGACGGACACCATAAAACCTGACCATTACCATTGACCTGCTAAGTTTTACCTTCACCATAATATTCAGACCAAATGTTACTGACACATACGTTCCGGGCAAAGAAAAAAAAAAACCTGAGAAACAGATAATAATATTGACGGTGGCCAACTGTGGCAAAGAGCACGTATATTTTCTTGTTAGCTTTCATAACAGGCCGAGGCTTTCGGTGGTGACCTGGCCCTTTTCAATTCATCACACAGCGGGGGAACCTCTCCCAGTATTTCCACTACACAGAGAGACAAGGAGATGAAGCTAACTAGGTTCAAAGCAGCCACCCCCCCCCCCCCATGCCGTGTCAATGTACTCCGCTAACTGGATTTGTTTGTGAGAAAACAAAAGCCCAAGAAAGCGACCCGCTAAGTCAGGGAAAGATAATTTATTCCTTCACTTTGTTACCGGGGCTTGGGATCATGGGAAGCAGCTGGTGCCAAAATGGGATTGGCCCCCGGATAAGGCTCCCTTCGGACCCCGGCTTGGCCGTAACGGCAGTCTGACTTCACAGAGCGCACCTGAGTACACAGATTTACACATAGCCTTTGCGCTGGTGCCGGAATATTCTGCTCACTGCCTTCTGACATCATTACAGCTGTTGTGAATTTAAAAGGATCGAACGGATCCAAAAATTGCAAAAGACTCCCTCTTTCTGCCACCCCCCATTTTTTTTCCCCTTTTTTTACCCCTCAAAGGCTCAGCTGATGCACAATGGGCCGAAGTGGGGAGCCGTAGTTTGTTAATGTCCGCAGCCCAGGACCACCAAGAAGAGGCCTATCTGACATCATTGGTGTGGATTGAAAAGCTAAATAAAAGCATGAGGGCTCTGTCATGCCTTGTAGGACTTATAAAATGGGCTATAGTTGCTATTAAGCACGCAATTCTGCGCTAAAGAATGATTCACCAGGACGCCTAAACGTGTACATCAGCATCCCCTAGTAACAGGACATTATTTTCTTGGCTCCCTAACCTATATAATGTTAACCAATGCAAAGGGGATAGTCCCTTTTAATAATTCCAAGTACTCAGATGTTCACATCATATTTAACATAGGTGGCACCGGGAGCGGCGACGCTCCCTCAAGGCTGTGAGTTTGAATCCCACTCCGGTTCTGTTAGTGTGTCATCCCTCTAATCTTTCCCTCAATAGGTAAATTTGGAATTAGGTAAATTGTTGCTTTGAGGCTGTCATAGTGTGTGATCATGTGCCTAGTTAAACCACCATGGACCAGCATGTCCTGCCGGGTCTCTGTGATATGCCTCATCCTTTATAGTTCTGTACTTAGACTGGCTAGAAAAAAGACGACTGGGAAACATTTTCATTCTTGAATTTATATATATTTTTTATATATATTAATTTATATATATTTTATATATATTAATTATTAATAAAAGTTGCAGTTGTTTCTTCCATTGTAAGAAGAGACACCTCTAGATATTTTTTATGTACATTCAAGGATGAGCTATGCTTCAATGGCTTATGGGAGTTTTACTTAGCCAAAAATGTCCTGAGGGCAGAAGGAGAAATGATTGGTTCGGAGAGATAACCAATGAAACTGTAGAGGAGAGAAACCAGAGGAGGTGGGACCAATCAATCAGATGTCTTGGTCCTGCCTCCCCTAGTAGCTTGGACTTAAAGTTCACTATATAAACTGACAAACACAAAAGTTGCTCAGTCGTCGTTTTTCTAGCCAGTCTAAGTAGAGGACCATGGGGGATGAGGCATATCACAGGGACAGTAAAACTCCCACAAGCGCTTAAAAGACATATTCCTTGACAATTGAATGTCATGGAATGCCTTTATATGCATGTCTGCACAGCAAAATGGCCTTTCTAGGGGTAAAAAAGGATTTTAAGCATTAGAGAGGTCCAGAATATTGTGTTATACAATAACAATGCTTCAGACATATGATTTGCTGTTGGTCTTTTGAGGGCCACACAGACACCACCATCATTCATCCCCTTGCAAAATGCCAGAATTCAGTCCTAAAAATAATAGCAACTGCAGTATGCACAGAGTTCTGATAGATATTGCCCATCTTTTCAGGACGTTCCGGCTCCCATGGCACCACTGCAGTGTACAGGGTCCAA
The DNA here is from genome assembly GCA_019775955.2 of Pollimyrus isidori. Classification (NCBI taxonomy): domain Eukaryota; kingdom Metazoa; phylum Chordata; class Actinopteri; order Osteoglossiformes; family Mormyridae; genus Pollimyrus; species Pollimyrus isidori. The sequence continues at coordinate 8,082,801 of JABFDZ020000039.1, forward strand.
AATAAAATCCTCCAGGAGGTCTCTCTGTTTCCGGCTGAAGAAGAGTACACCAGCGATTCCGCGTTTCTGCTTTTTGTCATCATTTTTCCTCTCTGCATTGGCACAAGCCTGCTACGAAAAAAAACATACGGGGCTCCATTGTGCAAGGCATGAGGAAGGAAACAGTTTCTTACAAGGAAAACCAAATAAATCTCTGTATCGACGATAGAGGGAACTGGTCCCAGGGAAAATAAAACTATTGCTTTACAACCGGGCATTGACTGTAACAGGGGACTCGATCAGCAGTGGCTTAGGCAATGTCAGCTGGCAGTCAAGGTTATTAATATATGCCAGAGGACCCCATATCAAAGTACACTTAACAGTTAATCTCTTTCCCGTGATGAAATAGGCCACTTGAACCTGGTGTGTGTAGTCACACATGGTCTTCATTACGCACATCCAGCAGCAAACAGGCATCCAATCCCAGGTGCGGCCCTTAAGTCTGAAGCAGGGAACTTAGGCGAGAACTTTGCTTTGCGTCCGATTCTTTTGTCACGTCCCAGGCTAACCCTTTGTTTGTTTTATTGTTATTTTAAACCATTTGTAAATGTTTGCCTTGCAGTTTCCAGCAGACCCTATAATCAACATATGAATCTGTCAGCCTCGCATTTGCACCAAGACCCAAAAAACGACGTGAAAAGAGACGTGGAGAATAAGAGGGTTTGTAGCAGCGGTCTGTGCATGCAGTCCAGACTAAATTATGATTATTAATATTGTGCTGTTTTCTACTCTTCTTTTCGCAATGTAAAAATAAAATTTTTTGCTGCGATGCTGCATTATGTAATCTGATACAGCTTTCTTCCTTTTTTCCATTTTATCCAGAAAGGAAAAAGAAAATGAACCCCATGTGACTTCAAAGCGCTGATGCGGCAGAGTTTCTGGGCCCGGCAGTGCTCCGGTCTGGAAACGCTGAGTCACTTTGCTGCTAGAATGCCGGCTGGACTGGGCCTCTGGCTGCTTCTCATCTACGCCTGCCTGCTCCTTTATGTCCCTGTGATCTGCACTCACTGCATTATATTCACACAGATAGCTAATAGGAAATGACGAAGAAGAGAGTGGTGGTCTGTAATCCATTGGCATCACATCCAGGGCGGTCCCCCGCATGGCGTCCCCTGCCTCTCTCCCTGGGCTACCTGGGAGAAGCTCCAAGCCTCATAGTGGCCTGTGTTGGGTAAGCAGTTATGGAAGACAGATGGGTCGATGTATGGGTATGGAAAAACATATAACTAAAATACACGTGATTCATAATTTTTCTGTTTAAATATATATTCACTTATGATGTTTGGTATCGATTTACATTACCTGCACCTTCATCATGCACTCATTGTGCATTCAGAGAACATTCGGTTTACCCCAATAATGAATTTATATTCCACTCACAAGATATTCATAAGCACGGCATCTTAAAGCATGGCATTCATAATACTTTCAATGAATGAAACATGATAGCTGTGATATACGTTAATTACAAACATTATAATTGTGTAATTACATAATGTATGCTATTACTGTATAGTAAAGCTATTATGGTATGTTAGGATGTCAAGGTATACTTACATGCTGCTTAGGAATGTTCTACGAATGCATTATAATGGCATTATGGAGGTGCAGGTAAGTGTTACCTGATGCTTTCCTTACATTCAAACAAGACCATTATGCTTGTGAATGTCCATCCATCCATCCATCCATCTGTCCATCGATCGATGTATCTAACATCTATGGACTAATTAGTTTTCTTGTTGGTGTATTTGTCTGGGACAACATATCAATAACAGCAACAATATCGCACAATGCAATGAAAGTAAAAACTTACACTCCTCAGGGTCAAGGGAACTATATTTCATATTCTTTAAAAAATCACATTGCCTACAAAACACGGACAATTTCATGACAGGAGAGATTAATGTATGACTTGTTAATCTTGCCAAAGTGATACATGCATATACATGCAAACATAAATGCATCTCTCAAAACTGTTTATGCAGTATCAAATCGTTTCAGTGTTTTCAGACTGCAGTACAAGTACATAAATCTACAGTTCTGACAATTATGAAGAAATCAGATTGGCATGTGCTGAAATAATGCCTCAACCTGATCCGCATGCATATGGAACAGAGTAATGGAAATTTTAGCTGAGGATAAAATCACGGGTGCAATTTACGTCTTTAAAATTAATTATGCATAATTGAAATCTAAACATTTTTCGATGGCATACGCGGTGTGCTTACTTTTGTATTGAACGAGAGTGTTTGTAACAATTTCGAAAGTATTGCATTACGTTATAGCTGCCTTGCCACGCTAAATGGTGATTCACAGTTCACGTGATCCCTAAAGCACAGCAAGAGTGCGGCTCTGGTCCAGGCAGCATTGTTAAAAGGCAGATAACGTGATTCAGCCCTAAATTTTCAAGGTGTGACACCGGGGAGCTGATGCAAAGACTCTGAATCTACATGAGCCACTTCGAAAGGCTGTAGAGAGGTAAAACGTGTACAGAGCACAGCCATGTTTAGAAAGAAGACAAAAAAATCTTTTCTGTGGTGACTATTCAGGCCTGAGGATTAAAGTACACAGGAAATACAATATGAATTGCTTAAGAGCACTTTTATGGAAGCACATTCTTACTGAGAGTTTAAATCCTTTTCCTAAGTCCAATACTCCTAAGTCCGGAAAAATGAGAAAATTACATTACAGTACTGGCTTATTTAGATGAAAACTGCTTCCAAACTCTGTAAAGAATTCATTCAGAACAAGGAAACCAAAGCTGTTTATATAATTAAGATCCACTTCATCAGTCGTTTCACACTTTAACTATTTGATAAATTCACTTCTTCTTTCTTAAATATAAGAAATTAACATGCTGTTCAAATTGATGCTTCCTAAAAACTAACGTAGCACTTACAGTTACATCACATCGCATTTTCTTTCTGAATTTTTCATACTAATTTTCATACTAGTTTCTTTCTGATTACTGCCAGGTCCTGTGCCATATACGACTAGGAAAGAACAGACAAGTACGTCATGAAGTTTTGAAATCATATTTTTACATCTGTATGTGCATGAGAGCAAGCATATTTTCTCCATTATTATAGTTAGTTGGTGAAGAATATCTCAGATAAAAATGTAAGTACTCCTTAAATTCACAGTATTAGTGCTCTAGTGTGTTTTTCTTGTGGACTTATGACATATATATTGTTGAAATGTTTCAGAACTTGGTGTAATGCAACTATATGACTATACAGCTGGGAGAATTATTGCTAAATAGCAGTCATCCAAATGGAGAATTATAACAAAATAAATTGCTTAAATTGGACATGAATAATGGAGTGAGTAGTAGGATATAAATGGTGCATACTTTCATTTTTAATAATAAATTTCCACTTATTAAAAACAGGTTGAGTATGATTAATTTAAAAATCATGACATTTCTCAGAGCTACAGCTCATACTGGGTGTCAGACTTGAATATAAATTAAATGGATAACACTCTTTTGAAAGTGAAGAAAGTTTGATCATGTAACTTACCACTTCCTCTGTTTCATGCTAAGATTTGTTAGGTTCAAATGTTCTCCCAAACAGAGCCATGTTACAAATAAGGAGTCCGAAAAGGGATCCAAGCTCTATTTATGGGGGGTGGGTGGTGTTTCAGGGTGTAGGAGAGACAAAGATGGTAGGAAATGTGTTGCGATGACACATAGTGACAATCATCCCCATGTTTACCGCACATTATGATAAATGTTCCATTTCTGACTGGCTGAGGCAACAAGTACACACAACGTGGAAGTGAAAACAGTGTTACGCCTATCCATCATGGTGATAATGCACTTAACATACTGTAGGTCATGGCAGCTACTTGGCATTAAGCCAGTGGGGAAAATGTCGTCTCTGTAGAGAACAGGTACTGTAAGTCAGAGAAGCAGCTGTATAATTATGGCACCAATTCAATATGTTAGAGTTAGTAATGAAATATGCAGCTAAAGACAGGCTTTAACGCTTGACCTGGAAGATTAATTCACGGGTACCGGCTCCAGTGCCTCCTGGAACTGAAGTGTTTTACACAAGTCTAAAAGCAACTGAATGCAGTAAGTAACATCAGCAATGAATGTCACCTTATCTTCAGGAAATCCAATACGAAGAGTCAGGCTTATACCTATTTAAAAACTTTAGCAAAAAATTTTCGAGACAAATTGTAATTGTTGTCAAACATAGTTATGTAAATGTTGCCTGTTTCTATGAGGAAAACCACTAATCTTATACTAAATACTTTTTTCAAAGAGCCATATAGATATAATTTCTTATCAGTTAGTATCAGTCAGCAGATCAAATATTTGGACAAAATAATGATATACTTATATATAGTGTGATACACAGAGACTACAATCCCAAATTAGAAAAAGCTGGGACAGGGTGGAAAAGGTGAATAAACAAATAAACCACTAATGTGCAAATTTCCCATAACTTTTATTTCATTGCAGACAGTATGAACACAAGATAATTCATGTTTTTTTGGTCAACATAATTTGATTTGTAAATAAACGTCCATTCTTGCCATTCAGCCTTGCAACACATTCCAAAAAAAGTTGGGATGGGGGCAATTCAGGGGTAGTAATGAGGTATAATAACTAAATAATGATGTGATTTGAAAGTGGTGATGTTAACAGGTGATTACAATCATGATTCGGTACAAACGCAGCATCGAGGAAAGGCCTACTGGTTTAGGAGTAAAGATGGGCAAAGGATCTCCAGTTTGCCACCAAGTCTGGGCAAAAATCTTTGAAATGATGAAGAAAAACTTTTCTCAAAGAAAGACAGGAAGAGATTTGGGCATTCCTCCCCCTACAGTGCATAACATAGTGAAAAGAATCAGGGAATCTGGAGAAATTACCGTACACAAAAGCCAAGGGTGCAAACCTAAACTGAAAGGCCGTGATCTCCGAGCCCTCAGACAGCACTGCATTAAAAACCGTCAGTCATCAATAAATGATATAAGTGCATGGGCTCAGGACTACAGGTACTTCAGGAAGTCACTCTCAAGCACTACAGGACATAGTTACATTAGGAAATGCCAGCTAAAACTGTACTGTGCCAAAAGGAAGCCCTACATAAATAGTGTCCAGAAAAGCCGTCGACTTCTCTGGGCTCGGAGGCATCTGGGATGGTCCATTGTGCAGTGGAAACGTGTATTGTGGTCAGACAAATTGGTTTTTCACATCTTTTTTGGAAGAAATGGACGCCGTGTGCTGCGGACCAAAGTGGAAAAGGACCATCCAGACTGTTACCAGATACAAGTCGAAAAGCAAGGGTCTGTCATGGTATGGGGTTGTGTCAGTGCGTTCGGCAAAGGTAACTTCTGCAATGGCACCATCAATTCTGAGAAGTATATCTCAGTTTTGGCATTCAAGACGACGTCTTTTTCCACGGGCGCCCATGCTTATTTCAGCAAGACAATGCCAAACCACATACTGCACGCATAACAAAGGCATGGCTGCGTAAGAAGAGGGTGCGGATGCTTGACTGGCCTGCCTGCAGTCCTGATTTGTCTCCTATAGAGAATGTTTGGCGCATTTTGAAACGAAAAATGCGTCAACGAAGACCTTGTACTGTTGTGGACCTAAAATGTTGTTTGCAGGAAGAACGGGACAAACTAACACCTGCAACATTTAATCACTTGATTTCATCAACGCCTAAACGTCTTTTATTTTACAAAGTGGTAAATGCTGTACTGTCCCAACTTTTCTTGAAATGTGTTGCAAGCCTGAATGGCAAGAATGGATATTTATTTACAGTTTATCAAATGATGTTGACCAAAAAAGAAATGAATTATCTTGTGTTCATACTGTCTGCAATGAAATAAAAGTTAAGGGAAATTTGTAAATTACTGCTTTATTTCTTTATTCACATTTATTCACATTTTCCACCCTGTCCCAACTTTTTCTGATTTGGGGTTGTACTTAAAAACCAACACTGACCACATTCGGTCAGTACTTTGAGATTCCCCCACTGTTTGGGGTCAGACATAGTGTTGCTTGGCAACAAATTTTAAAACAAACAGGCAGCCATGGAAGTGATCCCAAAACCTGTTATCAAGGCCCCATTTTCACACAATTAGGCTCCATTCTGCCTGGCCCCTATCACTCGCCATCTCCTCCTGAGTGCTGAGAGCCTTTTGCCCCTGGTTTCCAAAATAAGTCATCAACAGGGTTCACTCCATGGTACGAGCACGGCAGGAATCCTGTACACAGAACACAAGGAAATACCAGCGACTAAACGGGAGCCTAGCCACATCTCCTTAGAACGATGCCGTCGCTCAGCCCATAATTCTAAAGTCATCCCCCATGACAGAGAATTATATTTGACGACACAGAGCGTCGTTACCGAGACGCCAGCTGAGGTGGCGCTAATGAAGCAACAAATATAAGAGAGGAGCGGATTAGTGAATTGCTGAAGTAGAAATATCAAGACAGGTTTATATATTGGAACGCTGTCCAAGTATCCGTATGTCAAAAGATGTACACAGTGGAAAGATAGCTAAAGAGTAATGTTCTATTGGCAGATACAAGTCTTGAGGAGAAGCTTATATATGTCAAAATATGCACTAAGTAGAATTAAATAAAGATATATGAAGGAAGGTATCATTTGTATTTTGCATCACATGCAACAAAAAGTGTGTTGTTCTGTAGGGACAGGTTATATCCTCCAGGGACTCAAGAAAAAAAGTGTCCTTCAATTATACAGTAGGTTGTTTGTCTTTAGAAAAAAATAAGACGTCATACAATTTAGATTTTTCCAAATTTATATTTATTTTTAATTTCACAGCATGTCCTCTTTGGTGTACAACAGGAATAAATATGTTTCCTTACATCAGTGAAAAGACAGATGCAAAAATAAAATGTCCACTACAATGGACGTAAATGAATGGGTGGGGTCTCAGGAGGATGTATTGGAATACCAACAGAGCATTCGTGACAGAATATGCACGCGGAAGAATTAAATAAAGATAGATAAAGGACGTTATAATCTGTATTCTGCATCCTATGCACCGAGGAGGATGTCGTTCCACTGGCAGATATAGTGCAGCAATTGAATTACTTCTGGGGATGTCAGCATGCTCACTGATGATTTAGGTGCAGAATACTGTGGATTAAGGAGAGGAGGCCAAGCTGGGAGGACTTTAATGCATGTACTCCTGACTCCCACACAACCTCTTATTTTTATTTTTGTAGGAACCAGTAGCTCCCCAAAGCAGAACCGCGGAGGAGTGCAAGGAGCTGGGGGCCTGACTGGATTCCTGTCTCACAGGTCAGGCTGCTTATCTCAACCTGAACATTTGAACCCCAAGTAGACTGAGGGCATATATTCCCATATATATCTGTCTGACCAAAAGAGCCACAAATCTGGCTTTGAGTCTAAAATGCAGGTGAATACATTAGTAATATACTCCAGAGGGGACCGTTTTCCTATATTTGGATAGTTTATAGGTCAAATGAAATCCCAGTATTGGTGCTAGTAAATGCCAGAGACAGGAGACAGGAAGTGAGGAGGGTTATGTCAGAATCGCCGTGGAGACGCCAGCTCCCCTTCACAAACACCGTTTTAAAAATCACAGTACAGGAGCACAGAAGGAAAAGCACTTTTCCTCACCTCACCATCAGCCCTTGGAAGCTCGTTCTTTCCAGATGGCCAAGCAGACACATTGAGTCCCGCTTCCGCAAATGTTCCAGCTCCACTGGTGGGAATGGGAATTATGCAGTGTCTCACAGGGCCAGACTAACACCGCACAGGGTGTAGGAACCTTATGTCCTTTCCTAAGCGGCTAAATCGCTGTTTTCTGGGCACATCGGCCTGTGGTCTTGGGTGACGATGTGAGATGCCCTTAGGGGACACGTGAACTGGGACACATCGATTGGAACACTTTGCAGGGACACATTAAACGAGGTGTGCAGCTCTGCACCCGCCATCGGAAGGTCACCGGTTCACATCCCGTGGATGGCAGGGTGATGTCACAGTCGGGCCCTTCAATGAGGCCCTTAACCCCATTTGCTCCAGGGACAGGCTGACCCTGCTTTCTGACTTGCATGTTGCTTTGGACAAAAGCTTCTGCTAAATGAATGTAATGTAAATGGTATTTTCAGAAGACACATGGCAAAACTGATGCCCTGAGACAAGTTGAGCTCAAGAGGACAGAAGTTATATTCTGTGCAAGGGGCCGCGGTAAATGGGATACTTAAGGGAGTATTCATTGAAAAATTTTATGAACTTGTGTAAGATTATTTTAGTAGAAATGGCTCAGGTGACTGCTATTATATTTATCCGTTTATTTAAATATCGTTTAGATTCTGCTGTTTAATTTTTATGAGTTAAGTTTACCTGTCTCAATTTGGAGAAATTTAGGTGAACAAAGGTGAACCCACAACTCACACTTGCTTTTCTGCAGGGGGGGTAGCTTGCATTTCTGAATATGACCCGTTTGGGCAAAAGGGGCCTTGCATATCCCTAATGCTGCATTGATGTCTTAAAGATAAAATACCCTTAATGCCTTTTTACAGCAGCCCTGTGTTGATAACTATCCATAACATCAGAAGACAAAGAACATCAGAAAAACCAAAGACTTGCATGTAAAGTATATAAACAATAACCGCACATTAGTATATACATTAATAAGTCATTCCCATCCCACACATTCCGAAGTGAGGAATTTTCCCTCTCCTGCTCATTTATTGCAAATTTAACATGCACAGGCTAATTAAGGTCACCAATTACATAAAACCAGAATGACAAGCGGGACATAATGTAGTATTGATGGATTAAAATGAATATGGCAGGTAGGCAAATGCATTGTAAAGATAAACAACACCTTGGCTTACATTTTCCTTTTCTGGAGGGGGTCCCTTATTATGTCGGAAAAAAACACATATGGTAACACTTTACTTCAATGGGCACAAGCAATATGCTATTATGCTTATACTAATTATTAATGAGTGCACACTTACTTAATGCGTCGGTGAGATCTGCTCATTACAGCATGCCCCACGAGCATGTGTAAATAGCCCCTGTATGCCATTGTAAATAGCCCTTGTATTTTTGTTGTTGTAGTAGTTATGATTATAGTTGTATTTCCCTATTGTCGCACACGTGTTTGCCTGTGTTTTGTGTGGACCCTGTCTGATCTTCGCATGTTCTTAGCTTGTATAAATCTCCCACCGTGTGTGTACCTTACAGTTCGGCGTCTGACTTTCTTCTGTTTCTCTGTTATCTGTGGGTTTGCTGCTTTTTGGGTTCCTGTTAAGGACTGCAAAGAGCTAAACAAAAGCACATTTTTCCCAACAAGCAAATTTTCCCATCCTTTGCTGCTCTGGGGATGTCTCAGTCTACCTGCCACTACAATATATTCATAGATTGATGAGGATTTTTTTTTTTTTTAAGTTATTCAATTTGTAATATAATATGAATGAATCAGGAAAACATTTTAATACCAAGAACTATTTATTTTAAAAAAACTTTGCATTTTATTACAAATACTAATATTTCACTTTTAAAATACATATTGATCATAACTATTCATACAAAATTTAAATTAATATAATATTTTCCCTATTGATCCATCCAGGGTGTACGATCCATCAAGATTTCATAGTTGCTGGGGAGTCTGACTGTCTCACATTGCACAAAGGCCCTACGGTGTTCGGCCAATGAGCTTGAAGACGAACGTTTCCAAGCATGAGTGACGACATGAGTGACGAGGCAATCAGCAAATAGAGGAGGGAGCTGAGGGAGGGGTAATATCCTCCGGAGCAGAAAAATGACATGCTGCATGGGGCCAAGTGTAAAGAGAAGAGCTCCTGCAGAAAGACAGAGCTTTCTCCAAGAACTTCTTGGGATGTTAGGTCATGATAATTAACACAGTAGACCAGAGAAAAGAGTAGGATGCCTGCTGAAGGGTAGCAAAAAAAGGAGCTCTTGGTTCTTCACTTTAAACATTTCCACCTTTATATGTGCAACAATGGGCTCTACTGCTCAGGGTATAATTCGGAATAGGAATTGGTAACAATTAATGCTTCTCGTGTGCCATTACAATATATTCATGTTGAGTGACAACAGAATAAGTGTTTACACTGCATAAATTTTTAAAAGAGCTATCGCCATGCGTGCCAAGATATCTGAGACTATTTGCTGAGGTTAAGAGTGTACCATCTCAGTTTCATCCCAGGGTTGCAATTTGAGATAATGGCAGCCTATAGTGGATCTTCAGCCAAACAGCACAAAAACTACTTGCCTCCCTCCATTTAGAGAATGGGCTGTTCTCCCAGCAAAGAAGCTTGAGAAAGCTCTGTTTATCGGAGTAATAACTAGGTCCAGGTGTGCAGCAAGATTAAAAAACCCAGTGCTTGCTTTGTTGGACTAAAGATAGTACCACATAAGCTGGTCTAAAGCCTTATCTCCATGAACTCAACATAGCGTTACAGTACAGTTCTCTAATGGACAGCCATCTAGCCATACTCTAGCCACTTATCATGGTCAGGGCACTTGGGCCTCTGGAGCTCATTGAAGGCAACATAAGGCACCGTGTTGTGGTTCACCCTGGATGGGATGCCAGACCATTTTGGGGCATCATCACTACAAGCAATTTAGAGATGCTAATTAGCTTAACTGCAAATGCTCTGGCTTTGAGAGTAAACCAGAGGGCTCAAAACAAACCTGCACAACCCACGATTTTTATTTTTAATTTTAACATTTTAGGTCATATACTGTATATACACACACACACACACCCACACACACACAACCTGAACTCACTAGAACTCGACTTTCTTGAAAGTCGAACAAATCAGTTTTGCCAAGAACTCGATTTGAATATCAGAAGTCAAACCGTGAATGCTGTCCTAATATAAATTGTACGCACCAGGAAATGAGTCATACTACAATGCAATATTTCTTGAATGCCTTCTTCACAGATTGGACGATTAACCAAACAATGCAGCACAACATTACAGTAAATAACAATAAATAAACCACAAACTTACGTGTACTATTAGAGTTTTTATGTCATTTACTTAAACTTTATTTTACCAGGTAAATTAACTGAAAACCAATTCTCACTGCTTTATGTGATATTCGGGAGAAATAGCAGATTACGCATCAAAACTGCCTGGGATACAAACGTCATGCGTGTAACTAAACTCTTCAGCCAATAAGGGCAAAGGAGTGTCATCACGGAGGTGGTTTCAGTTTGTGCAGCTGGGTGAGAGGTCGTAATGCATCTAACCGCAATTTATTGCGTCAGGATCAGAATGCGTTGCTTTAAGCCAGCGTTGTAAGTAAGTCGAACGCACCCAATGAACCGGATAGAACAAAAAGAGCATATGCTGTACTAAACACATCTAAGCACATCTATCAAAACAGTAATTTGTAAAGTAAGAAAATAGATGCATCCGAACAATGTGTAAAGTTAAAAAAACAATGTGTCATGCCAGATCGTCCGCTCTTTCCGTGTGCCACGCCCCCTCATTAACTTCGTGTGGGATCTGTTTCTGGTTGTTGTCATTCATCCTCTGTATTTAGTCTGCATTTCAGTTTGTTTTCCCAGTTTGGTCATTGTATTGTCCGTCTGCGCTTTGCCGGCCTTACCTGTAATTAAACCCCCTATTCCTGTTCAGTCCCAGCTCGGCACGACAATATTATTATAATTAAATATATTAATGGTTTATTATTAATATTAAAATAATGAATAAGAAATCTTTATTTCTTATTCATTGTATTTTATTACCATATATAATAATAATTACTGTTTATCATTGTCTAAATGTGTTATTACTGTCTAAATATATGTATTCCATATGTATAAACATGCAGGATGATATCACAGCGAATGCGAGGCTGAGACTGAAGCTTTACCCTTTTTTCTGCTGAAAGACGTGCAGTGTGACTCATTTTCCCGTGCATACAAGTTATTTTAGGTCAGCATTCATGGTTTGACTTCTGAGATTCAGATCGAGCTCTAGGTATTTTTTTTTCAAAGTGGTTGGTTGGACTTAAAAAAAATCGAGTTCCAATGAGTCTGAGAACTGAGGTATTGTGTGTGTGTGTGTGTGTGTGTGTGTGTGTGTATGTATGTATGCATGTATCCATCCATCCATCCATCCATTTTCCAACCCGCTTATCCTACTGGGTCGCGGGGGATCCGGAGCCTATCCCGGAAGCAATGGGCACGAGGCAGGAAAGAATCCTGGATGGGGGGCCAGCCCATTGCATGTATGTATGTATGTGTGTGTGTGTGTCTGAGTGTCTTTATTGGCATTTGTATGTGATGATGTGAAACAGTTGATTTGTACCACAGTTAAAATATGTTTGTTTAGAGTTTAGTGTTCTGTTCTATTACTGGCATTATATACCCTTTATACGTGGAAATGGTACAGGTTGGGAAATGTGCTAATGGGAGAAGTTCAGCAAAAGTCCAAACTCCCAGAATGTACCCTCAACAAAAGCAAAGGCAGCCAGAATCCATACACAACAAGGAAGTAAACAGAGGTAATAGGTTCAAAAGTTTACCGTTTCTCCTTCGGAATGGCATCTTAATTTCGTCCCTCCCTACCAATGTGCAAGAATCAGGGGGACTCATTTGCTCCTTTTAATCAACTTGATTGTGGAATAATCTGCAGTGCATACCCAATGAGGCACCTCAAAAGATCCGTCGCTTCCATGCAGTATTCTGTGAAGATCTGGAGTACATTGAAATGACTAAAACGGGCACCATTTGCATTGTAGGACATTCAGGATTTAGAACCTTAAACAATGGTTATTAACATCACATCAGATAGTGTGAAATCAATTCTCTCACTTGTCAGCCATTCATCTTGGGAACTATTTAAGTGTCACTTTATTGAAAAATATCTGTTCTTGCATTGCATAGCTTCTCTGAAATGGTCTAAATAGCATCTTGAAGATTAAAATGATGGTGTAAGCCTTCTTTTTCATTTCTTTCCCACCTTAGTCTATTCTTAAACCCTTTTCTGGGCATGATATTTACATGTATTTAATTAGAGATGCAATAGAGGCAGTAATACATCACGTCTGGCTCTGAAAAAGTTATACAGGTAGAGCTGCATTTGTTTATTATCACAAAACCAATACATTTTCTACTGGCATTTGAATGTCCTTTGCCAATACAACCTCATTCTTTATTTGAAACAGAAAAGCGACATTCTAAATATCTGAGAATGTTTCCCATGCCCACTGCATCTACGAAAGTTTGTTGCCACACTCTCGGACCATGAACGATGGATGGTTTGTGGTTTGGGGTATGGCTCCTGACCAGCTCCCTTCCGAATACACACAGAAAAAAAAACAAATAAATAAATAAACAGAATAAAATGGAAAAGAATAGCTGAACTTGATTTGCAATGTGATGTCCCACAGTTAGGCGAGGGGGGGGAGGGCATCATTTTCATTTACCTTGGATCATTGTACAGCTGCCCTGAAGTAAATCCTGGGAGATGAGAACCATATTTTTCCCAAATAGAATTAGGAATGATGCCTGGAGAACATTAAAAATAACATCGGGATGAAGGAACTCCAGAGGGTTTTCCATTAAACTCGTGTGACATCTCCGGGGCTGAACTCATCATATGCATCCCCTCCCCCTTCTCGACGCAGTTCATCCCGTTCAAAACCACTTTCAGTAGGGCTTTCTCAGCCCGTCTGTGTGCAGAGCACATCAGGCTCTGTTATGATATACTCCAAAATAGCGTAATATTTAGATTGGTTTTGCGTCGGAAGAGACACAACATTACAAATTCCTGGTCCACATTGTTGATGGAGTGAAGGCTGGGAGAGAAAACTATTTAAAGTGCTCTGGTATGTGGTTAAAAGGCCCATTGGGTTGTGTGTATCATACTGGTCATGCTAAAGACAGCAGCTGGAGAATTACAGTAGCGTGCCCTCACCGCAACTGAGTGAGCCGAAACTCAGCAATTAATCAGAGGTTAACCCGACAAACCTCACTTGGGATCTTTAATTTGTTGTACCTAAACCTCCTGAAAAAGGACCAAGCACAGCAGAACTAAAAGTAAATATGTTTACGGTATGGCCATGCCAAGGAATTTCTTAGGACGCTGCAGACTACACAGGAAAAGACCGGGGAAACAGGAAGGCAAGAGTTCGCCTGCCACTGAACGCTAGGGTAGGCGCTGAAAGAGGCAGAATCAACAACAAATCACCACAGAAAGCTTGAGCTATACTTTTTCCTCAGCTGAGATGTCGTGAATCCAAAGTTTAAGTATGACAAACATCTCGGTCAAGCAACAAGTTTATGCCAAACAACAGCCCCCTGAGTGTGTGGCCTACAGGTCTTTGGGCACAGGTGCAGGGACTTTTACAGAGGTCAGGGGGATAGTCAAGGCAGGACAGCTGACACGGGAGCAGAATTTCTGAAGAACAGGCAATAAAAACAAAGCAAAACGCAAAGGGCGTCACCTGCCACACGTCTGTAACTCCAGGACCCTCTGCCGAGCTAAGGGCTTTTATGTTTCTGGCAAGGCGGCCCAGTCAGAAGCAGGATATCATGTATTTTACACGCCCCTAACAAGTATTTTGATACCTGTGGCAGACTACGTCCAGTCCATCTGTTTTGCATTGTGGCTAATGGGAGTCAACAGTTTGAAAATCATTTCAAGAGCAATGGGCCAGTGGCACTTTTCGGCAGTACTTAACTTTCAGAGTTATGCTACAGTTTATCTGTTTATTTGTTCATTTCCCCTTCCCATAACTTGCAGGTATTCCAACATCCCAAAGTAACATTTTTTCAAAAAAATTCTGTAAAAAATGATAAATTTGCCATTTCACCAAACTATTTTTGACAATTTCAAGACAAAGGTAGGGTTAATTTTCCAATAATTACACTGGCATTGCTTATTGTCCTGTCATCTTAGCTTTACATTCTTTGCACAATATTTCAATGGAAGGGTGGGTATTACGAAAAAGTGGAAAAGAGCTGATGAAATGTTACAAGAGTCTGGAAAGGATGTATTACCTCGCCATTTCAAATGGAATTTAAGACAAGTCCAGAGGTACACACTGGTAAAATAACAGGATGCCAGTTTCGCAAGTGTGCGTTTGAACAGCAACTTACAGTGACATAAATACATAACTAGGAGTCAACCACCTTCCATCATTTGTTGTACAGACTTTTTGTACAGAGTTTGGTTCAACATTTAATCTCAGAAGATTTGATATATTGGAGACAGTTACATTTATGGCAAGAATATTTCAACAATCGTATTCATAATATTATTATGCAAGCAAACAAGATTTGTCCTTTTCAGTCAAAGCACACAGTAAGATTAAGGGTTGTCCCATATGCAGAAAGACGTTCAGCTCAAAGGGCTTTCATTAAACGTGCATGACAGAGAGTTGATGCCAATATCCTGAGGGTGTCTCTAATGGCATCTTTATAGCCCTGCATGCCTTACAGTCTTACCATAACACATTGGCAGAATATGCTGGTTTATTCTCAACTATGGCAGAGGTGCCCGATGACCTATGATTGACCTGCTGCCACACACTTACCCAAGATCTCCTAAGAGCTGCGGAGACCTATCCAGATAATCAACTGTGTCGTACCCAGTGTAGCAGCAACCCCCCACCCCCAGGTGAGCTCGTTTTACACATATTAGATGAGCGCATGCAAATGCACCGTTAAGGTCATGAGTTCGCGGCCCGGGGAAGGCCTAGTGCTGAAAGTCGGGGACCTTGCCTGTGGGACGCTTCGCTGCGTTAATGGAAATGCCGATACGTTTCTGCTCGCAAGGTTGGCATAGGTAGGTGCCGTTCTTACTGTGTATTCATCAACCATCTGATGTAACAGCTGACGCCGCATTTGATGCCAGAGCTTTTCCATGATATGAAATTGGAGTCTATAGCTGATTTGCATATGGCAAAAGAAAGCAACCCAACATTTGGTCGGACATCAGATTCCTATTGGCGGGAGAGACAGTACCTATGGCTTGCACAGTCTAAATGACCCCAGATTGACTGAGCAGCACTCTCTTAGTTCCTTCAGCCATATTTGGCACTGGCGGCTTTGTCATGCTGCGCATTGCTCATTGCTGAGAGGAATGAGGGGATTCATAAGCCAAAGAATAAGCGTTACCCCCCTCAGACGGGGCTCCATGTGGTTTTCTGGATTGGTTGCCCGAAGCACCTCTTACATTTGGAAGCGAAATCTTTGACAGAACGCTAAATGCTTGATACCATCAGTGTCATAGTGCCCTACATCTCAGTATTAGGTAACAGGAAGTACAGGAAGTACAGGAAGTGGGGTAGTGAGAAGAGAATGATTAGAATACTAGATGAGGCTAGCATGCTCAATCTCCCCATGATGGTCTACATAACCCAGCTGAACCATATCTATAGATCTATAGCCCGCATGAGACTTTTGGTTATTAATACATTTTTTTGAGTGACAGCTCTTGGGTGAGTGACTAAGGCACCTACCATACCGATACAGCTAACTATAGTATTGTGATCTTACATTAATATTATTAAAACTGGGGATCATATTATTAATTTCCACTGAAAGGTAACAACCTTTGCATTATGACCTACGATTACCAGTTCCAAATCTCATAGAAGTAAAAATCTCAGGGGCTCTACAAGGGCTCCTTTAGTCTGGAGAGATTTTGCAGTTGTTTAAGAAGAGATTTATCTTTTAAAGGGGTGACTTATCAACCCTGTCAGCCCACCAACGCTGCAGGAAACTTTAGCTTGACAGAAAGCATGTCATCTTGTGTCTTAACCCGGTGCAAGTGATATTCTGTTATCTTTTCAGCAATTCCACTGAAATGCATCAGTTTTCCCCCCAAAGTGCAGTTCAGGGTAAATTTTCACTGCTTCATCCGGTTCTTACTCTGCATAGCTATGTATATTGGATGTCACCTTCTAAGCTGACAGACAAACAAAGAGATTATCTTTTTTTGCAGACATAATGATCCCACAACTGCCAGACTCATCACACCTTGTCTTATAAGCAAAGAAAGAGGTATGGACAATTACCTCTTATAGTAACATATCAAGGTACAGAACGGTCTGATGGGAAAATGCAGCGTATTGCATATGGGACCAAGTGCTGCTTCAACAAAAGCAGGAGCAACCATGATCTGCACCCACAGGTTTATTACAGGATTGTTACATTTGATATTATCTTCGTTATGCTACTGAGAAGAAGCCTTTAAGACCATAAACCCAATCTGGGATGCATTCCTACACCAATGACATCACTATATGTGCAACTTTGTAGGAACTGCTGAACATCTCAAAGATGCTGCAACAACCATCGGCTGGACATATGTAGAGATGTTCTTAATTTCCCAGTATTTCAATCTTTTCATTGTTGAATTGAAAGGTCATTAAAATCCCATCTTAATGCATAAAAACTGAAGGGAACGGTTTCCAAACAATTATGACTTATCGTCCATATTTATTTCCTGTTTAATGACCCAAAATATATAACGAGCATTAATATATTTCCATTTCAGATTATTAATATGCATATATACTTCCCTCAAGAAAAAAAATATATTACATAAGCAGTATCATGAAGAAATCTAAATTATGTTACAACAACAGCCTGAGAGGGTGTAGTGAGGGTCTAAAACTTGACAGTCATGTTTATTGGTGCTTATTATGCAAATTCTAACATTTTTGCTGGTTGCGAACAAACCCTATTTCTTGCTTTGTAAAGAAGAAGCGATTCCAAGTAAGTGTTATGTGTGTAGTGTAGATAACCCACCTCATAACATTTAACTACAAACACAGGCCATTATTTTCAGACGTGTTCTGTCATGCGTTGCATCACTGTTATCTCACCCACTACCTCATTCGACCATCTGAAAGGTCCGAAAATTATGTTTTAGTCCAACAGTCAGCTACAAACACTACTCTTTGAGATCTAGTAAAGCTGAGCGTTACAGTGACACGCCAGCCAGCATTTTTCCAGGGATCGGCGGTGTTACCATTGGACACTAGCAGGTGTGGAAATTGTAGTGCAATGGGCACAAGTAGCTGTATTATCAAATGTACCTTAACTGCTCCTTCAGTCTACCCAGCTTCCATTAGCTTTTGGCATCCTTGCTGTTCCATTACTAGCAACTGCAGTCATTAACTGGTAACCCTTTCACCAGCATTTCAACTAGCTCTTTCGGATAATTGAGAACAAAGCACAGTAACTACATATATTTGCAGCATACAAATGAATTAAGGCTGGAACTTGGGAAAAACAATGTAGAAACACAAACGTGAGTATATGGGTCATTGTCATGAACTCACTACTGTGTCATTTTTTTCTCCAATTTCTAAAATTAGCTAATCAGCTTTATTGCTACCATTTATTTCTGCAATAAACAAAGGGGAGGGGTTAAATCCAGGGAGGCGGTTATTGAGATGAGAAAATATGTAAAAATTAACAAAATTATGGCAAATTCAGCAAAAATATATATTTTGTCATGCAACTTCTTTTGTGGATTTAAGGAAAAGATTTACAAAAAATGCATGTAGTTTTGTGTACCTATTTGGGGGAAATGGTTGAAAAAAAGTCAGATAAGAGCAACAAATTACATAAATGTCAATAATGGCAATTGCTCTACACAAAAAATGGACACTGTATTTCGCCATAATTTTTTTCCAAATAAATTCTGAAGTTTGTAAGAATGACCCATAATTTAATATTTAATATCTCTAAAAACATATACCTGACAACCAATGCAAATGCAGGCCTACATGAAAGATTTTATGTTGCAAATTACGATGTTTTTATGCTATGTTTGCCTCCATCCGGCATTTCTTCATAATGAAATATACCAGCTGACATAAGCTTTCCTGTGCATTGTTAACTGAATATTTTGATTCTAGCTCTGAATTCAAGGATTTTAAACAGTGTCACAACCTAAACTCTGACATTGCTTACAATCAACAACAACTATTACAGGCACTCCTCAGTTAATGACCTACCTGTTTAACGACTTACAACCAGTTCTCCAACTAGTCAATATTGTACACTATAGGAGTTCTCCTTTGGTCGTGGAAGAGACAGCGCGGCGTCTCAGTGTCAAGAGTCTCATCTCACATCACCTTCTCTCAGTCACAGTCACATTCCCACAGTTCCCAAATTTTTTTAGTAGGCCTACATCATTTTCATTTTATTTTAATCCTTGCCGCTTGTATTTTTATGTTCTGCAGAATATACGTTTTGCAAATGAAAACAAAGTGATCAAGTTGGAGTTTCCTTTAGATCTTTCATTTATTCAGAATAAATAATGATTACCTGTATTTACAGTATGCAAATCTATGTATATTACAGGTGATTTCCTATTTTTATGCTTGAAATATCAGTTGCTTAATGACCTAGTCATAGGAACGGAATTCGGTCTTGTGAGGAGTGCCTGTATAGGTCTCTTAAAATCTCATACTAATCTCCTTTTTGGGAAACAAAATACGGCATGCATTAATGCAATCAAGGAAACAATAATATGTTATGACAGCATTAACATAACGTGTTAACAAGAAAAAAATTCTGGCATAAAAGAAATTTCAAAAATATCTGTAATAATTATACAAGTATATGTAGAAATTTGTTGACTCTACCACTAGCACACCATCCTTGGGTAATCAAAACCCTGTAAAGTTATTTTAACCAATTACATGAATCAATTGTGTAAGTTGGCGATGAAATTTAACAAGGATATAGAATGGCTGGGGTGGCCCTGAGGAGAGATTTGGGAATGAAAGTCATACAGCAAAAATATCAGTAACTATCTGGAGAACAGGAAAAAATCTCATTATTTTTTATGGCATTATTGCTCATTTACATCTAATCTGATGATAAACTATGATGTTTTCAAAGCTAATATATACTTATTAGCCAGATGAAGAGCTTGAGACATTTTCTTTGACTTTGGCAGCTAAGAATTTTGTACAGTATGTATGGTTCGTAGTTCAGTGGGAATTTTTTTTTATAGTTGAATGTACAGTGTAATACTTTGAGTTTTAGGACATAGCATACAGCTGTCTAGATCAACTGGCCAGGGGTGCATTTCCCAAAAGCATAGTTGCTAACTATGTTAGCAGCTTGTGTAGTTTGAACTAGGCAAGTACGAGAGTAGGATGCAGGTGTTTCCCGAAACCATAGCCCGAACTATGGAGGTAACGATGTTGTGAACTTACATAGTACGATCCATCGTTAAGCGACACAGGTGTTTCCCAAAATCGCAGTTTGATGAATGTTCAGAAACACTGTCGTTAAGTTGTGAAGTTCGAACCACGGTGCACAGGCTGTAGTTGAAGCTTAATTCTGGGTGACTATGTCATCGATGGTGGAAAATGCAGTCAATGAAGGGTAGTCACCATGCACATGAGGCAATAATATAAAAAATCCTGCTCTACAAATATGTATAATGTCAAGTGCTTTGAAAGTGTAGTTGTAAGAGTACTTTTTATGTATTTCTCTGTTCATGAGTATGATATTATTGGACAAGATGATGTTTATCCACCATGTTTGTGTTATATTGTAGAATTACAACGATGAATATATATTTAGGATTGCACAATTATGACATTGCAATATTACATTGTGTAATATTGTAATAATTATAAAACCAAAAAGGAGATGGCATTACCCAAAATAAACTATTGCCAAAAGAACTTATCTAACAATAATGTGTGTCTAGTAAGCTGGTGGTGTTACCGTGAGTATGTCCACACAGTATTAAATAGGAAAGAAACATGGGGAAAACAAATCAACACGGGCAAATTAATGACAAAAAAAACTGAATCACTATGAAAATATATTAAAAAACAAAAACAGCAGGGCTTGGATACAAACCAATAGCTGTGAAGGTAAGAAACTGGGTATATCATGGTAAGGGTTTTGTGCACCCACCAGTCTCACTGAGCCACTAAGGATGCAAAAATAGGGGTGGCTCAGGAACGTATGAGTGTTTATAGTGTGATTAAAATAATAAAAAGTAAAATAAACATAATTACAGATCACTAAATGCATTGTAGCCTAATAGCCTCTACAAGAAGCTATCATTACTATGACCCTATTGCTTGAGTTTTTCATACAATTGTTAGTGTTATATGACTGACTGGTTTTTCTTTTGCAAAATAAAAGAGCTCAACACAACACTCTTTGACTGGTATGCTGTGACAGTAAGGAACAATACTCAACAGCCACTTTATTAGGTGCATCTGCTCCTTAACCCAAAGACTGCTCCTCCACACAGCAAATCATGTGGCTGCAACTGAATATATACACGCACACCAGGGTCAAGGGGTTCAGTTACAGTGCAGCTAAGCACTGGAGCAGCAAATGCGCATGATCTAAGTGACTTTAAATGTGGTATGACCGTTGGTTCCAGATGTGGTGGTTCAAC
This sequence comes from Pollimyrus isidori, assembly GCA_019775955.2. Lineage (NCBI taxonomy): Eukaryota > Metazoa > Chordata > Actinopteri > Osteoglossiformes > Mormyridae > Pollimyrus > Pollimyrus isidori. Next base: position 8,104,258 of record JABFDZ020000039.1, read on the forward strand.
ATCTCAGAAACAGCCACCCTACTGGGGTTCTCATATGTGCTAAGGCGTCTAGAGTTTACAGGGATTGGTGTGATGAACGAAAAACATCCAGTCAGTGGCAGATCTGTTGCCGAAAACACCTTGTTAATAAAAGAGACCAGAGGAGAATGGCCAGGCTCGTTAAAGCTAACAGGATGGCCGCAAATGCTAAAAGTAACAGCTCAGCATAAATGCTGTATGCGAAATGTCATCTCCAAATGAAGAAGCTGTCAGCCCTTGAAGAGGTTCTGGAAAGAAAATTGTGTCATACCTGGTACTATGAAGGGGTACATAATAAAGTATAATAGGTCATTCTATAGTGATTTTGTTGATTAAACCAAAGACATAAGACTTTTTACGTCGATCCATACCCATCAAGCTTGGGGTCCATCCCAGGGCACAAGGCACCCAGGACTCTATCACAAGACACACACTATGACCTAATTGTGTTTTTCGACCACAGCAGGGGCTGTTTCACAAAGCAGGATTTCTTGCTTAGCCAGATAACTTATCAGATTTAAGGTAGTCTACCTTAAATGGACTTTATCCTCGTTCACATACATTTCGCCTAGACTACCTTAAATCCAACATCCCATCCAGATAAGCAAGAAATCCTGCTTTATGAAAGGTCCCAGGACACCAGAGTACTCACAGAAACACAAGGAGAACATGCTACCTCCACACAAACAGCTGGAGGTGGAAATCGAACCCCCAGCCCTGAAGGTATGAGACTACCTATTGAGCTACTGTGCCTCCACCAGCATTCATATGGTATAGGTTTGCACAAAATGTAAAGAAGATTAACATTTATATACCACAGCCACCTGGCAGCTATGACAATGTAGGTAAAGAAATAGCTGGTTGGACCCAAAAATATGAGGATAAGCTTCAGAACAGTGGAGAAACTGTGAAACCATAAGTCATTTTTGGAGACTTACATCTCCAAGGCAAAGTTTCCACCTTGTATAAGATTTATCTATAAATATTATTCATTCCTTCAGCCCTTCGCACCCCTGTAGAGTAATTTATAACACACAAAACAAGCCTGCTAAATCAGCTATGGTACCTTGGTGTTTGCAAGATCCCCATTTGTTAGCTGTACCATGAAAAGAAGCATTTGGTGAGGTGTGAATAGTACCCTTCAAACTCTTTAAAGTAGATTCTGGAAAAAGGTCAGGAGAGAGCCATCACACCTCACTGTCATGGGCAACTAGTTGCACAGGCTGTCACATGATCCACGTGGTTTTTTTAACGATATGTCCGATGCCCAGCAGATGAAGAGAGGGAGATTATTCAGGAGCCATAGGGAATGACCAAAAATATACTAGAGGTCACCGCAGATCCTATAGATAACAACATCGTTGTGATGAAGTAAAGTGGAAAAGGGCTGGAGAAGATGGATTATTTTAATGGTTAAGCCCACATTGACTGAAGATGATCTCATTACATAAAACCAATAAGGACATTATAATTTGTTGGGTGAAGAATGATTCTGGATATTTCCATTCAGAATTCAGTCACTTTCTGACCCATATTTTTCAAAGTTCAGTCTCTAGTGACATTAGGTCTCAGGAATATGTGATCCACAAATTGACAGATCAGATGGATATGCATATACAGATGGCCTGAATTATAGCAAGTCTTTCAACAAAAAGCCATGTTGTTAGAAGGGGAAGTTAGACCTAGAACCTTACATAATATGTTCTTCCACTTCCCTCCAGCAGAGGCCACTCTAAAGACACCTCCTCTTCACAATGGAGTTGTGTATGCGGGTGTGTGTGTGTGTGTGTGTGTGGGGGGGGGTGCGTGTGTGTGTGGATGGTTGAGTATGAAGGAGAAATAAGTCAGCAGAAACCAATGAAAAAACAAAACATATAATGCTAACTAGAGCAAAAAAGATTATTACAGGTTAGATAGTGTGTAACCTCACCATCTCACCTCAAAATTATGCTGAGGATGCTTTTGAGCACACTGTCTAATGACACGTAACAAAAGCAGTAAAAATCTCAAATATGTGCTTAGCTCAATTTGTCCTATTACATAAACTACCGGCAGCTTAAATAAGTAAGAAGATTCCTTGTTGACATGTTTATTGCTTAAATTGTCGGGTACAAGCCTAGAGACTTCTACAGCAACTAAGAAAAACCACCTACATAGGAATAATAAAGAATAAACAAGAACAGAAGAAAAAAAATTGCCTCAAAAAAATGAGACTGCACTAGAATGAGTAATTGTGCTGAAAGAGTTTTACCACCAGCATTGAGGACATTATCTTTTAAAGTTGCAGTAGCAAAAAGTACCCAAATTAATCATAAAACGTTGCTCGAGCAATCTTTAGTTTTTAGTGTTCAAACTACTTTGTTTTGTTCAAATGTGCATTAGTTACTGAATTGTTTTTTTAATATATTATTTAATAGAAGAAAGAAGCCTGGAATCCTATGCAGGCTGTATCTCACCATGTGCCCTGTGTTTCCTGAGATAGCTTCCAGACTTGCTGCAGCCTTTCAGTAGATAAGGTTGCAGATTCTGGAAAACAGAAAGAGAAAATAACTTTGAGATGCTCCAGTCCAAGACAAATTTGAAAATGGCAAACATCTTAAAAAGCACATAAATGTCTAACAAGATCTGTAGCATGTAATACTTAACTGATCAATAAATTTCTAAATTAAATATAGACTGGAAACCATGTGGCATTAATATACTAAAATCAAAAGGGGAGTTTTTAATTAAGCTTTTTTCTCAGATTAAGGGAAAATCATATTACGTATGCTACGCTAGCATACTGAGATAAAGCACCAGCATAAAATATTTTAATGTTAATATTGTTGACCTTGACACATTGATCGACCACTCAATAAACCTAAATGGATAATACATGTATCAGGATGATTGCATAAGTCATTCCCCTAAATCCCTCACTGAAAGCCTGTCTTACTCAATATTCATGTCCCTGATAATGTAAACATCCACTATGAGCTCCATTGCTTACACTAAACTCTATATTGCTTTGACGTAAGTATAACCAGCATTAAATGTAAATAATAAACAACTGAGTAGGACTGTAAGACCTCAGATGTCTTTAACTCTAAAATGCGGGGAGGTGAGGGGGAATGATAAGTCAGCATCTCACCCTGGTGAGACCACTTCCAAAGTGCAGACTGAGAGAGGTGCAGCTGTGACTGACGGTGGAACGGAGAGGGTAGAGCAGAGCGGGGCAGGTCTAATCAGGTCTTATCTGGCTCCACAGCATTTCATGGTTGTTTGAAACAAGTGGGCCATGCTACTCTGCACGATCATTAGGATTTTTATCTGGAAAAAGTTTCCATGATTCATTGGGGGTTAGAGGTGCTCAAGAGGTAGGGAGGTTACTTTAATTATACCTTATAGCTGCCACATATTTAATCTGCTCAGGCTTTGCTTGTTACTCCACTGATTTAGGGCCACTTAAACGCTGACTTAAATGCAGATTCTGTGAGGTGTTATTTTATTTTACAAGATCTTTCAAGTAAAAGCAATGTTCATGACATCTGGGTAATCCAACTGGTACTGTGTTAACTTCCCAAACATACTCATAATTGAGTGAAAATCATTGAAACAAAAGTTGTAGAATAAAACAAAAATAGCTACTTCACGATTTGCTTAGCCATGGTGCCGTGTGGCACCAATTATGTATTATGATTTATATTCTTGCATTCTAGCTGTAAAGCTTCAACAAGCCAGAGGTTTACTGTAAGCTCGTCTGAACTGCACAAGGTCTCATCATACAGACTTAAGAATGAATCTAAATATTTCCCATAACTGCTTATCTAGTTTATAGTACAAGGCAGGGAACACCTTGGACTGGATGCCTAGTTTGTCGCAAGGAACACAGTGCGAGCATTTTAGTGATGCACAGTAATCTAACCTCATATTCAGAGTGCAGGAACAATGGAGGAAAAGCAAGCGGATGGAGCCAGGTGTGGGACTGAAACCCACAGGCCTGTAGGGGTGAATCTGCAGGGCCAATCAGAGAGAGCCACCCTTTTAAACAAACATATGAAAGGGTGCCTTCCTGAAAATTACACATGTATGCCTTCTACCCGGGGCTTAGTCGTGAGTTCATGAAAAAACATGCCTCACAGGCACATCATAAATTAATACGACTACCGTTTGTCTTTTTATATGTGACATAAAAGAGATAAGAAGGTACTTCTCTCTGAATAGATACAAAGGATTTGTCGAGTTCCCAAGTAAATCACGAATGAGTTCTCACACTATACATTATAAGAGAAACATGTAAGGCAAGGCAGCAGGAATTCATGAAGCTCTGTAAACAGCAAGAACGCCCCAAATAGACCCCCTTTCTGAAGAGATATACAGCAATGGCACGATCACACCTAACAGTTTCAATGGCACTTTTGTTAATGTTTTAACCTTTCAGGGGACATACTGTACATCAAAAAAAGTCAAATTCACTGTGATAAACAGTGTGCCCGAGTGATGTGTTTGTAAACTTCTAAACGTTGTTTAATCGTTGCCTGGGCCCCTGGGGGAAAATGCACATAGTCGTAATTGCACAAGTGTAAATATTTTAACACTGTCAGTGAGAGATTAGACTGTGATTGTGTGTCTTCGGGATTAAGTGAGTTAATGTGAACAAACAAATCCACTTCACTTTTCTAAGGTATTCTTTAAAAAGCACATTAAGATTCACATACCCCAAAACAACCAGCAAAGCTACAGGCCACTGTGGTAACTGGGACCGAAAACTGAAAGGATTCCTAGATTCATACGTATATCAGTTTTTAACTGCTGACGGATCAGAAAGATGTTTGTGACCTATGTGATCACATAGGAGGCCGTGGACCAATAAGAAAGCAGGGTGCTGACTGGGATCCACCCCCATACTGAGGCAGGCTTAAATAATATGAATGTCTTACAGGACTTGCTGGGGTCTTGCAAGCTACACATGATGTTGCTCCAGAAGTAGTTACGGATGATTGAATTTTTATTTTATAAACGTTTCCTGTCTGAGAATACAATAGGTTAATCAGAAATGAATCACACTAAATAAAGTAATACTGCATACTTTTTAAATGTGGTACACCAGGTGCAAAAATAAATTAATACAAATTTAAATAATACAGAAAAAATGTGTGATTTGTCCCTGTAGCTTCATTTCATTCATCAGTTCTGCAGCTGTCTTCTGGTCTTCAGACCAACTTCAGCGTTTTCCTTGTTTTTTGTGTATATATTTAGACGTAAAGTATGATGGTGGACGATCTGCATGTCCTTCAGCCACAGTCTGACGACCTCCATTCACAACATGCCTGGAACGCGTGGCAGTCGTCGAGTGAGCCCAGCTTTATCTTGTTTAAACTGCTGTTTCGTCGGGCCCCATGGGGGCCCCAGCTGTTAGTTCTGATTGTCCCGGTAGCAAACCCCCACCCACCACCACCACCACCACCCGGAGCCCCCCAGCCGCTTCCCACAGGTCTGCTGGCACTCTGGTCCCTAAAGCAAGCGGTTCCTGGAAGCGGACTCTGCCTGTAACCGGAACCCTGCAAATACCCGCCACAATATTTTTATCTCAGACCTGGCATCACGGACTGGCAGACTTTGCCACGGAAAGGGGTAGAATGCAGCAGGGGCACATGGGCGTGGGGTGGCTGCTCACTTCCTGCCACTGGAGAAAGTTGGCCCATTCGTAATCTGCGCGTAATTGACCCCTTTCTGACACTTCCTGAGGGATGAACATTGATGGTCCCCCTTTCGGTCTCCAGCCTCAGCTTATCACACTGGCCCGCAAGAAAACCACTACAATGTCCTCAGAGATGTGCTCTCCAGATGAACGTCTTTTCTCACCCTTTTTTTGGGACTATCGGTGACACATCTAAAAGAATAGGGATGGATTAACAAAATGGCAACTAAACCACAGACAGAGATTTAGAGATGATCAGGGGGCAGAAGGAATGGCACGTGTTCGACATACCAGCATTTTTTGGACATCTGAATACATACAGATGTTTATATTACAAGGAAGAATGCCCCTATCCCCCACACACGGACGCATACAAAATACAATATCAAATATCAAAAATCACTACATCCCAGATTTATCTTAGTAAGCATATATATATATATATATATGCACACACATACATACATACATATATATATATATATATATATATATGCTTACTAAGATAAATCTGGGATTTAGTGATTTTTGTCAGATGGAAAGATATTTACAGCAGGAAACTAGAACACCAAATGTTTCCGATTATCATTTACGGAGTATGCTAGATCATTTAAAAAACTGGGAGCTCAGAGAGAGGTTTCACTTCTAGTAATGGTGCACAGATTTGGGCATACATCAGCAAATTTGATGGGTTTTGTCTCTGGTTTGTCTCCACATAAATTCTGCTGTCAAACATTCGTCACTCTAAATAAACTTTTCGTTGACCCTCAGAGACACCAACACTAACTTACAGTGGATGGGGATACCTTTCAATGGCAAAAACAGCTTCTACATATCTGACGTTGGGGTGGTATTTGCACAGAATAAAAAAAAAACCCAGAGTGTGATGCCACTGCAAAGATGATGCAGTTTGAATCAGATGGTTTCTAGGTTTATTTGACACAAGCAATGCAAAGTATACATCGCATCAAGGAGAGCACACAGACTAACGACTAACCCAAAAACTAACCCTGGTCTATCTCTATAGTCTACAGTAAGTCTCTGTTATTGTATTATTTCCTGTTTGACAATTTCATTGAAATCATCACACAGAGAAACCCTGACAGAATTGAGACCACTGGTGCCGGTTTCAGCCTGGCTTGTGTTCTAATTTGAACAGCTCAGGGAAGCCATTGCAACACCATTTAAAATAGAAGGGATCAAATCATTTCCAACAGATGACATTATCAGGGTGTTTTTTTTTTGATTCTTCAAGGACACTTGATCCAGTGGAACTTTTTCTTACCTTTTGAAATCAGCTTTAATTTCATATATCTCATGTTATACGACCTTATTTTAATTTCTCTTTCTTACAAATGAGTGTCACTTTTTCCGTTTCATAAGTCTCTGTAATGCTGACTCTGTAATCATCTCACCACATAAAAAAAAAACAATACGCATTTATATATGCAAAAAAACTATATCATTTTAAAACTATAAATCTGCAATGAAATTCTACAGACCAGTTTAATACACTGCAAACTCAAACGCCCATCCCCTCAGATTCAGGGATTTGCCTGAATGATTCAAAGATAACAAAAAAAGTATATGCATGGATCTGAAAAACATGCTGTCAATCATTTTAACCTATGGAAGAATCCTGCATATGTTAAGGTTGACAGCTGGATCTTTCTCACGCAGAAGCGGAGAAAAGATATATTTATGGGGGGAAAAATGTATTTGACCTTACATTCAAGTCTTATTAAAAAAATATAGACTGCTGTGGGCTTTTGACAGGGTGAACAATGCAGTGACATTTTTGGTAATGGACTAGACACGGGGAAAAGAAAAAAAACATAAAGGAGAGCCAGGCACCAAAAGGAAATGCACTGATGTCTTGTGCTACATTGTATCTGCCGCCTAAACATCGCCTCTTCCTGCTTCTTATTATCTGACCGTGTTTCGTGTAACGCCCAGTGCTATGTGGTGGGCCGGAATGCTTGATTTCCATCGCTTATCTTACGATCGCCTGTCACCTCTGTGAATCCCCCCCCCCCCTTCACCCCCACAAAAGGGGAATGGGGTTTCCCTTGTCACGCTGTGCCAAGCGGCAGTGAGCCGCGGATTCGCCTGCCAGCAGTGAGGCCCTTTCCCCGTGCGACTCAGGAGGCCTGGTTTCGACGAGCCGCAGCTTTCTGAGCAAAGCTGGGTGGCCCAGGAGAGGAGGGACGCATCATAGGGGCCTGTGTCTGAATGGAGGACTGAGTCAGACCACATGCTTGAGGACACTCTCCACTGTATCTACTTTAAGTGTAGTTAAAGGAGCCTCACACGCATTCTCCCCCGAAACGTCTGAAATATCAGCTATTGTCATGGTGATTTCGGGATGTCAGGTCAGGCACATCAACAGCACCCACTACACATGAAGCGGCGTGAGGGTGGCAAATACTTCCAAAAGGGACTTTTCTGCCCCCACCCTCCTCGCCCCCCCCCCAAATTCCACCCCATCAACTGAAAGCAATTAATAGGACCCACCTTACAGGACCGGTTCCACATGGTCACACCATTTCTTTGGCACAATAGCGCAGCACATTCCTAGTTCACGGAACAGCGTGTTGACAAGCCAGAGTGTGGGCTGACTGACCGAATATCCATTGTTTTTAAACGGATTTACACATTCTCAGGGGACTGACGTGTCACACTCGAGTGAACAACCTTTTCATTTAGCTACGCTGGAAAATACCATCACGAAAATCCAGTTTGTTGGATTCTCATTATGTCACCATGCTTCCTTTACACGGCTCCAAATGCACCATCCAAACCAGAGCAAATTCACAACACATGTGCGGCATACATGCTGTTATATCCCAAAATATTATGCTAACCCAAAACACAGAACAATACCGAAATAATAATAATAAAAAAAACCTTCTTAAAAGATAGACAGCAAGATTGTAACTGTGACAAATCAGGCTATAAGAGTAAATATTGTAGTACATCTCGAAACTTTAACCAACTACCTTTTCACCAGCCCAAATACAAACTCTAAAACACTCTGGCCTGTTCTGACTAAATTTTCAGGTCTCACCTAATCCCATCTAAGCTTATCTTCATCTTCTTTAAGCCACTGGCTGGAATCTAATCTTAAAATGCCCATTAGTAAACCAATAAAAGTCTACACTATATAGGTATAGCTGAGCCCTCTTGATAGAGAATGGTATCCAGGCATGAATGTTTCTATCAGTTTACTTGCATTGTCATGGAATGACGTCAACCGCACTGTGTTTCTATTAGACACTACAAAGAATTGTTGTTTGTGACGGGGACGTCATTGAACATACCTGCATGGAACGTAGGCAGGTCTCACATTTCAAACGAATAACATTGCATTGCATTACATTGCATTTAGATGTTTGAACTGAAATCGTCCAGTACTGATGTCAGTCAAATCATGTGACAGTGACAATATATCTGGCTTTTCTCGTGTGAAACAATTCCGAACACCTCTGTGCTCTATTGAGCTATAGGGCTCGTTCGTAATGTCAAACCGTGACGGGCCCAGGCAAATTCATTAGGACTGTTTGCCGACAGCTGGATGACATGGCTTTTTGATTGCCGTTTAGGTTATTGATCCCAGAAGCTCATGAAGTAAGCTCAGTGTGGGGGGTCCAAGTGACTCAGTGGTTATATCACAAGCTAGTAATTTGTTCCATAGTCAGCGTTAGCGTTTGCCGAAAGACGGCCCTACTTAACACGCAGCGAGTTTTCTCAAGCTGCTAGATTTCGTCTTGGCGACCTGACTGCTGAATTATGAAGCGGCTATATTTTTTATTACAAAGTAACCTACACATCTGGAAAATATTGCGCTGCAGAAAAGCCGAGTGAATAAGAAGACAATGGAAAACCTGTGACAGTGGCACACAAGTCCACATTTAAATATTTTGGTCGCCAAGCAATTAAACAACAGATTCTAGAATACATGCGCACAGGACATGACACGGCAGATATTTTCGTAGCTGACAATTATGCGCAGGAGAGACGCGGCGCTCCAGCAGGTGAATATTTTTACAGAGAAGTAGCTCAGATGGACGTATTCACAATGAAATCAAAGACACTGTCAAAAACGGTCTAAAAATACAGAACAAGAAAAAGAGAAGTCATGGTCTTACTGTCGCTCTTAAGGAGCTACAGTCCTGGTGGTTGACTGGTATAGTGGTATTTAGTTCTTGGTCTTGCAGCAAATAACGTGGACCTATGATTCGGCACAGACTGGATTTTCTTCATAGAGTTCTCTAATCATCCTTCCAGATCAATGTCAGTCAGCTACAGGCTCCTGCAGTGTGACTAACGTAATTTATACTTGTGTCTCGGTACTGATTGCATCTACCGCAGCCTGTCAGTGTACTGTCTAACCCATCTTTTGGTTTTACACTCATTTCTGATATGGTTTGGGTGAAAAAAGAGGGCTTGTCTGAAAAACAAGACGTCACAGGACGATGGACGCAAGGAGCTCTTGTTGCTTTGGGTGGAGTGCCGGGGGTGGATTTTGTTAGTTTTTCAATTAAGGAACATGGCAGTTGGGGGAATGTTCATACTGTGCACATGTAGTCTGAAATGCACTCTGCCCCAAAAAGTTCTGAAGTGGCTGCCCATTACACTGGGCATAAATCATGAACGAGGAGCGTGACCAAAGAAACATGTTTATGTCCCAGTTTTGTCTGTCTCTGCTTGCTCACATACTGATCAGTTGAGCATGAAAAAGAGCAAAGCCTGAGAGTGGACTGGATCGTAAGGATGGGAAATGGCCAGATGATTTTAGGATTAATTGGAGTACCCGCACATCTTTACCTTGTTCTGTGATTTAGCCCCATTGCTCCTGTCACAATATACGCATGGTTAACCTAAAGCTGCAAAAACGTAAGTTGATTTAAAAAAAAAAAGGCACAGATAATTTGTAACACATTAACATGGAAATCAAGCTTTGATATTCTGCCCACATTTCCAACAGCTATGACCTGGCATTCTGCAATAGCACAGCGAGATGGATGTCCATGCCTTCTGTTCTTCCCGCTGAGATTTTCCTGGCATCTAATAATATATTTTTTCAGTTATGCTCAAGCACCTCCTTACTATTTTCATGTGCTTAGACACGCTTTACTTTCAGAGTTACTCAGACCTTGTAAGGCCTTCCAGGACTCCGCAATTGATTGCTTAACTCATGCGAGTGGACTGGTTCTCATCTCCTAATTTCCAGGGCGTATTGATTTCTTGCATAACACATTTCTTTTCTTCTTCTTTTTAGAGTTTCTCAAAAAGCTGGGGGAGAGAAAATGAGATTCCCCTCTATTATTTGTGCACCATGTCAAAGAAGGCAGACCGTGGAGTGAGCGTGTAACTATGACCAAACGCAACACCATTAAGGACTTACGTCACCATGGTGAACCCGCTCCCTCTGTTAAAACAATAATACAGACGTGTCAGCTTCACTTACCCTGAAAACAAAACATCCAGCCGCTACGGATAAAGTCCTGCATTGACATACAATGCAGATATTTTCAGTGTCAAATATGACTCACAGACGAGGGAGAGATCTTCGTCATCAACAGGTTTTGTGTCCGTCAATCTCAACGGCTTGTTTTTCTTGCCCAGATGTCCCACCAGAGGTCTTCGCTCCTATACTGAGTGTCGGGGTCTCTCCAAGCACCACCAAGCAGTCTTGCAAACCCAAATCAACAGACTTACATTCTGTTTGCAGTTTACATCACCAATACATCCAAGTCCAAATGACAGGGAGCCCCCATCAGTTCTAACCCTTCCCTCTCTTATAATGGGGGTTTTCATGTTGTCTCCCCTGGATGACGGATAAAGACCCATATTTGACATTTTGTGTTTGATATGTGTCAATGCACTTTGCTTGTAACACAGGTCTGCTGTTTGTAATTAAGGGCAGATATGGACTACATGAGGTTTCACCTACTCTTTCACAAGCAAAACAGGTTGGTCATAACCTTGAACTTCAACATACAATGGGGAATAATGTCCCAAAAAGGACTTAAGCAAAAGGAATTACCAAGGCTCACTTTTGCCATTGACCTGGGGATGGCAATTTAGTTTAAAAAAAGGCAATTTGTCAGGAACTCAGTTGTAAAGCACATCTGGCAGCGGAGATCTAATGAATAATCATTAATTAGTCGCAGCTGCCTGAAGGTAGTCAGCCCCTAAGACCTAAAGTATTTTCTTTAAATCAGCAGAGTACACTGATTGCTGGACCTGTCAACCAAATGGCGGGACGACTTAGTGGTACGGTTCCAGCCAAGAACGAGTGAAGGGTCACGGCCACATGAAACATCATCATATAAAGCAATGCATTTCATGCGACGGAACAGCCCAGCAATTAGCGTTCAAGAAAGCAGAGCAAGGGGGTTTTGCTGTGCAAACAGTGCACTTTGGTCTTTTTTTTTTTGCTGCGATTGCATTTGTTGACAACAAGTCAAAACTGCAATGGGCTTATCTGTGGGAGATTAACATCCAGATGGTATCAATTTCTGGGCTGCCTCTCTCCCTGATGCAACCAACAGCCCATTTGTGCGCAGGGAGACACGGTGGGGAAAAACACGCGCACACACACCACTGCTTTAACAATGCGACCGCTTATCTTTACGGCTTGATTTTCGGTCCTGGAGATGCCATGGAGATCGTTATCCTGGCGTGTTGTGGCCTGCTCCTGCACACCAGACGTATAATCCACCACATTCACGTATCAGTGAGCTGCAGCGTCAGGTTGGAAGCAGAGGCTGCATGTGACGGACGGACAGCATTCCCTTACCTTAACGTCTTACTGTACTGTACATGCTCCATTTAACTGGAACCAGCTGTCACTTGCATTAAAACAAAAGGAAAATATATAGTTCACTCCAAATACATTCATAACCTTGATTAAAGAGAAATATAAACACCATATATCAGATATTTCATGAGGTAAAAAAAGTCTCATTTATATGCTGCAGTTTTAGAAGTAGCCCCCCTGAATTGGGTAATATGTGTCAGAATAAATTTCCGAAATCTCCGAAAAGCAAACTGGTCGTATTTATTTACAATCTTAAGATCCCCTTAAAAAAGCTTATACATATATGACACCTCCAGTACTTTTTGGGGCTCTGGACCTTCTCAGTTCTCTCTGAATTATTTTATGGTGACAATCTGTGTGTTTGCGAGCATCATAGCCTACAAAGATGCTGATAACAGGGACATCTTACTTTATAGCACATGTTTGTCAGCAGGAGCGACAAGTCGGGATCAGGCAGCAGAGTCAGCCAGCATCGCTTCAGCACATGGGCGTCACCGCCATTAAATCTGAGGGGGAAGTCTCCTCCTCACATTTCATAATAATTCGTTTGGACCCCCTATATCTAACGTAAAATATTACGCCAGTGTCTCCCCCCACATTCAAAATGCTTCTGATGCCCCTGCTTCAGCAGTTGGGTTTAAGGGCTTTGCTCAAGGGCCTAATAGTAAGATGATTATTCTGCAAACCATGGGATTTAAACATATAACCTTCCAAACACACACACACACACATGCAAGTTTGTAATCATGTGTTTGTGGGGACTCTCCATTCATTTCTATGGGGAAAACTCTAATGATAGCAAGACGACCTTCACCTCTACCCTAACCCTAACCTTAACCATAAGTAACTAAATAAAATAGGTTTGTACTTTTTTGATTGCATTCACAGAATGTTGTGGGGGCTGGAAAAATGGTCCCCATAATGTCAAAAAACACGTTTTTATTACATTGTGGGGGACATTTGGTCCCCACAATGTAATATAAACCTAATCCACACACACAACATTGTATAAAGTAAAATAGACTTTCTTATTTATTTAATTCAGTGTTTCTCAAACCAGTCCTTGGGGACCCCCAGACGGTGCACTGTGGACTGACTGGGCAGCGTACAAATACATTGCTGGCCTTACATGGATCTTAAAGAGCTGAAGGGAGACTTGGGAGAAAAATAAACGACTGCATATTTAATGTAGGGGTCCGTCAGGGTTTGAAGCTGTTGCTGGCAGGGGTTGGTGCCTTAGTTGTATTATTTGGAGAATAATTTGGTGAAACAGTCGTGAGAAAGCTAAAGGTCTTTTTTTGCTAATTTATTGGCCGTAAAGAATTGCTCTGCGTAGGAATACTATGTAAGCTGACCCCATTTACAAGTAAAACCCCCCCAATGCCAACCGCATTGTTATATTGTTGACCCCCACCATTTCAGGAAGTTAGAGACATTTGGCTTCCAGGAAAGCGCACTTACTCATGACACATGCTACAACTGCCTTTATTCTGTTTGAGAACCACAAAGAAACCTTATGGCCACTGTTGTATTCTTAAACTTTCTGTTAAACTTTATATTGACATTTTACACGTTTTGGTTCCAGTATCTGGCCTAAAAAGCATTATTTTCATTGTTTTGTTCTCCTACTAGATCAGGTCACACAAACATGGACCGTGTCATTATTAACTCCCTGAAGCACAAACACTTCCCAATAACACTCTAAATACATTTAGATGTTTTTCTGTAGATTTTGCCCCATCTTAAATTTTATACAGCTGGGCATTTTTTTCAAGCTTTCACAGCAAGTACTACAGCAGGATCAGACACCGAGTACTTACCTCCAGTGCTCCGGAATACACCCTTTATGAAAAAAGGAAAATGCACCCTGTCACATAAACTTTTGAAATATTTCTCATCAGCTTGATATTAGATTGTGATCCAGGGTGTCCCCTGCCTTGTGCCCTGTGTGGAATAGATTCCAATCCCCACCCCCGTGACCTTGTACTACACACGCAGCTATAAGATGAATGGATAAAGTTTGTAATAATCAAAATATTATGCAGGTGCTCCTGAAATGTACATTTTGAAATCGATGAAAATCTATGTTTGTATATGCAAGGCAGCAGTGTATATGACAAAAGAAAACAAAGTAAATTAACAGGGACTTAGTCAGTGGTAATTTATTGGGATTCCAGCATAATGGAGATATTTGGCTAGCAGAGGATTCTGAAATCTCCAAGATTTCCTCCAGCATTCTCCTGAGTTTCAGATTCAGACGCTATTAACCCCCTAGCCTGTACAAACCTCTCCTAAGCCTAAACTTAACCTCCTAGCCCATACAAACCTCACCTAACCCTATCGCGCTAGCCCGTAGAAATCTCTCCTAACCCTAACCCCCTAGCCCATACAAACCTCTCCTAAGCCTAAACTTAACCTCCTAGCCCATACAAATCTCTCCTAACCCTATCCCCCTAGCCCGTACAAATCTCTCCTAACCATAACCCTAACCCTCTAGCTTGTACAAACCTCTCCTATCTCCTAACCAACTGCTCTTAAAACCAGTCCAAAGCCACTAATAATGAATCCATCAAGAATAATACAACGTGTTGATAAAATATGAAAACTTTGGTCTAAAGTTTAATAGTTGCTGAGTCATTTTATAGACAGTGTGACTCAGGGACCCTTTTTCAGTGGGCATCAGCACGCTTTAGAGGACCACCCATCTTCCCTATTACATTTTTGTTTTATATATTTAGCAGAGACATTTATCCAATGCGATGTACTATAAATGTACTAGAGTGTGGGTTTGGGCACTCCCTGTAGCAATTGGGGGTTAAGGGCCTTGCTGAAGGGCCCAACGATGAAATCACTCTGCTGACAATGGGAATCAAACCGGGGCCCATCCGTTAACCTGCTAAACCACACGCCACTCCTGTTACCCATCAGCCACTGGGATTCTGAGAACAGGCATCAGCACAGAGTCTATATTAGCGGCAGTAAAAGCTCGGAACATGGAGGACACTTCCGTTAAACTCAAAGTGTGACTTTGGTCTGCTTTCCAAGCCTGTTTCCCAACATGTGACAGCGGCGCTTGGCAGAGGTGACTCGCTCTTGGGCGCTGCCTCTTATGTGAGCGATAAATCTCTGCAGAAGAGCACACCAAAGTCATCTGCCGAGGGGTTGCAATTGACAAGCGTACATGTCTCCCCGACTGTGTCACTGGCTTCTGAATCTGCGGAGAGAATCGATCTCCCTTCCCTGTTCTTCCAAAGCTCTTTAAAGTCACTGCAGCACAACGGTTTTGGAAACCTGTTGCTTTGGTTTTACGTCGCTGTGTGGGCTGCCCCACCGCACAACGTACAATGTAAATCTATCGAGACTTTTCTCTCCCCTTTTTCGCACCGGCCGAGAAATTGCACGGGTCCTCAATCGGCAGGAGTGGACGGCAAAAGCTCCACGTGTGAATGTCTGCAAGGGGATGGAAGGCAATCGAGAAAAACCATCCAGAGGACGTGTGTCAGTGTGGTGCGAGCGCTGAATTCATGAGGGGGAAGACAGGAAAGGGGAAAGAGGGACTTACAGCTCAGCCATAAACACGCAGAGTTCATAATGAATGACTCACAGCTGGTAATAAGACCCATTAATCACGCAAGAGATAACACTGCTTACGGGGTTGCATGAGTACAAAGATCTGTAACTACAAGTTACAAGTTACCCTAAGAAATTAACAAAAGGAGAAAAGAACAAGAACAGTAAAGTGTCCAGGGACAACTAAAAAGGAATTCTTCATAAAGTGACAACGGCTCAGTGAAAAAGAACTTTCTCCACGAGTAATACGACATCCCCTTGCTTTCAGTTGCATTCTATGGGTCTGTGGTTATAAAAAGCAATTTAAATAAAATAGTGATTAGCATTTCGGACATATTTTTAATAAAGAAAAACTACCTCATGATATCTTTAAGATTTAAATATAAAGAACAGTATGTTGTAGACATGGCACGATCTTTAATACTTTACCTATTTTGATCTAAAAAAGATTAAAAAAACATTAATTTATCAACATACAATACCAAACAATAAACTTACAATTTTTAAGTGGTGTATTATAAGATTTTTTTTCCAACATGCTTTTAACTAAAATACAACTAGCTTTGCAAAAAATTTCTGTCATTTTATTAAAATTGACTCTTCACTAATGAGGACATGCATGTTGAAAATGCATTGGAATCCTTGACTTAAAGCACCTCTTGATGTCCACTTCAGGGCGGAAGCGGGGCTCCGGTGGAGGTTTGCTTAACATGTTTAATTAGCAGGAATCATTTTAAGGGAAGCCCTTTATAGCCAAACTGTCAAGCTGATTAACACAAAGGAGAAAACCATCACCGGGGGAAAAAAGACTGCACTCAATCCTGCACAAACTTATGTGGAAATTCTGACGCAACCAAAGAGCCCAAAAGATTAAACCGAGAGGGGAATTTATTTGCCATCTTCCCAACAGTTGCCGGGTGCCACTTATTATCAAATCGGGCCCCTCACCAGCAACAGATGTCATCAACACCTGAATGACGCCCTTTGTTCCTTCTGAGACTGAACAAGTGTCTAGCAGGGTCAAAGTTCAGCCGAGGCAAAAAAGGCATTAGCTGACCAGCCGCATGACCTTTGGGGGAAAAAAAAACTATGAAGGGATTTGACACAGGGGTCAGGGGTCACATGTTGAAACCAGGCACGAGTGTTGACGGCCCCCCTCCCCCCCATCGGTCTCCATGGCGCTGACGCCCCCGGTCTGGTGACACCTGCAAGCACACGGGGCCCCCAGGCTCTCAGTTGGTGATGGTAGGACAATCCACAAACAAAGCCTGAACCTTTCCAGCGCCGTGGATCCTTAATGGGAATAACCGATGCCACTTACTAGAGCCGAGACCCCTGGTAATGTCGTTGATTGTCCTAGATTGTTATTAACAGTGCCATAACTGTTCCTCTGGCACTCGGATGCTCTATAAGTGTGGAATACCTGCAGGAACTCTTTTGGCCGGGTGTCTAAACTCAGTTGTTTCCATGAGGACCAAACTGTGTAAGGGTGACTGTAAATAAACAACATAACACATCACAAATGGTATGTATGCCTGGGGACTGACAAACTGGAACATCTGCTGTATTATAATAAAATTAAATAATGATAACAACAATAATAATAAGCAATACAAAAATAGTATTAGTCCAGGCAATGTGCATATATAGATTTCTTTTAGATTCTGTTTTATATTAAAACTTAACTGTTTAATTGCTTAAGTGGTCATTTATATTGTTTTGATGACCATTCAATTAAATTATCCACACTTCACTGAGTCACTTCCAGCACTTTCACTAAAATGGAGTAAGATGCTAAAAAATTCAATTCACTAAAACGCCCAATAAAATTGCTTAATGCACCTTCAGGCAGAAAGGTAATAAAATCCTGAGAATTACTCAATGCACGTTATGTCTGTGTCTTCTCACTTTCCATTTAAGAAATTAATTTTACTTTTATTAAAAAAAAAAAGTTTTAATGCTTGGGTGGAAAATGAATCCCACACATTCAGGGGACATGATCCATTACCGCGGTATGACCATGGTAAGATTAAGGATATCCGTTAATGGGAAACTCCACGGTGATTAATCGCAGATGTCGGTAATTTCATATCTGCGACACAAATCACCACCGAGCAGAACAGACGTGCTGTACACTGCTCAGGCCAATCAAACCATATTGAGCCAGTCCTGGCATAAAGATGTCAGTACTGAGAAACTGGAACCAGTCAGAGAGTTTTTATTCATTATGCAGCTCAGTGTGCAGCAAATCAGTCCATAGCACTAACATTAGGGTCTTCCCAATAGAGTACACACAGGTTTACTTCAGTTATTAAGTATTATTATATAATACTGGAATAACAGATTATGTGTGTGTGTGTTTTTTTTTTTTTATTATTACACTAGAGAGAATCTGCCATGTGAACTGACTGCAAAGGCAACAACTCTAAACCAGCACTTTTCCTAAAGCACGGCCTTCTATGTTGAAGCCAGACTGCAACTTGCCCGGCACTTAGTTCGAATACTGAGTTAAAAGCCTGCACAAATAACATTTATAATATTTAGTATTCCGGAGACTATTTAATAAACATCAGCTAACTAACAGGCCAGCTATTTTATGTCAGAGAAATTGATGCTGTGATTTCCCCTTCTAACATCACGGTTTTTCACAGCCGAAATATTGATCTTAATGTACTTTCCCAGGCAAAGATTTCCAGGACAACAAAAATATAGGCAGAGGCATTAATAAAATCTACATGGAATGGATGCTGAGCCTTCATGTCGGGGGGGGGGGGGACCTGCATCAACTGCATTCTAATATTTGCAGGTGTCCCAGGCATTACCATGACCAGGGCTGCAGCTAAAAAACCCCAGGCCCCCTCAGTACATTCTCCCAAGGCAAGGTGGTGCTGGGGTGGGGGGTGGATTTGGCCAGCAGTACATTTCATAGAAACACAGGAACAAACAACATAACAAAAGACATGATTTTAATTCTGAGCCTCCCCTGGACCCAGAAAAACATATCTACCCCCACCCCCCCCCAAGCTGTGGCACAGCTGACAGAGGTAATCTGAATGCAGTGACGCCTGGGTTTCACAAACCTGTTTCCAATGCACGAAAGCCAGGGTCTGATCTCAAAAGTAGCGGAGCTGAACTCCATCCACGGAAGGGGGAGAGTGTCTGGCGGCGGGCTGGCCTTACTTCCAGCCGAAGAGGCAGTGACACACAGGAGATCAGCAAGAGGGGCAACAATGGCACCGGCCGTGACGCGCAGGAAGTGGGCACCCAGCAAAAGATAAACTTCAGCCCTGGCAGCTGCGAATAGCAACGCGGCCAGCCATTACGCTGAAATCGGCTCTCCCGTGCCCGGTGGCGGGGGCACTAATCAGCCAGCGCTGGCGATGATGTCGGGCATCCGAGCGGGGCGACCTGGCACTCGGTATCAAGGGGCAGAATCGGTAGGGAAGGAACAATGCTGCCCTCGCACAAAACATTTATGCTACTCCGGGGGACCCGAAAACTCGATATGTCAGAAACGTTTAAAATCCGCCTCCCCGTCGCCATGGCAACGGAAACTCACCACCAAAGATGTGAACACGTGCCAAAATTTGCCGCTACAAAAGAAAGTGGTCCAACATCAGTGGCCATAGCTACATTGGATGAGGGTAAAAATCCCCCCGCCCTCCAACTCTGCTCGAGGACACCAGGGAGCAGGTCACGCCCCTTAAAATGTAGGCTGAAAGCAGCTTGTTTCCCAAAGCTTACAAGTACCCCCACTGGGCAGAAAGCAAAATCAAACAAAACAAGACATTTTCAGGGCAGCCAGACGAGGTTGACGAGGTTGATGGCTTCTGCATCTCTCCATCTGCCCATTTGGGGCCAGGTGGGGCGGCCCACCGCTGAATGGAGTCACGGACCGAGTCTTTAACTGTTCAAGGTCTGGAGCAGAAGTCCGGGGTACATTTTGGAAGTTGCAGTGAAGCGTTTACAATTCAGCTCAGAGCAGGAGATTTTCCACCAAAGTTTATAGGTCTACAGCGCTATTTTTCATAATTTTCTCCGCAAGAATGTAAAATATACCCCATAGGCCACTGGTTTGGGGCACCCCAAAATCTTACTGCTAACTGAAATCACAGTAGTGTTTTTATTTATTTTTTCTTTTTCTTTAAACTGACAGGTCATGGCAGTCACTAATCCAGTACATTTTGGAAAAGTATCCATATTAGTCTCTTTTTTGTATTTTTCGGGCAGTCAGAAAAAAATCGACTTCGTGTCTCATCTATTTTCGTAATTTAAAACCGAGAAATGGTATTCTATTTTAATAAGGCAACAGGTAGACTATTTCCATAACTGTAATCTAATTCCCAAATTTTCCTTGTGGTTTGGCACAGATGATTAAAGTATTCCTTTTCAGGGCAGTGAACCTGTAAATTCGGTCCTACCATTGTTGCACTAACATAACAAAGACAGTGAATTCTATCCAGTGCTGCTGCATATCAGTCCCTCCCGCTATTTTAGGCTCCCTGGAAGATGCTTTTACAGCAAATTTCACAGAATGGTGGCTGTTAAGTGGCTTATGCTCATAAAATGAGTCCACTAAACACAAAAAAATGAATGTTAGATTTAACGCCGTGGTCCTTGTGAGTTAGTTCAGCAGTCCAGGCCTTAACATACGAAGCAGAATCAGGTTTGGCCCTGTCGCCTGCTCGGTGTTTCGTGCTCGGACAAAAGAGAACTGCTGGCTCTTATACCACCGCTAGGCTTTCATTGGCTGCCTCTGCACTTGTGTGTGTGTGAGTGTGTTTTTAAAGAAAACCCCTCTCGTTTGATTAAAAAAAGATATAGAGCAATAAATTACTTGTCATTTTGGGAGGTGACTAGCACGTTAAAATATCACCCGTGTTACGCAACCTTTAACAACAACAAACAGGTTTTAACGTCCAGACAGTTCTGCAACGGCATCCTACTACTCAGTACTCAGAATGGCTGGGGAAAAAAAAACACTCCGTTTGGGGGACAAATCTACGTACGGCTCTACGATCAAAGCCCCATTTGCAAAATGAAAGGCACCACTTTTCAGTTTAAAACCAGGATTTAACTGGAGTAGGACTAAAACTGTCCAACAAGATGAATAAAATGAATGAAGGGTGCTGCTTCTCAGTTTGGGGCTTAATTTAACGCTTAATTACATAGCCGTCCATGGCCTATGCTGTACAAATTACAATACTGACCCACCTGCTAATGAAAAACTAGCAGCCCGTCATCAATATCAGAATCCCGTTACTAATTGTCTGAGGAAAATTACAAACAGAATGCACAATTGCGTGATGAGGTCCAGGACACAGTACAAAGGGAATCGATTGTTTCTGCGAGAGTACGTACCACATACATAACAATAATGTTACAGCTGGATTTGCTATGAGAAAAATAAACATTTTCTGTTCATTGTGGAAAGTCCTCTTTGTGGTCGAAAAACATTTCCAAAAGGGAAAATGTAATGGCAAATTTACCAATTTCATTTAAAAAGCTCTGTAATACAAAGCACGCTGTTGAGAAAGAAAATATTTAGACAAGCCAATCGGTAACACAACCATATGCCTGGGTGGGATAGGGGTTTCAAATGAGTTTTGTATTCCTCCTGTAGAGGTGGTAGCTTAGTCAATCGGGTTATTATTCTACAATCTTAGATTCTAGCTATATATGTGCCCCATTGGCTACTTTGTTATAAGTGACCATGACTTTTCCAAATCACAAAGATTTTGATTGGCCAAGGACCTTAACATACAAGGACTCAGTCTTGGTGGGTGTGCTCTATAAGACGTGACAATTTCCAGACAATTCAGCATGCACAAATGAAAATATTACACTATTACACTGTTATGGAGTACACCGACAGTCAGAAGCACCGTAGGACGTAATGGTGGGTGAAATGAATGAATGTATGAATGAATGAATGAACGAATGAATGAATGAACGAACGAACAAGCCAGCGACAATGTAAGTGAACTAGGGTGATGCTAGGAGGAATTTTCTATATTCACATCTTGCGGATGGCAGAAGAGCTAACGCTGCTGGAAGTCGGCTACATGAGGCAGCCAAGGCGTCTCCCACGCTGCGGAGCCGCGGCTCATTATCAGGGCTCCAAAGTAAGGCACGGGGACCCGTTTCAGCGCTAAAGCAGGCCGCGCAGATTGCATCGCTGCGTCTGAATGAGCGAGAATGAGGCAGAGAGTGAGAGAAAGGGGCTGGTAAAATATCTATGAATCCCGCAGGCCGTGCTGCCTCATTGTGTCTCTAACGCCTGCTTTCTTTCAGCAAGCCAGCTGTCTAATCCCAAGAGGCGAGCCTTGGATGAGTTGCGAAAAAAGTAGGATTCCTGGAGCTGGCTATAGTCACTTCATCATGGAATGAGAGAGAGAGAGAGAGAGAGTGTGTGTGTTTGGGGGGGGTTGCTTCGACCATGTTTAGAATCTGTTTTAGATTTTTAAAAGCCTGTTGATTAAAGATGTGCTAATTAATGACTGCTGCCAGGCTCACAAATCATATCTGTGCGGCAATTCTTAATTCAGAACCAAACAGGTTTTTAGCACTGCGATTTAGAATGTGTAACCTAATTAAATCCAAATGGAGTCTTTTTTTTCCCCAGATGATAGTACTGTTCAGGATGACACTGGGAACTAAAACTTGTGTTATGCACATCTCTGTGTTCATTTCCATGTTATCTCTACAGAGATTCTTAATCTGCGATCAAACACGTTTTTAATTACTGCTAATTGAAATGTGTAACCAAATTAAATTCAAATTACATTCCGCCCCTTCCTCCCCATATGACAGTAGCACTCGGGGAAAAGATTAACAGTCGGGACTGAAGCTCATGTTATCTGTATCTTTCAATTAACTTCCGTGTAGCAGATTTATACTAAACTATTCAAATGACTTGACTAATAGTTAAAGCTTTGTAACTAAACTGATGCAAGCAGATACGAAGAAATCAAACACACAGCACATATAGGTTCTTAAGGAGCATAATTCACAACATTAAATGAGAAATTAAACTTTGCAGTTGTATATATATATATATATACACACACACACACACACACACTGTTATATATTGTGGTGCAGCACAGAGCAGTGGGCAGAAAGCATGAATAAATAAAATTGTATCTCTCCCAGCATCTCTTTCAGCAGATTAAACCACAGCCAAACTCCAGGCCATTTTAAAGTTGAGGTTTGGGAGGATCTGGCCGCACACCAAAATCACAATGCTCACTGCGGAAAAGGCTCACTTTCAGAAAAACCCGTTTCTTTTTTTTGTTCCGCCTCGCTCCGGTGAATTAGCGCAGGAACATCAGATGGTTTCACTCAGATTACAGGAATCTGTGCCGCCGTAACAGGCTTGGGTATAAATCCTAAGAAAATTAATTTACATCTCACACTCGGCATGCTTTCGAGAAGCTCCACTTCATCAGTGCTGATGTGCTTCCATTTCATGCCTGACCTTGCCTGAAACATGAGTTTCTCTAAATGAGAAGGAGAAACTTTAAGAGCTTAATCCTACAGCTCACTTCGTTCTGCTTCAGCAAGGGGGTGTTTTAATAAAGAAATAATCTTAAATTCTTTCTCGATGACACACCCCTCTCACAAATTATTTCCATTTACCTTTATAAAGACACAGACACTTTATTCACATCATAATATCATGAATGAATGCCAAAGCCAAATTTTAATGTCACTACAATTAGATGCAGATGTTAAATTACGGTGAACAAAAACCTACATTTCGCTAACAAGTGCCACATGCGTGAAATCGAACTGTGAAAAACAGAAATCTGTATTTCTCATGGGCACAAATGTGAACAAATGCATCGCCTCGATCTAAGATTATTAGCAAGTTAAGCAGAGAACCTATGAGAGATGAAGGGTGTTTTTTATGGAGGAAAGAACAGGAGTCATCCATTAATGTATCAATTATTGATACGAAGAGCATTAAAAGAGGAATAAGGGGCAGATTCAGGCAGGCATAATTTAGCACAAGGCCACATCGCTCAGCGTTCAGAATGCTCCACATATTGTTGATATATGGGTCAATGCCTGAGACTGGAAAATACATAGGTATCCCCTCTTTATTTGTATTGTTAAAGGAGACTGCGATATCTACATTCACAAGTACAGCAGAGGGCTGGTTCTTTCATTCTTTCATTATTGCTATGAAGAGTTAAGATAATACTGTAACTAGAGGTGCAACTGAGAATAGATCAATGGTGTCGGAGAGTGTTTGATATGGGAATGGGACACTTAATAACATAAGGCAAATGACTATTTATAGGTGGACTGAAGGATGCCAAACACACCCACTCCTGGAGGAGATCTACAATTATCTACGTAATTTTCAATACTGAGCTGAGGGCCATCAAATTACAGATATCAAGATTAGACACTATCATGACTGAATTTCTCAGTAATATTTATAATCACTGGCTCATTCACATTAAACTGAGCTGCTGGAATTCTGTTTGACACGAAGGGGCTCCTGTTTTCAGTGACAAGATCACCCGTAATCTACCCCTGTCAGTGAGGGGGCAGCTGGCATGAAATTGCTGATTCAGCTCCTAAGGTTGTGGGTTTGAATCCCTACCTGGCAGGGTGACTTTGGGGTGTGGATGTTCTATCCTTGTTGCCTTAGCTACCTGTGGGTACTCTGGATTCCACCTGAGGGTCAAAGACATTCACAGAGGGTAAATGACATGTCTGAAACGCCTGTAATGTGTGACTATGTTTGTGTAAGCGCCCATCATGGACGGGCGGACCGTCCGCGGTAACCTTTCCTTGCGCCATAGGCTTCCTGGGATAGGCTCACAAGGATATACGATAGGAAGACAGATTTAGAATAATGATCACCGTCCTTATCATCGCAGACGATCGCTCCAGGGCTGAGACAGTAACCCCCGACCACCCCTTAAGAAATGAGGGGAGTCACTCTGAGCGCGCGCACGCGGGCACGCGGACACGCGAAGCGCAAGCCGCAGCAGAACCGTCAGCTGCCTGGACGAGATCCCAATACAAGCTTCACTGAAATAAGCACGGTCTATAACCAAGAAATTTGGCCAATTATGAGAAAAGCAAGTTTTTCTTTGACAGAGCGAGAAATGGGCTCCTCTGCCTTACCTGCGCTTGGCTGACATGCAAGTACAACAAAGCACAAGGCAGCAGTATTTTAACTGTGTGACGGCCTTCCTGGTGCTGACTTTATCTCCTCATTAGCAGACAGATTACATTTCTCGAAACTTCTATGTGGGTTTTTTTAGCAAGTCTGTGTCGCCCAAGGTAAACAGCACTAAAAACCAACGAACTCATACAATTGTAAAGAAGTTCTTCGTTCAAACAGCGCGGGTAATGGTTATCAGAGATGCACTATTACCAAAAGCAAACAGGGATCGATGCACGTGTTAATTACAGATAAATGTTCTTTGCTGAAAATGTAATTTCAACTGACTGCAGTTCTTCAAAATCAGATAGGCCTACATTAATATACAGTAATGGTAACCTGAGCCCAAATAAAAACGTGGTATTTGGCTTTTAAACAGTGTTCCTAATTTGAAATCCTAATTTTAAAACAGAATCTGATATTAAAGCATTACTCCTAGTTCTGTATAAGAGCAGCGAGACAGTAAACAGCACAGACCACAGATTTTGCGTACTTATCTCTCCATGCTCTTGCCGTTGGTTACAGCGCCGTCTAGTGGCTGACGTCGCGTCCTTGCTACAGCACTGCAAATGTTACTTAATTGCGGACATCAAGAACATGCAAAAATATCAAACATTTCTGGAAAAAACGTATGTGATAAAGAAATGTCTATGATAAAGCCAACGACCTGAATAATCAGTGAATCAGTGGACACTCAAATATAATTATTTTAAAAATCTGGAAATGTACTACTGTAATGATAAATACACTCTGTTAGTGTTTTTAACTTGAGTATGTAATTCCGGGACAGTGTTCACTTTGAAAGTTTAGTTTGAAAGTTACTGAGTTGGACGTATTTATAGCAAATAACTGCTCTTCATATAGCAGCAAAAGCTTATAAAATGTAAACATTACAAACAAAAAAACCCCAAAAAATAAGAGCAGAATCGTTGCTTAACCCATTATTCAGTTTACCCATTTCTACACATATAATTCATTACACGTCATTGGATTCATTTCTCTTCCTTAAAACTGGCTTTGAAAAGTCAGCTAGCTTCCTTTGTATCAGAAAATGCCTTCAATAAATGGAACAGGTGCAAGCTTTAAAAGTGAACTATTTTTAGAGCGGAACAGGCAGAAGCAGCCCGTTATCTAGAAGCAGGGATCTTAGTATGAATAGCATGTAAACTGAGGTCTAAAAAGGTAGAGCGCGGCCATAGCCATGGTCCAGCAGCTATTGCGAAGAGGAAGTGCCCACCCATACCTTCGTACGCCAGGTTACGTTCCAGCTCCTCTGATACTGTAACATACAGCGGAGGAGGAAAAGTCTGCCCCAGAGGACATGTATAGAAAAAACTCCGCGTGTCACTACTTGCAGATGTTTTCATTTAGATATCTTTGATATAGCTCAAAAGTGAAAGGAACAATGATTAAAACATGTCCTCTAGCCTACGTATTCCTGTAACATGGAAACATGCAAAACATATTACTACTAATAATACAATATTACTTAGATACTCCATTTGTTCATTTAGCTGCTGTGCAAACTAAGGCACCGACAACCAATCAAAATGCGGACGACTGAATTCATAAATTCGTGTGTATTTATTGTTTTTTTAATTACAAATGTATTACTAACTTTGCATAACACGTTATCAGTATAACATCACTCCGGATTTTATTGTAATATAATGTAATCCCTATAATTTATATTACCGTTTTAATTATCTGAATTGCTTATGGCTGCTGAATAGCATCAACCGCTAAACATTGTTTTTACTGATGTGCAGTGAGATTCTGTCGCAATGCAGTTTGCTGGTATATATTGGTCTCTCTGTAGGCAATATCCATAAACGTTTTCCCTCATTCACTGAGCAAACCAGTACATACTCATGCACATTCTTCCTTCAAACATGCAACAGCATTGTCATGGAACCAACGGGTCGTTCCAATATTACTTATAATCTCCGTGACAAGCTGTAGAGACAACCAGCAGTTTCCTACTGTAAAAGACCAAGTATTAGCCTACTGCTTGCCCAGCTATCAGTCCAATTGTTAATCTTGGAGCATGTATGCATTTTAATCAGCGGGTTCGATGACGCCTCCTAAAACGTACACTTAATGCTTTATAACCGACTGTTTTTATTAAGGTTGCGTTAATTTCTTCTTTAGCTCTTCCCTCTTGGCATGGCTGTAATCGAGCGTGAAAGACTGATCCCCTTGTAGGAAAAAAAGATGGAAACGTGCCAGGACCCGCCCTGGAACCAGCACCTTACCGAGAAGACAAGTGCGCCTCCTTCATCGCTGTTTGGCTTATTCATAGTCAGGGGTTTGGGTTTGGCTGTTTTTAAAAAGGCAAGCCTACTCTGAAGTTGATCAGTCTGCTTTTGAAAAGTTCTCCAGAGGGGAAAGTATTGGAATCTGTTTCAGAAGGGAGAGAAAAAAAATCCAGATTTAGGATTTTTTTAGTAAAGATTTTCCTTTGCTTGCACACAGGACATCATTTCAATATAAAGGACCTGTTTAGGGTATTCCCCAATATTAACAAAAAATTGGATTTTTTTTTCTGTTGTAAAAAGGGAGAAATCTTCTCCACGTTCAGATCATTTTGAACCCTTATAGACATCTAAGGTGCATTATAAGCAAACTGCATCAGAAGAGAAAATACACAGGTGCGCGTGGATCCTCCCTCGTTTCGTGAGGGTCTGCCTAGATCTTTTATTTTTTTTAATCTGATGACCGGAGGTGCCAAGCACATCCACTGATTTGTCTTACCACACTCTTTTGGTTTGGTCTTTTTTCTGAGAAGAATATGCTATTCGTTTTTTTCCTGCTGGTGACATTTTTCTTGGGACTGTCCCGGTGCCTGGGCTCCTATGTCCCCTGCGAGCCCTGTGATCAGAAAGCACTGTCCATGTGCCCTCCGGTGCCGGTCGGCTGCCAGCTGGTGAAGGAGCCGGGCTGCGGCTGCTGCCTGACCTGCGCTTTATCGGAGGGTCAGGCGTGCGGCGTTTACACCGGAACTTGCACACACGGGCTGCGCTGCCTGCCGCGGAGCGGGGAAGAGAAGCCGCTTCACGCCCTTCTCCACGGGAGAGGAGTGTGCACGAATGAGAAAGGACACAAACCGGCGCATCCAGCCGTAGGTAAGCAGACTTAATATAGCGCACATAATCTGCGCCATCCTCAGACGATCGCACGCTATTCTAACCATTTTCATTGAAAACATTTGTAATGCAAATGCGCTTTGTTTTCATAATATACACTCCATCAGAAAACACGCTGGATTCTGATTTCTTGCTTTTTAAAAAATCCCTCCGTTCTTTAAGTGTGCGGAACAGGTTCACCAGCGCAGTACTGCCTAAAGCGGTGCAAAAACGGTTCACGTTTCATGTGTATCTGCAAACAGCGCTTGTTTTCACTCACAATACAGTAGCGAGTATTATAGTTATTTATACAGTTGTGCTTCCCCCTACTACAACCCCTTGGAATTGTCCTCTCCTTCTGTACGCTGCGTTTTATTCAGTCACACCAAAGTTTACGTAGGTTACATGGGTATACAGTACTAACAGTATAGCTGAATGTCCTCTAGAAAAATGTGCGTGCATATATAGAGAAATGTCCACGTATATTTAGCACATTGTAGACATATCGGTAGAAATGTTGCAACCGAAATCTTTGCAACCGAAACTTGCAATAGTTAGAAGCACGTGCGAGAGGTAGGGCATTCGCATGTAATAAAAATGTTATTAAGGATATAAATTAGTTGTGTGAACAGAACTTGTCTGTGTGTGTATATTCTTATGCAATGCATAGCCTTATGTAAGAGCGCAGCATACCGTTCGTAGTTTCGGTTCAGCGGTTCAGTGTGTGTACGGGTAGCATATACGGGTATCTAAATCCAGGGAATTAGTAAATATACTATATAGCGAGATTAACTTGAAACGCGTTTTTAATTTGGCCCCATGCCATTAGATCAGTCTGTATCACGTATGTCTGTTTAAATACCTGGCAAGGCTGCATTCCCTGTCGTTAAAACCGATTGAGGCAAATGGAGAATCGGGGCGATTGAAAATTACTATTTATTTGATTGAAATTTGCTTGTAGCGTTTAATGTACGTTACAGTTTTACGACCAAGGATATCGTGATGTTATGTTTACTACCGTAGTCACCGACCTGAGAATAGTATCGATCGGTGCTTTATTATTGTAGTGAGCATGTAAAAGGGCAGATATGAAGATATTATTAAAGTGAATGAAGACGCTGTTTCCCTGGGGCGGTGAATCTTGGCTGGCCTGAATTTGGATTTATATCTTCTGGTGGTGTTGCAAGTCAAATAACTGTTCAGAGATTATATCTGTAAGGAGGAGGGTGATGATGGGGTGTGTGTCAGTGTGTGCATGTAGGAGGATAGCGGTAGGCGGCAGGGAGCCAAATTGAAGCGCTAAATAATTAGGAGTAGATAAAAATCTGATTTAGCGACAAGAAATACTGACTGAACTCATAGAGGCTGCAGGATTTATACTAACCACGAAGTGTGGGTGATCCTAAAAGGGGTTTATTACATAAATGGTATATGTTTCTGTCTCAGACCGTCAAAACAGTATTACTTGTGTATCTATCTTAGATATTGTACACCTAGAAAACTCTCAGGATGTATTCATGTGTTGAACAGTATTTTTGTATATATGTATTTCTGTGTTCCTTGCATCGTTGTCTTAAGGCTGAATTTCGGTAGTTTTGAAAGGGTTACTTCTGTCTGAGTCAGGAGCACTCCACCCCCACCCCCCCGCCACCCCGAGGCAACATCAACACATAAAACAGCAGGGCGATCGCAGTTGACGTGTTTTAGAAGCACTGCCGTTTTGAAACGAGACATCACAGCTGCGCAGCGATAAATACTGTGACTATAATCATGTTTTCTTTGCATATTATCCCAGGCACTGCGCGCAGTTTACGCCGTGGAGCCTTTCCCTTTGTCTGAAAGCCGCCTTCGGCCGAGCAGCATGCCACCCCCTCGGCCGCTTAACGCGGCGGCGCTGCAGTGATTCAGCAGAATGTTTCTGGAGCGCTTCACCGGAGCGCCGTCTTTCAGGCCACGGATAGATTTAGAAAGGTGCTTCTCGTTTCCTGTGGGGGGTTCTGTTTCAACCCACTTTTTACCAGACACACGAGAGGTCGAATGTCCCTGACCATGTGGCCATGAGAGAGGATAACACTGGGGATGGATTTAAAGGACAGCATTTCCTGCCCGTTTCTTATTCTTCTTGGCAGATAGTCACAGAGGCGTTTTTTTCCATTTTACCTGCTGCAGTTTCAGTCTCCTTTAATGGACACTGAACACCCTGTTAAATACAAACGTATACTGATATCTGAAATTATTTTTGTATGTAATATGTGGTAAAAGAGTCTGTCTTGCACACATCTTAAAAATAAAATAATAATAATAGTAGGGGAACGCCAGATTAAACAAGTTTGTTGAAGTACAACTTCCTGTTGTCTGTAGGTGTTTTAGTACTCTGTAATTTGTAAACGGTGCTGTCATGCACTGCTCACGGCTCTTTTCAACCGAGGTGACCCGATTTTATCATCTGTCTAGCTGTCGGCTTTGCGAGCCACACCAAAGGCACTGCCAGCCCTGTCACGGGGGGCTGGGAACATCGCAATCCTGGGAACTGCCACCAGAAGATATTACTTCATTGCACCCCCCCCAGAAAGGTTTGAACACTGGGGTGAAGGTGCCAATCCCCCCCCACACACACACCCAAGATGGTTTAAGAATGTGCTGTTAGATATGTGCTGTTGTGTTTCGCTTTTTGCACAAGGAACCAGCCACACTTTGAAAGACCTTTCTGGAGAAGCGCGAGATGTTAAACGGGGTTGCCTTTAAATTCTTCATGGCGTGTTTGTCTTCTGGTCTCGTTCCAGTTGCTCATACTCAGAATTTATGTCAGACCACAAGGCTGCAGTAAGTCACCGCAATAAAAAAGGGGCGGAGTCTCACTTGTCACTTCGCCTGCACAGTGTTTCAGAGGGTGTGTGTGTTGGGGGGGGGGATTGGCACCTTCACCCCAGTGTTCAAACCTTTCTGCCAAAAAGTCAGCAATGCTTACATTTGAATCCATATGTTAATCATTTGACGTATGATGAAATGTGTCTACCTC
This sequence comes from Pollimyrus isidori, assembly GCA_019775955.2. Taxonomy (NCBI): domain Eukaryota; kingdom Metazoa; phylum Chordata; class Actinopteri; order Osteoglossiformes; family Mormyridae; genus Pollimyrus; species Pollimyrus isidori. Next base: position 8,135,683 of record JABFDZ020000039.1, read on the forward strand.
TTATTCAGACGCAGTGGTGCAGGCTCCATTCTTTGATTGTGCAGTAAAATCCTGCATTTTCCACTTTTCTCAGATATTCCATTATGCCGTGTATACAAAATTCGTATTCCCCGTGTCGTGCAGTCATTTCAAAAGTAAACATTCTTTTTTTTTTTTTCTTTTTCTCTAACAGGATTCTCCTGACACAATTACTTGTATACGTATTGAACATGTAGGTATAGTGGAGCATGCTGCTTTCAGATCCGTGTTTCCAGGGTAGTCCAGCAAAGCAAACAATAGTGACATACTGCATAAAAAGTGATGATAGGGGCAGGTCTGCTTTACTGTCGCTGTGTCGCTCACCACCGGCAACCCCCATAAAGTATGTGAACAGAGAATCTCTTTGCCGTGCTTGAGGGATGTTCCTCCTGCGATCACATGTTGTTGTGAGTCACATCTGGAGCTTGGATAACAGCTGTGAGAAATCATTTTGACAGTGCTGCAGGTATGTGATTTTGAGGATGCACCATCATCCTAGACAGCATACTGTATGTGAGCTGGGCATACCAGTACGGGTTCTGTTCCTGCTCAGGAGTGTGCAAGGTTTGTCACAGGGATCGATGCTGAGATGGCTGGCTTGCCATCCAGACTTTTTTTCTAAGCTCGGGGACATTCTTCTGCATCTCTCCTGTCCTCCTCTATAGAAACGAAATGGCATTTTAGTGTCAGACCCCTAAATCTATGGACGTGTTCTCTGAGCCACACAGTTTTGACATCAGCCGGCATAGAAAGTCATGGGACAGGAGGTCAGACCTCTCATCCCATTTGGCGGGTGGCTGGTCGTTGGCGGAGATTCTGGGAATGGCTGAGGGAAAAGCCCAAATCCTGACATGCGAAGGCCAGCAGGAGATCTGCATGAGGGGGTGGTCGTGAAGATGACCCCCGTATGTGGCCTCGGAAACATATCCTGGGAGGACTCTTTGCAAGAGCTACAACCTGTGCTTTACAGGGAAGAGCAACAAATCCTGAAGCATCAAACCTAAACTCTACAATGATCCTCTGAAAGCCACATTCTTGATATTTTTAGCTTGGCAGCAGTAAGTTTTTGGACCAAGTGCGAGTAGGAAACTAGTTTGATAGCGATTCTTAATGGTTTTTCTCATGCCTTAAATAAAGTGATTAGTTCCTCAGAGGCACTGGCCTTTTTAGCTCTCATTGTGAACAGACTGGGGCTGGAAGAAGGGGAACATCAGTACCGATCTTCAGGATCTGCAGAGTGATTGAAGAGCAACATCGCACAGAACATTGCAGGGGATGCAGTGAGGAAAGCTTGCATTAGCCGCGGTGCTGGAATCTAAGTGTCTGGTGGGGTCTCTTCATACTTCATCACGCAAATAACTGGCTATCGGACATGAAACGGTCCTTTACCAAGATACGTGGTGAGGTTTTGCCTGGAGATACTTTGCAGACATGTCCAGTTAAGGTGATACATGGACTGGCTTATTCCAGAGAAGCTTCAGAGAAATCCTACATCAGGCACGTTGTAAATGTAAATGCAGTGATCAATGGGGATTTGTTGCCAGAGATTAGCTGTACGAAGTCGGGGCCTGGTGTGTCAGCTAATAATGCCATGCACATAAGCCTACTGCGGAGAAATCTTTAGGCTTTTTGCTGTAGGATCACTGCTTCGCCTTGTTTTGGCTGCCGTGCCATATTGCGAGCTGGGCTGTGGGTCTCTTCACAGTATATGGCTAAGGGGAACTGGTCGCCAAACATCCCGTTTATTTGTCTTGCGTCGTATGTGTGGCAACGATAAGACAAATCAAATCTATCTCTAACATAAAACCAATTTCCTAATTTGCCTCCAGGGATCAATAAAGTAACATCACATCTGTCATCGCAAATCTCAAATTCTAGCCATTCCTCTGGCTCCGCTGTGCCTAGGCTAGTATTACGCCTCACATGGCATTTCTTCACTCACGGCGCATTTAAGCTGGTTGCAGAAGCCGCATTCATGTGGCGCCACCATTGCGCAATATCAGCTGGCATTATATTAATGAAGATCAGGGCAAGGATTAGAAAGGAAGGGATCAGCTTTCTTTATTAGTCTTCGGACAGTCAAGATCTTAAGATATTCATCAAGTATAATTGCCCAGTGCACAGGTTAATATTTAAATAGAATTGTATCAGGTACACCTCCTTTGCCTGGATGGGACCTCATGTCTTTATGGAAACTTCTGCACAGAGGGGGGCGAGAGAGGGGGAGAGAGATAGACAGAAATACTATTTCAGCTTCCACTCCAAAGTTCATTTGAATAGAGCCACTGCATGTGATACCACTATCCTGGCAATCACCCAAAATCTTGGCAGTGTTTCAGATGTTAAACACAGCCTTGCTAAGCTTTCTTTACAAGCAGGGCAGGCCGAGCATGGAAAAAATGAGCTCTGTGCTTACACTGAGCAATCAGCCCAAAAAAACAAGAAGATGGAGGTTGCAGGAAAGGAGGGGGGCATTGTTACCAACCTTCCACTGTGGTTTTATTGTTTGTTGCAGACTCCAGCCCAGTGAATTCAATGTTCTTGTATCCCTGTGACATGCCAGATGCATCCACCAGAAGACTAGGGCCCATTATTAAGCTCACTTATGTTTAGCTGAAGTGGATGGAGGCCTGTGCTGTTACCCCCCCCCCCCCCCCAGCATTCCAAAATCCTGGGAATCCTGTTCGATTGCAGCAAAACCGCCGTGGCCATGATCCCTAAGGTCTCCTTGGTGTCCAGTTAGACGCTTCTGGTCTGTCATGCCCCCCAAAATAGAAATACCCCGGTAATACCCCAGAGTAAAAGCTGTTTGTTTCTCATTCAAACGCGGGGTATCAGGACCTTCCTCCGCCGTGCTCTATGGGAGCGAGTTTGTTACGATTATTTTTATCGACCCCTCAGCTGTCCGCTGATATCTCGCATCCGTCTGAGCAACAATACTTGGCACGATGGCGGCGGGCGTTCCAGCCGGACTCCGCCCGCACAGCGCTATACCGTCGGATTTCCTTACTGGATAAATATAACCACAGTCATCCACTGGCACTGGTCTTGCACTGGCAAAGTCCCCAGTTATTTCAGTGCATGCTATACAATAAAAGAGTGGGTTCTGCACTGCTTGTTGCTGTGGCCTCAGGCAACCTCAGGTTGGGGGGTGTAGTCTTCGCCGGGGGACTGTGGGACCATGTCAAAGCCTTCGTTCGTTGACTCGGAGGAGGAAGAGGAGGAGTAGCAGTAGGGAGTGCTGTTCCTTTGCCACTCGCAGTGAACTTACGGAGAGACAGGTGGAGATCAGGTAGGAGTTTCCTCAGATAGCTTCAGGATCAGGGAGCACTGACATGTTGGTAGGAGAGTAAATATATTAGCTTAGCAATTAGCATATTTCACATAATCTTAGCGTTAAAATAACATGAGGCGTTCGCACAGACATGCTCCGTTTAGTGTAAGGTTGTATGACGAGGCAGATTGTAAAAAGGATTATAAAAAAAGTGATGTATAAATGAAAGTAAGGGAACTTTGTAGCCCCTCACACTCAGTGGCTAATCATTTTAACTGTATCCGTGGCTCCTCCTGAACCACAGATACGATTACCATCCAGCCTTGGATCTGTCCACCATCCGCCTGGGTTCACGGTTGCCATGGCACCTTGTTTGTCAAAGCTTCAAAGAGCCTTAGTATGGTTTAAAGCTGTAAAAGATTCTTTGAAAAGCCAGTTTCCATTTTCTACTGAAAATGCTTGTCAGACCAGTTTTTTAAAGCAAAGCAGGGGAGCTGCTGGCCAGTCCAGATATTCTGATATTCCAGAGCTATTCGAGTGATGTATATGCTGAATGCATAATGAATCCCGCTTGAAATCCTGTACGATACTAATCCGCCCGTCACGCAGTCAGAGAAGGGACCACAAAACATCCGACATCGCCACAGCTGTCAAATCTACGTTGATACAACCGTCCGCTTCAGTTCGAGTGGCAGGCCAACCTATTGTTTTGGGGCAATAAAATATAGGTGACCTTGTTCGCCTTTGAATCGCATTACAGCACACCGTAGGTCCAAGAGAGAGTGGCTGTAGACTGAGGAGGGGTTGATCAGGAGCAGAGATGCACTTAACAAATACAAAGGTGCCCCCTGGTGGCTAAAAAGGCTCTTTTTCAGAACGATTTATCTCTGCAAGAAATACTGAGAAGTACAATCTGTTGTGGGTCCGGGTTCTTTTTATAAATTGATCAAATTTCAGCCATTTATTGATTTCATAAAAGTGCCATTTGTCATTTTCCAATTTTGTTCAATGAGAGATACTGTGGTTTTTTTTTTGATACAGTGAAATCTATTGGTTGTCTTATTTATTTATTTGCCTTTACTTAGTAGACACTTAAAGCCAAAGAAATGCACATTTGAGAAAGCAGGGTCAGCTAGTCCCCGGAGCAGTTGGAGCTAAGGGTCTTACCCAATGGCTGAAAGGAGAAATCACTTGGCATGCCATGGGATTTGAACCAACAACCTTCTGATGATTTTCTGATTAAATAGCCCATGTGTGGCATTTTGCCGTACAGATCGGGAGTCTCGGGAGCATGAAGACACAGTGACGACTGAGATGACAGTGGACAAGCCTGTCATGCCCAAAGTGCCACTGTACGCCAAAGACCCCATCACCAGCAAGAAGGCGCAGGCCATGCGCAAGGACAAGAAGCGGCAGCAGGAGAAGCTGAGGTCCATGGGTCACACCGACTACGCCCCACTTCCCATCGACAAGCATGAGCCAGAGTTTGTAAGCATGCCGCTTGCCCTTTCAGCAATCAGCCATACATGTGAGAAGGCATTTTCCCCAGGTCATGGTTACGACTGGCAGCTGCTACATCTGAATTTTACAGGGTCCATGCAGAAGAAAACTGGACGGGATCATTCAGAGGATGAAGGACACCTCTCGCGTCATGGCTCTGTCCTTGTACCTCCCTAACTGTGACAGGAAGGGATTCTTCAAACGCAAGCAGGTCTGGACCTAAACCGTAACACAAATAAGTAAAAACTGGGTTTAGGCACTTGAGGACGTTTAACGTCATTAATTTGCAGATGCAATCAGTGTAAGAAATTGCATATATGTAGACCCTAACTTGGTTACCAGTTGTTTTCTTAACCCCCCCTTCGTCATATTTCTTTTCCCACAGTGCAAACCCTCTCGCGGTCGCAAGCGTGGCATCTGCTGGTGTGTGGACAAGTATGGAGTTCAGCTTCCTGGCACGGACTACAGTGGCGGTGACCTCCAATGCAAAGACCTGGAGAGTGGCAGCAATATCAACGAGTGAGGAGCCTCCGCCTGATCCAGGGCCCGCCTCCTTCCTTCTCACCCATCCACCCACCAGTCACTTTGAGATTTGAAATGCGAAACAAACAAAAAACAAGTAAAGCTGAAAAACGTCGAACCTTTCTGACTGTGCGCTCATCTCTAAATAGCCGGATTCCAGCTAGGCCTGTAATGTGGCCCCTCTGAAAAGAGGTGC
>JABFDZ020000039.1:8157459-8168584 GCA_019775955.2 Pollimyrus isidori
TTTTTTTTTTTTTTTAATCCCGTTGTTTTTCATTTGTTCTTTTAATTATCCTAAACCCCCCCCCCCCCCCCCCCCTTACGGCCTTCCATCATTTGGCTTTCATATGAATAAAGAAAGGATATCAGCACAAAGAATATCTAAAAAAGGTGTGCCTGTCTTTTATAGAATGTAATATATTTAAAGCTGAACCTGGCAGTTAATTATGGAAAATTGATTTAAAATTCAAACCGAAATGCGATGCAGTGTGACTAGCCAATGATTGGTTGTGGAATGAAATAAACATCAGTGTTATGCTGAAGTTAGCATACATAGGTTGCATCTCAGGCCTTTTTTTTCAGTGCCAAAATGACAGGTGGTCTCTATTGTTCTGTCAATGTTCCTTAAAATCACTAAAACAACACGCAATTATCAGTAAACTGAAACTCGAAGCATGACGCATTTGGGTAACTGCAGTTTCTTCTTGCATGTCAACCATTACACGAGTGTGCATGGCGAAGCTCTTACTTAATGCAAAATGACTTCAAATGACTCCTGTAAAACTGCCTGGGGCGAAAAATTAAATAAGCATTTCATACAGCGACAGAGCCCTTTTAAAATCCACAGTTAGGGCTTGGAATTCGCTTTGTCGCGTTTGACCTGAATTCACACTACATTCCCAGGATATTTATTTTATTCAATACACTCCCTAACACTATATATACACCAAGCTTGGAACAATAAACTGCATATGTGTCTATGTGAGCATGTTTCTATCAAAGCCAGTTGTCACAACAACCCAGTTACGCTTCTTCTAAACCCCAGAATATACACAGCTCATACTGTCCCACATCCTGAAGAGTTGTTAAGTAGTTGCATAAAAATATGTCCATAAATAAAAACCACACCACTCTCCTGTATTGAAGCTGAGGGCACAGTCAGGTCTGTGGCTTGGGACTGCCTCACTTTCTGCCATCGCTATTCTAGCCAGCAGGGGGTGCTTGACTGATGTCCCAGGGACACAGAGAGAATTCCTGCCCCTCCTCTGACAGCTTGACACCTCATTGGTTTTTGGATTGTGAATCATGCTGGCCAGACAGCAAGGAGATTTAAGGAGAGGGTACTAGTCCTGACACGCAAACGGCGTGCATTACACTTGTTCATCTCAACTCCAGCCCACCTCCCATACAACTAATTAGGCCCCTCGTGGGGGAGTCAGAAGGAGGGAGCCAGGAGTAAGGCCCCCACAGGGCTGCAAAGGTTATTACAGAGCACATGGCAAAGAGGAAGAAAGAGAGAGAGAGAGAGAGAGAGATACTGAAAAAATTGTGGAGAGAACAGGGTCCAGGACCCTCTTCCATTTCATGCACTAGGACTGAACATTCCTGTGAACTAAAGGGACAAAAAATGTGCACTCAGGTAGAAGAGAACACAGGACTTCACAGGAACATTTCTCCATAGCGCCGCAGAACTGGTAGCTTTGATCTTTTCCTCCGTCTGAGCAGAACTTAAAAAATTCCACGGAGGATAAAAGGAGCCAAGAGTCTACTTCGGCTCAGTCCAACTGAATTCAAAGTACTTCCGCTTTTTAAAATCCTACCATCAGAATCTAGCATATTCAGGAAAATATCTCTAGTGTGAGTTCTCCTTAGAACAAGATCAATGAGCCCTCATAATAACTGTTCACATGTACAAGGTCAAAAGCCATATGTGCAATATAACCTTTTCTCAAGAACAGCAGCAGCTTAGAAACCGAACTACACTGCACTGCCCGCTGTGAGACTTCTACTGCCACTTTGTGCGAAAGGAAGAATAGGAAGGGAAGCAGAAGCCAGTGAAAGGAGCTGGGTGAGGCTTGAATGGGCTTGCTCAGATTCATGTTGTCTCAGTCTTGGATGCCTCCGACAGCCCCGAAGCAGCGGGAATACAATGCGTCCCTTTGACTGGAACAGGACAAGCCCATGGAAAATGCTCAAAAAAATTAATAGAGAATGAAAAGAAATTATTTGTTCCATCTGGGAGGGGAGGTCAAGGTAAGAGTGACTGCAAGGAGGCAACCTTAGGTAGGTACAAGTATGTGAATGGAGTAGCAGGGATTGGGGGGATGCATATGTGACCGGATGATGGCACATAGTGAAGTACAACATCACTACCACGTCATGAACGTGTCGTGTGGCCAACGTTGCAAGACAGAATTCTGGAAGACTGGACTAGGGCCACCACCGGGGGGAGGGGAGGGGGGACAGGGACAAGATGGGTATATTTTCCTGATGACACGTAATAACCGGTAATGAATAGGTTGATTTGAGTAGTGGAGAGAAAATATAAGCAAGTCATTATAAGCAGCCATTGTGATGAGGTAATGGCAGGTGGAGACTGCGGGGTCCCTGCTTGGATTCTCACTGGCCTTCAACGCCACTTGGTCAAATTTGTTCCAGCTCTTCCTGGCAGAATTTTCCAGGTAAGCTTCGCTGCCTCCACAGCATCTCATGGTGACGGTATGGGGAGGCTGGTTATCAAACTTCACGTCCTGGGATCCCTTGCTGCCTGAACCTCTTCGACGAGGTGTGGGGATTGAGGCGGGCTATTGCAGAACCTCAATTCCACAAAACGCCTCACGTCACCCAGCCCGTTTGTATCTGTGCACCACGTGGAGAGCTCACGGGTCTCCATGTCGGGTCACTCTTCCTGCCTTCCCTGGGAGAACACTTCTCTTCAGAGATGTGACCTATTTGTTCCGGACCACAAAAGGGCCAGATTACTTCCTCCTGTTTCCACTAAGACCTGGACAACATCCATACACGTACCTTTCTGCGTAAGCCAGCAAGAGCTCGCTTCCAATGATCATTCAGTGCGACTGACATTTCCTTAAAGTAATCCAATAAAGACTGTGAAAGCATGCTTGTGCACTTATTTAGACCAGATTGTTTAATTGCTTAGCAAGCACTTTTATCCAGAGCGGCCAAAATAGGCTGTAATCTTTAAAGAGTGTTAAAGACAGATGCATCCATTTAATTGTGTTAAGTACTTTGCTCAAGGCAACAACAACAAGATGAATTAACTTGGCAACTTTCTGGTCCGTTCCATTACCCGTAATGCCCAAAAACACGTTGTGATAAAAGAAATTAGCCAGCTTGTGGTAAACTTTCCAGCGAATTCACATGAAAGTAGGTCAAACTTCAAAGGTTCCCCATTCCAGTCATTGCTAAATCCTATTACCTTGTTTCACTTTATTTCCTTGGAAAGTCATAAAAGTCATGACATTAAAGTCAAATCCATTTTCAACTGAACTTCTAAGAATGCTAGGGGTTCAAAGCAATTAATTCTATCAGAATTCATCTAAAAGGTTACGGTTTCACTGGGTCTCATTTTTATCTCACCCTGGGCTCAGAGCTCACTATAGTGATCTCTAAGATCTGGTGCAACTATCATAAAAAAGAGCATTTTTCAGGGAGTTTCAAATGGTTAAGCAAAACTCCCAAAGTTAACGGCTCTACACAAAATGATACGCCTTCACAGAGGCTCCTGACTGGCATGCTGGTACTTTAGAAGTCAACACACGGAGAAAAAAATCTAGTGTTTGCTCTTCTTGTGGGAGGGGTCGCTTTAGGTTACAGCGTTTAAGGGGCGGCAGTTCTGCCTCCTGGTGCCAAAAGATAGATCTGTTAGCGAGCTGGTGGCCGCATATACGCAAATCACAAGTGCACTTTATAAGTTCACTACCGACATGTAATTGACATGTAATATAACACGTGGAGGAAAGGGGAAAAATAGGGAAATCCACTCGAGATGGACAAATCTGATAATGCAAGATTTAGTCTCAATTATTATTATTATTATTATTATTTTTATTATTATTTTGTTATTAATGAATACTGGAACTGTGTGATAGCAACAGTACAATGTTACAGAAGAAAGCAAAAGAGCATCAAAGGCTAGCACGAATATTATTTAGTGTTTTTAAGTCAGGTGCATTCCTTTCTCATTTTTCAGAATATGTTACACAGAACAGGCGTCCATGGGGGCAAATTCTGTATTACACATCGAAAGAAAGTAACGATGCAAATGCATAGAATTAATGCGCAAAAATATGAATGAATGTCAGGATGGAAATAATAAGGTTCCGTGACTGCCCAGATGTGAGATGCATAGCTTGGGTAACTCACCACTCTGCTCGGGGTGATCAACACTTCCCAGGGGCTCTGCCTCCACTTTGCGTCCGCATCGTCCGAGACCTTTCACCAGCTGCTCCAGGGGCAGCTCCGAGTCCGGCTTCGGGTAACAGCGTAGCCCGCTGGAGCATCTTGGGGTGTAGACGCCGCACAAATCGCCCTCCTGTCGGGCGCAGACTGGACAGCAACCGCAGCCGGGCTCCCGCACGATCTCCGCACAAGTTTCCGTGAGCTTCGGGCATGCAGCCTGCCTCTCCGCGGTGCAGCTCGGGCAGCGAAAAACCACCTCCCCGATCAAGGTGGCCGGAAACGCCAGGGATGCCAGCAACACGCTGCAGCCTATGTACGAGAGCATATTCGCTGGTGGCAGAGGGACTAATGGATATGGACTGGAGGGGCAAGTCCAGGTGGAAAAGTGCCGCTGTGTATGCGAACAGGTGAAGTCTCAGGGAGGTGTCCGCGGGGTCCTACCGCCAGCCTAATTTCACTGACATCATGCAGGAAGGCAGGGCTCAGCACCGCAATTTTATTCTGGGTCCTTAAGAAACGCATACATTTAGAACAGGAGTTAATTTCAGCAGTTAATTTCTTCTTCTTCTTCTTCTTCTTCTTCTTCTTCTTCTTCTTATAATAATAATAATAATAATAATTATTATTATTATTATTATTATATGTAAAACGAAACCACAATAGTACTGATATAAAAACAATTACAAGACTAATAATGCACGTGTAAATTTAAAAAGTCAAAATATTTATTAGTAACCGATATTTAGTAACCGATAATGATATTTTATGACCTTTTGATGTAATTTGCTCGGGAAGTATTGACTAGAAGCATTTCTACTATGTCTTGTTTTTGCATGATAACATACTAGCCTATTACCATTCTGAATTTCCTGAGTTTCAGAATACTGTAGAATTAATGGACACATATAGAATATATTATATTGCAGTAAAAAAGAAATTATTGGATGTTTTGGAGTTATTCCGTTTGCAAGGAAGCCGTGTGCTATTTTCTGACTTGAAATCCCAAAAATAAATCGATAAACAGCACACGCTGAAAGATGCTGTGTTATATGTGAATATGACCCTTACACATCTGTCAACACTCCATTAAATCTGCACACTGCAGCCGAATTGGGTCCTTGGTTCTATGTTACCTATTGATTACTGTGGCGGAGAGCGGAGGTGTCACGCGAGCCCCCTAAACAAGCCCCCATTAAACCATAGTGCCCAGCAGTCTGACGCGGTTGCCCCGGAGACTAATAGCTGTTGATTTAAGGATACAGAAATAGCCACTCAGTGTGTAATCTAACGCCCTCCAGCAAGCTACAAGATATAAATGAGGATTATTTTGTTTTGTGGGTGCTTACTGATTTTATAGTATTTATATTTATGGTATGCAGTTCGTTTTACCTTCGAGGGTTTATTAGAAGGAAGCACTTTTTAGCAGCCAGTTTTAGAAGGAATTTGGATCCAGTGGGAGCGTTTATGCAAAACCGTATAAATGTATATATCGGTTATTTTTAAGTGTGTACCAGCGTGGAGCTGCAGTTTTATAAATACAGATTATAGACCGACTGGTCAGTATCATTAAAAGGAAAATGCTCTCATATTTTTTTAAAGGAATGTGTAGAAATGTATAGATTTGTTCACCACAGATAAATGGTAGGGCTGTTATCCATATTTGTAGCTGACCTTCCTCAAATAATCTAAGTAATTCTGACTTGCATTCTTTAAAATTTTATATATGGTTTTGAAGATTTTTTTAAACCATTTAGCACTGTCAGTTGTATAATAAATGTCTCCATGGACAAAAGTGTTAAATTTGCATTTGTGGTGAAGCATTTATAGAGCAATATCACTTGTTATATTACCTCAGAGCAGTTTTATCTATAGATCATTCAGCGTGTACCCCAGCCTCATGCCCTGTGCTTCTTGGAATATAGAGGCTCCCCCCACAGCTCTGACCATTCTAGGTAGTTGGAAGATGATCCAGGTCTGCTAACATTGTACATGGGCATTCATTGGACATTCAGCCTAGCTACACTTATGCCTAGTCAACTCCTTGACAACCGTATGCTTTTGTCATTCACCCATTTTGGACAAAAGCATCCGCCAAATGAAATGAAATGGATACAACAAAGATGCCTCACATTCATCTGTTTTTGTCTTGTGGGGGACTTTAGGGGTGTCAGAGGATTCTGGGGGAGCCACAAATTGAAGGAGGCCCCCCACCCATCCCATACTCATCAAAAACTACCTTGGGGAGGATGGGGGAAGATGACATGTTGCCAGAATGCTCACTATTCCTACTTGTGCCTCTGCCTGAGTTTCACTGGTTGCTGTTTCGTGTGCAGGTCCCACTGTTTTGTGTGCAGGTCCCACTGTTTCGTGTGCAGGCCCCACTGTTTTGTGTGCAGGTCCCACTGTTTCGTGTGCAGGTCCCACTGTTTTGTGTGCAGGTCCCACTGTTTCGTGTGCAGGTCCCACTGTTTCGTGTACAGGTCCCACTGTTTCGTGTGCAGGTCCCACTCTTTTGTGTGCAGGTCCCACTCTTTTGTGTGCAGGTCCCACTGTTTTGTGTTCAGGTCCCACTCTTTTGTGTGCAGGTCCCACTGTTTCGTGTGCAAGTCCCACTGTTTCATGTGCAAGTACCACAGATTTAAATACAACAGGTATTACACAGAATCCATTTGGTCTGTGTCCAATGCTAACAGGCTTTGCCTGTACTGAAGATCTGTTAAGAGTTCCTTATACTCCTCTTGCAAGAGTTCTAACTCTATAGCCCTCATTAAATGTGAGGCCACCTTTAATGTCCTTTGTTGGGAATGCCTGAGCAGACTTTTCAGCTTTACAGATCGTCAGAGCGACGCTGCCTTATTTACATCTTACCCTTCCAATAGCAGCAGGTCACTGGAGCTCATTCACTCCAAGTAGAGAAGGAGATCCAAGGCATGCTGGGAGATTTATGTTCCTATTTGTTGGAGGAGCACAGTTTCTGTCGATGTTATCTTTGGAAGACTTTAAATGTAGACATTTTCTTTACTTTGTGTTTTTTGGTAAGGCACAAGCAGAGGTAAAATAACTAATTTGCGTAATGTGAAGAAGTGCCACGGGAACAGGCTGAGACTCAGTCCAGCAGGGGATAAACAAACAAAGGGCTTTATTTTACAGAAACACAGTACAAAAAATGGGATGAGACCACTTTAAGGACAGCAAGCTGAAATACAGCAACATGCAACTGAGAGCTTCTACAACAGGAAGAAATCAAGTGACATTAAACCCAAGCAGATTGGCAACACGGAAAGCTTCCCCTAAGCCATAATATGCCTCTACTTCCCTCCCTAATCCACCAAACATTGTCTCTAAGTAACACTAATGGGTCAGAGACTAACCAGAGTCATCTGGGTTTCATTAACCAGGTTACCCCTAGGCACAACTTTGTGATCACATGACAACACAAATTCACACAAACCCCTCTCCGGGTCATTGCTTTATTCTGACCCGCTCAAACTAGAAAGAGAAAAAAATATATATTTCCTTTTTTGGATAAAAACCTGAGCCCCATGAAAAGTGCATAATCTATTTGTTTCAGTCAATCCTGCAGCTGTACTACACAAGATATACAGCTTGAAATTTTTAAATATGTAGCTGCATTTTAGATTTTCAGGGAATTTTAATTTTAGTGCTGGTTTATTGTCCCTGTAGGCATTTCACAGTAAATAATCATAAGTACTGTCAAATGGCTTGGAAACATGGGTGTCTTCACTGTTCTTTGACTTTATTACCTATTCTTTGTGTAATTGCCATGGCTAAGTGATGAGAAGATGTTTTTTTAGGAAAGGAGGTGGGTGTGTGTCATGGTTAGATGAAAAGAAGCTATTTACCGAGCCTTGGTTTTTGCTGATCTCTCTGGAGAGCCGATGTGAATAAAGCTGCCGGTTGGGGCAGCCTGACACATGAGGTAATGTCTGATATCCCTTTCGTTCTGTGTCGGTGCTCACACCAGGTTATCTTCTAGCCTAGGATCCACCTGGATTTGCATGTTCATCTGTAGCTCAGCTGTTTCTGTCCCAGCAAGAGCACCGGAGACCTGTGTTGTGCTGAAACGGAAACGGAAACCTTCACATCCAAGGACGTCTGATCTTGCCATAAGATCTCCATGTCTGCTGAATGGCTGGCGGGCCTGTACACTGAGTTATAGATAATCCCATGAATGTAAAAGGCCCTTTCCAAAGAGTTTAAGGTAGACTGCTTTTAACCCAACTCATCCAGTATTACTAATCAAGGTCATGTATCTGATAGATTAGACAGACAGACAGATAGACAGATAGAATAATATTCTTCAAAGCGTTCACTTTTCATTTGCACACCCCGATCCACATTTTCCATTATTTTGCAAAGGCATCATTATTCACAGTGGGTTTGGCATAGTACATTTGGCAAATTGTACACTAATTGCTCTGCCATTGTGTATTCCTAACTCATGACCCCCCGAGGTCGAACAGATTATGATTTGCATAACGTCTGAATGTCGACAGTGTGCAAATTTACAAGCTCCTAATTAACTTTTCCAGACACACTGGGTGTCAATAATTTGCCTGCGTTCATTAAACTGCAACCATTTGCATTCCGTTCAACTGAGTGCAGACCTTGCATAACTCCTTGGATGTTGCCAAAATACACAGTCGCCTTATTGTGTCCGGATGTTAAAAAAACGCTGAGATTGGAGGATTCTGCAGCCATCCTATTTAAAGGCTGTAACTTCGGCCCAGTCCACTCAGTGGCAGAGAGCATGCATTGTACTCCGCTCTGGGGTTGTGTTCGTGGGTTGGGTCCATATTTGTGGGCTGTATGTTGTCCCCCACTGCCACCTAGAGGTGTGCCCTGGACAATAATCCCTTCTGAGACCATTTGAGCTAATGGGCGTTGAAGGATCTGGACCCACTGAAGACCATCAGAAATGTGCCCAGGTCATATCCTGTCAGATTGTACTCCGTCCTACTCTGCGTTGTTCCTTTATCCTGAACAATTAGGTAGAGTTTGATATCCAGGCAGACGCCATTGCTTTTTCCAGAAATAATGAATGCAGTAAAACCAAAAGGCAAATTAATATGTCTATTTAACAGGCACATATCTCCATAGTGGCACAGATTTCAGAAAGTAGGGTCAGTCAGGCCTTGGTGCCACTGGGGATTGAGGCCTTGCTCAGGGGCTGAATAGGGAAATCACTCAACCCACTTTACAATTTGAATCAATGATTTTCTGATAACCAGTACTACATCTGACATTGCTCCCCAAAATCAGCTAAGCCTCATGTAAGGATCTTCAGGTTATGAGGCTGACAAACTACCTACTGCATTAATGAGACAGATACTTCATGGATATAAAGGCCAATTACAATGCATCATTATTTAGTACTTTATGAAATATCTTTATATTCATTATTAACATAATGATCCTCTTCTATAAACCATCCTCTGCCAAATTAGAGGCCAAGCCCAAATTCCTCCATTCTTATCAATCGTTGTTGAACAATTAGTTTCATTTAAGTGATTTAGAGCTTGATTTGGGCTTCTGACATAAAGAATGTACATTTTTGAGTTCTTATAAAGACGTGCTTTTGACATTTTTAATATTATTTAGATGTGTGGGGTTTTATATAAGTGTGCCAGGCCCAAACCATTTATATTGTATAATTAGTGAGAGGTTTATTAAGAAAAGCATGAACTATAATATTAATGTCTGTATTGCTTTGTCATGTTGCAAGCTTGTTCTATCCTGACTAGATCAGAGAAAGGAGGGTGAAATGACTGTAAGCTCCCCTTATCCTCAGAAGCCTCTTGGATGAAACGCAAACGTTCCACAAAAGCAATCAGCTGGGAGGTGCAGTTGACAGGGCCTGAGCTGTGATCCCTGGCGACCGCCAATGCGGTCCATTACAGACCACGGATTTTATGTGCTCTCCAAGGTTTAGAGCTTGAGCAAGCGTCCAAAGCCTCTTTGAAATATTCCATTCTGAACTCGCAGGACAATCTTGGAAAACTTGAAATTATTCTCTGCAGCCTTTGATGGGACGACTTACCCATGTTTTACATTTCCTTCTATTGATTTCTATGCGTTATATAATGCATATAAGGTTTTTAAAGAGGTTCGATCGGGCCATTTGTTTTCATATCTTGAAAAGAAATTAAGCTTGCAGAAATTTCTCCATTCACCACCAGCAATCATATTAAGTGTGTGTTTCCTAGCAACCAAAAAATGAACCTGAAAGCAATAGTTTGCTGTTAAACCAAAAAACGTAGGAGATGCTGAAAAGTAATTTTTGCAGTTTTTGAAGTGTCCAACTTTCCTGTCCGATCAGATCAAAATGCTATACGTAGGTAGAGAGATGTTCCTTTGTGCATTCATAGGAGCTAATAAACAAATTAATTCAACTGAATTAACAATCTTGATCAATTTCAGTTGGTTGCTGAAGGGGAACCATAAAATACCTGTGATTTCCAAGGGGAACATTTGTATTCATACATGCCGGGCTGCATCCGACCAATGGATGGAGTGAGGCCTTATCAGCCAGCGCTCTTACGGCTCTTACGAGGTCTCATTTAGGCGACAGCTGGGTCTGCTGCCATTCCTCTCGCCTTTGAGAAAACGTTTGCTAGACCAGCAATCCAGACAGACACCAGACGCTGCAATTAAGACAGGGCCTGACACTCTTAAGTACAAGAATTCGGCTTAAGCAGACATTCCACTCTCTGTGGGTATTGCTCTTGCTCGTGGAATAATAATAGAAATGTGTGTGTGTGTGTGTGTGTGTGTGTATATATATATATATATATATGTACTTACCTAAAGGATTATTAGGATCACCATACTAATACTGTGTTTGACCCTCTTTTGCCTTCAGAACTGCCTTAATTCTACGTGGCATTGATTCAACAAGGTGCTGAAAGCATTCTTTAGAAATGTTG
>JABFDZ020000039.1:8172206-8190796 GCA_019775955.2 Pollimyrus isidori
TCCCATTCTGACATTCAGTTTGGAGTTCAGGAGATTGTCTTGACCAGGATCACACCCCTAAATGCATTGAAGCAACTTCCATGTGATTGGTTGATTAGATAATTGCATTCACGAGAAATTGAACAGGTGTTCCTAATAATCCTTTAGGTTAGTGTAGGTGAGAACTTCATAAGGCATTTATAATGCATAATAAACATGGCTATAATATTTTATGCATTTTATAAATATTTATAGCCATGTTTATAATGATTTATAAATGTGTTCATAGATTGTAATAGACATGACATTCATAGAAAGTGCTACTGCTACTACCCATATAGTTTTTACTGTTCCTGTCCTTCATCACCCCCCTGGCTCCCCTTCCTGGTGCCCACCACGCATCACTCTCCTGGGCTCCATTGCACTGCCCGCCCCTCTCCCATGGAGCCCAGTCTAAATCTCTCCATGCTGTATAACAGTTTCACCAGTGCTGCTAAGGTGGTACTTATGCATGTGGTTCCATTCACCAAACTATTGAAAACAGCTGAGGTAGATGTCTCAGTTCTCTTTTTAAATTATTTTCATGGACGTGAAGGGATTTTAAGCAAGAAAGAAGGCATCTTCAGATTCCGCTTTGGACCATGAACAGAAGTGAATTTCAGGTCACTGAAGAACATGCCAGGCTGCCCTGTAATCCTGGACAGAATAATGAGCGTAATGACACATTTCAGAATCAGACAGAGGGCTCTGCAAATTATTGCATGATGTACAGCAACAAAAACAAACTGGCTGCACGCAGAATTAGTCACGTCGCCTCTGTGGGCATTTCAATGAACAAGAACAAAATAAACAACAAAAAAGGTACAAGCCGTGTCTGTACCACATGCTTACACAATACAGGCAGCTTTTCAGGGTAAAGATAAATTTACTGGAGTGGAACCCTAACTACTGTAAAACACATAATGAGACACACACACACACACACACACACACACACATAAACAGACAGGTTTGTATTTATGTCTTTGTGGGAACTCTTCATTCATTTCTTTGAGGGAAACTCAAATCACAACATGATGACCTTAACCCCTACCCAGCTCTAACCTCAACCGTAAGTGACCAAACAAAATACGACACTTTTGACATTTTTACTCTTTTGATTGTTACCACAGTGTCAAATATGTTTTATTACATTGTGGGGGACAATGAAATGCTATTTTTAGACACAAATATCATACAATATCATACAATCATACATGAAAATCTATTCTGGCTGATATCAAAATTCCGATGTCGTATGTTGCTGTCACATTGTTTATTACTGATCATGTAAAAATAAAGTATCAACCAATCAGCTTAGTATAAAGAGGCACCGTTGCACTCAACTGGTTGGTTGAAACAAAATCCTGGTCTGGATTTTTACTTTCTGGAGCTGAACTATCCATCTCTGACATTGACTTTCAGCCTTAACCTGAGCATTTGTGTTAACATGGCCACCATTTTCATTCCTGGATATCCACAGGGTCATCTACATTGGTAATACTTTTTATGAATTCCATGTCTATATGAAACATTTATAACACATTATAATGCATTCATAAAGCATCATAACATGGCTACAGATATTTACAAAAAGGCATAACACGTTATATTTATTTTTAAAAAACATAACGTAATAAAACACACACACACAGACAAAATGTTTGCTGTTCCTTTCTAAGGTTAAAATCTTTAATTAAAGACATAAACAGGAGCAATAAAGTGTTTCTGTTTAATTTAGCACTCTGTTTGCCAGGTCATACACCTAGCAAGCTAACACAACACTATGCATAAGAAAACACAATTATAAAGAAAACATGTTTTTACTTCGTACATAGTTTACCGGTTCTCATTGTTTCCAGACAGAATCCTCGATTTCCTTTGAAAATGGTGAAAGTTGATGTGCTCTTTCTTTCCAGCCTTTAATTTATTCAGCGTAGACCAGCAATCATTAAATTTTGATATTCCCAACTAAAACATCACCAACACCTAGCTCTGATGTCCCACGATGCCTGGTCAACTTATAAAAATAATTTGATTCTCCTCCAGCCAGACCGTTAAAATGTTTTTACACATCCATACAGTGCAGTAAGTAAGATCATCTGTTGTCCCAGAACATAAATAACTATTCTTCATTATTTTGTAATTTATAGTGTGGGAAAATATTACACAAGTAGAGATGAGGGGCTTCACTGTAACCAAATTTGCTTTAACCAAAAAGGTGGATAAAACACAGGAAGTGCTTCTAGAGCAAAATATATTTTATTATCATCTCCTGTGTCCTGTATCCTGTACCCAAGGTGGGGCAAGCCAACAGCGGAAATGGTAAAACGCAAAAACAATGCCCAAACTTAAAAAAATCTCCAGGCTTTGACTGAACAAGGGAATTTCAAGGCAACCCTTTCCTCAGTCCATGTGTGAGCTGGTTCAGATGTGCTTGCAGAAGCTCCCCGCGGGAGAAGAAATGCACTTCCAGAAGGTGACCGAGCTTCTGCAGCTCCCCATCTGGAGGCAGCAACATGGTTGCTACCATGGCAACTGCCATCACTTCTCCTCAACATGCCAATTCGGATGCCAACAGCTGTCACTTGATCTAATGTTATACACATCTGGACTTGCCCCTTCAATTCAATCACATTGACTCAAGTCTGTTCTTGCTTATTTTTTCACAAAGCTAAAAAGAACAGTGCAAGTCCAGCCCAGTCTATTCATTTCATCTGTCCTCTTTGAACAGCACACTGGAGTAGATAAAACGCCTCTATATTACTTATTCTCCTACTTGGGCATCTATTGAAAGCTCAGCCTAGCTGCACTTATGACAAGCCGACTCCTGTTGGAATTGCGCTAGTTGCCTCAGTTGAAGAAAATGTAAATGTGAATGTAAGGGCACAGTATGTAGCCTAATGTTACAGGTTGTAAAATACTGCATCTGCATAATATTCAAAGGTCACCAATCTCAAGGGTGGCCCAGAAGGACAATGACTTAAATGACAAGGACAACAATGTTTTGCATATGCATATTTTTTTTTATATTGTGGGTACGGATATTTTTTTAGTTTCAATCAATCAGGTTTCTTAGAAACCTTAGAAACAATAATGCCTAATTTAATCATCTATTCAAAAGCAACTTTTTTTTATAAAAGATATTTTATAAATGACAGTTATACATACATTTAAGTGTAATTTTTCAGCATATTCCCCATATTCCAGAATGGCTCACAATATTATATATTATAGAAAAACAAGCTGAAATTGAGTTAAGTAACATTCTAATGTTTCTGGGTGGCTAGATTCTCATTCCTAGCTTCTGTGGCAACTTAACAATCATTAGCACATTTTTAGCACTTCCAAAAGCCATTTAAACCCAAGGAAACGATTCTAGTAAACTTCCATCCGTCTTCCACCACTGCTTATCGGGTGCAGGGTCATACATGGCTGGAGCCTGTCCCAGGAAACACAGGGCACGAGGCAGGGATACGCTGGATGGGATATCAGGCCACGGCAGGGAGTGCACTCACACTGAGCAATTTAGAGACCTCGGTTCACCTAAGTCCATGTTTTCGGACTGCAGAGGAAAACCTGGAGGAAACCCACGTGACGACAGGGAGAACATGTGAATTCCACACATAGAGGGCGGGGCGCAGGAACTGAACCCATAACCCAAGAGGTCTGGGGTCACAGTGCTGAGCACTCAGCCTCTGCACTGCGTGATAATAAACAACTCAACCAGCCTAAAAAAAATACTGCTGGCTGCAAAACTCAGCGGCTGCTGAACTCCAGCAAGCACTGAAGTGGGACTGAGCCTCTCTGCTGACTTGCATTGCTGCACCGGCCGGTGTTTTTTACTCACTCTATCAGCGATCTCACGAAACAGTAGCAGAGCCCTCCTCCAGAAACGCAGGCTCTGATTTGCATCGATTTGGTGCCAGATCAGTTTGTTGCAAACCGAGCAGAACACACATGAAAAACAATCACATTTGGAGTGTGATGCAATAATGATCCGTAGCACCTTAACTTTCAGAACAACTTACACTTATCAGATTTTATAGCAACAACAACAAAACATCTAAGACATATCAAAATACTGCCTGAGATTTGTTGATATTTCTTTCTCTCAGCCTCTGCTTGAGCTAAAAATCCGTGCAAGACCATCACCTCTTGGTCCCCTCGTGCCATCAAGAGGTCCCCTTCTGTGTAAACAGCAACACCACATGAGAGATCTGATGGACAGTGCACTGTTTGCAGTCTGAAGGGCAGTTTTATTTGATTCCCCCTTTCAAACTAAAATATACAGCACAACCGCTGTTTGTAAAGGGAGAAAAGGCATGTCATTTGAAAACCGGGAAAAGCACGGTTTTCTGCATAACAGGCTTTACTAAATTTAATAGTATTGTGCTCATTCTTGGCACGCTGCAGCATGCTGATTACAGATCGCCATTCGGGCTGATGCCACATTAAGTGTTATTTTCTTTGTCACAGAGCAGTGAAGTGTTCAGGGCCCTTTGCCGCATAACTAATTTTCCTTCTTCAGGAACACATAGCGATTGCCTTCTGCTAGGGGGTGGGGGAATCAGGAAATGTGAGAAAAGGGACTGTATAAAACCACTCTGTTTATTTCCAGTGTCATCCACACTTTAAAGAGAATTACATATGCTACAAATGTGATGACATCCTCCAACATTTAATCACTGTACGGAACATCATGATGGCCACGGAAATTAAGGAGAGACAACCGTCCGTATTCTGGTAACCCATAATCCCACTTCAGGATTTCCAGTAGCAGGTTCAGGAAAGTTAAACTGAAAAAGACTCTACTGTACACATACTAACAAAGAATTCACAGACTAATGGGAAAAATAACATTTCAGTTTTAGATGAGAAACACACACCAAAATGTACAAACCTTCCTAAAAGCACAATGCTAAGAAAATACTGAAAAATTGTTTTGTTGGACATAACTCTCCTGTAAACTCCAGATTACTGAGGATCCACTGCTTTGCCAAAGCATTTCCGCCCTGCTGGAAACATTACAGCAAGACAAGCTCTACAAGTGTGGAATCAGCAGCCTAGGAGCTCGGGAATCGTAACCATGTTCCTAAGGAGGGGGGCCGTGTCAGTGGGCTGGCATTGCTCTGTAAGTAATTAAGGTCCATTATGAATGTTGTGTCATACCGATTGGCTTCAAAGAAACCTTGGGCTTCATACAAAACAATTTACCTATAAATATATAAATATATATTAAAAGTCCTTATCCTTTGCGCCGTTTATGTAATATAGGAGCAGCCAGTGACTCAGTAATCATAACAATAGTTGATACAAAACATAAACATCAAATAAAATACAACCTTAAAATGTAGTTCTTCTTAACAAATGCACATCTACAAATGTCTCTCATATGGATAAAGTAATACAACCATAGACTCAAACTCCTCAAGGTTTCAATCTTATGTGCTACAGGTACGTGGTCAACCGTGCATACACTGGTGTGTGGACATACCTACATATGTACCTACAAGTGAGTTTGCACAGTCCTGCTTTTGTTTACAGTCATTGGTGAGTTCTGCTGCTCTGGGAAAAGTCCTTAGGGTCTTCCGAATGTGTGAGCATCACACGTTCATGTGAAGCTCATTATATTCATCCTTTCCGTTTTCATCAAAATTGGGGATGCCATCCTCTGAATCCAGCTACAAAAAATATAGACATCGACTCAATCAACCAGTCATTCATAAACAGTGATCTACAGAATCTACTTAATAAATTGACTACAGAACAAATCAGTAAACACGTGACCCTGGTGTGAGGGGCAACCATGGAGATTAAATATATAGGCAGCATTACTATATACAAACGATAGGGGTGGTCAGTCCAATTAGCAACTTACACAATATTGCCAAAAGTATTAGGACACCCCTCCGAATCATTGAATTCAGGCGTTCCAACTTCTATAGCCACAGGTGTATAAAATCAAGCACCTAGACATGCAGACTGCTTCTACAAACATTTGTGAAAGAATGGGTCACTCACAAGAGCTCAGTGAAATCAAGCGTGGTACCGTGATAGGATGCTGCCTGTGCAATTTTCTCACTGCTAAATATTCCACGGTCACCTGCTAGTGGTATTATAAGAAAGTAGAAGCAATTGGGAGCAACAGCAACTCAGCCAGGAAGTGGTTGGCCATGTAAAATCACAGAGTGGGGACAACACATGCTGAGGCACACAGTGTGCAGAAGTCACCAACTGTCAATAGCTACAGACCTCCAAAGTTCGTGTGTCCTTTAGATTAGCTCATAGTGCCCAGAGAACTTAATGGGATGGGTTTCCATGGCCACAAAGCTGCATCCAAGCCTTATATCACCACGTGCAATGCAAAGTGTTAGATGCAGTGGTGTAAAGCACGCTGGAACTGGACTCTACAGCAGGGGAGATGTGTTCTCTGGAGTGACGCATCATGCTCCTCTGCATGGAAATTTGATGGATGAGTCTGGATTTGGCAGATGTTAGGAGAATGTTACTTACCTGACTGCATTGTGCCAAGTGAAACATTTACTGGAGGGGGGATAATGGTATGGAGTTGTGTTTCAAAGGTTGGTCTTGACCACTTAGTTCCACTGAAAGGAACTCTTAATGCTGCAGCATTCAAAACCATTTTAGACAATTTCATCTTCTCATCCAACATTAGTACCTGAACTCACAAATGCTCTCCTGAAAGAATGGTCAAAAATTCCCATAAACACACTCTTAAACTCCTAAACTTTGTGGATAGCCCACCAGAAAGAGTTGAAGCTGTTATAGCTGCCAACTCCATATTAAAGCCTACGTACAGTGGTACCTGAGTTCTCAAACTTAATCTGTTCCGAACTCCGGATCGAATCCTAAAAAGTTCAACTACTGATAAAATTTTTCCCTAAAATGACACCTAAATTTATTTATTTATTCATTTATTTATCATTTAAATACAAAATGAACAGAATAAAACAAGAAAAGCAAGAAAAAACTTAATGGCTTCCAAAACGATAAAGATCTTATCCCAACATTACCCCGGTCCTGCCCTGATCGTCCGCTCCTTCCGTGTGCCACGCCCTCTCATTAACCTCATGTGGGATCCCCATGTGATCAGCTGTATTTGGTTGTTGTCATTAGTCCTCTATATTAAGTCCGTGTTTCAGTTTGTTTCCCCATTCCAGTCATTGGGTGTGTTCGACTTGCTTACAGCGCTGGCTTAAAGCAACGCATTCTGATCCTAACACAATGCATTATGGTTAGATGCGTTGCAACCTCTCAGCCGGCTGCACAAACTGGAACCGCCTCTATGATGACACACCTTCATCCTTATTAGCTGAAGAATTTAGCTACATGCATGACGTTTGTGTCCCAGGCAGTTCCGATGCGTAATTTGATATTTCTCCCGAATATCATGTAAAGCAGTGAGAACTGGTTTTCAGTTAATTTATCTGGTAAAATAAAGTTTATAATAAGATAAATGCTCGAATAGTACACGTAAGTTAGTGGTTTATTTATTGTTAGTTAATGTGATGTTGCAGTGCTTTATTTGGTTAATTGTCCAGTCTGTGAAGAAGGCATTCAAGTAAGAATTGCATTGTAGTATGACTCATTTCCTGGCGTGTACAATTTATATTAGGTCAGAGTTCACGGTTTGACTTCTGATATTCAGATCGAGTTGTAGGTCAAACTGGTTTGTTCTCGAGTTCAAGTGAGTTGGAGAACCAAGGTACCACTGTATTAAGAATGGGATGTCATTCGTGTGTGTGTAAAGGCAGGTGCCTCAATACTTTTGGCAATATAGTCTAGGTGCCTGCTGTATTTTAAGGGGGCGTTGACCACCGTCCCCCAGAGAAAAGACATAGGAGGCCTAAACCAGGCACACTTACCGCTTTCAGCTCCCGTTCCTCAAATACACGTGTGAGAATCAAACGGCGTAGGGGTACAGTCATGATAAGTACAAAGGGGAAAGCCAGCGAGGCAACGGTGGACTTGACGACCCAAAGTAGCGCGATGCACATCAGCTGTATGACCGTGAACATGTTCATGCGCCAGGTCTTCACCTTCAAATCAAAGCCAATGGGCACATAGACAAATACAAAAACAAGCATGCCCTGAGGAACATGAACACTGTACATCACCATCTTTTCTAGTAGTGTTTACTTAACTATATATTTGCGGGCTGTTAGATTGTTTGGGCTCCACCTAGTGGGTGTTGGGTGACACACCTCTACCTTTTAATACTATTCAATCACTACAGATATTCTGAAGGGCGTTCTGCAATTGACGTGTACATAATTAACATATTACCACAGAAAATCTACAATTACATACAGAGCCATCAAAACAACCCAACTGAGCTATTTAACTCCACTGCCTGACTCTCATTGGTTCCAGCTTTGGTTACCTTAGTGACATAGATGTGGTCAGGATGATGCTTGGCAGGTGTGACCATGAGCATGATGCGCTCATATAGCTGTATCCCAGTGAGAGAAGTGATGCCCATATATAAGAAGATCCCAAAGAGTACAGCCAATGGGATGTGTCGCAGTACATTCTTCATCACAATGGACATGCCTGGGATATAGAGGTGGTGCAAGGCCATTCATGGAGCACTGCAGTAGACCTGCTACTCATAATGATGAGAAGCAGAAGGGAACATGGGCAGAGCCAATGGATTGGGAGCCAAGCCTCACCTATGAGCAGAGAGACTATCATGCCGGTGATCCTCTGATCTTTGACCTCCTGAATCATCCGCTGCTCCCCAGGGGCGGTGGCTTTACTCATGACAGTCAGTGCGTTGACGTGGGTGACGGAGCGCACGGTGGTGGCCGTCAACCAGGGCAGGCCAAACAGGGGGCAGACAGCCCCCAGCAAGACGATTAGGAGCAGGTCGAGATGGAATCCAGAACCTTTGACTAGACGCCGTTCCTTCTTACTTAAGATCAGCCTGGGAGCATCAGAGATTGCAGTAGCCCAATGTAAGATGACAGAGACAAACTGGAATCCAGTGCTAAAAAAACCTGCAGCAAATATTCACTTACATGGGGTCATATGGGCCTTTTCTGAAAGATTTCGTCGTCTACCATTGACCACTTAACTTGATCAAATCATTAGTTAATCAAGGCCAGAATGGTTACAATGGACTTACGAGGTAATCTGCGTCTCCATGAAGATTAAGATGAAGACCAGCAGGGCTGGGACAGCTGAGGCTCCCATCATCCAGATGGGGAAAGGATGTTTATCCCCAAACGGGCTGATAAACCAGCCTCGCTTGTCAGGTGATGTGACTGAGAAGCCAGAGGGTACATTGATCTTCTGAAAGTACCAGATGAGACATGAAAGAATGTGGTTTTAAATATAATAGAGAGGAGACAGGTAAGGAGCACACACTGATACAGCTCATTGCCACACCCACCTCACGGATGAGAACCCAAGTGCAGCCCTGTGGCTGGTGATACCTCAGCACCAAAACTAGTTTGAATGGAACGTAACAGGGTGAAGTTTTTTTGGTGGCTGGAGTGCCAGTCCTGCCACTAACCCCCAAATTTTCCCTGAAATTTGGAGGACCTGCTTGCAGGGCTGGATGTAGGTTAACATCATACACAAGATGAAGCAATTACAGATTAAGGGCCTTGCTCAAGGGCCCAGCAAAGTAGAATCACTCCTGGCAGTCACAGGATTCAAACTTCCAATCGCCTCCGAGTCACCACCATTAAATACAATGCTCACAATCAAAATATTCCATATATATCAGCTTTCATTCCATATATTCTGGGTTTCATTGTATATATATCAATATTCATTCTATATATTAAGGGTTTTATTGTATATCTATCGAGATTCATTTAATATATTCCGAGTTTCATTGTATATATATATTGATTTTCACTCCATATATTCTGGGTTTCATTGTATATATATCGAGATTCATTCAATATATTCTGGGTTTCATTGTACAGTGGTACCTCGGTTCTCAAACTTAATCCGTCCTGGACTTCGGATTGAATCCTAAAAAGTTCGAGTCCTGATCGAATTTTCCCCATAAGAAATAATGGAAAACCAATTAACTGGTTCCCGGCCCCCCAAAATTGCACCTAAATATATTTTTTAAACACAAAATGAACAGGATAAAACAAGAACATTTTTTTCTTAATGCCTTCCCCCAACATTACCCCTGTCCTGCCCCGATTATTACCACCGCTCCTTCCGTGTACCACGCCCCCTCATTAACCTCGTGTGGGATCCCCATGTGATCCGCTATTTCTGGTTGTTGTCATTAGTCCGTGTTTCATTCTGTTTCCGCAGTCCGGTCATTTTGTGCATTCCACTTGCTTACAGGGCTGGCTTAAAGCAAAGCATTCTGATCCTGATGCAATGCATTACGGTTAGATGCATTACGACCTCTCACCGTGCTGCACAAACTGGAACCGCCTCCGTGATGACACACCTTTGCCCTTATTGGCTGAATAGTTCAGTTACACGCATGACGTTTGTATCCCAAGCGGTTCCGATGCGTAATCTGCTATTTCTCACGAATATAAGGTAAAGCAGTGGTAAAATAAAGATTAAATAAATTACATAAATGTTCTAATACTACACATTAGTGGTTTATTTATTGTTAGTTACTGTGATGTTATATATATATTATACACACACACACACACACAGTGGTACCTCAGAGCTTTAATTCGAATCGAATCATAAAAAGTTTGAGTTGTGATAAAATTTTCCCCATAATAAATAATGGAAAACCAAGTAATTGGCTCCCAGCCTCAATAAATATAAATAAGTTTTTTTTTGCATTTACATACAAAAAGAACGGATAAAACAACAAGACCATATACTGTACTAAACACATCTGAGCACATTTATCAAAACAGTAATTTGCAAAGTAAGAAAATAAATGTATCCAAACAATGTGTAAAGTTTAAAAAAACTATGTGTTCTGCCCCGATCATCCGCTCCTTCTGTGTGCCACGCCCCTTCATTAACCTTCTGTGGAATCCCAGTGTGATAAACTGTTTATAATTCATAAGAAATCTTTATTTTTAAACGTATTTTATTATGTAATAATAATTACTGTTACTGTCTATCATTATCCAAATGTATTTTTACTGTCTTAATATTTGTATTCAACCACTATAAACATGCACGATGCTATCACAGCGAATGAGAGGCTGGGACTGAAGCTTTACCCCTTGTTTCCAGTGAAAGACGTGCCGTGTGATGCATTTTCCTTTGTGTACAAGTTATCTTAGGTCGGCATTCACGGTTTGACTTCTGAGAGTCAGATCGAGCTCTAGGTCTGTTTTTTTTTCAAACTGGCTGGTTCAACTTTTAAGAAATGATAGATAGATAGATAGATAGATACTGTAGATACACGCACGCACGCACGCACACACACACACAGGTTTGTAATTATATTTTTGTGGGGACTCTTCATTCATTTCTATGGGGAATCTCCACACAATGACCTTAACCCCAACCTAGCCTTCACCATAAGAAACCAAGCAAAATATGAGACTTTTGGCATTTTTAGGTTTTTGATTGCATTCACAGATCTTTGTGGGGACCTGAAAAATGGTGAAAATAGCCACATCCAAATAACAGGATTTTATCACATTGTGGGGGACATTTGGTCCTCACAATGTAATGTAAACCTAATCCACACACAGACACAGACCCATACTTTCCAAGATAGTCCTTGAACATGAACTGATAGTTGGAAAAATGATACAAACATACCAGAAAATACAGAAATATATAATATGGTAAATCTTATGATATATACATAAAAGATTGGACAGAAAGTCACCTGAGTGTAGGTGTCAGGGATGGCACAATCCACGATCACGGAACAGAGGATAGAGATGGGAATTCCAAAGTCTCCAATGATTCTTCTGGCCTTAATTATCAGACAATAAACACATTTTGTCACTATGACTTTTAGGTGAAAGAACAGAACATTGCTGAGAGTTTGCAGTTGACAAAGATGCCATACTGTACCTTTCCACCCAAGAACCTACTGTTCCTGAACTTCCTGAGGAAGAAGGCCACGAAAAATGTCCCCAGCATCAGAACCAGGGACAGCAGAGCCGTATTGGGCTGCATGAGCATGTGACCATGGTGGTCCTCCTCATGATGTTCAACAAGGTCAATGGTGGGATGGGGGGTCACTGCTGGGTAACTCTTCAGCAACGGATGCTCCTGGAAGACCTGAAGTGGAGTTTTGTCAGGCTAAGTAAATGCTATTTGGGAAGCACCTGAGACATTCATGCAAAATCATCATCATCAGCAGCAGCATCATCATCAGCATCATCATCATCTGATAGGCGTCCAAAACTCTAAACCGGTAACACCATCGCTGTCAGAGGGAGAACTTCACCTGGATAAGCCTGGAGAATGTTTCATAGATAAAGATGAGCGAGATGAGGAAGGCGAAAATCTCTTGTGTGAAAGGGGTTATATATCGAACCAGGAAGCTGCCCTCTGCAGCCACGATGACCAAAACAATGAAGATGAGCCAAAACCCGATCCAGACTCGGGCAGTCAGATACTCAAATCCGTGAGCCTGACAAAACTGGTGGAGGGACAGAGAGGGATGAAGATTAGGAAATGTGGTATTCTGTTTGAGAGGGCAATTTTCACGAAAGACCTAATTAAGTTTCTTTGGCTAAAAGAGTCCTCTCAGCAATGACTAATAACAATAATAAATAATGCTGTCATCATAGCTAGTTGTACTTTGACTTGGCTCTGTCTCCTCTAAATAAGGTAAACGAACAAACAGCAGATTTACATTGTAAAAAGCTTCCTCAAACACCAGCAGGGGCCCCGAGAATCCGATGATGAGCAGGGGCTGCCCAGCTAGCAAAGAAAACAACACCCCAAGTGTGGCCGTGGACACGATGAGCTCTGACACGCCCATCAACCCGTCTGTTTTTTCTCCTGCACGGAAGGAAACGCAGAGACACAAAGACAAAACGAATCACTCACTAATTACACTGTAGTATTTTTTACAAACATGCAATTTAAATCCACTGAGAAATATGAATGCAATTTTTTGGAGCAAATTAGACATACTGTAGGTGCATGTTTTTAATAGAGGTACAAAAAGCCGTTAAAAATGTCAAAACAAACAAACCGTTATGTCAAAACAAACTAATCTGCATTTTCTCAATGGAGAGCAAACACACCTGTCAGAGTTAATTGTTTCTGCTTGTTTTTCCACAGCCAGCACTCACCCAGCAGTCCCCCAAAAGTGATGGTTGGCGATAGCGCAGCGAAGTAGATAAATATAACGGCAGCCACGCACTGTGTGTCCATGGCGTCCTTAATGTCGCTTACGTAGTGGGGGTAACGGCGACGGATGTCATGAATCAGGCCTCCGAATGGGATCCCGGAGCGCTTAAGAGGGTCCACCTCAAGCACTTCCTCTTCCTGTTCTTCCAGGAGCACCTCTGCAATAGAATCACATTGCCCTCGCCATAATGCGCCTATAGGATACCTTCAGTCATCATTCAAAAACTAGGTCTTCCATCCTCCTGCAAATTCTTGGGTTATTCTGTTCAATTGCCATTCAAGTAAAAATACTTTAGCCTGTGTCATTTCTGTGCCATTATGTCTAATCCTAAATTGATGAACCATTTTAAGACCAACAAAATGTCCCTCCTACACAGTGATGCATCAGAGAATGGAGAGGTAAGGAGCACACTCTGATTACAGCGCGTTGCTGCTCCTGCCACACAACAAGCCACCCCAGGGATGAGAACCTGAGTGCAGCCGTGCAGTGGGTGATACCTCAGCACCACACCAGTCCAAATGGACCAGAACAAGTTTTTTCCAGAAGCTGGAGTGTCAATCCTGCCACCAAACCTCAAACTTTCCTGTAAGTTGGAGGACCTCTTAACAGGGCTGGATGTAGATTAATGTTATGCCCAAGACATAGCAATTATAGTTTAAAGGTCTTGCTCAAGCACCCAACAGAGTAGGATCACTCACGGCATTCATAGGATTTGAACCAGCAACCTTCAAATTACTAGGACAGATCACTAGACTCAATCTCCACCAATCAACCCATTAGAGATAGCCATCACAAAATCCTCGCTATATCACCCATACTGACATACCCTTGATCTCAAATTCAGACCCTGCCGTGGCATTCATGCCTTTCTTCCCCCTTTCTTTCCTCTTGCGGAGCATCTCCTTTTGGAAGGAGGACACACTCTTCAGCAGGTCTTTCCCTTCCACATCAGAGGGTGGGATCACAATGCTGCAGTCCAGGAACTCATTGATGCCATTGAGAAGGTCCTGACGGTCATCCGCAAAGTAGGCCACTTCATGGAAGCTCTGGAAGGTTTTCAGGAAGCACAAGAGCTATACTACATGAAGAATTGTATCACAGACAACTACCAGTGATCATCCTCAGCATTGTCTCAATTATGGCAAAAGGACAATGGGGTGGAGGGCTATGAGTTTATTTAACATGTGGGTGTCACACACACTAAAGAATTTTTTCTAAGCACACTTCAAGTTTGTATGGAATTATCATGTGAACAGGGAACGAGATAGAGTGCTGTGACAGAGGACCTCAGCCATAGCTAAATCCCATGGAACTGGTCTGGAATCAGCTGGATTGAAGAGTAAGAACAAGGTAAGAACAACTTGTGTCCAGAACGTGCGGAAAATCCTTCAGGACTGCTGGAGAAGAATTGCCGGCGGCTACACCTAGTACCTGGTTTATGGAATGCCAGGAGTCTGCAATACTGTCATCAAAGCTAAATATGGCTATTTTGAAGAGTATAAAATTTGTGAAAATGTTCAGATATTGAACACTTCTCCTGGTTGTTGCAATATGGAATATGTATTACTTCATTGTCTTGGGGCCATTTACTATAAAGGAAATAGCTTAGCTAAAACAGAGATGATGCATTAAAAGCATGAGTGTCCAAATTTTTGACTGGGTCTGTAAGTCCACAATTTGTTGCAGACTTTACTGCAACACGATGCATATGAAGCCTAGATGCAACACGATAGGGTGTCCCTCCCAACAAAAACAAAAGGCATGTTGTAAACCCAACACTACAGATAGAAATCAAATTACTTTTGGAGCAGCTTACATAAATAATATGATTATATAGAACAGCCAATAGCGCCGACTACAACTACAGGGTTTTACAGTACAGCCAGATGTGCACAAACAATATATGAGCTTTAAAACAACTGTCTGGCACTGTATGCTGAAATTAAAGCATAGGCCATGTAAGATAGCGGGGAAATAAGGCAGAGATTAAACGGAGCACACCTTGTCAGACATGAGAGTGGAGATGGACCGGCCAGTCTCGTGATAGTCCATGTTGAAATAGCTAGGTCCCAAAAGCAGGAAGAGGAAGCGGACCGGTACCGGCACCTCTAACACCGACTCGAGGAGTACGGCCTCATTAAGCCGGACAAACGCCATTGCCGGCTGCTCCAGGAAGTCCACACACCCTGCACACCAAAACACAGGTCATCCACATGGAGCCAGCGCGGTGAGATCATATTCTTAACATCTGACATTACTAGCTTTAATTTAACTATAGTAAATGCTAAGAGAAAAGGGCCTGAGCCCTGAGTACAAGAATAAATCACCATCCGAAGAGCATCTTCCATAAAAAGGACCAATGAGAAGCACACTGGCACTTATAGGACCTTCCCATATTCATCCACCCATTCCATCCTTTTATAAACTTCATAATCTTATTTTGCACATGTCCCAAAACTGTTTTTATCCTACATCTGGTTGTCATATGTTTATTTATCCACATATTGATTCATTAATGGCATGCTTTAGTTTCTTATATGTCTACCTTATTTCCAGTCTAATTATCATATTCCCTTTATTGCATCCATTTAAATAGATCGCTTCATGTTGCAACCTGCACCAAAACAAATTGCTTGCACTTTTTGTAATTGGCAAATAATGAGATTCTGATTCTATAGGGCTAACAACACCAATAACATAGATATCCGTACCCTTTAGACATTTTTAGCGTTTAGTGTAAAAGTTAAAAAATCCCACCAACACAACTAAAATTTGTTACCAGACAGCTCAAGTCTAACAGCAGGGAACAGAATGCGATCCTGCAAAAGTCAGGCTTCTCCACCCTGTTGCGCATTTCTATAATCGGTATGTGTAATAAAACAGTATGTAATGCTTTACACGCAACATGTATGTCTCAGCAATCAAAGCCGCTGTGGAAAAAAAGGATATATGTGATATTTTGGTGCCCTTGGTGGGAAACGCCCTAAGCCGATGTGGCTGATGACGGCTTACCCACTAAGACCACGGTGGCCTCAGCGTCCTTGGGGATCTTCGTCATGAGTTTCATGGACCTGGCAGCCGGATGGCCCTCAGCGGCAATGGGATGAACTGCTTTCTTTCATTTGCAGAACAAAATTAGCTTAAATTTGCTATCGTGTGCTGCTTCATATTGATGAAGTTCTACATGCAGCGTTCACGTTTGCATGATGAAGGCAAAAGCAGAGACCGTAGACTGCGATGCTTCATGATTTAAACAAATACCATTCTAATAGGTGTTTCGAATATACAATTAAAGGGGATAAATAGTGCTGGATATTATTTTCACAGAGACAAGGCAGTAGGGTCAGTTCATGAAACATTAGCAACCGGCATTAGCATTTCCCATGATCAGCCATTAAACATTTCACAGAAAGATACAGACAGAGAACACAGAGAAACACCTGTAAGCTTGCAAAGGAACAAATTCAGTCATAGTAGCTGTGGAGATTTCTCTTGTCCAACTGCACATATCATGTGTGATTCTAATGGAAGACGCTACACCACATTATGCTGCAAAGAATGGATGGTAGGACAGCACCTGGATGTATCATGCCAATCCTGATGCTCAAATGTTTTGGGCCAAAGTCAAACCTCTTAATCTCTAAGAACAACTCTGAAGACTTTGTTAGTGATCTCTGAAAACCACAGACCTTCCAGAATTCCATGAACAAGTTGTTCAGTAGGATAAGCGGTTTGGAAAATGGATGGATGGAAGTTGTTCAGTAGTACAAGCTGACAGGCATTAAACACGGAGAACCAACCCACTTTTATTCAAGATGACTGGAGGCACCACAGATACACTCTACGATTGGCAGGAGACTCACAAACAAGCTGACAAACACCTCTTGGTCAGGCTCCTGAGGCTTGCTCTCCCGATGCTCAGTTTGGTATTCGGCCACCGGGGGCAGCAGAGTCTCAGGCGCGTGGTTGTGGTTGTGATGGGAGCTGCCCATCCCGTGAACCAAGCTGTTGTGGGGAAAGAAGCCTTCCTTTTCATCATTGGGGTGGCTGCAAGAAAAGCCGCACAGAAGACAGATGTGATCTTTCTCAGTGCTTCACTGGTCTCACCTGTAAGCCACCAAGGGGTCCAGCCACGGTACAAATTACAACAACGATGCTCAAGCACACACATCATTATAATACATCTGGGTGGCTTTTCAATATCTAAAACAGCATAATGACTTCATGCCGCTGGCACTTGTCCTTTTTATGTTTTCTATATATGGGATGCCAAAAAAAGTGTGTAAATCCCTTAAATTTTCACCAGATGTACTGCTGGTCTATACATTCATTCTTATATATTTTAACTATTTAGACAAGGAGTTAGCCTCTAACTGGCTAGTTCATTATGGCCAATTAAGACTATTTATCTTACTTTATCTTTAACTCTGTTAAGCCCATTATTAATACAGATTGACCCCAGTGATATTTATCAGTTTGGCTTTCATGCCTAAAAATGCCCCTTAATTTTGCCTATATTCACAATACAGCAAAGGGTACTATGTCTTATAGCCGCATCAAATTAAAATGTGCACCCGGAAAATGCTACTGTGTTCATTAACAAATGAAAAAAAAAACTGAAATAATTGAAATATTCACAGATTTTGGGGGGAATGCACCAAGGTCCTGACAGAGGGGGGCATCAGTGTTTTCTAGTCCAGCAGATGATGTCAGCGTCTTCAAAAAGAGCAAGCAAGTCCCATTACACACCTGTTTAGGTGCAGAAGTGGTAAAACCAAGGGAATAGGTATGACACAGGGCAGCTTTTAAAGCACCATGATCCTTATGGGGGGGGCAAGTAAGCATCAGGTGCAGTCAAACTCCTCCTTGTTGCTGTTCTTCCACACACTATAAATCCATATCTGGGAAGCGATTTACTCCACTCCCGTTCTCACGTAAAAATGCCGCGAGATGCTGGGAAGCATGGCTGGGTCGCTGCTGGAGGTGGCATGTGCCTGGGTACAGTAACGGAGCACTAATCAGGGCCAGTTCCTCCGCAGTCATGCGGCTTTAATGTGGGCTGGCGTGGCAGTTCAGCGAGAGCCCCTTGCAAGCAAGTAGGGGGGAGGGGTGGTCAGACGCCTCGGTTTGGCAGCCACGGTGGAGCTGTCACTAGGTTTAACGGCCTTACATGTGTCGGGGGGGGGGGGGGGGGGGGGGGGGGGGCGCGGGGGGGGGGGGCGGGGGCGGCGGGGGCGGGGGGGGGGCGGGGGGGGGGGGGGGTGTGGGG
>JABFDZ020000039.1:8195470-8207356 GCA_019775955.2 Pollimyrus isidori
TAGGGGACAACATCAAAAGCCTTTTGGAAATCTAAGTAAATGATATCATAGGCCTTCTTATCATCAACTTCCTGAGTTCATTAATGCTGGTACACACTCCAGTGAGAATATTACACTTAGATTATTTAGAATGCACTTTTACCCAAAGGGGCAGACATTTTTTTAGAAAACAGGCTCAGCCAGTCCCTGGAACAACAAAGGGTTAAGGGCCTTGCACCCAGGGGCCTAACAGTAAAACCACACTACTGAGTCTGAGATTTGAACCAGCGACCTTTCAATCATAGGTGTAGTATTCTATTCAGCTAAGGTACGCTCCATCCCAATGATGCTGAAAAGGTGTTAGAGCGAGGCATAGTTCTGGTACCACTCTTCAAATAAGTTCTTGGAATTTGTCTTAGGGGGAACCAAGTGATTACAAGTTTCTGTAAGTAAGAACATAAAAATAGCCTGGATACCTAATTATCCATAAAAATCTCACCCTCAAAATGAGCAGAAATAGATGTTCCTTAATGTCTCTATTTAGACCCTGTTTCTAAGAGCTAAAAACCCCTACCCATTAAGGTTCTATTTCAGCAATATAATAACCACGAAAAATTGTCACTGAAAAATACATTCACACTTGGAAGCTCCAATTCCAGGTAGAAGATCACACTCACAGTGAGTAAGGGCCTGGAAAACAAGAACCTGTTTCACCCAGCGACCTAAAAGGATTTGATTACTGCATAAGTGAATCTGAGAATCTGTTTGACAGTAATTGGCTTCCGTTTTTCTCCAAGGTCAATGGAACAGCTGACTTTAAAATCCCCCTAATCAATGGGCATATTCAGGCTGAATTACTTCCTGCCACATCAGAATCTCAGGCACATCCATTAAGGGTCTTATTACAGTTACGGACCTCCATTGTAGTACTTTTCCTCCATTGTATTACTTTCTAAGACATATTTACCTGCTGATTCTAAGCAATAAGAATAAGAAATGCATCAGCTAATTGTCCCGTGTGAAATTTACTATTCAATGTACTGACACAATGTCCAACGTTTCTGAATAAAAATTAATATCAGATGGAGATTTAAATCGCTAAATGGCTGCTCTGGACACATAGTAGCACCCCTATACATCAGCGTAACTATTTGATCTTGCCACCATTTTTAAACATTATAGCACAAAAAAGAATCCATGTCCTCAAGCTCTTCAATGACAACTTACGAGAAGGTTCTGGACTTGAGCCCAAGTGGGTGTGAATTGATTCCAAAAGATCATAGTCCTCAAAATCCAGCACAAACTCCTCAAAGTCTTCAAACCCCTCCATAAGGTATCTTCCCTCCTTGCACTTGCTTTCTCTTTGTTCCTCCCTGTCTATTAGTGACCCATGACCTGAGCCTGTGCGATCTGCTGACTCCTCTCCAACTATCTCCTTGAACGGGGCCTCCATTCTCTGAATGAGAGCCTTGACCATCCAGGGTTCCCGCTTCTTGTGCCACCTGCTGTTAGGCCCGGACTCAGTAGAGCTGCTTGACAGAGCTCACCATGAAGGATGTCTATGCCAATATTAGCTAGAGCAAGATGACTTTCCACAGACTGATTTGGGATTCCGCAGCTGGTGCTACAACCGAAAAATAATATAATAAAAAAAAAGAATAAATCAAGCAGATAAACTTTTTTGCTTCACTGTTGATATTATTCTCAAGCAAACTATACCCAACTGCATCCACCTTGCCCCTGACACAGAGTTTCAGTAATAAAAATGTTATTCAATCTAGATCAGAGGAAAAAGATAAAGGGTACCGCCTTGTCCTTTTACTGAAAGAAATGGAGGATGAAAAATGCAGTTATGTCCAAGATCTAGGTCCTAGTTGCAGGTAAAGTCTCAAGGCTGAAAACGAAGCATAGAAGAAGAGGCCTGACAGTTTATGTGAGATGACACTGAACATAAACATCGCACAATGGCATCCACTGGGTAATGCAGGGACCTTAGCAGACACAAGTAGGGACAGCTATGTTGCGGTTTGGGTATACCCCTCTCCCCTGCCCCACACCCCGCCCAGTAGGTCGATTGGCTTGCAGGATAGTCAGCTGTCTCAATGGTCAAGCACTAGTTTCCATCACATCACCCATCGATCCTACGCTCGTTTGACCGATGCTGAAAAAGAGGAGCGTGACCTGAGTCAGGAGTGTCCTCTAATCGTTACACGGTGAGGGCTGCTCAGCTGAATCGGGATCAGTACCATGGGTGGCATATTTTCATCTGAGGCAGATGGTGAGAGATAAGAGGGGCATATAAAAGGAGAGCCTGTGGTGCTAATGGCATCTACGTGTGAGGTCCCTGGTGTGTGAGCTTTCTTTAATGTTTGACCAGGACTTATCTTGGAATGTCTCATTGAACTGAATTGGCTGCCAGAACTACAAAAAAAACTTCTTCAGGCTTCCAAACTTTCAAAGAGCATTTTTACATGCTTTTGGCTTCCAGGCAAATCAACCAAGTAACTCTCATAACCATTTGACATACATACATATCACTGCTTATTAATTTAATCTAAATTACATTTTTGTTTAACTTCCTAATTTTTTTTTACTTGGCTGTTTCGCTTGTACAGGCAGCCTGAGCTCACAGCCACACCCACACACACTCATACACAATGAGGAGAGAAACAACATTCTTCTCACAAACCCGACAGTTTAAATCCTCATAGTAGTGAAGGTATAATCAGTTTCTGAGAACATTCTAGAAATTCTGTTCAAGGCTGAAACACGCCAACGCTAAAATGCTAAAATGGAATGTAAATCAATCCAATATGTGACAAATTAAATTTATGTTGCTGCAAATAAAAATATCTCATTTTAATTTACATAATCCAGCACCAAATCCTGACACTTTAATGTTTTAAACTGACTGCTTTTTCTTATGGGGGAGAGCAAAAATGGATAAGAGCTGTGCAATGTTTTTATGGCCTGGGTATAACAAAAATCCAATTTCGGCCCAACACAAGTCCTGGTTCTAATTCTGTGTGACTTGAGCAGTCAATGATTCTCGCTCTCTAAAAGCAGGAAATGCCACGGGCAGAGTGTCTGATAATCAATCAGAACCCCCAGTTTTAATTATCACTGGAGGCCAGCTGACTGAGCTTAAAGTCTCTTTGCCCAATAGTGCAAACTAATTAGGACACGGAAAAAAAAAACCATTTTTCTTGCAGCAAACGATACGAAGGCAAGGGGGGTAGACTGTCACCATTTCTAAGAAGATTCTGAAGTTGCACTGTTCATTTCCTGCTCTTGTTATAAGATGATTATCCCTTTACGTGTATCTCAAAACAAAAGGCGTACGCCTTTTATTTATTTATTGGTGAAGTGAGTTTGACTGAACCAATGGCAACACAATCTGTGTTTCAGTTAATCAGCAAACTGAAGCCTTTGCTTCCAGCTCACACAGACGTATGTGTCCATCATGCCATTGGCTGAATCGCTTGCATGCTGCTGGTCCGACACATACAGCTAGACAC
The DNA here is from genome assembly GCA_019775955.2 of Pollimyrus isidori. Taxonomy (NCBI): domain Eukaryota; kingdom Metazoa; phylum Chordata; class Actinopteri; order Osteoglossiformes; family Mormyridae; genus Pollimyrus; species Pollimyrus isidori. Next base: position 8,198,968 of record JABFDZ020000039.1, read on the forward strand.
TATGTTCACAGATGCGACCCTTCTGGATGCTGATCTGCACCCCAGTCCTTCCATAACCGCTTAGCTTAGCTGGTGCATAGTTGGCTTAGCTGATTTACAAGTGTGTCATCGGCTTTCAGGAGCGCATCGTCCCCATCCAACATCTGGGAAATAGGACTGGGCCATAGAATAGGGGGAAATACTCTGCTACGTGGGGCAATAACTGAGCCTCCCAGGAAAAGTCTGCAGCACAAACGTGAAATGGATCAAGGCAAGTACAGCTTTGTAGGGGTAAATACTACATAAAAACAAAACAGACCTAGGTAAAGAATAAAGCTTTAAAACACAATAACCTATTTACTGATAGAGAACAGAATACTGAACAGAACACACTGTGCTCATTTGGACACTTTTTAGATCCTAAAATAAAAGATCAGTCCCTTGGCTCTTCGCAGTTATTTGCTGCTTGGCTTTTTTGTCTGTGGCAATAGTTGTAACTTATTCTATCAGGACTGCATTATGCACGACGGTAGCGAGTGGCCACATCTAATTCAATGTATCTGCCAGTTTGAAGGCACCCCAGCTCAAGGCGGGACATCCTTATCTCTAAGCCTGTTTAATGAAGTGAAATACAGAGTCCCGATCTCTGCCCCCACATTCCAGCTGCTGGAATGTGTGGTTTAGCCAGTGTTTACTTTAAAGGCAGCAAATAGAAAGCATTACAGATGACCTTGGTGCTGCACTCTCAACCAAAACAAATTTATGAGCGTGCGGAGTCCACTCAGAACATTCCATTCGGTTTCACCGCTGAGCAGAAGGCCCTCCGAACCAGCGCCCGCCGTCCGCAAAGCAAACAGTGCGTCGACAGCTACTGTTCTCGTACCCGCTGTTATGTGATGCTCTTCCACACCGTGTTTTTATTTTACTGGGAAGTAGTGCGGAATGGCGGTTTGGGCCAGTGGTCTCTGGATTGGAGTACTGAGGGTTCAGATGCTGGTTAGGACGTTCCTGTCAGCTTCTATAACTAGACATGTCCACGGATAAAACCCAACTTTAAAAGTATTTCCCAAAACTGGCTGGCATTTGCTTCCTCCTCGGCTAAATTGGTTTAAACCATATAAACCTAATACACTGCAAGGCCGGGATGTTAAACTTAATTCCAAACTGCTGGTAACTATAATTAGAGCAATGCACCATGGGAAAACAGAATACCAGCAAGAATAGCTTGGTTCCTGTGCAGAAGACCATGATGGCCCTTACTCTTCATGTCGTCCAGGTCCATGGTGGCCAGCATCTGGGCCTCTGCCTCATCAGTGGGCACCTTCTGGTACACGGCGGTCTCTGTACTGGTCATACTGCCAATGCAAACACGCTCCCGCAGGTCATAGCTAGTCCTCTGGGGCCCCATCTGCCGGTAGATGGGCTTTTTGTGGAACCAGGTTGGAGTGGTTTCTCCAGAAGGTTCCAGAATGTCCAAGAACCTGTAACAAATGAGATGTGGTTGAAGAAGCTCAATCTGACCTGGCTCTATAACATTCATCCATCCATCCATTTTCCAACCCACTTATCCCACTGGATCGCGGGGGGTCCAGAGCCTATCCCGAAAGCAATGGGCACGAGGCAGGGAACAACCCTGGATGGGGGGCCAGCCCATCGCAGGGCACAGGTTCTATAACATGCTGTGTGTATATAATGCTGTTCTAATTTACTGTTCTCGGATACTGAGTTTGATATGCAAATGCACCATTTATGACAATGAAGGGGAACCCGGCTGCTATTTGATCCTTGGGCACCACTTGGTGCTGTTAGACTCCAGGGACAGTAGGGGGAGCTAAAACACAGACTCATACACAAGCCAACCCTTCCGCATCTTATAAGCAATCTGTAACTGTCAAAAGCTGCTGTTTGTAATTATGCACAAGTAACATTGTGTTTTAATGTTGCCAGAAACTGATTTCCAAATATATTTCTGTCATCTAGTCATATTTAGCGAAACATCGAAATATGACAAAGACTTAAGCTGTTATTTTAATCATTGCCCCAAGTTACACACTGACTGGGGTAATATATCCTAGATATCAGCAGCAGAAAGCACTTAGTTGATTTATTCAATTACTTCATGGTTTGGCTACAGCCAATCCTCTATCCCCACTGAATTGCCTCCAATGGATCATCGTCTACTATCAGTATAACTACAGGAAATGTACAGTATGGTTCTGTACGGTCCGGCTTGGACTGGTCTTGGCTTACCTACTGGAAGCCTCTTTGTCTTGCTTCTGTACATTTTGCTCCATGCCCGCATTGGTATTCTTAGCTGCATCCGAGATGGGAAGGCACTCGTTCTCCATATGGAAGTTGGCGAAGGCAAGGGGCAACACCAGGTCTCCATCTGTTAGGCCGGACTGCAAAGACAAGGCAGATGACTGCCAGATGCCAGAACAACTCACCAAGCTATGTGATGCAGCCTGCAGAGGGGTAGGTGTGGGGACCAATAAAGACTGCAGCTCTTGTAGATAGTGTAGATACCCAACACTTTTACTGATCTTAACCTGTAGTATGTGATCAACTGTCGAGTTCTCATCTCACGCTCAAAACTTTACATACAGAACTGCGATAATTATAGAGATTTAACTGAGATTGTGCTATATCATAAGACTGTCCTTTTGATTTAAAGAGCACTGGCCCCCTCTGGTGGACAGAACAAGACAAGACAAATAGTCAAAAGCTAAACATCTGCAGGACCCTAAGTATAAACAACTGCCTGTAATTGTTTCATTTGTTGCTTGTAAAAGGGGTTCAGGAGCTGCAAGGGAAGCCCAGCAGAGAAGCCCAGCAGGGAAGCACAGAAGGGAAGCACAGAAGGGAAGCTGCTGGAAGCAGCTACAGTAATTCCACTACGTGCCTCAGGGTGGCTGTTCCACACTCTATTCAATCCCTGGATTAATTTAAATCAATTTACAATTGCTTTATTTGGTTAATCGTCCCGTCTGTGAAGAAGGCACTCAAGTAAGAATTTCACTGTAGTATGACTCATTTCCTGGCACGTACAATTTATATTAGGTCAGTGTTCACGATTCGACTTCGAGTTCTAGGTCAGACTAGTTTGTTCGACTTTCAAGAAATTCGATTTCAAGTGAGATCGAGAACCAAGATACCACTCTAAATTGTACGCACATGAAAATGAGTCATACTACAATGCAATTCTTACTTAAATGTCTTCTTCACAGACTGGACGATTAACCAAATAAAGCAGCGTAACATTACAGTAACTAACAATAAATAAACAGTAACTTACGTGTACTACTAGAGCATTTATGTCATTTATTTAAACTTTATTTTACCAGGTAAATTAACTGAAAACCAGTTCTCACTGCTTTATATGATATTCTGGAGAAATAACAGATTACACATCAGAACTGCCTGGGATACAAACATCATATGTATAACTAAGCTCTTCAGCCAATAAGGGCAAAGGTGTGTCGTCACGGAGGCGGGTCCAGTTTGTGCAGTCGGTTGAGAGGTCGTAATGCATGTAACCGTAATGCATTGCCTCAGAATGAGAATGCGTTGCTTTAAGCCAGCGCTGTAATCAAGTCAAACACACCCAATGACTGGACTGGAGAAACAAACTGAAAAGAGAGCTAATGACAAAAACCATAAACAGCTGATCAAATGTGAATCCCACACGAGGTTAACGAGGGGGCGTGGCACACGGAAGGAACGGACGATCGGGGCAGGACAGGGGTAATGTTGGAATAAGATTTTTATCGTTTTGGAAGCCATTATTTTGTGTTTAAATGTTAAAAAAAACATATTTAGGTGTAATTTTGAGGGGCCGGGAACCAATTAACTGGTTTTCCATTATTTCTTATGGGAAAAATTGGATCAGAACTCAAACTTTTTAGGATTCAATCTCCAGTCCGGAATGTATTAAGTCGAGAACCGAGGTACCACTGTATATTAGGTCAGTGTTCACGGTTCGACTTCTGATATTTAGATCGAGTTCTAGGTCAAAATGAGTTCAAGAACCGAGGTACCACTGTGTTCAGTTTCATAATTAATTTGGGTCATTGGGTCCTGCTAAACAAAGACAAACACAAAGCAGTTAAAACAAAATTTTTCAAAGAGACCAATAAAATATTTCGCTAACACCTTCTATGAATGCCATGTCTCTAAGAATCAATGAACACCTTTATAATGAATTCTAATGCATTCATAAAGCATTATAAACATGGGTAAAAATATTTATAAAAAGGCATGATGCATTAGTGGCATATTTATTATGCATCATGAATGCTTTATGAAGCTCTCATCTATAATACACTATAGATACCTTCATAATGCTCAACAAAGAATCCTTAATTCAGATATTATAATGCATTTTGAAAGTATCTATAGTGTGTTATAGGTGAGAGCTTCATTGGACCTTAGGATGTAGCATAATCAACACTATAATGCCTTATGACTGACAAAGAAGATGCTGTAATGCTTCATTAATTATTTTACTGGCCATTATAATGCATTACGAAGGTATCTATAATGCATTATAGATGGCAGCCTTAACTAAAGTGTCACCAATCCATCTTTTCACACATTGGTCACTCTTTTATGCCATCCTGGTCAACAGTGATGTCCTCTTGAAAGCCTACCTTCAGACCTTCATCCTCCAGCTCTGTCGGAGTCGCCGCCTCCCCCTGTCCCTCGCCGTCGGACTCTGCTCCCTCTTCGTCCACCTCATGAATGGTGGGCGTGAACTCAGAGGGAGGTATAGAGGTCCTCCTCTTCTTGTGCTTCTTCTTCTTCTTCCTGCGCCGGTCAGAGCTGAGCGCCCTCCTCCGGAACCGCACCGGGGGTGGCAGGTGGGTGGATAACGGGTGGTGGATGTGATGGAATGTATGTCTGTGGTCTACAGGAGAGGATGAACAGTCATAAACTTCCAGCAACACCTTCCAGCAGACCCTTTCCCCAGAAAACATCTCTCCTAACCAGTAGATATATTTGGAGCTGAGCTACTAAGCCAAAAAACACTGCGCTTTGAACATATTTATTGGGTGTATGCTAATAATAAATATTTAAGTATTTCCTCCTGCGGTTTTTGGGCTGAGCCTTAAGGGTTCCGTTCTTAAGGGTTTCGTTCTTGGTTTGGCTTTGAAATGCAGACAAGTATGGGGTGTCTTTAAAGCTTAGGTCTTTATGTTGTTCCTGAATTGAGGTTTAATTTCCAGCTGTCTCTGTATTTCAGGCACATTCCACAGCATGTCCTTTGCATTATGAATTCACTTGTGCAGCCAATACCTGATCAAAAGGACTGCGGGCTTATTGCTGGCGATATGCAAGCAAACATGGTGTTAGATTGATAGAATTCCAGAAGCCACAATTCACTAAACTGCATGTCTTTGGACTGGAGGAAACTGCAGTACATGGAGAAAGCAACCTGATGCAGAGAGAACATGCTAACTCGGTATTGTTATATTCGCGCATCTCATATAAGTCACAATAGTGTAAGTGCGGTTAGTCTGAAATGAACACCGTTTTCTCAATAACTCACTCCAGCTCCAACGAAAACACTTCTGTGAGTTACTCGTTTATCTCTCCAAGATGCTTGTAAAGCATGAAGCCACATTAATTCCGAACAGATAGATGAACATGAAAATTACACTCAAAGTCCTTCTCGTTGTAGCTGCGGCCCATTTTTTCACCATTGATCCTGGCAGACTCCGAGATGATGTCTCCAAACCTCTCTACGAAAAGGGCTTTCTCCCAGTCTTCTTCTTCCTGTCCATCACCGGAGTCTTTCTCCTCCTCCTCCACAGGCAGGGTCTAGACCACAAGTCACAAAATGAGAATTAGTGGTGGTCCGATTGATCGGCAACCATTGATTATACACCATTAAATAATTAGCCACGCTCCTATCCATTACCTACTGATCATAATCTGCCAATATTCATTCTAAATAGTTTGATCAGAGCTCTCTATAAGGGCAGATCGGAAGAGCCAATCATATGACAAAATATATTAGAAAGGTCTCTGTTTGCAACAAAAGCGATCGCCGATCAGTATCGGTCAATTTTGATTCAAGTGATCGCCATTCAGTGACTGAACTCAAAAATCCTGACTGCCGCAATCTTTGATGTCCATAAGGTGAACTACATTGCAACAAGTGTGTCTCACCAGGTGAATGAACACCACACCAGAGAGGGAGGAGGGGAAAGAGTGATACCATTTTTTTTTTTTAAGGTTGGAGTGTAAGAGAGACCATAATTCATACAAGGTGGCCAAACTTATCATTAGCCAATGACGTGTTTTGAATAGGGAGGGGAACTCTGGTGGCCAATCAGCTTTCAGATAGAGCCAGTGCCCCTGTGGCCCCGCCTCTTTATAAATCCCTGGGTAGGGAAGATGTAAAAAGAGAAATGCTAGCATTCGGAGACTGCATGATATACATGTTCATGCAAGCTGATGTGAGCTAGGACAGACATTAAGGCACCGATGTCCGCAGGGGTGCAGATCCTGCGTAGAGGCTGACTCTCCCATTGGTAAAGGTAAGCGCACTGCATCATGGGAGGACGGCCCTCTCAGCCCATCCCCCACCTTTGTTTCCTGCTGTGTGTCATGTGCAGTAATGACAGGCCTGCTGTTTGCACCCTGCCCCGAGTTCAGGCCTCTTTTATCTCAGCTTCTGAAAGCAGCACAGGCCAGCAGGACTGATGGAGGAGTAGTTGGTGGTGGCCACGAGGAGGATCAGATGCGTCGCGGGAAATGTCACACTCCAGCTGGGGGAAGCGGGCTCCACGTGACAGGCAAGGAGAATCCAGATATGGGAGCGCAGATACACGACGTGCACCTTTGATGCAGCGGACTGCGACCGACAGGCACCCCCCGATATACCTGCCATATTGTGCCACAGGGGAGGCAGGATGCACTGCTTCACTGATTTCCAGAGAGTGTGATCACTGTCCAACCTTAGCATCAGAACACGCAACATGCAACAGAGTAAAAACAGACATATGTATGTATAAAATATACAATGCTAGGCAACCAAGAAAAATGATGTTTAAATAATATTCATGTTGGTGTAAAACTGTAAAAAATTATGGGTTAAGGTTATGTCGGGTTTTCCCCATAGAAATGAATGGAGAGTTCTTACTAAAATATAATTACAAACCTGTGTGTGTGCGTGTGTGTGTGAGAAGTATCTATCCAAGCCCCAGAACTATTTTATCACACATGTAAATGTCCTACAGCAGGATACAGTTATCACCCAGCCAAACTGCGATTCAACAAGTCATTTGTAAATGGCTGCATCCGTCCATCATGTAACCACTGGTCAGGACTGCGGTCCTTGTGAATAGTCCTTAAAAATAGTGTGTGGGATTCAGATTTTACTAGTTCTCCAGAAATAGCCTAAGCCTAATCATTAACACAACAGATAGCCAACAAGGTAGCAAAATTAATGTGGCTATGAGGCATCTTTAACTAAAGAGAAATAAAGCATTCCTCTTTGTAGAATGCTCCCCTCTGTTTTTACATGAATTAATAAAACCCCGCCTTTTCATTAGGCATGCGCTGTTGCACTTGAGTGTTCTTTCATCTTTATTCAATTATTGACTTTGAACTCATCTCCACACTCCATTTTACTACAATCAAGTGCAACCTTTGAAATGCACCTCTGTACTGAACAGAAAATGAAGGAGGGATGTCTTTGCATATAGCTGGGGCTTAGAAACCATATTGCGCTTGACACCAAAAACAAGAGCCTGCATTTAAGGGTAACACAGGTGCAGTTTCTCCGGACACTCGGTCCACTTTTTGGGCTCCTGTCCAGACATCGGGACAGTTTTTCAAAAATCGGCAGTTTGTCTGCAACCTGTATGACCCAATGTTGCAAATTACAGTAGAACAAAGTTAAGGAAATTTCAATATATGACGACCACGGGCGTATCATCACAGCGTTTGCAAGGCTTGGGCACTGGTTTACTTTGAAAATTGAATGATATGCACAACCCTACACTACTCACACTATGTCACACTGCTCATGAGTGACGTCAAATTCCAGAAAGTTTTCAGATGCTGACGTCAATTAAAAACTTGAGAATTTGTGAGCGACAGAGCATATCCTTTTACACTTCACCACATTTGGTATCCCCACCTGCACTTCACCTCGCTCACAACACAAATGATTTTAAATGAACAAAATCAAAACACCAGGTAACCTGATAAAATTGCATTTGAATTCAGTGGCAATGTGTATGCAAAAATCTGCATGACTTCCCACACCTGTGCGTCATGTCAGTGCACAGGCGGAATAAAAACCCAGGCGATTTCAGGGAGCTGCTCTCCCTCTAAAACTGTGGGAGACAGACAGAAGCAGCCCCATCTGTACTGCAGAAAAACATAAGGTCGAGGGATG
>JABFDZ020000039.1:8207456-8218146 GCA_019775955.2 Pollimyrus isidori
CCCGCCGCCCCCCCCCCCCCCCCCCCCCCCCCCCCCCCCACGCATGTGTAAACAACACCTGTGCACTCCTGTATTCCTGAGGCCAGTTTCTGGGTGAAACTGGGGCTGTGGAACAGTCTGTCAGGATTCATCTCCATCACACAACAGCATGGTGGCAGCGAGGGGATAAAAGATTGTTTTGTTACATGCTTTTATGAAGACATTCTGGTCGTTTTACACCAGATGCTGAATTGCAACATCACCGAATTTGCAAGGTTTCTGGAAACACTACAGCCATCATTTGTATCATCGTTAGAAGATCATTTACTGTTACTGTTCATGCTATGAGCTCAGTATCTTTGTCTCGCAGCACAGGCTTGTAACCAAAACGGACTGATTTTCAGAGGAAGCACACCGACAAGGATGCTTTGGCCTATACCATCACACATGCTTAAACAAAGGCCCAGCGTTACCTTGATGTAGTCTGGCTGTGTCTTTTGAAAATTCCTAAGCATGAACCCTAGCCTGATTTAGTGGCGTTTCTGCTGACCTAAATTTTGCACATATTTGAAAAATATCAAACTACTTCAGGGGACAAAATAATGTAGTAGTACATGCTTACTTAATGTATTAATTAATCAGTAACTAATGCTCGTTCATCATTAATAAATCATAACAGTTCATTTATTGCATTCAGGTGCTGTACCTGTATTAGTTAACAGTTAACTAATTAGTTAATAATGGGAAGACTTCTCTTGAGGGAGAAAATATTACTTGACTCATTTACTACACAAGAACAAATCATGAACTAATATAGTTTCCCCATGAAATACATGAACTATCAAAATGTATTAATGATGAATGAACTTGGGATCAGTACTTAACCAACACTTAGTTACTGGTTAATTAATGCAAGTCAGTGTGTACTATTACATCATTCATGTCCCCTCAAGAAATGTGTTCCCATAAAAAAAAAACATTAATAAAAACAAATTTAGACAAAAAAGAAACCCCAAAATATAGCTTTTTATGGTGAGTCAAAAAAAACCTGGACATTCTGGAAACATCAATTAGATGCATATGACATGATAATTAGTTCTGTTACTAACTGGGAAAGCCTGAAGTATGAGCCATGGGTTTTAATCTCACAAAATGAAATGGCAAGTATTCATATGACATCCATTAATGGAAACACACTGTATTACCAGTTTCACTTTGCCAACTTGTTGAAAATTTGCTTATAATTTACACAAAACATTATTGGGAACACAGCTGCTGACACGACGAAATGTGTGTGGATGTCAGCAACCAGTTGATGTCAGTATGACAACCAGGCCCTGGAATAGTCAAGTTAACGTTCATGAGAAACAGACGCAGAGTACTTCCGACAGTAGGGGCCACTTGATGCGATTATGCCAAACCGATGCCCTAACATCCTGGGAAACTTACTTCACTGTGATGACACTGTGGCAGTAAAGAACCTCTCACTAAATCGTGGGTCTGACGTCTGTGACATCGAAACATTTCAGGCTAATGAAGACACACTGTCAGTCTAGCGATGGCCTGTAGGACGCTCTAGGGGGATGCCGAGAGAGGCAGTCTCTTTTGCCATCCTGTTGGCGGAGTGTGGATTCCAAGAGTGTCGTGCTGCTGCACCAAAAACAGCGTGATGAGGCCTGGAACCTGTCATCCACACCCATGAGCCTCAGGCATAAATTCGCAAAATTCAGGAAAAATATGACACCATAAAATGTTTCTAAATATATACATAGCCTGGGAACAGCGATGAATAGTGGGAAAAATACCCACATGTCTGTAATGCACTTATCTCACAGTGCTCTTGCCTCTAGATACCAAGTCTATGCCGAGAAAATTATCACCTTAAAAACACAGCAATCTTTTGTTGCGAGGCCAAACAAATGTCACTAGCTAATTACTTGTTTCTGTTTTCTCAGGAATTTTCTTTGTTTCTTTTCATAGTAATTATCAGAGCCCAGCAAACCTTTCTTGAATTCGGCAGTGTTGTGAATCTACGAAAAGAAATCATTTTTGTTGAGTTGTTGCCATATTGGCTAAAAGAAATCTGACGGCATTATTTTACCATCATTTATTTATTAAAATACTTTATATTAAATTACCCACCATCGCAACTAATCATTCCCCTGTGGTCCCACTCATTGTTCCTTTCCAGGATACAGTAATATTTTGCAGATATTGCATGTCCATCACAGAATGAAGATGGCTCCTTCAAAAGATGAAAGCATATTTATAGTTAAGCTAACTGTGATTTGCAATAGAAATTAGATGTCTAATTATATTTCCCCCCGCCCCCCCATTCATAAAATTAGCATGTACTTGAAATATATTTTAACAGTAACGATTCAAATACCCAAAACAAACTTTTAAATGAGCTCCATGATAGCTGAATATATTGTGCCCAATTGAACAACTATGCCAAGTGTTAAGTATTCAATTTTTAGACCTAATTCCCTAAATAAACATAATCAGTATTTCACCTGGTTATTCATTACTTACTCCTTAGTAGTTCCTTTAGTAGCTCACAAAGGTTTACATAATTAAATGATAAAGTAACAAATATACTAACTGCTTAGGATAAGACATGTGTCCTGATTAATTAATAATGAATTAATTAGATTAGTATGCAACATTTTTTTTATTTATATATAAGTAATACTATAATACTATATTATTTGGGCCCCATCAAGTATAGTGTTACCAAGATGTTATTGAATGCATTGTATGTTTTCTAGAAACTTTCTTTGCTTTCTAATTGTATGGGAATTCTCTTTGCCTGCCATTTAAATCACAGAAGAAACACGATCTGGGTCTCTGCAACACCCTCATTTGGATGAATTTGACTATCACTTATTCAAATGTTTGTTCCCAGGCCAACTCGAGTGCCTCCAATCTTTCCTGCTGATGACATTCAGCCAACAAACCATGGCGGTCCAGCAGCACGTTCACCATAGCAACCTATAATTCATGCTCCCCTACGCTTTCCCACCATATTTCCTATAGAAGAAAAAAAACTTATTATAGTGCTAAAAGTATGTATAAATGTTCATGCATATATGTACTTGTAAATACCTTATTGTACCTGGAAGTGCTCACCAAGACTAATCGTATTTTTCAACATACTTGGTGAATATCTTGGCTAAGATCTTTCATCAGCAGTGGGACACTGGGTAAATATCTGTGTTAAGTATATAATTCTGCACACCATTTCATACAATCATTACCTGTCTTATTTCAAAATTGGCACATTTTGACCCAAAAACATAAAGCTAAACAACGTGACCAGATTGCTTAGAAACATGGTGTCCATGTGTGAGCTGTGAATCATTGCATCTCAGACAAGTATCTGAGGAGCCCTCAGGTCTGGAAGAAAGGTAGGGCCTGGTTACAGTTGCCACCCACCCATCAGTCCACATCAAGGTGGCTCCTCCTTCACCTGTATGCCTCCGATTACCTCAGCATGCTTTGACAGCCGTTAAAGAGAACTCAGTATTGCCACGTAGCCAGTGTAACTCCCACCATGTGCACCATCACGGGCTACTCTCGCACCATGCTAATTCACGCATGAGATCATGCCCACCTTCCTGCTGACACTGACTTTTCCACTACCTGACAGAAAGGGGAGTCGTTTGATTTGACCCCATGAGCAATTAGAGAATTCCCACTACACAGCCTGCATTCACTCATTCGCCTCCCCGGAAACTCACCCGTGGCTGATTGTTCATAATCGACATACATGACATCCATTTTTTTTTTTTTTTACAAGGGCAACCGGGACTTCTGTAATAATCAATTATTACCTCAATTATTGCCATAATTTAGCCATTTCCCTGTACATTTCACAAAATTATCCCCTTTATACAGTATGGGCTGCCTTGCTTTTAGCGAGGGGAATGAAAGGCACTGCCGGCGGTAGAACATAAAAGCCTCTGGCTTTCAGACTCTGTTTCCCAGGGAATACTTAGCTACATAAACAGAATACAATGGTGTATCGCACCTTAGTACTTAACCGGCACGAACCTCCACCTCATTTAGGAACATTTACGATCTTCATACCTGCCCGAAAGGTATCATATAAACAGATGTGAACAAAGGGGACATACATATCCGATCAGCCTTTTTTTGGTCTGTCGCTGAAAGCTGCTTTTACATATAGAATCCTACAGGTAAGATGTGAATCATAATGCGAAGGAACCTGGATTATTATTTACTGCTATGAATCCTGTTACAAAAAACTTTCATACTCACAAACATATTTCTTATGCATCATTCAAACCTTTTTATAGTAGGACAGGCAATACCCAAAAACTGTCTTTCCCAACATGTTGGAGTAAATCTGTAACACATTACTTGCTCCAATCAAAATAACACAGTTTAAGCATAAAGAGATGATTACAGCAGAGTACATCAGAGTACAACCATCACAGATTCAGGCAGACAGATAGAAAGGTCTTTAAAAGAAAAAGAGAGATTGTGTTTACACTGCTTGACATACCGGGGAATGGTCACATCCAGTAATGTACATGAGGAGCTACTGTTACATGCCTGGGAAAACGCTAATGCAAGGTCACTGAGTACAGCACCATTATCTTAGCATTTCGGCGATGTTAGACCCAACAACCCCTCATTCCTCATAACATCGTGCAGTGTAATCAGAATGGCTGGTCAGAAGCAGACAGCAGGGGCACGGGTGTCCGTGCCGTGGCCCTCACGTGCACAAGGTAGCACGTGTGGTACAGTGCCATGCTCTGACTACATGTTACTGGGCATCTGTCAACTGTTGCCATGGCACCCCATAGCAACTGGGTTTAATTAAGGATATTTCAGCCGCTCTAAATGGTCGCCATGAGCACCGCGGCTGTGGCAGCTTTTCCGAGGGTTCGGATGATGATGCACGGTGACAAGGGTCCTTGTGCGCCCAGGAGTGGCAGATGGGCACTTTTGCGCATGTGTGCGGAGAGTTAGTGCATTCTTTTACCTGTAGGCTGACTACCACGTCCTTCTCGAGAGCATGGCCTCCTGTTGCCATGGGGACGCAGAAAGGCGGCAACTGGTGTGGGTGGGTGGTTGGATCAGCCCTTTTCTTTCACAGTTGGGTTGCCAGTCAACCTGTGGGGTGGCATAACCTGCGGGGAAAGGGATGAGTCAGGGGAAGGAGGCACTGACACGTTAGTGCACCGAGCCGCCGTATTCTCGCAACTGGAAGAGTATTAATGTTTGCCTTACATAAAATATGACCCTTTAAGAAAGCAATCGAGATATAAGCCGGTCACGAAATATCAGCAGAGTGCTGAGAAACACATCAAACTCTAATTCACATATATTCATATACCAAAAATCTCCAAGCCACCCGTCATTCTCCAGAAGGCAATGCTCCCCGCCAGCCAAGAGTGAGCTGCTCGCTGGGTCTCCGCTGCCGCTTAATTAGCTGGTCTGCCATTGGAATCTCCTAGCGGGGAGCGTGGCAGGCTATCGCAGCAAATGGACGCATGCATGGCAGGCGGCCAGATTCTCAGGCGGTGCTGCAGGAACCGCGAACGACAGTGGGGCGAGTGAGTCGCATCCTCGGCGGCGGCGATGAGTCACGACCGTGCTCCATCGCTGCTCCTTGACTAATGCCGGCTATCTGCCCGCAGTTACTGGAACGGGAGTCATGTGACTTTATGAAACATTACACAACAATGGAGAAGATGCAGAGTTTTTTAGGAAGATATTAAATCCTTCTGACTACTGGACAATTTCCAGCTATATGTGGGACCAAGAAGCAGAACGCTGGACCTTCTCAGATCAAGATTGATTAAGGAGCCGTCTGCTGAGCCACAATGCTATTTTATGGACCTTTCTGGAAAAAGGTACAGTGAAACAATCAAAATATTCAACATAAGCCAACATCAACAGCCCCTCCATTTTCTGAGGATTATCACTGGAGAGAGCAGAGTGGGATTTGAACCAATGGTCTTCCAATGACAGCATCATAACACACCGAGTCACACATTCTCCCTTAAACTCTACGATACATTTATGTATCATAACTTTACATTTTATATTATTTAACACTACAGCATTTAGCACACTATCCCAAAAGTCACACACTTTTAAGTCCCGAGGTTAATGTAAAAAAAAAAAAAATCCTAGTTTTTTTCACTTGCTACAGAAAATGCACAGCATAGACTTCCTTCCATCAAATGACTTAAAAAATCTCTCTCTGGATTCTGACATCTAATTTCTGTGGTTGTTTCAGCATAACAAACGGCGCCACACAATCATTCCTACAAGATGAGATATTTGCAAATGGATTTTTTTTCCTCCGCCAGGCAGGAATGGCAAAATCCGTATCTCGGCAACCCACTTGAAATCTGTAGAGTTACGTGGAAACTGATGAGTAATGGATCACTATAACCTCCAGTGCTTAGCTCCAGTGAACTTAAATGGAGCTGCGATCTATAAGAAGCACAAAGACTGGCACCTCAACCATAGCGGCAGAGTTTGTTGTCAAAGATCAAGATATCAGCGCGCTCATTTCCTGGACCTTAGCCTTGCTGGATAAAGCCTACTTGCTTCAGTGAGCCATTACAAGGCTTTGTGTGGCCCACAGACCCTGTCAGCACAATTCCCAGTGAGGGATCATTTCCGAAGATGGTTGCTGGCTCACAAGACTTAATGAAGATTTGGAGTGAAAACAAAGTGTTAGAGATAAAGCAGGAAACATGGATTTGGTAGAAATCGCTACACGCAGCCAAAACAATACTAAATGACCAGATGTCTTGAATTATCTTGGATCATATTTTGACTGTGACCTAATACTGCTGAAGCGATAAAACAAATCTTGCTTCTACAGATGCCACTCATCATTAGCTACTTGGAAGACAAAGTAATTAGAAAAATCTTCTTGGAGGAACATACGGTCCATTGTCTGTATGTGGTTTTAAATAATCAAATAAAATGCTTTTAACAGGCCATGCATGGACAGACTATTACCACAGACGTGTGTCTATGACTGAAATATACGTAGATGTATGTTTAATACACACCAAAATACTTAAGTAATCAGAAAAAAACATTAATTTCAGGTTTGTCAGGTTATAAGCAGTCTCTTCTGATCCCCAAAGAAGCTAATAGACAGAATCATTTCCAGTGATCCCTTCCAAAAACCCGATCCAGCCCCACTTGCTGTTTAGTGTAACTTGCTGCCTAAAGCATAAACTAAATTCAAGAAAGTTAATGCATAACATAGTAATACCAGGCAGTCAGAACAAGCTGAAACTGTGCATGACCCTCCACCATTAATACAATCCAGAGTTTCAACCGCCTGGTGTCCTTGACTGTTCATTGTTTCCTGAGGTGGGCCAGTTGCCTTGGAGCTAAACAAAGGGGCAAACATGCCGGCTAATCAGGCTGTGAGAGTTCAGAGAGGATCTGCTATCCTGTCCCAAGGGCGGTTGATGCGTTTCCTGCGAGGGCACCCCGTCATGCAGCTACACCCTGCGGCCGCCTACCATGCCTGAATGCATTGCATCTGCAGCTGCTTTTCTCCGGAATGTGGGAATCAGCTGTCCTCCTGCGCACTATTCAAAACAATTACATCTCAATTCAGGAGCCTCATCTCCTATCTTTTCATGGTTCTGGGTATCTGGAAGGTTTCCCAGTTACGGATCAGTGAAGCTCATCGTGCCGGCAGCCTACAGCTGTAGGAGTGACAAGCTTCCCATCAGACCTGATACATATTAAAATTCATGTCTTACATTGTTACAGGGTAAAAGTTAAACCGGAGGGGATGAGCCTCTAGAGCTTGACAGGAGTCGTGCATAAGCAAGATTAGAGGGGGGCAGATTGAGAATCTATATGTGTGCTTATATATATATATAATTTTTTCTTTTTTCATGTGCATGTCATTTTACTGGGATTGTGTAAGCAGGAACAGGTGCGCGTGTGATGCTTCAGGGCTACTGAACACTCTGGAATGATGCAGGACAAAATTATCTCACGCCAACATGGCTCAGACAGAAGCCTGAGGGAAGCCACGGATTCCTCTTCCAGCATGGGCTGGGGAGGCCTCCACAGCAACGGCGATGTGTTCCTGATCAGAACAGGTCTGTCTGTACCGTGGTCCGCAATATCTTCCTGTTGTGTGCATGATAAAATGACATAGTAATGGATTGTCACACACTCTCATCAAGTGCCTTGGGGGAGACCGAGACTTGGGGAAGCGCTATATAAATTTAATTGAAATGATAGATGGTCTCCTTGAGTTACACACACAGACTGCTGAACCCTCGAAGCAGGTTTCAAATCATGGTGGAGCTGAGACTCTCATGTTCTGGTCTAGGAAGAAAGGCGGACAGATTCATGCAGAGACACTTTAACATGGTCAGCATCCCCTGGCTATTTCAGTTGTCAGAGGCCCCCCTACTATTTTCTACAATGGTCTAGATCAGCAGTCTCCAACCTTATTAACCGTGAAAGCTACTTTCACAAAAGAAAATAATCTGGCAAGGTATTGGGTTGTTACGGTGAAAGTTGATGACCGGGACCGGGTATATTTTGCCAGCTAGGTGGGGGGTGGGGGCGCTCACTGTTGTGATCAACTTAAAAAGTCTGAAAGATCGATTCCTTGGCAGGTGTTGATGCAAAACGTTGAAATAGCTGAAGTGAAGCAAACAGAAGGACTTTCTTCTGGAATGTACATGGGAATGATGAGTGTGGTTCGAAGCCCATGTGGCAACCTAGCCAACCCTCCCCATCGCCACCCTCTATTTCATATAAAGTGAAACCAGTTCGCAAAGTCAGCACCACTTAGATGATGCTGCCCATCTGTGGGCACTTTTCCACCACACTAAGTATGGTACTTTTGGTACTTTCCCTTTTCTATTAACTTCCAGTCAAGTACCAGTATCAAAAATTTTGGTACCAAAAATGCCAAACCAGGCGAGGTACTTCTCTGGTACTTCTCAGGTTAGGGGTGGGTCTTAAAACTCTATATGTGTTGATTCGTTATGCAAATAGCCTGCCTCTGAAACACAATATAACTGACGTCTTAAAAAAGTTGCAAATTCAGAAACCAACGATAAACGCTATAAAAAGATTAAAGTTATAATGATGGATGTGTATACAAATTAAGAAACCCGAGCCTTACTTGAGATGTGGTTGGAAGGCGAGATACAAGATCAGGATGGCAAGAAGTAGAAATGTATTCTGCGTGATACACTATGACAACACCGTATTGGACAAATTTCTTGATGTAATTTTATTGTAATTAATATTGTGTATTTATAAAGCAAAAAATTAGTAAAACAAATTTCTCACAAATCCTTCTAGGACTGAGTTAACCAGCAAGGATGAAAATGATTGATTTTCTCAGAGAACGAGTGCAGCCCTCATGCAAAAGTAGTGGAGGTAAACTGATTTTTAAACATGCGCTAGATAATCTTAAAAAAGGAATAATCTTGCTAATTTTTTTTTCCTATGACAGAGTAAAAATGCTTTCGCCAAACTTAAACTCCCTGCGCTATAATGAGCGTACAGATTTGAAGGTATGAAAAAGCCTGATCTAATCCAGGTGACAGGCAATGTAAGAATTACATGTGCATAACATGTGATGTTGGTATTAGTATCACAATTCATCCGGCCAGCAGTATAATATAAGTAGGCAAAATGACCCTGCCTTGCGTTGTGATGTAATTTAGGGGCAGTACCAGCTTTTACGCCAGCTTGAAGAACCCTACTTTTGGTGCTTTCTTGATGTACCAAAAGTACAGTACCTAGTGCAGTGGAAAAGCACCCTATATGCAGCATAACAAAAGGGCATTATGGATGCCAGTGTTTCCCAAGTGGAGCAAGTCCAGCTCAGGTCAGACTTTTCCACAAGGTCGTTTGAGCATTGCAGCAGTGGTCAGACTATCAATGTCTTCCAAGCCTACGAGACAAAATATTGAGCCCTGCCATACAAAATTCAGCACTACACAAGTCAGCAATCATGCATATGCCGGACTTGTAAAACTGTTCTGACTGTTTAAATGCCAGCATTGTTCTTGTAGTTAAGCTAATATTATTGGGAAAGGAGACACTGTATGGAAGAGAAGTCTTCTTATATGGGCTAAATGAGTACAATGGAAATGCTGTACAGTGGTACATTAGTTCTCGAACTTAATTCGTTCCGGACTCCAGATCGAATCCTAAAAAGTTCTGATCAAATTTTTCCCATAAGAAGTAATGGAAAACCAATTAATTGGTTCCAATCCCCCCAAAATTACACCTAAATATGTTTTTTTAGCATTTAAACACAAAATGAACAGGATAAAACAAGAAGAGCATTTCTTTTCTTAATGGCTTCCAAAATAATAAAGATCTTAACATTACCCCTGTCCTGCCCTGATTGTCCTTCCGTGTGACACACCCCCTCGTTAACCTAGTGTGGGATCCCCATAAGATCAGCTGTTTCTGGTTGTTGTCATTAGTCCTCTGCATTAAGTCCATGTTTCAGTTTGTTTCCCCAGTCCGGTCATTGGGTGCGTTCCACTTGCTTACAGCGCTGGCTTAAAGCAACACTTTCTGATCCTGACGCAATGCATTACGGTTAGATGCTGCACAAACTGGAACCACCTCTGTGATGACACACCTTTGCCCTTATTGGCTGAAGAGTTTAGTTACACGCATGACGTTTGTATTCCATGGCAGT
>JABFDZ020000039.1:8220031-8234948 GCA_019775955.2 Pollimyrus isidori
GGAGTGACAGCGTGTGATTCAGAAAAGATGTAAAATACGGGACGGAGACTATATAACGACGTATGTATACGACGTATGTATACGACGTTAACGGTGATTACGGCCGATACTCCTATTTAGTCGGAGACAAGTCCCACATGCATCAGCAGCCGATGTTTGACTAACAAATAGGAATACGACGTAAACAAAGTGAATGCTTTTTACGTACAGAAAATACTCACTAGTCAAAAAGTTATCTCACCGACTTATTTCACTTTCAAACGCACTGACTTATTCAAGCGTGGCATTGATGCTCTTCGGGTAGGAAAGATGCGCTTTTTAGCCGTCATTCACTGGCCTTTGTCAATACGAGTGAAAGTTGGACGCCATGGCATGCAGTTTTATCCTCGCAGCCTCTTAACATTATATGTATGCAGTTAACAGTACGGGCACCAAATTCAACATTAATGGCACAAAACAAGCTATCAGACAAAACGCCGCCCCCACCAAGATCGTTGCATTTCCTGATTACAACACAGAATACCACGTTTTACGCGTCGGCAGGGTATGAAAATACAATCCGCTTTAAATCATTACTGCCACGATTCAGTATTTATTATTGAACATTACTCTACGTTAGTGCGAAATTGTTACTGGTGATGGTTCTGGCAGTGAGCACTTCCTTATTGAAATACCCATGCAAACAGGAGATAGCGCTGTAGACGGTCTGCCTTAGGCATAATCTAGCCCTTTACTATAAAAACGCAATCTTTTTTTCCTGACGCGCTGGTGCCGGTGCGTTACTCGCCTACCTGTGCGTGTTGAGTCCTGTCCGAGAAGAGTGAGTGTTACTGTTAGCGGCGCGCAGTCAGGAGGTGCAGCGGCCACGGCGACGCTCCATAGCGGGCAGCCCGACAGCTCCCCGATGCTCCCTGCAAGTGATGTCAGGAGTCACAGAAGCCTCGCTAGGTGCTCTCAGGGAATCGTCTGTCCCAAATGGGTGCCTTTTAAAACCCAGCTTCTATCCCATGGGATCATATATACAAAGATAAATATGAATAGATTTACAAATAAATGAGACAATCAATCAATAGATAGATAGATAATCAGGGGATCAATCAAAGTGGATCCCAAATTCAAATTACCTGGATATAAAATGTCATTGTACATGTCATTGTAATAACTTAAATGTACTTGGACATTCGTGAAGGTATTTGTTTATTTCAGTCGATGTGACTATTATTACCATGAGAAATGGTCGCCTTATAAGAGAACCAAGATGTATTCTAGTGCATCTCCTATATGTGTTAAGACGCAGTTGCCTTTGGTTTTTTTCCCTATAGCTTGAATCTATAATTAAGTAGAGTACTAAATGGACGCTAGATGTCGTCAATAGACCTGTATAATTCCAAACACAGATATTAGTAGACAGGTGAAGCTCGCGCGAATGACTTCTCTTTACTTTTTTTTTTTTTTGCACAGGCAGTGCCTTGAGGGGGCCGGTATTCACCGGTAAGCAGTAGCAGCACCTCTTTGTTTTTCTCTTCAGAGTACCAGCAGCTCTCAATATCTGCTGGTACCAAATAACAAAGGGAGTACTACACTCAGAAAAAGCGGGTAAATAATTTGTACTTTTGCTTGTCACTGGGGGGCGATACCCTTATCCCCAAGGTAGAAACAACAATAATGTACCTCCAGTGATACAAAAATTTCAGTTTCCTACAAATAATAGTACAACTGGGAAACTGTTGAGGGTACAGCCCCAGTAACAAGAAAACGTACAATTTTTTACCATTTTTTTCTGAGAGTGCAGCGCTATGTATAGGTCTGACCTGAATATGAAAGTTCACATTTTAAAAAGCAATTTGCATTGGGGGTAATACCAAGGTTTTGACACATGGCATGACAAAAATGCACTTTGACCAAAATGAATCTTGTTTTGTTGTAATTTATGGTGTCTGTAATCATTTATTTAGCAGATGCTTTTGTCCAAAGCAACATGGAGGTGAGGATAAGGGAGAAGGGTTAGCCAGTGTCTCTGAAACAATTTGAGTTAAAGGACCCACAGTGAAGTCACTCTGCCAGCCACAGGATTTGATCCAGCAATGTGGGGGAGGTGTGCACCTCAGGGATTAGGCCTCTGTAGCTATGATCGGAAGGTTGATTGATTGAATCCCATCTGTAGCAAAATACTGTAGTAGCATCTCCACTGGACCCTTGAGCAAGACATTTAATCCCCCAAAATGCTCCTCAGGTGCCAGATGAATGGCTGACCCTGTGCTCAGACCCCAGCCCTTACTCTCCCTTGTGTGTGTATGATTGTGTTTATATTACATTTTGAAGGTTAAATGTCACACACAATGTAAGAAAAACCTGCTATTTTGACATCGTGGGGACCATTTTTCAGGTCCCAACAATGATCTGTGAATGCAATCAAAAAGCTAAAAAGTCTCATGTTTTATTTGGCTGCTTATGATTAAGGTTAGGGCTGCGTAGGAGTTAAGGTCATCATGTTGGTATTAGAGTTTACCCCTTAAAAATGAATAGACAGTCCCCACAAAGATATAATTATAAATTTGTGTGTGTGTCTCAAAAATAACAGCAAGATGGGATATGTGAAAACTAAATAATTCAATTTTACTTCCATTTTACTGGACACTTTGTTACAAGGACCCTCTGAAATTCTTAACATATTTCTGTTGTGCTTTTCTGAAGCCTTTTGTCTTGCAATTTACTTTTTTTAATGGTATGACTTGCAGTTTCATCTTTAATTCCAAGTAGATTTCCCTAGTCTAGTTAATTGGTACAGATTCTACCCAATTAGAAAATGGCGGAATTAAGAGATTGCATGCCATGGATTTGCAAAGGATTTATGAGTGTTTGAATATAACTAATCCACATGGTCTGGTAGCACTGGCAAAATGTACTTGCCTGTAATGTTCAAACAAACCCCTGAAATGATTTTACTTAACATAGCAGTTAAGAGAATGTAGTATTTCTGTACGTATATACAGGCACAGTTAGCTTCAGCATCAACATCCCAAAATAATCTAGCCTCAAAGTCCTTGTACTGGTAATAACGTGGGTAGTACTAAATTTGATTCATATTTTCTTTTGACTACATGATTCAGAATGAAATTGTCTAAGTTTAAGCTGAATGGGTACTCACACCAATAACACAAATAACAACAACAATATGGTCATTAACCATGTTATATAAATATATGTACTACACCATTTGAAGAATTAACATATTTCTGCTATTATTATTATTATTATTGTATTATTATTTTTATATTATTGATGTGGAAATAACTGTCATACACATTTTTCATACTCTGTCCCTCAGATAAGCTTATTCATTTCCAAATTATCTATAATGACACTGGGTGGCGCTGTAATTCTTTGATGGTCTTGATTGCCGACGGTCTTGATTGCCAGGTATTGGCTATGGATGCTTTTCCTGTAATGAATCATGAAACGGTATCAGGATATGACTAAAATGTTCTCCATTGTATTTCTTAAACTTTGATGTGATCTTTGGTATAAAATGTCTGTACATATCCTGTCTGTCTGCTCCACTAATCCATTTTCCATACCCACCTGTCATATGCGGGACTGTGGGATCAAAAGCCTATTCTGGAGGCTATGGGTGCAAAGTAGGGAACAACACAGGATGGGTCACCAACCCATTGCAGTCACTTATGCAGCTCAAGGTAAGTTTCCTGAACATATTTAGAGTACAAAATTTCACGAAAGGTTTTTTCCTATAAAATATAATTCTTTTCAGACTTGAAAATTGTAATTGTAACTGTGCCAGGATCTTGCCTTGTTCAGTCATCTTCCCATTTGGCCAGCAGCTGTCACAGGTCTGTTCTGTCCCTAGTACATCCCCTGCTCCCTGGGGCGCCATCTGACTGAATGGGTTAAGCGGACCTCCTATTAGAGCACATCATGGGTTCGAAGAGATTTTGTATTTTGATTTTTCCCCTTGTTTTTCCATTCATTGTTATCGTACCTATTTCTGGTTATCCTTATTGTTTACTTAGTTTCGTAGTTATTTCACTTATATCTCCAGTGTTGCCCTAGTCCATAGTGTTTTAGATTACCCTCAGCTTCTAGTCTCTTGTTTTATGATTGATCATTTATAGCCTGTTCCTTGTTGAAGCCCTTGTTGCATGTATTTAAGTGCCTGTCCTTACTCTATTCCCCAGTTGGTCATTGTGTTTGTTCCTGCACTGCTGTCTGTTTGCTCCTGTGTTGTTTGTATGCGCTGCTCTGTGGTTGCTCTGCTTAGCTGTATTTGCTGTTTACTCCTTTTCTGCTCCCTACATTAGTCCATGTTTTCTGCCTTCATTGGATCCCTTGTGGTTCTTTTTGTTTGTTTTCGAGTTCAGTAAAGTTCCCTGTGTCTTGTCAGCTGCAGGTGGAGTGGTGGCTCTGAAGCTATAGATCTGTGCCAGAAATTGGAAGGTTGCTGGTTCAATTCCTGTGAATGAAGTCATTATACTCAATTGGGTCCTAGAGCAAGGCCCTTAACCTGCAATTGCCTCATTCTGGGTATAAGAACATAAGAACTATGTATGCTAATATACATCCAGCCCTGTAAGGAGGTCCTCCAACTTACAGGGAATAACTTGGGGGTTGGTGGAAGGATTGGCACTTCAGCCACCAGAAAAAAAAAAAAACTCACACTGGTCCATTCGGACTTGTGTGGTGCTGGGTTATCATCTACCACATGGCTGCACTCAGGTTCTCATCCCTGAGGTGGTTTGTCATGTGGTGGGAGTGGCAAAGCGCTGTATCAGTCCATTCTCCTTGCCAACCATGGATGGTCACTTCGTCCTTCACCATGCCAGTCTGTAACAAGCTGTGAATGATGCCATGCCTGTAATGGTCTCTTTATGCCCTCTTGCTGCTACGTGTTTGACAACATTGGATAGATCGAGTTGCCATGGAAACGTGCCCAGGCCTTACCGAAAAAAGAAGCATGGCACTTGTCCTTGTCGAGATGCAGCATCAATTTATTCAGCTTTTAACTCCTGCCAATCAGCAGATCATTTGGTAACTCTACCAGAAAAGGTATCTACAAATCAGGCTGTTGCATTGTTAAAAGATTTTTTTAAGCACTTGAGCAATGCAGTTTAGATGCTGTCAACATTCATGCAGACATTTGTTTATTCCTGACATGTAAAATATTTATAGTAGTTTCTTATGGCCAAAAAAAATGTCGTTGAAGCAGAGGACTTAAGTAAACAAAGTATTCAAATTCCAGATTCTGACATGAAGCATGATCTGAAAATCCCCTGGTTGGTTTCTGTGTTAAGTATATTACAGTTATACTTTCAGATATATAAGTATAGTTATATCTTTAGCACAACATGCTGAAATTGTAATGAAGAGTACATTTGAACACAATTCACTGTATTCTCCTCTCCTCAGTTTCCATTCATTCATCTTCCAACTGTTTGTCCTGGACATGGCAATGGGGCTCTCCAAAATTTGAGTTTATTTATTATTTTTATAAATTGTCCTAAATCTCAGCCAAAAGAAAATCCAAGAGGGAAATGACAATCAGATTGTACAAACCTTTTATAGACAGGGCTTTCAAGAAGTGCATTATTCACCCCCAATGATTATTTCCAATTTTGCTTTGTGGATGAGTCAAATAAAAGTATCAACTTTTTATTCACAATAATATATCCCATGTCACAAAATGGAGGAAAATATAGATGATCCTAGATAATCAAAATCAGCTTAGAGGTCACCAGAAACCCTGCCATGGATCCTGAGGCCTTCTAGAGCAGGCCTGGGCAATTATTTTCGGAAGACAGGCAAATCCAAGCTTCACAGGGGGCACTTTTTAGAGTATAATAGTGAAATTAAATTTGTTCCCATGGGGAAATTGGCTTCTCACCTGTTCCATCTTGCTAAATGAGACACAGAGACACACATAAAGCTGAGAACAAGTTGGAGGTCACAGCACAGGGTCAGCCAGTGTGCAGCATCCCGAGTGCAATTGGAGGTTAAGGGCCTTGGTCATGGGCCCAGTGATGGCATCAGTCTGCCTACCACGGGGCTTAAACCCGCAGCCTTCTGATCACAGGCACTGAACTACAACCCACCCATTACCAATTATGTTCCATGAACGCTACAATAGAAGATGGTCCTTTTGTGGGGAGGTTTATTTTTGCGTGCCAGTAAAGAAACAGCGGTTATATTTGTGATTATTCATGGGAAAGTTTAATGAATGTGCATGCCAGGATTATTATTTCCATGGGCCTGAGGTGGACGGAGACCAGCTTTCTCCGAGGTCTGTTCTGGAAGGACGCTTTGTGGCCATAAAGAGAAAATGAACCATTATGTTTTGGCACAATCATGTTTGTCATTATAACCCAGGAAATACCATCCTAATAATTAAACATGGCGATGACAACATAATGCTATGGGTTTACTTACCAGTAGGAGGGACTAGCAAGCTTGTTACCATCAGGTAAATATTGGTGGATGTCAAATCTTTATGCTAATCTGCCAGCTTTCGTGTTCCAACAGGGAAATGGCTCAAATACATGTAAATCATACATACACAGAAATTAGTTTAAAAGGGGGTCTACATTCTGGAATGGACAATCTGAAGGCTGGACCTTTACTTTCCATTCTTAGGGAGCCATCCCTTAGACCAAAATTTTACAGACAAAACTTGTTGTGTTAGTTAATCTGACAAATATGGGGCAGGGGTGACTTAATGGTTATGGAAACACACTTGTAATTGAACGACTGCTGGTTTGAATCTCTGACCAACAAACTACCACTGAGGCACCCTAAGCGAGGTACCGCCCACAAGCACTGCTCCCTGGGTGCTGAATTAACTGTGGAAAATATGTTTTGTTGTTATGCACTGTGTGCCATGCTGTGTCAACAATACTAATTCATCACTTTCAAATAGTTCCTTTTTGTGAGGAATGCTTGTGGAAAAAGCACTTCTGATTCCTTAATGCACTGAATTTATTGTGTAGGCAAAAATGGGAGGAAATGCCATTTATAAAAAAAAAATGTAACTGAAAAAGTGAATACTTCTTGCAGAGATTGTAATTCGGTGGCGAAGTCATGTGTGTCGAAACACGGTATTTGAGTTGCATGAATTTTGTTTCAGTGAATGTTCCTACAGAACGCTATTACTTAGCAGTGATATTTTGGTTTCGTAAGGGGCTGAGGGTGCATGTGTCGATTTGGTCAAATCCCCCACTCTGACTCTGAGTAATGGACTTTGGTTAGTAAACCTGTCTTCAAACATAGTACCCCATATTCATAGTTTTAATCTCTAACAAATGTATATTTATTTTAGAAGTGCAAAATGGTTAGCAAGTTAACATTTCATGGATGGATTGTAAGCATAAGCACATACTCAATGTGTAAAAATAAATAATTTGAGCACAGAAGGGCTGTTTGTCCCAGGCTGAATTCCCATTTCCTGTAGAGAATGGAAAAGTGATTGAAACTGTTTTTGAAGCATATTTCTATCCTGCTGCATACAAAATGTCTCTAGAGGGCACCATTGCTGTCAAGTGGTCCTGCAGAAACCTGGAGACAACCCAGAACTATGACAATATTTTTATAAGCCTTGAAAAATCTAGAGGGCCTATGTTATGAATCTTAACACATGAGGTCACAGTTAACAGGGCATTATAGTTTCTAAAATAGATGATTGATCACCATATTTGAATAGAAACAACAGGCAGGGTGCATTAGCCTCTCTGGGGCCTCAGCTAGGAGGCCTCCCAAGTGGGCCACTTGGTCAATTTTGGGAGTATAAAAAGAAACGAGAGAGAAATAAAAATTATTAAAGTCAATGATTTGTTAATGGATATGGGGGAAGGGGGTTAGTGGTAGAACTCGCCAAGTGTATGTGGGGTGCCGGTGGACTGATCAATCAGTTGGCCGTTCAGTTTTTCGCAAGGCGATTTTGCTGGAACCCTAAGCTATAGCTTAGGTTAGCCGATGCATGAATCCACCCCTGGACATCTGACCACGGCAACCGGAATCAGAAACCGCGTGCGCCATGAAGCATCGTGATTGCATCATGAAAGATAAAGCCAAATTGCCACTGTCAACGGTAAAACAAGTTTCAGAATTGACAATGGGAAAGCTCTCAAGCTTGAAGCTAATGAACATCTCATCTTCGTGGATTCAGGTCTCATTTCAAGTGTTGGAAGGACCTGACCAAGTCGTATGACGTATGGCTGCAAGCTGAAGATGCACTCCCGTCACCTCCCTTGACACGAGAGCAGAAGGTTTCCAGTGAACTACATCCCTCTCAAATGCTTATTAGGCAATCCAGATCTCCACCAGAAAAAGCTGTTATCCAACACCACAAACGCTCCACAGGCACACAATTGTCCTCTATGCTCTTCAGCATGCCGCTGTTTTTCTTGGATACGCCTGCCTCGGAATGGGAGGGAGACGTCTTTGATCGGGCCTCCGATTCATACGGTGACTGACTTATTTTGCATGACCTCTTGCTCGGTGGCCCCTTCTGAGCTTGGACCAGACAAAGGAACATCCAGTGCTGGTTTTAAGTTTCCTCTCTGGCACGGCAAATGTACCGTGCACAAATAAAATATCAGCGAAAAAACAAAACACAGGAGACGTTAAATGAAATGAATCCCAGGAAAAGGGAGCAAAGAAAAAGATTTCTGTAATTGAATGCATCTACTTATATCACCTTAATAACTGACTTCTACTGTAAATGCTTCTGGACATTACAGTCTTGGAGAGGAGGGCTGTTATCCTAGCTGATTCCGGGAAACAGCTGCTGGTTTTATCGTGGATTCAGGTTTTACGGAGCTTTAAAAAGCAAATGGCCTTCTGGTCTGTGACTCTCGGAAGAAAAGGAGGTCAGCCAGTTTGGCATGTTGGCAAATGCAGGCACCTCCTAGTGAATTAAATAAACCGTCGGGAGTCGGAGGTAATTAATGTTCGTTTTCACCTGAGCTGTAAAAGGCGATTAGCGATGTCACACGGTTTCTGTTTCTGCTGACACGGCTCGTTATCTCGCTCGGTTACAACGTACGCATCCTGTTTTAAAATCCTTTAATTCATCATTATCAGTCTTCTTTATCAGACCAGACTGAGGTTTTGTTTAAACCTGAATTATTCCGCCACGCAGAACGTGCTACTTTATAGTTTGACATCCCTTCATATTATGAAACATAAAGCTTTACCCATTATTTTTGTTACTTTGCAGTTTCTAATCATGTCCTTTTACCCTCCTCCCCCAGTTGTTTAGAGCAATTCAAGTTAAGTGCCTCACAACACACCCGAAGCTAATCTGTGACTATAAATGACAACATTTAACTTACGAATGCTGGTCTTTAAGCATTATACTGTCTGTTTGCAGTGATCGTCTCGGTGCATCCCAGATATCTTAATAATTTCCTCCCCCCTTTTGCCAAGGCTGCTAAATTACCCAGTTTCCCAGCTGTGGGATCCAAGGATGTGTCCAACTGGATGGGAGGAGAAGAATGAACTTCTCCATGATTTATGAAGCTTTATTAAAAATACATTCAAGTTAATCTGACATTAGACTCATATAGGCTGTCTCTTCTGTGAGCTCTATGTGTTGACCTGCGATTAGTGAAATCTACTTTCATGTTTCATGTTATTTTCGTGTATTTTTAATTTCTTTATAATACTTTCGCAGATTGCCTTTCACTGCCTTTGTTTCACATTTCTAGCTGAGCTTGAAGTAAATTTATTGATAAACTCAGGTCTGGTAAAACAGATAAGATTTTTTTTGTCTTATAAAGGGCAATGGCACTCATAGGCTTCTGTTTGGGTCCCCAGGCACTCTGTGAGCTAAATTCCTCAGGATCTTGGTGAGATTCTTCAGGCCAGCTTGGTGTTTATTGCTTACGCACATTCTTTGGGGGGGAAGGGGCAAATTTAATTTAGTTCAAGGTTTTAATCTCATTGGGCAGTACCCACAGCCCCAACTGCCATTATGAGCACCAAGCATCTCTACGAAAGGAGGGGGGTACTGGCGTTACGTGGGGGGCCCAGCAGCCCACATTGCTATCAGTATGAGCCTCATGCTCAGACACATTTTTAAGGACCCCCATTAAATAAGAGTGCTAGGTCTAATGGTGCTTCCGTGGCTTTAAGAATCTGAGGCATGCGCCGCGCGTGTATGATCTTGTGCGAGTGGGTCAGTATCTGCGTCTTTTCATACCTTAATGTTTCCCACTTCAAACAAATAGACCTCGACTATCAGCTCCCAGCACGTCTGTTTTGTACCTCTTACCCTGTGAGGCTCCCTCCCCTCCCCATGGGATGGGCCCTTGCAGCTGAAGACAGTGGGTGTGAGGTCTCAAAGGAACAAGCTCCCTCGGCGTGTGATGTTACAAAGTTTGTCCAGCAGGGGGCATAGGAGGGACCTTAACTTTGTCTTCTACACCGAATCTGTTTCATAAGCAGCAAAAGAAGAAAAATGTGCAGTGAGCATAATATATATTACAGTGTGCGGTGAGTATAAAGGACATTTGTACTTTTATTATCCTGCCATTGTATAGTCACTGATAGTAGCAGCTAGTACTCCACACATAACAGCAGTGCAATATCAATCTAGATTTGGTAAATTGTTTAGTTCAAGAACCTAAACCAAACTCTACGCAGATTAATAAAGGATTACTTTAAAATGATTACCGAGACCCAAAAAAATTATTAAACTCTTTCCTATCAGGTTTTAACACAAAAATTCATACAATGACCCAAAAATGTAGTAACCTATGGAGTAGAGAGAAATTAAAAATCAACTGTTTTAATGACAAGAATGGCTTCTATACTGACGTGGAGTTACCCATGATTAAGGATATCCTTCTGCAAAAAGAAATAAAAAATAGTGAAAGACTAGACATTCATGGTGTTTGTTTCCGTAAACTTGAGGAATAAAAGGAAATGCAAAAGGATTCACAAAGAGATGCTGAAATTTATATGACCCACCAGCTTCTTGTCAGTCCCTATCTGCTTCTGTCACGGTGACAATTCGTCCCTGTAATCACCAGCACAGATCCCTCGTTCTTTATTTCCTCCTGTTGAGTACGGCAGAGTGGTAAGACATGATTTAGCATGCACTAGGATTAAGCTGCATTTATTCAGCTGTTTCCATGACTTTTATTATTTCTCCAACCGAGCAGTGTGCATTTTCCAAAACATTCCCCTCAGCTAGGCCCTGACTGAGCATGTTTATTTACAGTAGGACTTCAGTGTCACTCAGAAGGAAAAAGCAGCTTCAAATCAATGTTTCTGTCTTTGTGACAGACTAATAGCAACACATAAAATATCAGATTTTAACCTGTCAATGGATCTCTCCTTCTGATATAAATGAACGTTTGCCTGAAAGGCCCCTTTCATTGACAGTAATGAGACACTGACAATGTTACGTTGGTTCAAATGAGGCTAAATGTTTTGTTTGATGGTGTAAAAACATCGTCCCAGCTGGGATTCAGGCCTATGGCCGCTGAGGAGTACAATTCAATACTTGAACCACATGCTATCTTTCCTGGATTTATTATGGACTGAAAAATAGTTCAATTTGTGCACAGAAGTCCTCTTGCTTGTTTGAGAGACATTTGGCAATAAAACAATGGATTCAGTTGTCACTGATAAGGAAATGAAAGAATATTTGTAGGCAAATATTAACACTGGCTTCGCAACTTAAGAAACATTACTTCTCTATTCCAACAATTGATTTAGAATTAAACAACAGTATTTGACAAATGTATTTCTTATGTGACTTTCTCGATTTCTTTTTTATTCACTCTAGGGTCCTTGTGTGTAAGTTTGCTGCTCCAGTGACAGCGGCTAGTGCAGGCTTGTCTTCAAAGTCTCAGAATGTCACGCTGAGAAGGAAAAGGTGACTGATACAGCAGCTGACACAGCCAAAGGTGAACATTCAACTTGTGGGACAAGCGCAGCAAAGCTGACGGGCACCTGTGTCATTTAATCAGCCTGTGCCTTTAAATATGTTTTTTTCTCCAAGATTAAGAAGGGCATTCCACTGAAACGGAAGAGTTCCGAATCACTCTGCAGCCGAAGATCCATCACCGTCGATTGAATCTGATGCGAAAATGTGAGCAATCCATCATTTGCGTTTTGGCTAGAAGAGGGAAAAAAGGGGAAAAATTAGAAAAATAATATGCCTTTTCTGTTCTGGTTATTATGGCAAAAACGGTGACTGTAATTCCCTTTAAAACACACTCCTATGCAGGTTTTTCAAAGCGAGAGAAAATCTGAATTGGAAAAGCATTAAATGTGCCATTTGCTTTAGTAACAAAAGGTCCTTAATATATATTTTTGAATTAAGAGTTCTGTTTCACTTGAGCAAGTTATCTCAAGCTTTAGCTAAAGTACAGGCAATACCAGAAGGTTGTTTTAGGATGTTAGGATGAATTGCTTTGTTTGTGAAGTTTCAAAGTGAGTTTGAAGTGTTGCTGTGAAGATGTGAATTTTTCTCATATAAAATGGAGATGGTTTGTCATCGCTGTATAGGACATTTTAATATTTCTGTCTAGTTGCTCCCAAAAAATAGACTTTTGTATTTCACTTATTAAGCTATGCCCCCCAAACATTAAAGGTGGCAGGTATTCTCTAGATTGAATTGTATTTCTTAAACACATCTTGAGTAACTGGGAAAAATACATCTGATTATTGCTTGATTATATTATATAACAAAAAAAATTATGCACAAACTTGTGCACCGGCCCAATTAGCAAGCTATGTGTTTGATTAAACACACTTGTAAGCACATTAAGCGTGAAACCACTGGTCATTAATTAAAAACTGTGCTTGTCACAAGAACTGCCTAATACCTGCCAAGATATTTAAACAGTATGCACATCAGAACATCTGCCCTGAAACCACACTTGTGAACTAAGAGAAGGTTGTGTATTTGTCCATTCTTCTCTCATTTCCACACTGTTTATTTACTATGTTGATTTCTAAAACATAAAGTATCTCAAGGGGTTTAATACCCAAACTGCCTCAAAATATGTCTACATATTTACATACTATTTACAATATAACCAATACAGTGATTCATATTAAATAAGCCTGTCAGAACAACAGAAGTCAAATCCACACAGATATCATTGATATTATGTTATCATAATGAGTTTTAAACACATCATTCTAAGTTCACATACTGTGATTCACAGGGCTGACAAGTTAATCTCCACCCATATTAATTTATCATAGTTTTTTGTTCCCATGCTTGTCAGACAGGCATCCACTGATCAGGTATTATCAGATATTATTAAACAAGATTATCTCACATCTTCCATTGCTGTTTCCAGCCAGGTAGCATGCAGCAGTTTGAAAGACCTTCCAACATCCAATTAAATTCCTTTGGTGGGAGGGTAACTTACAAAACTCAATAATGGTAATTAAACCCAAATGGAACGTATTATTTCAGTAAGTGGTACGATGTTCCTATATGATTTGTCATGTTTTGGTTGACCCTGTTGTTGAAATATTAGTAAATTCCCCCAGCCCATATTTAGTTGCAAAGTATACGGCAAGCAGCTGAGATTCTGTCCACCCTGTGATGCTGGGTGGATAGTGTCTCTGATACACCTCCACTGCTGCTGTGATCTTTCTGCCTGAACAATGCTGTACATATTTTACTAGCCTGAACAAGAAGATGTGTTTAATTTGGCCCTGCTATTGACTGGACTCTTTAATGTATCTTTCGATGTGTGAAAGATAACAGGGTCTAATCAGAGAGAGCATTCTGTTCCTTGCACTGTCGGTGCACTTCATTTTTACAGTGAAACGTTATGGATTATCACCATTACTATAACTGATCGTTAAACTGCTGCTTCCGTTGTTTATTACTTCCCTTTTCGGAAAAATATCCCCAGGGATGCCCAAGCGACCAGAGGATGAGCGGATGCATTTCCCGGCACTGAATATGGGCAACAGACTATCGATGGTGGAGCAACCTGTTTTTGCAATAAAATTTGCAATAACCTAGGAGGTCTGAGGATCCATCAGACCAAGATGGGCTGCACTAGGAGGAAGCAAGAGGACCAAGAGACAGAGCCAGTGCTGAGCACTGCACTTGGTGTGATAGAGGTGGAACTTCAGAGCTCCACATGCTGTACCTAGTGAGATGGAGGAGCAGTAGGGCCCAGAGTCACCACACAGTGTTCAGAACCTCCAAGCTCCACATGCTGTACCTAGTGAGATGGAGGAGCAGTAGGGCCCAGAGTCACCACGCAGTGTTCAGAACCTCCAAGCTCCACATGCTGTATCTAGTGAGATGGAGGAGCAGTAGGGCCCAGAGTCACCACACAGTGTTCAGAACCTCCGAGCTCCACATGCTGTACCTAGTGAGATGGAGGAGCAGTAGGGCCCAGAGTCACTACGCAGTGTTCAGAACCTCCAAGCTCCACATGCTGTATCTAGTGAGATGGAGGAGCAGTAGGGCCCAGAATCACCACACAGTGTTCAGAACCTCCAAGCTCCACATGCTGTGTCTAGTGAGATGGAGGAGCAGTAGGGCCCAGAATCACCACACAGTGTTCAGAACCTCCAAGCTCCACATGCTGTACCTAGTGAGATGGAGGAGCAGTAGGGCCCAGAGTCACCACACAGTGTTCAGAACCCCCGAGCTCCACATGCTGCACTTAGTGAGATGGAGGAGCGGTAGGGCCCAGAGTCACCACGCAGTGTTCAGAGCCTCCAAGCTCCACATGCTGTATCTAGTGAGATGGAGGAGCGGTAGGGCCCAGAGTCACCACGCAGTGTTCAGAACCTCCAAGCTCCACATGCTGCACTTAGTGAGATGGAGGAGCGGTAGGGCTCAGAGTCACCACACAGTGTTCAGAACCTCCAAGCTCCACATGCTGTATCTAGTGAGATGGAGGAGCAGTAGGGCCCA
>JABFDZ020000039.1:8253426-8278195 GCA_019775955.2 Pollimyrus isidori
CCCCTGGGGGCTGTTGGCCTCCTTCCCCCGGGCCAAATTGTTGCTTTTGGGGAACCATTCAAACCACACCAAACCCTGGTGCAAAACCCGCAAAAAAAAAGCTTTTCCCCACACCCCCCCCCCCCCCCCCGGGGAGAAAGTGCAGGAAAACTCTCGGATAATGACTTCCGAACGCCTGCACGCGAGGAAGAGAGAGAACGGCCAAGGAGTCTGCAAGCCATGCGCTGTGTGGCTTATAAAAACAGCACGTGGGCTGCAGCCCTTTTTATAAACTGCCCTACACTGCATCTTTTTAACCTGGGGTGTGAAGTCTATTAAAGTCTACTTAAACTTTGAAATTCTCAAATAAAACAGCTGAAAATTTGTTTTAGAATATATCCTTGGGGCAACAAAAATGTGTTTTCTTTCTCGTAGCATTTTCTGTAGACATCCAGTCACTATTTGACTGACAGTTTTTTGCATTTCAACTGTCTGTTGAACAAGGCTTAATTGCCTATAGGCAAATAATCCGGTTAGTATAGATTTGCGAGTCATATACTTCTGATGTGATACAGGCATGTTTCTTTTCTTGCTTGACATGTAAGACGTTTTTCTGAATGAGACTTAATATTATTAATAGGTGTAAAGCCCTAGTTGTCTTACTTTGGGATATATTGCATGAAAACAGAACAGTTGTGTCTGCTGGTTCTGAAATCTGCCTGATAGCAATAAATTCACAGAACTGGTGTTGGGGGTTGAGGCGTGGTACTATGCGAGTGGAGCAGTGAGGATTATTAAATCTGGTCACCCCTTGTTGCATAATCAGTAATTATCAGCAGGGGCGTAGCTAGAGAATTTGGGCCCCCTAACACAATGTCAAACATTTCAAGTGGGCCCCCTGAATCTTCCAGGGTATCTATGCCCCTTCTCTGCTCCTGCAGCTAATCGTAAATTTGGGGGGTGGGGTTAATTTTACCTGGTTCTTCTGTAGCTGCCAGGCAGATCTTAAAGATAAATAACAGTTGCGAATTTGTATACCGTTTAGCATTATTGAGAACCAAAGATTTGGTCAAATGCATATTGTCCATATGAAATTATCAGGACAGATATCCAACTCGTATAGTCACTGGGCTCCTGATGAATACAGCACTGAAAAATGACTGAATTCCCTCGGAAAAAGCAGTGAATGGGTTGTATTAAACTGTACCGCAAAATGTTTAGTTTATTCTTGCTGATATACTTTCATCTGCTACTGACTACTGCAATTTATTGTAAAATTTGTCTCTTTATACTTCCCTCAAGTTCCCTCAAGGTACTGTTAATAATAACTGCCACTGAGCTATTTTTTATGTTTCAAATATTTCCAACTATAGACCAAGAAGAAAAAAAGTATAATTATTATATCAATTAAATTACATGTTACAGTAACCCACCACTACTGAATAGCTTCATTATATTAATGAAATTAGTAACTTGACATCTAAATAAATAGTATCTAAAACAGCAGCGACCCTCATAAAAACTGTAGATGGTCGGACAAGATTGTACTATAAATTATTTCTCGTTTAAACAAAAGAAGGCATAAGATGCTATCAGAGATCTTTTGTATTGCGCTTACCCTCAGACACCTTTACTTTTGTCGGGGCTGCAGTATTTTGCGTGTGATGAACTTTGCCGCCAGACAGATTTTTTCTTAGGCTTGGGGAGGAAGGGCAAGAAAAATGACTGGGCGCAAAACGGGGAGATCACTATCTCAGGTTTCACATGTGGGCCCCTTAAAACTGGGTGGGTACCTTGAGAGATAGGGGAGGAGGAAAGGGGATTTTGGGATATTTCTTTGTCTGCCCACTATTTAGAATCCCGACGTGTGGCCGATCACATGGCTGCGACGCGCCGAATGGGTTAATAAAGACGCTGCCTTTTGTTTTATGGAGCAAAAAAGAGGGAAATCGCAGCAGTGGTTCATTAGGAAGACGCCGGAGCATCTCTTCCTTTCTTAAACTTTAACGTGTTCTTATTCTTAAGTAAGTAATACTCTGGGCGTGCTTTCGGAATGTGACTTTGTTTTAATCGCGGTAGAAGAACAGTGCAGTAAATCCGACACCGGCACCTTTTATTATTTAGTGCTCAGCTTATTGAATATTCTTAACTAGCTAAAACATTTACTATAAGTTACTAAAAGGCTGTAAACCTAAGAAATGTTTTCTAAATAAACTTCAATAACGCGTAAACAAACGGGACGTCCGAACTCATTTAGTTTTAAAGCAAATTGTTTCAGAATCAGGTATCGGATAATATAGGTAATGTATATCGCAAATACACGAGAGCCGTTTATTTCAATGTATTCACATCTTTCTCTCTTTTTGTAGTAGTAATACGTTTATATATTTACATATTTCAGATGCATTGTGTCTTGCCTGATGCCCGATAATTTTTCTTTTGTCGGTGCAGCTAAATTGTATACATTGATTCAGTTATCTACATTAGGCTATAGTTTACATTTAATGTACCCTTTTTCATCTAAACCCTATACAGCCCGGCGCCAACGTAAAGTTACGGTAATTTTACTCTAATTGGGATTTCTTGTCTGAAACGGGGGTAACCTATACCGCAATTCAGAATTATGGAACAAACTGCTTTGTTTGCGTCAACCTGGGTAAATAAAATGCAAAGGTGTATTACTGATTAGCCCCAATGTGGTTTACAGTCTTTTATAATTAATTGTCTGATTTACAGTTACTTTATTTCATATCGTTACCGAAATTACTCGTAACCAGTTGACAACAAAGAGTAAAGGAACTGGCGGTAAGTAGGCAATGCTGGCCTCCGCTGCTCAGCACCTCTCTAATGCTCTGCTTTTAGTTAGCCTGGAATTTTAACTACTCCTGACTGAACCATACCGGATAGACTTAACTTATTCTTCCAACATTTCCTGTTTTCTGTCAGGTGTGTTACTTGTACAACCCGGTTAGGAAAAAGACTTTGATAGACACCGTTTGTGAGCTTGTGTATTGTCTGGGTATTTAGATATATAATACATAACCTCCATTGCAAAGTATTCTTCCCAGTGAGTCTATGTTCCCAAGTTATTAATTTTCTTATTTTCTTCTTTACAAGGTAATCTACAGCTGATGAACCAGTCGGTGTAACATGAGAATAAGTCTGTAGCTAACTGTACTTGCTGAATACTAATTGCTTATTATGTAGCCTGTTTCATGTACAGGAATTCTTGTTTTTTGCAACATATTGCTATTAAGTGGTTAGAAGAATTAAACTCTGGAGGCTCCGGTGATATCCCAAGCCATGACTTGTTTTACTTGAACATGTGGGTTTGTGTAATGTTATGTGAGTGATGTAATTGAGTAAATATCTCGGACCACAGTGCAGGTTTTCAATGGATAAGTTTTAGTGCACAAGTCTGAAACAGTGAGGGTATTGTTTCCTGGCATGTTACCTGTGGCCAGACAAAGATGGCTCCGCTCCCTCGTGCTGGGCTCTCGATCGCTGATGCTACCACAGTACTTTGTGACCAGGTGTGAGAAACTTTGACTTTACACTTTCCAGACTTGTTGAGGGTGTTTTTGCTTCTTTCCTGACTCGACTTTTAATAGTCCCTGGCTGCCCCCCCATTCACCAAGTCATGCTCATATTGCCTAGGCAAAATGTAAGGCTTTCTTGTCGCTGTATACTCCAGTTTAACAAAGTATGCAGGACCATTGATGTTCACTTTGAAGTGGAGCTCAGCTGAAATGTCATGTACTCTGCCTTTAGAAATGAGAACATCACACTTGAGTTGCGTATTGTTACGTAAAGTATTGTTTCAAATCCTTTTTTTCCTTATTGTTCCAAGTGGGGATGCGTGTCTAAAAAGCCGTAAGCTTAAGCACATCTTGACACCAGCCAATGGTTCTTCAGCCGTAACTTTTCTCCTTGGATTTGCAGGGTAATTAAATTGGATGGAAGTAGCTGTTATTTTGTTATTAGACCGTTATCGTTTTTTGATTTATTTAGACCGGGGGTGGCCAACCTTATCCGCAAAGTGCCAGTGTGCGTGCAGGTTTTTGGGATAACCTGTAGGTCAGCTGTTCAAACCCAGGTGTGAAGACTCTTCAGCCAGTCAGCCCTGTAATTAGTAATGTAATTAGGGAGTTGCCGCGAAAAACCACAAACACACCAGCCCTTTGCGGTTAAGATTGGGCACCCCTGATTTAGACAGTCTTGCGTAGTATGAAAAGTGGGATATAACAAGATAGGGTTGGTTATCGGGCACTTGTGGGCTAAGGGAAATTTAAGTTGACCTCTGGTTTGTCTAGCATGTGATCAGAGGTATCTCCTATAAACGCCCTCTGGATAGACTCTGCACACAGCTGATTTAAATATTTAAGACTGCAGCCTTAGATGTGTGTGACACAACTCTTTGCTGAACTTTATGTGCCGTTAAGAGTGCTTTTTAGGGAAGTGTACATATAGCCATTTATTTGCCTTAACTTGCGTCCAGTGCAGTTATCGCTGCTTTCTGGAATTGCGCCTCACCTCCCCCACCAGAGCCAAAGTATTATGGCTTAACGAGTTCTTGTTTGTTCCTCAAAGTTGTGTGTGCCTACTGCGTGGTTGGAGCCCCCCAAAGTACAAGCCTTACTCGCACTACATAACCACAGAGGCTTGTAATTATCGGTGCGGCAGCTACCACCTGGACCCCACCTGTGAGAGGAAAGCCTGTCGCGGGTGGGTGGGTGAGTGGCTTCCACAAGCTGCTCCACATATGTTTGGGTTTTTTCGGGCAGCACGTCTGAATGAGGTCCTTCTGAGAGCTGGCCTGGAGTGTTGTGGGGGAGGGGTGAGGACTGTTAAACTCCCTCAACCTGGTCCTCCTTGAATGAGCCGTGTTTTTCCTTCCTCTTTGGCTTGGCTGGATGGCTGAAACTATTACACTTCCTTATTTTGTCAACCTTTTGTCAAAATTTGTCACTCTTTGTAACTTTATCTTTACGCCTGCTTGTTATGATCTTGTCGGGTAATTCTAGAAGTAATGGGCTCTTCTGCTTCCTGTTAGCAATTTGGTGTGAGTGTCAGGCATGCTGACACAGATCTCCTCGTCGTTTCGTCTCCGGCACCAGACGATTGACTAATTACACCAACATAAATGCACACCCTTTTACAGCTTTAGGCAGAAATAACAGGTGGCAACATTGGACTAGTTTGAAAGATTATGGTTTATTGGGTGTGCCTATGATTTTGGACGCCTCTTTCTGGAATATTGATGAACAACTACTTCTGGCACCAATGCTTGTGACAATGATTTTTTGTGGCACCTTCAAACTTTAAGTGGCCTCTTCATAGTTATGATGTTGTTACCAGTCTCCCCTTCTAGATGTCTCTCACTTGACCATTATTCTGTGAGAGGTGGCTACTTGCTGAGCCATTGACTTCCGCTCGTACCAGGTCAACAGAGCTGGAAATTTCAGGTCCAGACTCAACTGGTTGGTTGAAACAAAATCTTGGTCTAGGCCTTGTAAGTGGGGTGGGGATTGAGCAGTTTTATCATCTTGAGACATCAAATATAACGTTCTGTTTAGAGCTTGGTATTAAAATCCATCATCAAGTTTATTTGCCAGTAAATTGGTGCTAGTGTTAAGAGATTACCCTTTGTCCTTAGCAATAATGATCTTGTTCATATTGTGTTTTTGTGACTTTGGTTATCCCATTGAGAGAAATTGCTGGTATGTGCTCCTGTATGCATTTGCTAGACTGAGATGAACTGGCCAAATTTATGGGCAAAACGTACAAGTCAGTCGTACCTTCAAAGCCTGCAATTTTCTGCATTGTGATACGAAGGCAAAACTTATGGTGTTTACAGCCTACGACCATGGAGATGTTCCTTCTCCTTTTCCTTCAGTGGCAGCCCAGCAAATGAACGGCTTGTCTCTGCTCTATCTGGTTTCCCAAACCTTCCTGCTCCTGTTGCTTTCCTCTCCTTGAGAGGAGCACTAAGGGTCAATTATTTGTCTGGTGCCTTTGACTCATGCTTTGCGTAGTTTCTACTGATATCCAGTAATAGATTTTATGGCGGATCAGCATTCCTCCCCCCCAAATCGTGCTTATTGCGTGCTTGGTGTACTTACGAGCCTGTTCCCACTAAAATCTTCTCTCTTTTGCAGTCGTGAGAGGTTTACAGTGAAAGAAGCGCCATGAGTTGGAGCTTCCTGACGCGCTTGCTGGATGAGATCTCCAACCACTCCACCTTTGTGGGGAAGATCTGGCTGACGCTGCTCGTCGTCTTCCGCATCGTGCTCACGGTCGTGGGGGGCGAGTCCATATACTACGATGAGCAGAGCAAATTTGTCTGCAACACCGGGCAGCCCGGTTGCGATAACGTCTGCTACGACGCCTTCGCGCCGCTCTCCCACGTCAGGTTCTGGGTCTTCCAGATCATCCTGGTCACGACCCCCACCGTCATGTACCTCGGCTTTGCCCTGCACAAGATCGCCAGGATGGACGACAACGAGTACCGCGCCGGGGGGAGGAAGAAGCTGACCGTCGACCACAACTCTCTCCGTGAATATGAGGAGATGGAGAATAATGGCGAGGAGGACCCAATGATCGCGGAGAACAATGCCAACAAGGAGGAGAAGAAGGACGAGAATTCGACGAAGAAGCATGATGGGAGGCGTCGGATTCAGAGGGACGGCTTGATGAAGGTCTACGTGTTCCAGCTTGTGTCCCGTGTGGCCTTTGAGGTAGGATTCCTCTTCGGGCAGTACCTCCTTTACGGCTTTGAGGTAGCGCCCTCCTACGTATGCACCCGCAGCCCCTGTCCCCACACGGTAGATTGTTTCGTCTCCCGGCCCACGGAAAAGACCATCTTCCTTCTCATCATGTACGCTGTC
Source organism: Pollimyrus isidori (assembly GCA_019775955.2). Lineage (NCBI taxonomy): Eukaryota > Metazoa > Chordata > Actinopteri > Osteoglossiformes > Mormyridae > Pollimyrus > Pollimyrus isidori. Next base: position 8,260,293 of record JABFDZ020000039.1, read on the forward strand.
AGTGGACTCTGCCTCCTCCTGACTGTTCTGGAGATGCTGCACCTGGGCTTCGGGGGCATCCGTGACACCTTCCGCTCCCGCTCGTCCAATCGCAATGCCCTGGCCAGTTCCCGGCCCTCGCTGTGCCGCCAGTTGGCCTCGGCCCCCCCGGGCTACAACACGGCTGTGAAGAAGGATTCGCAGGGTCGGATCCCCGGTGGCCTCAAGCCCAAGTTCAGGGACAACCTGGGCGATGCTGGGCGCGAGACCTTCGGGAGCGAAGTGAGCCGCCTGCGCCAGCACCTGAAGATGGCCCAGCAGCACCTGGACCTGGCCTATCAGAATGACGGCAACCCATCGCGCAGCAGCAGCCCAGAGTCTAACAGCACTGCGGTGGAGCAGAACAGGCTGAACTTTGCCCAGGAGAAGCAGGATGCGGCCTGTGAAAGGTTAGTCCTTCGGCTTAATCGGTGAAGAATGTGCACACGCATGAAAAATGTGACTCGACCTCAATTTATATAGTGAATTCTTAAGTTTTTCAAATTCTGTTGCCTGTTTCCTTTTAGGGATCCTGGTCTGAATGTCACGCAGTGCATTTCCACTCGATCCTTCGATCTACAGAACTCTCACTCCATGGATCGGGAGACGTGCTAAGACGGCGCCGTTGGACCGCCTACACTGAGTACTGTGTGTCTGTCAAGAGTGTGATGCAGGGATTTCTATATTTGATTGTGCCTTACAGTATTAAGGCCAGTGAATGTCGAGAGGGGATACACACAAGCCTGAAAGCTTTACCTCTCGTAGACAATGCTGGAGAGCATCTCATCCTGGCTGGATGCATGGTGACTATATATCTACATAGAACTGGTATCTAGATCACCTGCCCATACCAGTCTTTAACCTGAGGGAATTCTGTTGCCATAATTTGTGCAGGACTTGTAGGCTGGCAACCCACGTGCACCCGAATGATTAGTAGTGCAATGGGGGTATTCCAGTGAAGTCTTTTGTGGTGTTTACAATTTTTAGTCATTCCAAAAAGGCTGAACCTTTTTTTTTTGCCTTCTCCCCTCCTGGGTTTTGTGATGACTGAATAAGCATCAAATTGTCATCGTTACTTTAACTGAGGGGATTGAAACTGCAAACTGCTTAGGGCTTCTTGTTTTGTGGGGGAGTGGGACACCCCGTTAATTATGCAATACCCCTTCCCGTGGAAAATTGTAGCAGGATTTTTCTCTTTTGCCTAGTTTTAGGAATGCAGTCTACTGCACAGTATGATTTATGAGAAGCAGGTACGTTTTTGTAACTTGGATAGTAGCTTTTGTCTGTGGTGTATGTTAAAGGTTTGCTATGTTGTTTTCTTTAATCCAAAAGTGTGCAAAAAACAAACCTGGGAAATGCTTGAATACTATAGTCAAAACATTCTGTTGCATTCTGGTACACTTTTTTTTTCCCTTTCATTGTTAGTGAATTGTGTATGTAGATTTGGAAAGTGGACCCTTTTTTGACATGGATATCGGTCTTAGTGGAACTAGTGTGGGTTGTAGCAAGGGAGGAAAGACTACAAAGAAGAAATGCACACACTTCATGCAAATATACCGCTAATTATGCACAGTTTACATTTCAAAATGTTCTTTAAAATATTTCATACCTGAAAGTTGCACAGTTAAAACATTATGATTTTGGCTGTCTCTGTTAAATGTCCTGAAGGGAATTTTTGTTTTCCTCATGTATTGCTTTAAAAGTAGCTGCATTTTAATTTGAGGTTAAATTTGATCTATATTTGTATGCAGTGTTTCCTTGTAACCCATTTATTAAAAACATGATTTACACTTCAGTGCTAGTGGCTAGATAATGCACAGCCTTTAATGTTCTGAGCTGTTGAGTTTCACCTGTGTTTGTACTTGGTCCTGAATGCTCATTTGGTGATTTCACCTAGAACTGGATGGAGGTTTTAGTATGATTGTTAGTCCATTGTCATTAGTAGTTCTCAAATTTAACAGCATTAAAATATTTCTGTATCCACTTGTATACTTATTTTTTAAAACTTTGTAGGAAGAAATAAAGATTCCATTTGAACTGGCTCCTGTGCTGTTTCTCCTTCCTGTCTCATGCTGCTTATAGAACGTGCAGGTTCAATTATAATTTTGTTGGCAATCCCATGAAAACAAAGCCCAGAGCCACTTTGAAGTTGCACTGAACTGTAACATGGTGAGATTTGGCACCTGGATTGCCTCCCAATAACCCAACCCTGCTTACTGCCGTAGTCTACCCACTAGTATGGAAATATGGACACCCATATTTGCTGTGAGTCAGAAGCACCATATCAGGTTCATAGGTCCCCCTACTTGTGTAATCGGCACCTGAAAATTCAGGATTAATTGTGTGAAATTTTGTTTGAAAAAGGGGCTTGATGTATTGTATCTCATTACTGGATGATCCTGTAAAATACAGGATGGGTAGCAACTCTAAAGTATTTTAAAATAAGGTTAGATGGGGCCCCTCTTTTAGCTGGGGCCCTGGGACATCAGCCAGGGAAAGGGCCTGGTCAGAGTAGTTTTATACAAAGTTTGCATATTCAGTAAGCATGCAAAAGACCTTTATTATATAGTATCAAGTTTCATTTAAAAATAAAGAGAATAGTTTTGTATAAAATGCTGAAGCTTGACAGTTGTTTTACTGGTGTTTTTTTTTAAATCTGACAAACTTAATTCTGAAGCAGTGTAACTCAATATTGCCCTCTAGAGGAATCTTATTTCAGTGAGGCATTCTTTAATGAAACGGTCCAGAATAAGGAGCTTTAGACTTTATTAATGACTTCTTTCATCCACCTACAGTGATTTCGTAGAAAAAAAACTGGGATTTTAGGTAAAGCTGTTGTAGTACAAAATTGCACAAAAGATGGCAACTGATTAGTTATTCATACTTATGAATAGTTCTATTAATGCAAGTGACAATATTCTTTTGTAAGTAAAATCTACTTTGCTTAAGTGCTATAAAAAAATTAAAAACAATTGGCTGCTACTGCATGGAGATTTTGTTCAGATCAGCATTTGGTGTCAAGCTATAAGCTAAATGCAAGTGCAGTCCTCTGCAATAATGTTTGGCAGTGTTTCATATCTGAAAGAGTAGCCCCCATCAGAGGTGGTGCGGAAGCGGAGGGACTTCATGGTGCCGGGAAGGGGGGCGCAGCACTGTTTGATACCCAGCAGGGTGGTCATGCGATTCCAGCTGGAGCAGTTGCCATGGCAATAGTAGAAGGTGAAGACCGGGGGGTGCACAATCCAGTTCTCCCACCCCAGGTCAGCAAAGGAGATGTTGAGTTCCTCGCGGTGGCAGTCGTTATAGTCCGGTCTCTCCTCAGGGGGTCTCTGGAGCAACTCGATGGAGGACGGTGACCAAGGAATCAAGGCCCGTCGGGAACGGTCACTGCCCCTGGAGCGGGTGTGCAAATGTAGGAATGGGGTCTGGCTGGCATCCGCGTAGCATCCGCAAGACGGACAGCGCACCTGAATGACAAAGGGGCCTTCGGCCATGGCGGGGCTGATGTGGCGCCCAACGTGGTACGTGACCCAGCCGTCATCTCCCAGCTTTGTGGGTCCCTCGGCAACGTGGATCAGCTCCTGATCGGCAGTGAGGATGTAGAGGGGTGCTGAAGTGTTGCTCCTCAGAGCTCCTTCACCAGCATAGAACCAGAAGTGAGCAGATGTGATCACTGTCTCTTGGCTGTGACCAGAGGGCTGGAAGTAGTAGGTGAAATGACTAAGGGCTTCTTGTAGGGGAACATCTTCATCATGAGCGCAGGTGGAATCTGGAAGAACAACGTGATTAACGCGTTACACCCAACACTGCCAAAGTTATATGTAAAAACATCCATTTATATATTTCCTTAATATTAATTTTACTTAAGTAATGTGTTACTGTAATTAAATTACTTTTCCACTGAAAAAGTAGAGTAACTGATTACTGTTCATTTTTAGGTATTTTAATTACAGTTACTTATAATGTACTTGTGTTAAATTGTAAAATAATTAAACTCGCTCAGTATCATTATTTAATTTTATTAATTTATCTTCTAAAGGCAAAAGTAAATTCTGCATGCCGTTTTAAAATAGTTGTAGTGCAGGCGGACGTGACTTTTGCACGTGACAGTTTTCTGCATAGTCATATTCTAAACCGGAAGATGTCGGACTCGGCTGCGAGTGTCTGTTTTACGAAATGCAAATATTCCCATCAATTCCATTTTTCACATTGTTTCTTACCTAAGGAAGGTTACATTTCTCAGGGGCGTAAATCCCGGGGGGGACAAAGGGGACATGTCCCCTCCCCCATCTGAGGGTTGTCCCCCCCCAAAAAAAAATATTTAAAAATCACATTCTCTATTTTGAAATATATATGTATGTATAACTAAAATAATTGTGTCGGTAGAAAAAAACAAACGCAAAAAATGCATTTAGAAACAGTTGAGTTCCCCCTCCCCTTGTTCACAGTGGTTTGGCCCACTGCCTGCTTTCCCAGTTCATCTCACCTACTCTACACAAACGGTCAGGCGTTTGGCTGCGGCTCAATTAATGTTGAACTGCAGTAAGTAGGGTACTTTATTCACTTTAAGTAAAGCGACTCTCTTTAATGTAGTTGATGTAGACTCATTCATAAATTAGTTGCGGAAAAAATGCTGATTGCCGAAGTAATTTTCCATGAATCTTCTATATTAGCGATTAAAATAATATTTATCTAGTTAGTTAGGCCCAGTAAAAAAAAAAATGTTTATCATCAAATATATAATCGATTTTTAAAATTTTTTTAAAAGTGTATTTTCCTTTGTAAATTCTACTGCCAGCGTTCACAAATTTTGAATAAAACATTTTAAAAATATATTTTATTTTCATACTAATTTTGCAGATCAGCCCATACTTCTGTTGCTGTTCCTTTTGTTTAGTGTTGATACTTATCTTCCGTTGTCTTTTTTCTAAGAAATAAAAAAAAATCGCCCTCCCTCATCACTTGTTTCTGATTGAAAGGATGATAATTATTTTTACTGGGCCTTAACGTTAGCTCGTTTACAATAGCTTGTCGAATAGTGCACTACAACTAACACGCCAAAGCCGTTTCCCATGCATTGTTTTGTTTATGACCACTTGGCATAATATTTAACATTTATTTGCATATTGTTTAGCTGTTTTCACAATAAGTCATATTTAAATTTTACTGTATGTTGATGGATTGACTGTAAACAACACAACAAACAATGCAATAAATAGTTTTGAAGAAAAATCTGCTTTGTCATTGAACCTGAGAAAAATAACCATAATCAGTCTCCATGCTACAATAATAATGATAGAAGTTTTTCCACTGTGGGGACATATCTTTATAAGTACAATTTGACTGTATTATTTGTGTCCCCTTCAAAAATTGCTCATGAGAAATTTTATATTTATTGTCGCCCCCCCTACTGTTAAATGAAGTTTACGCCCATTACATTTGTTACGAAAAAAAATATTATAGAATGTTCTTTCTGAAATGTAATAAAGATGATTCAGAAAGCTAAAAGGCTAAACTATTTCATGTTTGGCTCATATGTTTTTATTATTATTATTATTGATTATTTAAAGAGTTAAATTTTTATTGTTTGTCCACTCAAGGTTTATAGGGATTTTAAGAGTGTTTAGTTAAATTACTTATTGAGTAAATAAGTTACTTTTCAAACAGAGTGAATACAACATTGATTAAATATTTAGTAATTAGTTAATTTTTAAAAGTAACTTACCCAACACAGAATTTTGGACTATCATTTACTTCCATAGTATTAACTATCATAAATGCTGCAGGCTGCATTCTGTATAAAATCTAACTTCCATGCTATAAAAAGTGACATTATGGAATTGTGAAGAACAAATCTGCTGTTTTCTACAAGCAACTCAAGCACCCTGTTCATAAAAATAAAACAATAGGAATGCCCCTTTATCTGACCAGCATGTTTACAATTTCATGGCTGCACACTGAGATGATACTCGTATATATATATAGCTGCCCTGAGATCCTCATTGATTTCGATGAGTGACTGACCCGAGCTGGGGAAGAGGATGACCTGTGACGTCTCCTGATGGGACCTTCTCCGCTCCAACTGGGCTGCTCTCCCCACTCGGGATGCCCGTCCACCGGCCGATGGCTGCTGAACCAAGGGGACAGGCGCTTGCTTCAGGCCCAGTCCCTCCAACACTCGCCGCTTGAACCAGTCCAGAACCTCGCTCTGGGGCACGCTCTCTCCCTGGCATGCTCGAGTCCATGTCGGGCCCCAGAGGGCCAAAGACGCGAGGGACACGATGAACAAGTCTAACCATCTACTCCTCATTTTCAAACCTCCCAAGTAAGGGACAAACAAAAAGGAAGGAAAATATTAAACATATAAGCACCTAGATGTAATACTATTAATGCCTAAATTGCTCAAAAGCCCTTAATATAGTTCTATTGAATGTTCACTTTATATTTTAAAGTTCAGAATATACAAATTCACCCCACTGCACGTCCCACTGGTTATTTGTCCGTCCAGCGCCCAGTGCAGTCTCCTCTACGATATCCCCGTCTAGTTTAGTCTTGCGCTCTCTTCCAGAAAGGGCTGACTCTGAAATGCATTTGCCCCAGCCGGTGCTGCCCACACTGCAATTGTGACACAACTGTCTAGGTCACAGGAATCCTATCTCTCCATACTGTAGCTGTGAGAGAGGAAGCTAAGATAACTAGACTGCAACACTGACCTCTGAAGTGTCTTCCCACTTTGTCCTCAAGACAGTGACTGTTTTTTTTTTTGTTGTTGTTGCTGCTTTTCAGATTCTAACTGCAAGTTATAAGTCTGCTAGTTGTTATAATTGTGTTTTATCAAACAGACAACTTGCAAGAGCTATTTAACTGTGATACCGGAAGTATATTAGATGGCAATATCAAAACTGCACCATTTCACAAATGGTGAGATTTTTTAGATGAGAAACACTATGTGTTGGACATTTATGCAATGAGTTGCTTAAAAACCATTCACTTTGCAGAGAGTAGTGAAAAATCCGGTCTCGTTAAGGATACGATTTTCAGTCATTTTTGTACAGACACATAGAAACAGAAAATATATTGTTTTCAAGCTTTCCAAGGTTTGTTTTCATGCGGCACAGCCTCGCAGGCTTTTGTTTTTTATTACAATATCTGCAGTCTTTCCATCTTGGACTAACTGTTTACAAAGTATCGGTGAAGTGAGATTAAAATTGTGCTAGGAGCGGCCAGCAGGTGTTTGAAAAAGCATGAGGAATTCCATTGGTTTCTCTGCTGCCAGTGGTTTTGAATAAGCTGAGAGGATTTCCACACTTCCCATGCACCTTCTTTCCCAGAAGAACTCTGTCCTCCAAGGTGGCTAGAAAAAGCTCCGTCCATAATCTCCGCAACAACGGAGCCCGCATTATCAGAAGCTTGACCTTGACGAGAGGCGAACCTCTCCTCGTGAGCGTGTCTGGTGTCTGGCTGTGTGCGTGCCGGACAAGCGGTGACCGATCGGAGTCGCGGGAGAATATCGCTCATTCTCTGGGTCAGGGGTGTTAGAGCAGAACAATCCCAACAGGGAGCCCCGGTGGGAAGAAACAGAGGTGAGTCTGTGGAGGGCATAAGCACGTGAGAGACCTGCATGAAACACAAGCATATATTTGAGATTTTATAACAGCAGATACAAGTTTTCAAACACCTTGTGTTTCCCTACAGTTTAAACCCTATTAGCGACACAATCAAAAGAAATCACCTATGTCATTAAAAAGACTTTAACTGAAAATGGGCATCTTTTACTGTGAATAAAATTGTTACACATTCAGTTAATTCTCCACTGTTGGAGGAGTGCTCACAAATCATCTGCTCTAGCTGGCTGTGTGGCGTTGTCCTTTCTATCCATTTCATCCCAAATCAGCTCAATGGGATTAGGGTCAGGTGACTGTGCAGGCCAATGGCATTGCTTTCTGCATTCCTCCAAAAGGGAATTTACAGGATAAAGATGTGAAATCAAAATTTTAAAAACATAGGGTGCACAAAAACAATGTATACTATTAATTATTGCAAGTGTGTGTCACATTTGGTCGTGAATAAGGTAGAGAATATCAGGGGGATGTTCCTTACGGTAATCCATGATGGTTAGCTGTTCCTTTTGTCTGGATATATGTAAAATAAGGCTTAAATAAACAATGTAAATATTTTACTGAACAGAACAAAGAAAAACCCACATGTTTTAAAAACCATCAGAAGACCTTGCTCAATCCACTCAGTAGGACTACAATAACAGGAACAATATATTTAAGCTAACAAGGGCTAGCTGAGTTTTATTGACGGCTACCTGAAACTGTAGTGCTGGTAATTACTCACTATAGCAACCCTAAGGCTCCTCCATGCTCTGCTGTTACTCTGTGCACAAAAAGCATATTATTTCTCCCATGTCCGTAGGCTTTCACAAAGTCAAGATAATGTGGAAATTCCAGCACCATAAGAATTCACAGCAGTGCCATTCTGCGTAGATAATTTAGCATGGTGAGCATGGAGAGGCCCCATCTGTGTCAGTTCAATTGATTTCCAGCCCTGCTAGGCCTGTCTGGAGAAGAAGCACTCAAGGAAAATGAATACCTTTGCACATCACTCGGCTGTCCACTCTGAAGCCAGCTTAAAATGCTGGGAGAGACTGCTCTTTGTGCTCCCTTTTAAAGCCGATTCTATGAGCAAGCTCATGTTGGGAGAATTTAACTTCATTTTCAAATAGTCAGTATGTAATATGAATCTTAAGAGCCTAGCCTTGTGGCTTAAGGGGCCTAGCAGTTAATGAAAGCTCGTCTCGGGCTGTTGCCTCGCACCTCTGGTGTAGGGGGACTGGGTCTCCGCAATTCTTTGTGTGTGAAGCTTGCCTATTCTCCCCATTTTCTACTGGTTTCCTCTCATAGTCCAAAGAGATGCAGGTAGGTGGACTAGGGACTCCTGTGTTGTGTGAAGGGCAGACATTCTCTCCAGAGTGTAGCCCTGCCTTCTGTCCCTTGCTGTGGTCTCTGGTAACTTGTACTGCCAAACTGGCTTGATGATGTTTATGGGCTTGGTATTTAATTTAATTTTATTATATTTTATTTTATTGTACTGGAAGTTAAAAGTACTGCAGCGCTCCCAATGTTTCAATTTCCTCATAAAAGCTCACAAACAACAAAAACATCTGTGCACATTGTCTTTCATCTGTACTCACATTTCCGTCCATTTTCTTATCATCATTCTCTCACTGATCAAGGGAAACACAAACGATAATTCAATGGAATTGATCTTGATGGCAGAGATAACAATCAGAGGGACTGGCTCACAGAGCATGAAGAAGCCAAACATGCAAATTATGTCAACAAATGAGCATAAGGCTTACTAGATAGCGAGAACTGGTTCTCCAATGAGCCTTTGTGTTGCTAAAACGACTATGCAAATATGCTAATATGGTTCAGAAGGGGTGGAAAAAGGCAGCGTGTAGCCTAATTGAGACCGCTGTTCATGATTTTACTGCTGCATAGTGCACAGTCCCTTTAATGCTGGAGATTGAAATAAATGCTTCATAATAATAACCAGAAATGCCCTCGTTAAACCAGGAGGGGTCGCTACTAACAAGACCCACTTCTCAGTCAATGCCAGCGTGTACTGCTGGAGACTGTAATAAATGCAGAACATACTCTATAACTTTGGTTGATTTACTGTTTCTGTTATTTCAGGATGCTAACCTTGGTTCTTCACATTTTGATTTACTGGAAATGGACACAGTTCTCCTTCTTGTAAGGAATACTCCACCAGCCCTAGTTCATAGGTAATGCTATGATGTTGTTGCCATGACAACCGGGCCCATACTATTCATTGTGAGCAGAATCTTGCCTCGGAAGGATAAGACAAAATATATGCATGTAGCTGAGACTGATTTTGTATAAAAAGCTTTCGTCCTTGCTGTAACAAATACGATTTATCACTAAATACATCATATAATAATTCTGTGTAGTAAAATATAATGAGAAAATGAGACCATGATTCTTTATCCTAAGAATGCATCATAACAAATATGGAGACGTGATTTCATTTATTTATGGTTAATTAATAATTTACTTATTATTTATTTGAAAAGATTTTTTTGTACATTAATGTTATTAATTAAAGCAGAGGAAAATTATCAGGAGTGAAACAAAAATTTGTTGGAACAACAAATTTGTTTCTACAGTGCTCGTAGTTTTTTTTGTGGCCCATAGGGGGAGATGTATTTTTTTTCTATCTGTGCGTGCTTAGGAAACAAATCTGAGTTTTAAGGTTACATTTTAAACACCTGAACAGAATAGTGTAGTGCAAATTAAAGGGGACGTTTGCATGTCTACATTTTATGTCAAATTTGATCTCGGCTTTCCAATAGAGGAAGACAAATTGCATGATTTGCTTCATGTCCAGTGTTTAGTTAGCCGGAAGCTTAGTTAGCCGGAAACAAACATTGGAAAGCTTGAAAAGTTATTCTTCAGATAGCATGAAGATAGAGGAACAATGGGACATGATTTTTTTTCTTAAGTTAACTTGCTGGCAGCCTGTACTGCACATGGATTGTGCTGGAAAGAGTCTAGGGTCCTTATTGGTTTCTATCTTTGACTCATGAATCAGGACTCCAGTCCCTTCCCCCCTACAGTTCGTATGCACGTACAGCGATGCTATGCCACTTCTGGTTGGCTACGTTTTCTGGATGAAGGGAGGAGGCTAAAGCGTCAAGGCTTCTCCAAAAAGTGTGACAGTACACAGCTGTCACTTCCAGGGCCAGGGAACTCGCCTGTTACATCCCCTGGGGGGGGGGTTGAGCTGATGAAGGGGCAGCAGCACATGAGCAGAAAAAAAACCAGAAAGAGCCACCATAGTCACAAGTGAACAGCCTCCAGAGTCCAGATGATCCAAGGCCTGGTGAAGGGACAGCCGTCCAAGGTAATACTGAAGAAACAAAACCATTTTCCTGTCATCGCTGAAGACTTCAAAAGCCTTTTGAAGTTCTGTGCTGAATGGTGAAAAGCAGATAGGAATGCTTTATAAAAGGCCATACTGGAGCTACTAATGCAACTTGATCAAGGGGATCTTGATCTAAAAATATCATCTGCATGAACATGAAGACCACTGGCAGACTCTACCTGATTTTCTTGTAGTTTTGTAAGTAATCTGAAATCCAACTAGGGCTATGATTTGGCGTTGCTATACTTTCCAAATAAATTCCGAACAGAGTCTTGATGCTGTGTTAAGCAGACATAACCAATGATTACGTACATTGTAATGTTGATTATCCTGCAGAGCAACATTTAAATAACCTTGACTTAGTAGCTGCTATTCTAATTTTCAATAATGTCTGTATGACTTGCTGAAGACCATTGAAATCATTAGGGAAAGCAAGGTCATTTTGCATTGTGCAAAATAATTGATAATCGTGTTTATGGCATAAACACAACCATCAAGAAGTGACAAAGGTGATTGTTAGCAAGAGGCAAACAGTGCTTTCAGAAATGAGAAAGGCAGAGGTCCAAATGATGCTGAAGAAGGGGTCTGATGATGAGGCTCATGGTGTTGCACCCCCAAGTCCCCAAATCCCACCCAAGCGGGCCAGAGTAAACCCGGATCAGGTAGTTCCCAGCCAGGAAGACTGCCTTTACCTCACTCCAACTCCACCTGTATTCATCCGCAAGATGAGGAACGCGGCAGTCGGGACAGGATGTGACATCCGTCTGAAGGTAGCAGTGGCGGGAGACCCGCAGCCCTCCTTGTTTTGGTACCATAATGACATCTTGCTGGACACGGATAACCAGGAGTACGGAGGCCTGTGGATTCGCGACTGTCAGCCCAGCCACGCTGGCCTCTACACCTGCATTGCCAGCAACTACTTGGGGGAAGCCAGCAGCAGTTCAGTCCTTGCTGTCCTGGACCTGGGAGAAGGTAAATATGGCAAATCAAATACCCTAGGTTTCTGGCCAGATGGTAAGTCCTAAGATATATTACCATAAAGCTGCACGGCTTTTATAAGGGTGAAGTCCAGAATCTGTTCACACACCTTGCACAACTTTGGGCTGTCTTCTCTTGGAATTTGTCACATTGTTGTTTATTGGAACCCAGGTCAGTGCTGTTCAAAGTTAAATGCTTGCAATTTTCTACTAGATACTCTAGAGCATTGCTTTAGAACTTCATGCTGGTCAGTGGGACCAAACCCCATGAACTTCATCCTGCAATGTGTGGAGAAGCCACAGACTGCAAAAGACAAGCTATCGTAGTTCTAGTGTCAATTCAGCTTGAATGGTATTAAGTGGTTAATGTAAAAAAATTAATGGAAAGTGTGTTTAAGGAGAGTAGTAATTGATGTAATTCTTCTAACACCTAGTACAAGGCCGAGTGTATGTAAATTCATGGAAATGACATTTAATAGCAGAAGAATATCCAGGACCTACTTTTTCATGCCTGCTACGGAATACCATTATAGTATTGGGGAAAGGTCCTGAATAGGTGGTTCTGTTACACAATGATTTGGTGGCCAGTTTCTCAAATAGCAGTTATCAGGACTCAGAGGGTAAAACCATACCTATGGAAACATCACTTCATCCACAAGTCTTGCCTTGGCAGGCAAGAGCTCTGTGTCAGCGGTGTCAATGACACCCCCAACTGCCTCCGTCAGCCTGTCAGCAATATGGGATGGTTTACCGCGACCTCTGGGTTCCGGTGTCTCTGCTGGAGTTAACGCGCTGTGTTGTGTAGATCATTTATGGCTGTTACAACATCTGATTTACTATCTGCAAGTATAAGATGCTAATGTTTTAATCACATTTAGGATATGCACTTTTTTTTACATATCCACTACACCAAAAATCTAAAAATGTTGAATAAAATATGATCTGTTTACATGCTTGAAAATGCGTTCGGTATGGTAGCAAGATGGGGAAATATTTATTGTTGGTAACCTCAGTATTGGATTTTTTAGGGTTGTTTTTAGCTGTGTCCCGAGTCAAACATCCTCCCCTCCTCTAAGTGTCACTACTCAGCCAAGTGTGCCTTTCCAAGCCCCCTCTGATCCTCCCCCCAAGTGATGGCACGTCTGCATTTCAACCCCCTGACCTAGCTGCTCCTGTCGCAGCTGTCCTGTCACTCAGTCCATTTGCCTTTGCCCTCCCCACCCCCCGGCCACTCGGTCCCTCCCCAGATTGGCCAGCCCCCCCAGTTATTGATACAGAAGAATGTGCCAAGCCTCAGATTTTTGCGATGTTAATCAGCCACCGCCTCTCCCCTTACACCGAAAGACATCATGTGTAATTATAGCCCAAACATCGAGAGTATTTTTCTTTGCACAAACGTAGTTTATGAGGGATATTTTTATGAGAGCGGTTGTTGATTTAGATTGTTGTATTAAGTGCTCTTTTTTTTCCCTCTTGACGTGTTGGAAAATGAATTTACGAATTTACGAATTAGCTGTCTAGGTGCTGCTTCTCAGAAAGAGAAGACATTTTGAGTCTGAGTAGTGGCTGAATGGGGCATTTGTTGGTTTTCTAAATGTTTGTCGTCTTTTTAATGTGTGAATATAAAAATATTGATATTTTGCCCACATTCTCTTCATCATTCTATTCATATTACCTTGTGCTTCTGACCTTATTATTTTAAAAATTTTTGCAGTCACATTTGTATAGCGTTTTACAATATGCTTAGTGCCAGGTGTGGTATGCAGTTACTGTGGCGTAATCTAAGCACCATTTCAGAAGCTTAAGAGCCTCACCTTTGATCAAGGGCATATTCAAACACTAGCAGGAGAAGAGCAGTCTGACCACTCTTATTGGTGTCCAGGCAACCACCTCCTTCACACAGTCTCTTTGCTGGCTGATGCACGCCATCTGATCTGAAGCCCACTTGTAGCAAAAAATGGTTCATTCCCCCAGAGTGGAAGCAGTAATTTGTAACCAAAAACCAGGGGGGTGAAGGAGGCGAGCAGAAACACTGGGAGAGCTGAGTTTTCTCTCAAAGGTCCCCCCACACCCACATGCCTATCGGCATCCCGGAGTGCCTTTGAAGGCCCACACAATCTACAAATATCCACCATCAGCTCACCACTGGGCACCTTAATTACTGTTACAAGAAACTTTTTACGTGTGCAAGGGACACCATTTTTAATGTTGATTATTTAGTCTGCGGTGCAGCTGTCTTGTTAGCAGAGCTCTAGGTGATGTTTGGATTTTAATCATCGCTGCTAATTTAAGGTTGCCGTTGGTCTCATGAAATGTGACAGTCGATACGCTCCGATTGGTCGTGATTAGAGACTCTCTGTTGCCGACCTGATGCTTGTTGCTTTAGACCCGGATTGAATCTGTCGTCCATTTTTTTTTTTGTTGTGAATTCACTTGTCAGCTATCGTTTTGGGCAGAAGGCCTCAGTTTGTTTCAGCATTTGTGAATATGGTGCAGGGAGGGGAAAGCCACGTCTGGGTAATAGTAACAGCGACGCAAAAACTGACAGCGTCAGAGGCAGCTAGCTTCATTCCATGTCTTCGGCTTTGACCAGCATAATTTGCACAGACGAATATATCAGCTATGTGCACTGCTCGCTGATGCATTCCATCAAGAGCCAGGGAGCCTTGAAGAAGACTACTGTTAATACCACCATGTTATCAAATTTGCTTAGTAAAACACTTCATCTCCAGCGAACATAGAACTAAATAATTAGTTATCCCATTTGGAAATTAGTCATTCAATACCTTTTGGCAGCATGGCATGGCTGCTGTTATTGACCACTGTTTTTATATCAGGTCTAATGGTTACTCTTTAGTTTTTCATTTTCTTAAAAGCACATTGGCAACTTATGCCCTCTCCTCCTTCCTAGCCGCTTCTCCTGGCGCTCATAACAGGCTTTGAGGAGAATCCCCTTTAAAATACGCCGCTCCTGAGGTATCGTTTATAGGTATGCAGGCTACAGCAGGTGGCTTGCTGAGAATATGCCCATTCATTTACATGTGTGCAAACTGAGCATGGTTTTGTTTTGTTTTGTTTTTGAATTGCAATTGTGACGTTTACCAATTTTTGTAGACATACTGGAAGTCTCCATGCCGTCATTTTATTTTACGCCATCATCGTGTCTTCTTCCTCCCCTGACATGTTTGGCAAACACAGACTTTATATACAAATGTTTGTAACCTCTACATAGTGAAAAAGTAATTTAAAAACTGAATAATGATGCTGTCACTATGACAGATTTGTATACATCATGTATTTTCTGCAGTTGTGCAGTCGATTTAATTGATTGCAATTATAATCGTTTTTATTAGTTTATGTCTTTTGATTTTTTAAGGGGTTATGATAATACTTAAAATATGAGTCGCCAAGCCATTTTTATTGTTTTTTTACCTGCAGAACGGTATCCCCACCATTTCACATTAATCCATCATCCACTGCTTCCCCCACACCAAAAGCTGAATTTTTAGTAAGAAACTCAGCAGAGTAAGAGCTGAAAAGTCAGTCAAGGTTATGTGTATAGGTGCAACACCAGAGCAATGTGCATCTATTAAGCAGTACCCAGCAACTGAAAAGCCAGCTTCAACAAATATTAGTATGTCAGACTGTGCAATAATACCTTTGCATTACTACTTTTTACAGCAAAGCAGCCACTTAGAACGTGTGGAATTCTTCTAATTCGGATATGTGATATGGTAGTGTTGTAACTAGGCTTTGGCTACCTATCTACCTAGCACTCCATTATGCATCACAGTATAACGTAAAATGCCCAATTCAGAAGATGTCTGTTGTCCCTGTCTGAGTTTGTCCATTATGCAGATGCCAATTATCTAAGCATCTCGGCCAGTTAAATTAATTACATTGACCTAAGTGAGCCATATAAATCGACCAGAGAGCACGATCAACTAACATTAAGCATATAAAAGGCTTCATCCTTTAATTGAAGCTGCCACCATTACTTGGATTGAATTAAGGCACCTTTTTATAGAAATGCCATATTTTGGGTTCCTATTAATCATACCATTCTGCTTATGCTGTTTTCATCTTTACAGAATTATTCATCTACATTTTTGCTCGACATGAACCCGTCGGGCAGGAATACTCCGTTCTGTGTAATCTTGAGGCACTTGTCGAAGGCGGGACGAGGGGGTGTTTTATAATGCGCTCACAGAAATAATCCATTTGAGTCACCAGCTCTCAAGGTGGAAGAGTAGGAGTAGAGGACCTTGGGGGGCTGGCTAGGTTTGAACATAAGTTGAAGACAAAATCATGAAAAAAAAGATAAAATTGGGCCTAGAAAGAGGAGTAAACCTGTTTTATCATTCAATTTGACTTGTTTGGATTACAACACGGGACGGGTAAACAGTGGCTCAGAAAGTATTGAAATAGTTTCAGGGGAGTTTCCTGAAGCCTTCTTATTAATGCTACTTTGATCGTAAGATAGATCTTACAAACGATGTAGCGTTAAGGAGACTTTGGGAAACACACCCCAGGCCTCTAGCGCT
The DNA here is from genome assembly GCA_019775955.2 of Pollimyrus isidori. Lineage (NCBI taxonomy): Eukaryota > Metazoa > Chordata > Actinopteri > Osteoglossiformes > Mormyridae > Pollimyrus > Pollimyrus isidori. The sequence continues at coordinate 8,276,788 of JABFDZ020000039.1, forward strand.
GTTTGCTTAATTCTTGCCTTGTGTGTGTTTGGGAAAGGCTATGCGTTAGTTTTCCCATAAGTGGTTCGCCAGAAAGAGGATAGATCGAATAAATATATAGCACTGTACATGATTAATATATTTATTCAATAAAAATCTTAAAGCTAGCCAGAAGGGCATTGATAGTCATTCAAAAACACATTGGCAGTCGTTCGAGTGAAAATAATCCAAATTTTAATTTGTTCCTGTGAACTCTGCCTATAAAGCGCTCAATCTATTACGCCGAAGGTGACGGAGGCTCTGACCAGCATGTATTACATGACTTTGTTGTAATGACTCCAGAGAATCCCGAAAATAAGACTGAAAAACAAGAAAGTCTATCATTGCTAAGGTTAGTTATTTCTTTTTGCTGCACTACTGCAGTATAAATGACAGCTGGTACAGTGCTGCTGCTGTTCATTTAGTCATGTTGTCATTTTTGAGTTTTCCATTATTTAACAAGCACATCAAGCAAACATAAGGTGAGGCCAGGATTCACAAAAAGCTGTATCTTGAACACACTGAGGTTTAGCTACCAGCAGGGTATGGCTTTGCTAGCGGCTCTACACAATCTATAATGCATCTCAGTATGCATACCCTGGGTCCCAAGGACTGCGATGTTTTCTGTTATTTATTCCACCTCAACCTTTAAACTTTTGAACCAATTCCTTGAATGCACACCACACTTTTTCATTTCAGTAGTTAGTTGTAGTGATTGGCCAGGTAGCCCTAACACCTGTCATTTCATTGCTTAGGTGATGTAATCGATTGTACAATCGCTTCACATTTTATTTTTGTGCTTGGATGAAGAGAATACTTGGATAATACCTTCAGCTGTCATTGTTATTTTTGAAACAGTTACTTTCGATGGTCCCTTTTCATGTTTTGTCAGTGCCCCTCTGAAGCGATTGCTTGGACATTCCCTTCAGCCTGTTATTTTGGGTGTTACTGGACCCCTAATGAAAATTAATTCTTTAAAACCGGCAGGACTTTGTTCCCTTAAGGACTGGCACAGAGCGCCTTGGCCAAAATGCAAGTCGAAAATGTCAGGAGGCACACCGTTTGCTGACAGAAGCAGCTCACACTTGTGTGCCTGTAAGTGCACATCCCAAAAGAGGCTTCTGAGACCAGTATTTATGATTTTACATTCATGCCATAACACCGCAAGGCAAGCCCATTATATGAAAAAATGCCTGCTATGATCTAAAGCATTTCATCTGCGTTTCATACTGTGATTAAGAAAGAATATTCTTTGCTGTTTGCATTTTTTTTGACTTGATTATAACTGCAGTCCACCCAGCACTAATAAATGCTGATTATGACTGTGCTTAAGAAAAATCAGTTATATAAACAAAATAATTAGCTTTATAATGGCTTTATTGCAACATGG
>JABFDZ020000039.1:8281307-8311592 GCA_019775955.2 Pollimyrus isidori
CCCGCCCCCCCCCCCCCCCCGCGGGGCCGCCCGCGACGCAGCCCCCCGGCCCCCCCCCCCCCGCCCCGGCGCCGCCCCCCCCCCCCCCCCCCCCCCCCCCCCCCCCCCCCCCCACACATCTGCGTCAGACCCAGACAGTAGCAGTGACGCTGGGGAATTTACAACTCATGGAACTGACAGATTCCACATCTGACAGAAAAAGACCACAGATATGGGGGCAGGGGGCTTATAGAGCGATAGAGGCGGAAAATGGTAATACGTGAGGGTGGGATGGGGAAGGGGTGGTGCAGCTGGTCTCTCCCTGCAGCCAGCACCATCGCAGTGCGGGGTCTCATTTTTATGTGGGGCCTGGAATTCCCAGTGGATCCTATTATAATGAAGCCCTACTGCAGTCTGGACCCCATGTCTGTCCCCCTTTCACCTGCAAACCCCACCATACTTCTAACCAGCTCTCGAGTTCGGTGGCCATCATTTTCTTGCTATTACTGCTGTTTTAAAAATGGAATCAGCAGTTTAATAATATGCTGAATACATCTCTTTGTTTGACTTTCAGATACCTCAGAAACCTTTCCTTTTTCTTTAGCATGAGAATAAAACAGGAGGCCGACACTGGGACAAACTGTGTGGTGTTCAAACTGCAACGACTTACATTCACTTGGAGGTTTGCGAATTCATTTTAAAATAAAAAACAGCTGGTTATGAATAGCAGACTAAGCATAATGTTTATAGCCTTGACTTTTCACAACATCAGAAACGTCTGACCCTCGAGCGAGAGGCAGGGTAGGATGTGAGGGCCCTTATTCCCAGCATTACCTCATCTTCACTCTGGTCTTCTTTCCTTAGAGAGCCCTTTTCCTACTGGTAATTTGATTGGTGCCCTTTCTTTGCATTGGATCCAATCCTCTTGTTCCTGTAAGGAACACTGATTGATGATTCACATAATGCATGTTATGGGCTGGAGAAAAGGACCAGCAGGATTAGATGTCGGATGCAACTGCTGTTATTTATTGGTTTTATTTTTTTAATTTACTGATATTATCCTGTCAGACAGTAAATTAAAGAAACACCTTTCTTTTTAGATTCACATTTAACCCTTTTTGCTCTGCGAAAACAGGGTTTTCAGATGCAAACAGTTGATAAATGTTTATTTTTCTGCAGTCTCCAGGCTAAACAAGCTTTTCTGCCATAGTTGGCTGAGTTATTTAAACATTTAGTGAATATGATGTACTCTAGTACATTTTTCAGCACACTTCTTGCCTGCAATGAGGTGGCACCCTGTCTTGAAATATTCTGTGCCTTGCCCAAAACTCCGCAATCCTGCATAGGAAATGGATGGATGGATGAATTTTACAGAAGGATGTATGTATATGCGTTACTGGTACTTGTTATGAATTTAAATGTAAGGACAAAACAAAAGGCTAAAAGACATTCACAGGCGTTGAGTTTGACTCGGCATAAAAGGCAACATATTAAAGCAATTCTCCTGTCCTGTTTTCCTGTGCCATGTTGAGGTGCAAGGTCTTAGAAGTGAATTTCCAGCGACTGTCCCTGCCAGCGATACCTTTCGGTTCACTCTATGCCTCCAGCAGATACCAGGCGAATATGATCTGTTCTCATAAGTGCTCTCCATTGCATCAGCAACTATCTGCAGGCCTTCCATGATGACTGTTCCTCTTCCTGAATATGAATGCCCTCCCCTATGCTGCACCCCCCCCCCCCCCACACACACACACGCGCGCGCACACACACAGGTTTCTAATTATATCTTTGTGGAGACTCCATTCATTTACTTAAGCTTAACTCCAACCCAGGCTTAATCCTAACTGTATAGTAATTGAACTAAATATGAGACTTCTGGCATTTTACTTTTTTGATTGCAAAAACATTTGTTCCCCATAAAGTAATATAAACCTAATCCACACACACATACATACACACACGCACACATAGGACGGGGCTAATGCCAGAACCCCTGATTATGTTACCCTGAACCCAACTAAACTGAGTCGTTTGGAGTTATTACTTTTTGCTTAAAGAGGGGAGTTTGTTGTTGTAGATTTCAGTGGATGCCCCTCCTGGGAGAGAAGGTCTAGGTTCCCTGTTCATTTTGTGCTGGTGTACTTAATGACCTCGGAGGAAGTAAGAAGAAGAAATTACCAGCAGGGGGTGTCAATAATTGTCTAGAATTGCGTTGCCACAAAAAAAAAACAAAACAAAAAACAAGTGATGCATGGATTCTGTATTTATATTTTGACCTATGATACGTATCATAAAAAATATTCTATTGAAACAAAAAAATATCACTTTCTCAAGTCAGACCTGTCTCACTTGTCAAGATAACGATGTGGCTCTTGTGGAATGTTGATGCTCGTTGTCGTCTGTCGCTAAGAAACTTGTACTTTGGCTTGACAGGGGTACGGAGGGAATCTGGGTGAGCTGTGTATTTAATATCATTGTTATATGCAACAAAACACATTATTCAATCATAGCTGATTTTACTGGAGGAATATAGACTTAATGCCGTGTTGAAAAGTACAATCGCTTGCCTTCCCGGGGACTTGAAACACTAAAGCTGCGTATTTCTGCGGTGTGCAGTTTGCGGGCACAGCTGCCTCGGCGGCTTACAAATTGAGGTGGCTGTGCAGGTCGCCTCAAGTCGCCTGAGTGGTGGCGTAATGGAGGTGAGACGGTAATTACAGCATCCGTCTGGCTCTTGGCCGCCGTGTGTAGCAGCACCCGTACCTGGACACGTCGGCAACCGTGTCTCAGAACCACGAAAATGAGCAGGAAGTCACTGTCGCTGTTCTAGTGCTGCAGCCTGAGCAAGTGCTAATTTCGCTATTCACGCATTTCTCATGCGTAGCCTATTGTAATAGATAACTAAACATCTGGCACATTGCGAAAACGTGTTAAAATATCAAAATGGTTTTAGATGTTCTGGCATCCAAGTCTTTCATATACATTTCAAAAAATCAATACCTGTATATTTAATATTTGACGGCGGTGCCTGAAAACGATGGATGTATAATAGTTCGTATCACAAACCCAGGTACTTTTGGGGTGAATTAGGAACATTAACGATTTATAACTTGATGTTAGGCTGCTGTCCCACGGTTCGCAAGGCTTGTAACGAGAGAAACATCTTCATAGTGGAAAAATGTGACTAACCCCTTCACAATTCCTGTTATTCTGAACAAAAAATTGCAAGGCATCGAGCCAGAACATACTCAACATTGCAAAAAGAGTCTTTTCGGCTTTTAAAATGCAGTGACGCGACCAGTTTAGAGATGAAGATGTGCTTGGTAGTGCATGAAGAAGGAAAGCGTGCCAGTAATTAGGGGGAATTGTGTGCCTGGCAGGTGATGAAAACGAATGAGGTCTGCTAGGCTGGTCCAGCTTATGACCAGCACTTTGTTTCGCATTAGGAGGAGGAGATGTGCCACATTCCGAAAAGACAAACGGTAAACGTTAAATATCACGGGTAATGAGTCATATTTCAGCATGCAAGGTCACGTGACCAGAAAGCTACCGAGAAGGTGCAATTCTGCTCTATACAGGCGAAGGAGTGCTATCTGCAAATTAATCTTAAAATCATTTTAGAACAGTGGCTGATACAGATTCATTCATTCGTTCGTTCATTCATTCATTTATTTGTTTGTTTATTTATTTATTTATTTATTTATTTATATTAGCACAAACATTTCCACTAGATCGAACTGATTTTATGTATTTGCGTCGTGTACAAAAACAAATTAAATCTGAATAGGAAGGAAGGAGAGATGAATAATGCAAAAGAACTGAACGGGGTAGCAATAAAAGTGGGTGGAGTCACGAATTACTGGCAGCGGATAGCTTGGGAACCGAGGCTTGTGTTTATCCAGGCATGCGGATAGTGGCCACTTATCACCTCGGCAGCATCGACCTGGGTCTTCTCCGATGTCAGACGGATTGATCCTTCGCATATGATGAACAGTGCGAGGGGTCTGCGTGGGGGGATCTCCTCTGGTTTCTGAGTGAGGGACATTGCCGCTTGGGTGAAGGAGAGGAGAATCGGGAGGGGGTGCTAAGAGTAACAATTAGGAAAATAATAATAGTAAAAAAAGAAGAAAGCCGACCTCTCAAGCACTGATCGCGGGGAGGGTGGGGGGTCGACTCGTCCCCCACATGCCTCTTGAAGAAACAGGACTGCGTGAGCTGTGTTGTCTGCAGCCGGATGTCGCTGTGTTGGTATTGAGGCTTTGTTTTGCTGGGCTGATTCCTGGATCTTGTAGCTCCGAGGAATCAGGTTTAGGGAGGGGTATCGGGTGGGTGTGTGGGTGGGTGAGGGGGGGCTGGGAGGTATGGGCAAGCTGGAGACGGTGTCAACTGCTTAGAGCTTATTTTCTGTCTTTGGCAGATGCAAGAAAGGATGAGATTTTCATTGTTGCAGACTGACGCACACTGCGATACCAATGCGAACAAACTGCATGCATATTAATGTTATGTTTTGTTACATATCATCAAACTGGAGGAATATTTGCGCAAATCGATCGCTGTTCGAAATTATAGTTTTCTACCTTGCGAGACAGGGGATAGGTTTAGTTTTGAAAGACTGCAGGCAACTCCTGTATTGTCTTCTAGTGGAGTGAGATTGTTATTATGATCCTGTGAGAGAGACCCAGTGACCAAGTGGGGTAAAACAGGCATCCGTGAAAAGATCACCTGCCTATCTTCAGCGTAAAACACCGAAGCAGGACCAGTCCCGACCATGAAGAAGATCTGGTCAAAGAAGAGATTTCAGGTTAGTTCCCTTTTCTTCTTTATAACTTTTGTGTTTTGCCAGACTATTACAGAGTCAGCATTATTTAAATCATGAGTGTTACTGACAATGATTTTGTTATTTTGCTCAATAGTAAAATGTTTTGCACTGGATCTGTGCTGTTATATGTCGCCCTGTTGCTTCTTTTGTACATATTGGCTTGGAACGCCCCACCCTGATAAGTATGATACATATTTATTGTTTTATATTAAAATATTTAAATTGTTGTGACATATTTTACTGTAGCAATATGTAGTATTTTCCTGCCCAAATCATGCCCTATAAAAGAATCATAAATACTGTAGCACTGTATATTGTATCCCATAATTTTCCTTGTGAAATCCCATGACACAGAGACAGTCCATTACAATATCAAGGTCAGAGGGGCAGTTGCATGCACCTGGGGGTGGTTACAGTCCCTCAAAATGGGCAGTAAATAAAGTAGACGGGGCTGCATTGTAAGCGGAGAGGTCAGCTAACGAATCTGTTTACGCACATCAGGCTACGCTTTCCTGTTCACCAGCCAGGCTTGGGGGAATATCAGCATTTATTTAATTATGATTGCAATGTAAGGCAAATCAGCAGCTTGTTACTGGCAGCTATTTCAAGCATTATAATGGTACATAATGCATATGATATTTCATTTGAGGCTGGTTTGTTGTTTTTGTCAGGTCATTATTTTTATCTCCTATAATGTTTTTTTTTCATAGGCTAATATAAAAGAAAGCAGCCTATTGACATCTGAGTCAATGATCTTATTTTTGACAGATTAGGGTGACATATACAACACAAAGCATCACTGCAGTTAGAAGCAACCAGAACCAAAACAGAACCATTTAAATAATCATTACTGAAACCTAATGTTTGGATGGACGTGTTTGTTGTGCAGTTATTATGAAATCCCCAAGTACATTTTCCATTGTCTGTTTGTAATACCACTGCTCATTTCTGTTGTTGTGTTGTATAAAGATCTAGAAAGTAATGAATGCATTTCTATGTAAACAATGTTTTGCAGATATTTATAAGTGAAATGAAAGTTAATGTCTGGAAAATGGGCACTGGGTGATTAAATCTTTATAGAGACATAATCAGTGCAATTTGGATATAGATATAATGAAAACAGAAGTTATACCTTTTGTGCTGATCCACCATATTTTAAAGCAGTTTAAATGATCATTTCTGATATTTGTGCATTTGTCTTTTTGCACTTTGCTGACAGTATCTGAGAGGTGTTTTATTTCTCCAATCAGAGACAAAAAAGAGAGACTGTGTGAAAGATAGAGTAGGATGTGATAGGGACTGGATAGAGTGATAATTTAATCTGCTTCTGCTGGAGAAGACCTGCCAGTAAGGAGTGAATAAAGTAGTACTGGGCGGTATAAACGATATGCGATATAAATTTGGCTAACGGGAGAGATTTTGATTATACCGCGGAAATTTCCCATCCTAGCCCGCAAAAATGACGTAATGAAGTCGCGTCAAATAAATAATTCATTTGTATAATTTATATGATTATTGCGGCACCCCCGCAGCAGAGTCCTGCACAGGTCAGATTTTGACATATAAATAAATACTGACAACCGACCCGAACCCGAATGAAAATCAGATTAAAAAAATAAAGACAAAAGTTCATTGGCGCAACAAACCAGTGACGTGCAACATCAGTTGAAAAGTCATAGCCAAATGTAAATGTTGTTTAACACTATAACAGCCTAATAATAAGCAAAACAAATGGTAGTAGTCTACCTCCAAACTCAAATAATGTTTGATATTACCATGCCCACACATAGCATTACCAGTTTATAATTAAATGTTTTAATAATACTATTCTATAAAATGTACATTAGGCTACCCTGCACAGTACTTGGTTTTATAGGCTACCTACGAGCAGTGTCCATTTTCGTTTGATTACCCGATTGGAATCCCTACGCATTGGCAAAGACTAGCGTTTGGTGCGGTGCTTTATATTAGCCTACTGTGTATAAACGGATATCCTCCACAGTTGATGGCCTCAACTGACTACCACAGCATCCATTTCGAACAACTGGAGGAGATCGCACGCGTTTTTGAAAATGAAAGTGGGAGAAATTTCCGGGAATGTGCGTGGAGGCATGAACTGATATGGATTTTATTTTTTATCATCTTGAATGCAGGGATTTTGTCACTCGAATCACAGCATCACAATAAAATAGTAGAATTAGAGAAAACAAGACAGACAACAGAAATGAGTCAACGGTATATTTTTCAGGGGAATAACACTTTATTAGAAATACCTGTTCATTAATGCAAACAGCCTGGTTGCCCCCCCAACCATGGAGAGTCATGTGACTGCAAGTGTGTATACAAAGCATGCAGAGTGGGTGTATAATTTTCATTTCATGTAGCATTAGCATGGCAGGAAGCACAAAGTAGGGAATTTTGAATGCGGTATGATTGCTGGTGTAAACGTGACCATTCTAGAATTTTAGGACCAGCTAGCCAACAACACTGCAATACCCACACTTTACAGAGAACAGTGCAATAAACTAGCGACGTGAAGTCAGCCACAGTTCTAGTTAATAGAAGAGGTCAGAGGAGAATGGGCAGACTCTTTAACGCCGATAGGAAGGCCACAAGTGTGAAAATAGCAGCTCAATACAACAGTGGTGCAGACAGGAACCCTTGATTGCAAAGCTCATCGAACCTTGAAACAATTTTGAAGGCAAAAGGGGGCCCGACCATTCTAGACAGAAGAATTTAATGTACAAGACTCTAATATACTGTATGCTCACTTTGTCAAAGTAATTAGGTGGCAGTTAAGTCATTACTATTGTCCACAGTGCAATGAGTCTTCTTTTTCCCCAATTTTAATTGAAATAATTGATTTAGTGTTGATTCAGTAATAGATACCTTTGAACATCTTTTTAATTAAATCTGATCATCTTTATATAAACAGCTGCAAACTTATACGGGAGTAATTTACTGCACATTCATTGGGCATGATGAAATGTCTGATGGTTTTCAGTCTGAAAGATCCAGCTGCCTCAGCAGTATGGTTAAATTAGTGCCAGATTTGCACAAATGGTGGGGACTCAGGTGATACAAGCGCTCACCTGATAAGCTTTATGAGAAAACTGGCAATGGGCGTTTGTTCAAGAAGTGGGGGCAATGCATCCAGGCTAACCTTATCCTGTCACCTTCAATTCGCTATATACAGAGGACAGACACAGTATTCTGTACTCTCTCTCCATGGTGCATAGTAATATCAGAAAGTTATACAGTACGTAACAGATGAAAGCCCAGATGTGATTTCTAATGTGATTAAGAAAATCACATCACAGAAGAATGGCATTGTTAGGTTCTTCTAATGATCGTCCAGCAGGAACCGTGTTGGGTAGAGAAAGAAAATGAGAATTTATCAGTCGTCATGGGTGACATTTAATTGAACGTGCATTTAGCTTGACCAGGAGTGTCAAAGGAAGGTTTTTAAAATGATGCATGAGGAAAAAAATGGGAAAAATATGTTTGTCAGAGTTGAGGACAAACGCCACAGCTGTTTGATTAAATTAGAATTCGAGCCCTGTGTGGTACTGTACGTCATGAATTATTCTGCTATTTCTGTTTTTTTTGCATAACATTACTCATCCTGTAAATAGGTTTTCAGCCCCCACCCCCGTTAAATGCTCCACAGCCCTAGTTTTCACGGCACAGATGGCCGTTTTCTGATCCTCCCTCGATTTCTGTCTCGGTCGGGGAAGGGGGGGGGGAGTCTTGGTGGGGCACTGTTTGAACCAGTCAAGATTTGGCAGGTCACTCGGAATATGCATCTTTCTGTAAAATATAACTGGCTGCCTCCAGATAACTAAACGAGGCATGTGCTGTTTCACGATCCTGGGAGATACGAGCCTCCGGCACATTCCCTAAGCCCATGTGGGTACCCTGATGCTGTTGTCAAGTCAAGTGTTTACATTGTGCCAATCGTAGCATTACACACAGTGTAACATTCCAGTGCGCTGTGCAATGTAACCTCCTGAGAAACCCACCTATTCATTTATGTCCATTATAGTGGACATTTTATTTTTGCATATATCTCTTCACTGATATTAGGAAATGTTTTTATTCCAGTTGTACACTAAAGAGGGCATGCTGTGAAATTAAAAATAAAAATAAATTTGAAAGAAATCTAAATTATAAGACGTTTTATAATCTAAAATTGAAGGACACTTTTTTCCTTGGGTCTCAGGGGGATATACTAATGTGAAAGTTTAAAATAAAATAAGATTGGATTATGAAATGCAATATGCTTTCCAAAGGCCCAATATTAATGTTATCATCTCTCTTTGTAAAACATTGTATAATGCCTTATGCAATAAATAACATAATCCCATTTCTTACAAAGGAACCAGGTCACAAGATGTATTGCTCTGGGTGGGGGTGTTTCTTTATTGTGTCGGCTACATTTTGGATTAATATTGTCAGCAAGATCTAAAACCTATCATTCCAAGTTTGCATGGCAGCTGGCCAGATTTTCAGATAGCTTGCATAAAACTGAAATAGCCCCCATGTCAGCACTCTGGGGTGCCTTTTCGGGCAGTGCAGTTGGCTGATATCTTAAGGGGTGGTGGTTCAAATCCCACCTTTGTTAGTTTTTTGCCTTTTACTTGGTATGTCCAAATTGCTCATAATGTGTGTATGCCCTCTAGAACCCTGCTTTCTGGAAAAGGCTGCAGGATACCCTGTGGCTGGAAGATAGATGGATGGATAGAGAGTTACATTTCCATCACAAGACCATTAGTGTGACTTTTCTTGAATACATGGAGAGGGCTGCATACTTAAGTTGCCTTTCCTTGGCAGTAGGATAATGTCATGAAGTGTAATTAAAGCAGTGTATCTGTGTATGTGGGGAGTTCGTCCATTGTAATTGTTACTAATTGGCATCTCTGGTACCTTTATTTGTTCTCCGGTTGTCCTGGTATTAGCCATGCTGTTTGAAGGATGGTAGCACACATAGTTATACATTACTACCTTTCTAGCAACTAATTACATTACCTCTTTACACATAATGCTACAAGCAATGAACTCAGCAGAAGATACGTGACTGCTATTTTCAGTCCTGATGTTTCTACATCTGTGAAACATTTGAGTTAAAATCAAGAATTTTTTGGATTCAAGGAGAGCCCTAGCTATACTGATCAAAAAGTGTCATATTACAGTTATATGGAAAAGGTCACTTGTGACATGCTGTGGTCGTTGTCCGAATGACAGATAGCATCTGGCAGAATAGCTGTATGAAAATGGTAATTATGTTTACGGAGGGTGATATTCAAATGATTTGAATGCACAGTTAAGATTTTTCAATATGGCTGCGTGTTGTTATCTGATATGGGCAACATTAATTAGTCAAATGGGATTTAAGTGTTTCTATACAGCTGCCACTGTATAGTGGCAGTCAGCAAGGTCAGACTATGGAGTTTTTACATACCTGGTCAACAAATGATGTATTTTTGTGGTGTATTTATTTGGTTATTTCCCTCTGACACTGGGTTATCTGACACTGGATATAATAGTTTAAGAGTGTCTTTAATTTGTTAACAATATTTGTGTTATTTTGAAAAAGCAGTTCATAACATTTGCTGCACACTAGTGGAAAAAAATGCTTGGGCAGCTGAAAACACAGGGAACTTAGTGAACCCCATGTCATGTTGCACTTAGTGCATCTGATATCCTGTTGCACCAGAAAGGTTGTCATCTTTAAAAGGCTATTAATTACATAACAGCAGATTCAGCAAAATCCCGGCAAACCCATTAAATAAACAGAGCTGTAATTGGTCGTTCAGGACCCTCTGCCACTTTTGTCTGACTCCTTGCTCTTCCCCCAAGCCTTTCATGTGCTTCTTGAAGGCTTCTCTGGCATCCATAAACTTGACAGATGCTGGTCATTGGTAATTGTGTTAGTCAAGTCAAGTTTATTTCTATGGCACATTTACAGCAGTTGTGACACTGCACCAAAGGATCATAAAAGAATTATAAAAGAAAGCAATTAAAAACAAGCAACAAAACACCAACAAAAGACATAAATGAAAATAACTCTAATAAGTCTGTGTTAGGGAGCATTTTTTAGGCAGTGATGAAAAATCAGCATCACGGTTGCTTTTTGAATTTGCTGCAGTAGCAAACAAGCCTGTCTCTGTTGCAGATTTAGCTCGTTTTAATTTTTTTTAAAAAAAAAGGTTAAAGCAATGAAAAACTAGGTCTTTATTCTTTATTTCTGTAGCCCAGAAAAATATTTTCCAAGAAAATAAATGTAATATTTTAATAGTGTTTTTTATGATCTTTTATTGCGTCAGCCGATGTAACTAGGGCTTTGTTTCTGCTGCTATCAGTAACATTCTGTCATTTTGCAAATGCTCTGCTAACAGAGAACCAACCACTTTGACTGGATGAGATGCCCAGTCTTATCCGCAAAGGGCCGGTGTGAATGCGGGCTCTTGCTGCAACTCCCTAATTAGAATGCTAATTAGAGGACTGATTGGCTGAAGAGTCCTCACACCTGGGTTCGAACAGCTGGCCTACAGGTTATCCCAAAAACCTGCATGCACTTTGCGCATAAGATCGCCCACTACTGTTTAAGATCCAAATGCTTTATTGCTGTCATGTTATACACAACAAGATTATGTTAGTGATCTCTGAAGCATCTGCAGTCAAAAATATGAAGGAAACAATATACGCAAAAGGTAACTGATACAAAAAGAAGGATATGTAATATAAACAATATTTTGGGGTTAGTAAAAAGAGGGATAGGAGGAGCATCCACTGATTACAGTGCATTGCCGCTCCCACTGCATGACACACCACCTCAGGGATGAGAACCTGAGTGCAGCCAGGTGGTGGGTAGTACCCCAGCACCACACTAGTCCAAATGGACCAGTGTGAGTTTTTTTTCCCCAGTGGCTGGAGTGCCAATCCTGCCACCAACGCCCAACTTTTTCCCTGTAAGTTGGACGACCTCCTTATAGGGCTGGACGTAGATTAACATCATACCTTCCGATTGTTGGCACAGATCCCTAGCCTCAGAGCCACCACTGCATGCTGAGGGGGAAAATGCAGGAAGGTGAGCAGTGCATACAGTACTGGGCTAAGCACATATGGTGTGCTGGGCAAGCATCGGCGGCAGTGCCCCTCAACTGAGGCAAAGCGAAGTCAGCACGCTAAGTCAGCGCCCCATCTAAAGATGGAGCCCTATGTCACCTCATGGTTTTACCGGAACTGAGTGGGTCGTCGGCTGGTCGTTGGGTGCTCTGGCTATCAGCATTGTTTGGGGGGGGAGGGGTGGGCTTAAATATTGCTTTATGTCCCTTGAATATCTTTCACTCAGTACCGGAAGCTTCCCTGTTGAATATTTCTCACTCTGACCGGGGGGGATAATACTTCTTTCACGGCCTAGAATATTTATAGCATTATGTGTGGCAGGTGATAATATCAAACGTGCACTTTGTCAATTTTCAGTACTCCTCGGCAGACTAGGTGAATCTATATTTTTGTTATTTCTTTTGTCACTGCTGGTGATAAACAGGGGGTATATGAAGCCACCAGAAAGATGGCAGCCTGCTTTGTACACGTTAATCATTTCAGCACCCCTTTCCAGTAAGTGGGGCAAATAGTTTATATAGCAGCAATTTTTAAATGGCATCTAACCGGTCAAGAATGAATATTTAAACTAAAGTGAAATTAAGACTACAAGGACTATAAAAAAAATTAGAAAGACTTGTATCGACATACAAATACATAAGTGTGTAGAATTCAATTCAGGGCAACTTTTTAATGTACTTTTTGATGAAGCATAACGCTTCATATTTTCTGTATCAGTGTTTACTTGCTTAAGTGTAAAACAGTATGTTTCATCAGGATCAGTGATGCATAATAGCCGTTTCAGCGCTGTCTGCCTCTTCATGGTTTCTCGTGTGACGGCACAGAGAACGACTTCATTCTGTAGTATTTCTTCAAACTTTATCTAGTCTGGTACTAACCTGCCTTCTTTCCTTTCTTATTTCAGAAAACCGGACACTCAAGCCGAACATTTGGGAGGTTTACCCATGGTGTGTTTGGGTTTATGGACAATAGCTTTTTGAGGCAGGAACAGTATTAAAAACAGTGTTTTTACCATGGTATTTTGTAATACAGATTAAATGAAGAATAGGAAATAGTATCAAGTAATTTAGCCAAAAGTTCTGAGTAATATCTTTAGTTTAATGGTGCTCTGATACAGGCCGTCCCATCTCATGACATGTGTCATCAACAACTTGAGAACGTCTGGAAACTGCCAGGTCTGGGATTTGTGGGGACATAATGAAATCTTACAAATACAAAGCGTGTACATAGTAACTGCTATCGGATTGAGGTTTTCTATATGTTTGTGCATCACAAGTGATCCCTATGAGAGCAGTTCTACAATGCTATTATCATAGAAGGAAAACAAAAAACCTGATAAATCAGATTTGATTGGTGCATCTGTTGTCTAAAGATACCCTGCACTGTCACAGATGGGTGGGCAGCTGGGAGGTACCAGACCAAGCAATATACAAAATACACAGAAATATACATTTGGAAAATAGAACGGGTTTCTGCAGCTGACTCACTAGGTTTTTTTTGTTTACTGAACTATATATACTTTCTAGTGACGAGTTTTGGTAACACTTTACTTAAAGCAGTCATCATAAAATGTATAATGGATACCTTATATAGATGAGAGCTTCATAGAGCATTCATAATGCATAATAAGCATGGTTATAATGTGTTATGCCTTTATATGAACAGTTATAGTCATACATATAATACTTAATGAATGCATTATAATGCATTATGAAGGTGTATATATAATGCATTATACATGAGCGCTTTAAGTGAAGTGCTATAATTTTTTTTTACCATTTTGCATAGTTATGCCCTTTCAGAGATCCCGTTTCTGGGCACCACTAATCAAGCAAGTTCTTTGTCTCAGGAAATCATTAAATCATTCAGTGGAAAGTTGTATGGTTCAGTACACAACATAATTTAAGAGGCAAATATAAAACTGTATGGAAAGTAGTCCTTATATATATACTTTCCATACAGTTTATATAAACCTTCACCTTCATACAGCCTAAGGAATATGTTCCATTAAGAAATGTCTGTCATGGAGTGAGCTTTGTGTTTGCTTCATTTTTGTATGAGAATAAATATTTTTATTCTTTTAAATATAAACAGTGTTTTTCTTTATTTACTATTTTGAATAATTTATTTTCCTCTTGTTCAGTGTTGATATTCCTGACAAGTCACATAAAATTTAACATAAAGAATATTTATATTGTTATTAATCAGAAAGTGATTGACAAAATTAATGAATGCACTATTTTTTACTTAAATTACATGACAAAATGAAATGAAATTTTGAAAAATGCATTTATGATTTGAATTTATAATGGTTTTGTTATATGGAAATGCAAAGGATGATAAATACATTTATTTTATTCACTATTTTATATTTTATTGTTTTCCATTTCAGTTTTTGATGGCAATAATTGATGTGTGAATAAGACGTAAAGCAGAGCCTATTTTCAGTTATGATATGGCAGTACTTTATGATTTTTATTTCTATATTATGAAGATTATTTATTTTAGTAATTAATGCAGTGGTTTAAATGCAGTGGTTCTTCATTTAAAATATTTCATATTTGTATCTTACTATTTTGTAGAATGGTTTATTTTACATTTTGAAATGATAATTAATGATAATTTAAAGAAATTTACCTTCAATAAAACACTTTAAAATTCTTATTTTAAAATGATTTTTTAGAGGATGTATTGTGGATAGTTGGGGGAAACTTTACATTTACAAAAAAACAATACAATATAAAATGAAAGTATAATGTATAAAGCTTTGACAATTTTTTTAAAAAGTGCTTCATATTTTACATTTTGCACATATATTCATTATCTTTAACATATGTCATATAACGCATGTCCAGATCATGGGTCCAGTGCTCATTTTCATGGTTACATTCTTGGTGAATCCCATTTATCAAGGCTAGACTCCAGTTCTTTCACCATTACTGGAATTTTCCAGTGTAGCAAACAATCTTTAAAAAAGGTATGCTTTTTGCTTGCTGTGACAAAAAAATCTGGATGCAATTTTTAGCAAACTCTAGTCAAATGAATTGGCAATGTGGATTGTAATTGAAAGACACTTTGCTGAAATTATAGACAGCTTGCGTATAATAAATGATTATTGGAGCGCAACAGAAAGCAGGTGCCATGCCGACAGGTAGTGATTAGCGGCGATCAGCAGGGAACGCGACTGACCTGGGAGAGGGGCGTGGTTGGTTTCTCTAGTAACTGTGCTCTTCTGTCTGCTTCTCCTTGCTGCCACTATGGAAGCGAAGTTTTCCGCTCCTGCAGGAAACAAAGTTATGGTAATAACCGATGTTTGTTGTCCTATTTCGTTCTTCAATAGCTCGTTTGCAGATCTAGCTTCCTTTTAATGCAATGCCGTCTGTCAGCTTTTTGTCACTGATCAGTGACAGTCTGCACCTGTCTGCCTTTGGCCCTCTCTTACTACGTGACGTTTCACCGGTACTGGTCACAATTTAGTACAACCAGACTCCTTTTCATCTATCCAGACTCAGAGACCACAGAAGATGAGGCGGCAGAACCACAGATACCTATGGAAACAAAGGATGGTCAGGCTCCTCAGGAACGGGTTGCAAACAGAGTGCCTGCAGGTAACTATTCAGTCTTCCTAAAATGTTTAGATATCTTTTTTTTTTTTTTGTTATAACAGGTAATGGGTGGCTATAGTGTTCTGTCAAGCTGTTGTCCATTTTCATTTTAAAGTTTGTGTTTTATTGACCTTAACTGAGGTATGTGGTTGACCAGCATCAATGTTACAAATTACCACCTCCATTTCAGCTGGTGTTTTTTTTGTGTGAAACCTTAGACGTTATAAATAACTACACAGCCTGGTTTCCAGAACAAGACAAAATATAGTGTGGAAATCTGATGGGGAGAGAGATGGCAAAGAAAGACATGGAGATTTATTCAGGTTCTGTTACTAGGGGCAGCCTACATGGACTCTAATAAGACGACACTGTACAATTCACAAGGTGCACAGTAGATTCAGTAGATTTTATTGTAAAAATCCCTTGGTGTATTGCGACCAGGGGTTTTTTTATGACCTTGAGCTTGTTATGTTTTATAGCAAATATTTATTTACATTTAAAAGGGGATGGAGCAGGTAATATTATTGTGAAAGATCACTTGCTGAAAAACACATCATGACATTTCTTCTTTTATCAGTTGAAACTGGACACACTAATGATTCACAAACATTGTACCCATGCTAGCTAGTTAAACCATCTGTACTGTTGGATAGGTTCAACAGTTTGTTTTGCAGGGTTTGCAGTATTCCATATACTGCATATATACATTATCAAAGTGAATGTTTGTCTCCATGTGGTGGGTAAATGTACAGTCCCCATTGATGTGTGAGCAGATATGAGAGTCTGCTCTCAAATAAAGGAATTGCAAATCATGGTCTATACAGAACGTATGGATGGTAGAATCAGAAATGCCTTATAAATAGAGTACTAGATTAGTGTCAGCGTATTTGTGCTAATGTATTCCTTCATTATTTCCTAGGCTTGAGGATATACATCTTGTTTATAGCTCCCACAAAAACATGCCCTTTGTGAAAACTCTGTGCATTAATGCAGCAAGATGTTTGTGAAATTAGTTTCCTCCCTCTTACTGACAATTGAGTCTTGAATGTTTCATTTCTTCAGCAATGCCCAGTGCCCATGAGGCAATGAAATATCTGTGGAGTCTTGTTTTAGTAATGACCATCTCTACTTTTTATGCAAGAAAAGAGAAAACTTGGGCCAAAGTCTTTTTAAATGGTTTATTGTGCAAAAATGATTGTAAAATGTATAAAATGATTATATAAAAGATTTCGTCTTCAAAAATCTAGCATATTTGCAAAAAAATCTAATGTTTTCTTTGAAGGTCAAATGTATTCTTAAGCTTCATCACTGTTACATTGAAATAGATTTTCTTTATGCACAACACATCCCAGGAAAATACTGATTCCTAAAATGTTCTCCTTTTTTGTACTTTTGTAGCACTGTTCAAGTCAACAGTTTTTTTGTATGGTTACATATATTCTGAAGTATGGTTCTAGTGGTACATACCCATAATGAAATAATTGTTACAATGCTATAGATGAACTCTGTACAATTATAGGGAGGGAAACATAAATGGTTAATTTTGTGATTTGTTGGAATAAATCCATACAAAAAAAGTAATAGCTACTAGAAATAAACACACAGTTTTTCTTGGATTCTTGTTGAAAACCATCCCATTAGTGTCAAAAGAGAAAAGGTCTATTTTTGAGTGACACTGGCTAAAAATAAACTTTAAAGACAAATGTGAAATTTTGACAGGCTAGCAAATTAATCACTCACAGGAAATCCTCCGGGGAAGATTCTGCATTTTCCCTTATACCTGCTTTGGTGACAGTTTGCATCTCTGTAAACAACAAATGTATTCAATTTTTGACTGCAGATTCTTTCACACGTCGACATTATTTTTTTCTTTTATTGCCACCTCCAGGCGATGGTGACAGGATGACAGACATCGCTCCAGATACAAGTGGCCGTAGGGGTTCCCAGACAGACAGCTGGATGGCCAGCCAGAACACAGTGGTAGAGAAGGAGGTGTATGCCTTGGGTTCAAGAGCCCCGGGGCTACAGGATGTCTCCAAGCCTGCCAGGCAAGCTAACGGCAGGGAGCCAGCGGGAACCCTCATCAGGCACCTTGGGGTCGAGCCTCTGGTCCGGGCGTCTCGCGCCAACTTGTCCCGACCAGTGTGGGGGTCTGAGGAAAGTGTGTCTTTAGCGAGCGATTACTATGGTAGCACGTTCAGCCTCTACCGAGGAAGGACTTTCTCTATAGCCCTGTAAAGCAAACACGCAAAACAAACAAACAAATCAACGAAACAAACAAAAGGCCACAACAGCGAAAACCGAATAAAAACAAAGACAGCCACAACTTCACACAAGCTAATATTAGCTCTGCAGTAGACCCTGGTTATAACATGCTGCTGTCGATAAAATATAAAGCTTAGCACCAAGATTTAAAAACAAGAAAAGCAAGATCAAAGATGTCACGGGAAATGCAGAAATGGTTGAGGGTAACATGGTATCACTATATGAATGGCAGAAGATACAGGGGGAGGATTGACACAGTTGCCAGAATGGTCTGAATCTCTTTCTTACTGTTCACTATATTCAGTTTCATTTTGATCCCAGGTGACACTCCTGTGCCAATAGAATTGGCTGCTTTGAATATTCAGCTAAGATAAAACCGGATCACTTTAGCTTTGCATGTCCCATGTGATAAATCAACATGAGCAATCATATAGCTTATTGACAATGTACTATTGTCACAGCATTCATATTTCTATGCATCTGTGTTTTTTTTTTATACCAAGGAGCTCCCCATAATGTATTAATATTTGTCAGACAAACTGGATTTGCAGTTTTGGGCTATTTTGGTTGTAGTTAGGTTGTTATTACTCTTCTGTATCTTCTGATTCATTCATCCCTGAAGTGTCCTTCTTGCCACCTATGTCATAGCCAGGGTTTACTGTAAACATTAACACTATATCCTATTCACTGCTCCCGACATTTCTCCTTTCTTTCTCAATTCATAAGTGTTCATTTTTATCAATAACTAATTATTCCATAATTTAGTTATATATTTCTTTCCATGTAATGAAATCTTCAGTTATTTTATTTATTTGTCCATTTATTTATAGCTCAGGGTCGCACTACAAAATTCTCTAAATATTTTCAGTGCAAGTAGCAGGACAAGATATCGGTATAATGTTTAGTTAATTTTTTGACACGCTCCTGCCTCTTTCGTCTTTCGTATTTTGTTCTTGTGATTTTTTCCGTACTTCTTGTCGGATTTCTTTTCCATTCGATGTTTACTACTGTCTCATGACAGCCACTACCATTTCAAATTGTACTCAGCTTTCCACTAAATGTAAGGTTATCTTATTTATAATGTAGGCTTATCTTGATCGAAAAAATGACATCCTTCATCATCCAGTTTATATGATATTTAATACCACATTTACCACATAGACTGATCTTTTGTGTGTTAAATATAGGCATGGCATCCAGGACATATAGAAATTTCCACTAGTATATTATTAAGAGGTCACGTATATTTTGGGAGGATCGATTTTCAAATAATATGCGGCAGCATTCAAAATTATCCTTTGTAAATGTCAGAAAACAAACATAACAGACCAGTACCGAACCTGTATTATTCTTTTCTGCCCTTAGTGTTAAAATCTATTTGGCACAATTTTTTTCTGATCATTCAATTGCATTCATTTGTTGACTTTGTGTCTATCATGGTATGTCATTCATTATGTAGTTAATATTGTTCTTAAATCGTTCTTCCAGTAACAAGATTTAAATGTGAGATCTCATCTACATTATTTGTTGAAAAAAACAGGTGATTGTTTAAAGGAAAACTTAATTAGGAATTAATCTGAAGTATTTAAAATATATTAAGCATACATAGTCATAAATATTCTCCAATTTGTGTTATGCATCCAGTTATATCATTTTTGTGAAGATACAAAAAAACCTTTCTGTGGCTAACAGAATTAAATAAATTCAAATAAATTCATCACATTGTCATTTAAAAAGCACACTAAACAAAACTAATTTAGAGTAAGGTACTGTAGTAGAGCCAACTTTATAAACGGAAACATTTTCTGGACAAATTATACATACAGTACATGCAAATATATTATTAATAATAATAATGACAGATTCCAATATACATAAATAACCTCTTTTTTTACTTATACTCTTGTCCTTCATTTAAATTTTTACAGTTTCAGTTCATACTTTCCTTTGACCCCCTTTCTTCTCCATTTGCAATTATTTGAGTTCTGATCCACATATCAATAGATGCAAATGTAAAAGAGAACCAAATTTAATGATTGGCACCTTTTGCAACATTTGCTGTGATCTACAGGGTATATTTGCCGCTTTGGCAGATTGTCTTTCTGTTACAGCGTTAAACACCAAATTTGCATCTCACTGTGTGTGGAGCATCACTGACCGCATTGGTTTTCCCATTTGTTGCTGTGTCAAGCCTGTCCTTTACCAGATGATGCTTTCAGCATGAATGTAAGACTCTGCTTGCATGAACTTATGTCAAGAAAGGCATTGTGAAGGGTGGTTCTGATCAAGAACAGTTTTCACTTACTGGAAAGTCCTAGGAAGACATTTACAATTATCCAGTTAACAAAAGGAACATACACTTACTGCAAATGCTGTTACATAAAAAGCACCTGTCAAGATTTCCATATATTTAAGTATTATTTTGCTCGATTAAACCACATGCAGTAGTGTTCGCTGTTCAGCTACGTATACATTGATTAATCCATTTCTTCAAAAATATTAAGACAATACAATCTATTGAACAAAATACTAATATGTTTCTCATTACCTTTAGTATTTATATTGGAGAAACAATTGGCACCAAATATGTAATGATTTACAATTTGAATGGGAAATATTTTATGCACAGTTCAAATAGTTATAATGGAACTACAGTTATATAATTGGTTTAGCTGATTGTTATTGGATGACCATATAGACAATGGTTTATATCATGCACAAGTACTGTTATAAAATACCTTCCAAGATTCAGTATAGGGGAGTCATATATGATTTATTATTTCTTTCTGGGAAATCAGGCATCCCGTTATTGCACTCCAGCCTGATTGTTTTGTTATGGATGTTTTAACCACTGATTTTGCATAAACTTGATATATGACAGACTTGTAGTTACAGGCATCTGCTGACTAGGAAGGAAAGCAAAGAAACAATATACAGTAGGATTGTGCAGAATGCAGAGTCAGTTGATTGCAGCTGAGTCAGTACTGCATTAGCAGCAGAACTGCCTTTTTATTGTGCTTCTCTGGATGATAGCCAGGCTTTCGCCAACAGTTCATTCAGTTCACACTCTTTACTGCATCTGTCTTGACATGGATTACTGTGTGCATGTAGCAAGATTCATTCTGCACCTTTCTTATCTTATATCTTAATCCTGTCAATAATTGCTGATATCTGTTGTTATAGTCCAGTTATGTTGGAAGGAATAGGCTGGTAGACACCTTAGAACAATCTAGAGTCAATAATATACATGTATCCATTCAAAAATATGAGTGTCTTGGTATATGCAATATACCAAGACACTGATATTTACTCACAAACAGCTGGTAGTTTGTCAATATAGAGGTACTATATTAGTAATTCTTTGCCATGTATCTTATATTTTTACACATATATTATTGTAGACTACAGCATTTGATAAAAGATCCACATGTAACAACTTTATTTAGATCTGTATTTCAAACTTTTTTTATTTCATAATATTATAAATCTTTCATAATGCAGACACCTCCACTTTAAATTCAGTTTATTTTTTCTTTCCTGTCCATTTCTTTTATCCTATGTTCATTATAATAATCCTTGCATTCAATATTTGAACTTTCGACACCATACATATAATAATTTTTAAACCCCAATCTACACATACTCAGAAAGATAAGCACTTGCACTGCAAGACATTCCTCTTTCCAAAACCAAGGGCAAAACTGGCTTCCTGTCCACTTCCAAACAGCTGGGCTCATCCCTCTCCCAGACTTTTACCCTAACAGAACATTTCCCTCAATCACCTTCTTTCAGGGGCCAGTCAGAAGACGTTTTGAGGGAAGCTTCCCCCCAAGTTCTCCCACCCCCCTCTCCCAAAATTAGTCACCGTACCTCCACTTCCCCATTACCCAGCCGTTCTGGGTCAGCCCCTGCCACACCCCTCACCCCCCGCAAGAAAGTGATTGTCCCAAGTGAATACCAAGACACAGTTCCAGGAGAATTTGAGGAGAAGATCAAGCAACCAAAATCCTCAGCCATGTCTCAGAGTAGCAACCTTGACTCCCCTCCTCAGACCCCTGTCAGCGAATATTCCCGGAAGGATCTGACACCACGGCCTTCACCAAAGCTTACTCGAGCTAGCTCCAAAATCATTGAGAAGGTACGAGTATTTGAGGAAAGGAGGAGGAGTATTGACCAACCTGAGGGGTCTATCTCTGGACGTTCATGGGCAGGTTTCCACAGGACCCCTTCCATTGACTCTGATGATGGTGGTAGTCGATTAGGTATCTCAAGAGAGAGTTCCAGGGAGGACCTGAGAGAAGCACTGAAAGCTGATGCTGCTCAGAGGAGATCCAACTTTAGGCAGAGGGCTGCTTCTCTGGAGGACAGGCCTCACTATTCACAAAAGGTTCAGGACATTGAGAACAAGTTCACAGAAGAACTCCAACGTATTAAGAAATTAGTGGGGAAACCCCATATGAAAAAATCTTTCTCTACCGAACAACTGTCTTCTAAGAGTAGGCAACCTCTGAGAAAATTAGAGCCAATTCCCCTCCAAGTCATCCAGAAACTGCAAGATAGGGAACGCATCCAGCAGCAACAAGAACAGCAGGAAAGAGAGCAAAGAGAGCAATCTCTTGAAAATATCTCACAATCACTAAGTAAACCTCAAGGTCAGCATTTACAAAATTCACAATCAGAGCCATTAGATGCTCAATGCTCAGACACTATAAAAAATTCCATGACTAGTGTTACTGTGAGCAGACTTCAGGATGAACCTGTTATTCTAGAAGCTATGCCACTGGTTGAGTTACCTGGGCAAAGTTTAGCTCAACAATCACAAAGGAACAGCCCAAAAAGGGAGAAACCTCAGAACTATTTACCAAGTGAAACAAGAAGTATAACTGAAGAGAAACCACTATCTCCCACTCAACCAAAAGAGGACTCTCCGCCAAGGAGAATTGAATTGGCCATACGCAAAGTAGATCGGAGGCCTGTTAGCCCACTTGTGCAGAATAAGTACAAGCATGTCACTGAATCTTCTCGCAATGAAGAAGCCCCATTATTATTAAAGGAGGAGTCTAAGCCGCGGAGGGTTGAACTGTCAGTGCGTAGGATAGAACAAAGACCCGCCAGTCCACTTGTGCAAAGAGAGCTTCCTTGTGTCCAAGAACGCCCATCCCAAGTCGCATCAATGCTTGCTGCGCGCCCAATCTCCCCTTCACCGGTTTCCAGTCCATCATCGGAAGAAGAAAAGATGGACCTAGAACTACCCACTGTAACTGCTTCTCCTAAGCTTGCAATTCCAGCAATAATTGTCGAAGAAGAACCCATGGAAGATGCCCCTAAATCAAGTGACAGAAAAAAGAGATCCAGCACTGCAAAAGACACGAAGAGTAGGAGAGGGAAAATCCAGCGTACTCGACCCCTTTCACCTGAGGAAGGTGAGGATCATGTTTTTCTAATGCCTGCGTCAATAAACCAAACTCATCCCTTTGTGAATGATCTGTAGTTGTGTTCACGCAACCAAACTCTTTTTAACCAGTCTTGTTGTGGTTCTAACTGCACTACTAACCCATCTATGCTTGGCCGCCTGGGCAGACTCTTCAGACGACTCGTACGTGTCTGCAGGAGAAGACCCCCAGGAGATTCCCATGTTCGAGTATCCCCTTCAGGACACCGTGGCGTCCGCTGGAGAAGAGGCGCAGCTGAACTGCATTGTCGTTGGCACTCCTATTCCACAAGGTAATAAAACCTTTCCTTTCTGTTTTTCTTTTTATGTTATTTATCACAGGGAGATAATTCACAGTCGTATTATATTTTTGTCACATTATATTATATAGTTTTCAGACAAATTCCAACATACTCTTATTCAGAGAGTATAATGTGACATGCAGAACATGTTTGTATTACAAGTAACCTGCAAAATTCATAAGGTAGACTGGTAGGTGAGACCTATCTGCTGTAAGTTATTTATGTATTTCCTTCATTAGTCACCTGGAAAAGAGAAAATGAAGAGATAACAAGCACACCAACTCACATGGTAAAAGTGGAGGGAGAGAGACACTCGCTGCTGATCAGACGAGCGAAGAGGAGCGATGCCGGGACGTACCATGTGACAGCTGTCAATGCTATCGGGAAGGCTTCTTGCAACGCCACCTTGTTCATCAAACCAGGTGAGTAAGTTGGAGAATTTGTCATATATATCTGCAAGCAGCAAGTGAAGACAGGGGACCCTCTGGTGCCACGTCGGTCTGGTAAATGTGCTAAGTCCTTCATTTTACAGAGATTTATCTCAATGATCAGAGGATTCACAATCCTTTTCAGACCCTCTCAGAGTTAAGCTCTTCATCCTGAGAAATAACCTTTAAACCCTTGATATTCATTAGGTATTTGGGACAACACTGTGTGAAAGACACCTTGGACCACTGAGGCTGGGAAAAATGTGTTAGCTTCAAAACACAAAAATAACCGTAATAATGAAGAAGGAGAGATCAGCCTGTTTTGGCACTATAAATATGATGAATATGGTATACACTGTTTATTTTTGTAAAAAAATCCTAAATAATATCTGTGAGCTACTGAACATATTGAAAAACAAAGAGGCAGAAAAACATGTCAAAGGAAATTAAAATGTCCTTCGAAATTCCAAGCGATCTGTTTTAAGCTGCAGATAACGACCAATTAACAATAATATTTTTATGTCATGGTGTTGAAAGGACCAGAGCATCTGTTTATGGAGCTAGTGCCAGACAATGCATAGATGTATTCCTTCTGCACACTCTAGAATTAATAATTGCACCTTAGTCTGCTTAGCATTGCTAAATACGTAATATCTGACAAGGAAGACAAAGGCACATAAACATACAAGTTCAATACGTGCAATTTTCCAGCTTTGCCTGTGAGCCTCGCCCTGCACCCATGCTGTGAAGCCCCTACTCACTCCGCGCTTCTCCCTGCTTCATACTCACTGCAAGATGCTTTAATGCCGCCTCCAGCTGAGGTTCTCCTCTGAAGGTTTCCATGGCAACCCTGAAAGCAAAGTCTATCGCGCGGATTGTGAAGAGCACCCTGGTTTCCCGATCAATTTCAAAATGGGGAAAAAAAAAGATCTCATAGGCTACCTTTGTGTTTTTGTGTAGTTTTTGAAGAGATTAAAAGTAATTCAATCTCTATTTTCCCTGCTTACGGAGTCTTCTCATTGGCACTGGTGCAAAAAGGCACAGTGTCTGGCCTCTTGTTTTGAAATTCAAAGCTAATCTAATAGCCCTGGCAATGTTTTATTTAATTTTAATTGAATCACCTGCCCTAACAGATCAGATAAGCTCACATGATAGAGTGGGATCTGTATGAAAATGTACTAAGCTCCTAAAAAAGAAATAGCCTAATTCCTGTGGAATTAAATGTTTAGTGTGGTAATGTGAAAAAAAAATATATGACAGCACAACTTTTGATGTCTCACATTACCTTCCGTTACAATAGAAAGCACCATTCATTCAGCTTGATCACAGGGAAACGATACAGTATGAGAACCAGCGATCCAATATCTGCTTATAGTCAGAAGATCCCATTGGGATTAAATAACCAGGCTAAGTTTCAGACTTATTCTGATTTCTGTAATATATCACCAAATGCTGCTTAGAACTGTCATAAGCGTTCTAATCCTTGGTATGTATTAGGAATCGGAGAAGTGATTGGTAGTTGTCTCCGGTGTTTTGATGAAGTCTCTTTCGCAGTGATGGAATCAGTTTGGCAGTCATGATCATGAAGAGGAAGCCAACTGGCGAAATAAAAATACAGTGTCTGGTGAACTGAGTCCCCTGGATAAAAAGCAACCAATAAAACAAGTCGCTGTGATTGTAGAATGACACACATCCAATGACCATGCAGCAATGGGTCGCTACTCATTGTGTCCCCAGAATATGTACATCTGGCCACTTCTGCATTCAGTCTCATTCTCTACATGTCTGTTCGCTGGCAGAACCAATGCATGAGCAGCGGGGAGGTCTCAATGTGCCCATGGACATCAGCAGCCCAATCACATCCGATGAGGAGTACCTGAGCCCCCTGGAGGAAGGAATGGACTTCGGAGGACCATATTGCCAAGCTGAGCCCCGGAAGATTGTTGACATCCGGTTCAGGGAGCCCCCAGTTTTCCAGGTTCCATACCAGCGCTCCTCAGAACCTATATTTTGAATACCATAAAAATTTGTAACCAGAATGAATAATTACATTGGTATTGCGCTTGAATTCCGATTCCAAATTTGTTTTCATCAGGTAGCCCTCACCAACCAAGTGGTGACAGAAGGACAAGAGGTCACCATGTCTGTACGGATACATGGACAACCCAAGCCCATGATTTACTGGTAAGCTTGCCAGGAGTCTCATATACCTCTACATCCACGACTCAAGATTTTATACTAGTTTCAAGATTTAATTTGTCACGTGCACTGTTACAAGTGAGATGTAAATTTGGCTTGCTGCTGAGATTTAAAAAAAAATACAAGTGTAATTAAATTAAATACATTAAGCAGACATAAGGAGCTAAAAAGATAGGCTAACTAGAACATAAATAAAAGGCTATGTATCAAGGCTATTGAAACACCGTATGTAAATGGAAATATATATATAAATATACGTATATATACAGTGTGCACTGTAGGCAGTGAGGGAATGACAGTATATACTGTGTGCATGGTAGGCAATGGGGGAATGACAGTATACAGCTAGGTTGCGTAGTAGACAATCAGTGAGTAGCAGTATATATAGTGTGCATAGTAGGTAGTATGCTAATGCCAGTATATACAGTGTGCATGGAATGCAGTCAGTGAATGGCAGTATATACTGTGCACATGGTAGGCAGTGTGTGAATGGCAGTATATACAGTCTGCATGATTGGCAGTGTGCAAATGTAAGAATATACAGGCATGAAAAATGTGAACAATGACGGCTACATCCATGTACTCTGGCATAAAGAACTAACAAATTAGGTTGGTCTCAGTACTGTTTCTGGGGAAAAACTTGTCTTAAATGTGCCTAAATAAAGACTTACTCTCGCTTCAGGCTGAGGGACCGTGTAACAATAAAAACTGGCGCACGGCACATAGTGCGTGAAACAGAGAGTGGGACCTTTGAGATGAAGATCATTTCAGCACAGAAGTCTGATGCTGGTGTATACACCTGTAAAATCATCAATGAATATGGCACGAAGCAGTGTGACTGCAAACTCGAGGTTAAAGGTAAGAACTGATACATTTTAATGCTCATTCTGGCTGGACCAGCTAATATGATGTAATATAATAGAGATCATTAATCAGTTTGCAGATCACAGAGAAATACAAAGTATTGGTACTCCTGAAGAGTTTACATCAGCCGTCTTTGTTGCAGAGAGCACACAGCGATAAAACTCCCTGATGGGATTAATGCATGTCATCGTAAATAAGACATAGAGCCAGGAAGTACAATAAGGTGTGAAAACAAAGGCTATTTGTGAGTTGACTGCCAGCAGGGCTGAACATGCTTGGCTTGTCAGCTCTGACAGACCTGACACTCATATGCACATTATGGGCGGAATCATTGAAACCATTAATCAACTGCACTACTAATTCACCCCCCCCCCAAAAAAAAAACATAAAAGGACTCATATTTATTTAAATTATGGAAGAAATCTTTTCACATCTTTCTCTGATGTGCCTGACACCTTCAGAGTTTTTGATCCTCTGTTGACTTGAGTCCTCACTAGCAGCCCATAGAACTTTCTGGTGCTTGATGACATGAAAAGTAAGATTACAACCGAATTAATTTAAAATTGAAATGAACAATCTCAGGAAGGCCCAGTCGTATCTCTCTGTGGATTATCTTGATCAAAAGTCTTTCAAGGGAATTTCTTTTTAACTCCAGTGCTGTCTGGTATTCTTTGCAATGTTGCCTGACTTTGCTTCTGGCAAGATACAGGATGGATTTCTTCCGTTTTAGATTTATTTCAGTTTTAATGGGGATGTATTTTAGAGATGCATAAAAGCACTTAAGGGTTATATTGACCACTGGGAGATTACCATGCATGAGTAATGCTGCCGTACTATATGGCTTGGAGAAGCTTCCTGAAACTTTGGGGACGCATACCGCAGGTTTAGATTTCCATCGTGGAATTTATAATCACCTAAATTGTCCTTTCAAAACTGTTGTGTCCCCTATTATTCCATTTAGTGCCCCCAGTGGAGCCAGTTCTGGCGATTACCCGGAATGTGAGTGACGTGACAGTCAGTGCAGGAGAGACTGCGCTCTTCGAGTGTCACATGACTGGGCCGCCGGACGTGGACGTAGACTGGCTTGCAGACGGCAAACTGATCCAGCCGGCACTGCTCAACTGCAAGATGCATTTTGATGGCAGAAAGTGCCGGCTGCTGCTCAACTCGGTGCACGAGGACGACAGCGCCACCTACACGTGTAAGCTGAGTACAGCCAAAGGTCAGTCCCCATCCTAGAAATAACTCACTAAAACATGCATTGGCAAATGCGTCCAATAACATAATGAAAACGCAAAGCTGGTGATTACGGAGTAATAAAAGATCTTCCAATGCAGAAATCCAGTAGTAATACCGAGCATGTCACACTTTTTCATTAGAAGCCAAGTAGGGTTGGTACTTGCTCAGTATTTGCCTCTGACATTTCTAAGAGAAGTCTAATGCTAGGAGGCTGATTATTGGTAAGGGACACAAATTCTCTGGACCAAGTAAAAGCTTTGCATTGTGGTGAAACGGACGTGGTACTGTAGGAGGTGCAGTTCTGCAGATAAGGTCGTGACTCATTGTTGTCATTCAAAGTTTTCAAAGTCACCATAGACTTTTTCTGCATCTTCTAACCATCCAGTGCAGGGTTTTAGAAAGGGTGGGGGTTGGGGGGTGCTGGAGTCTATTCCCAGCAGAATACGCGCGCAAGGCCGGAGAACATCCTGGACAGGATGACAGTACACACACACTGTGGCAATTCAGAGAACTGTCAATTCACATAACTGCATGTCTTTGGGAGCTTACATAGGAAAGCCTGCAACATGTACATTGAATAAAGATGTGTGGATTAGTGCCCATGATCAGAAGCCTGCTGTGTGTGTGTGTGTGTGTGTGTGTGCGTGTGTGTGTGTGTGTGTGTGAAAAGACAGTTTTCCCACTGGGATGAGTAAAGCTTCATCATTCTATTGAAAGCATCGGTTCTGAAGGGTGATGCATCTGTATTGATGCCTCTCACTGAACCGATGTACCAGACTTTTTCTGGACCACCAATTTACAGTACTAATGGCATCGAAGCAGAGACACGGTTTAGCCTCCACCCTCACATACAAGCAAAATGTCTGGAGACCAAATAGGCAGCTGTAGCAGCTATTTTGCACATATGGTGCTTGGGGTTGATGATGTCACTAGAGCCACAGAGCACTGCAGCTTTGTCATACTTTAAAATAGCATGACTGTATGAAGCTGGTCATCAGTAGGTTACGAGCTGTGCTGCCTCCATCATCATCAGTGGGAAGTGATCTGAGACATTATCCTTGTACGTGCCATATAGCATCAGAGGCAGGCCCTCATGTGTGTAGAACTATAGATTAATAGCTTGTCCCAGTTCTTTTACATTTAGTTTCTGCTTCTGTGTCTTTTTAGAGGAACTGACCTCCACAGCCATGCTTAAAGTAATGCCCTCCATCGAGCCACTTTTCACTCGAAAACTCGACGTCCTGGAGGTGATCGAGGGCCGCAGTGCTCGCTTCGACTGCAAAGTCAGTGGGACGCCCCCCCCTCAAGTCAGCTGGAATCATTTTGGTAAGCTTCTTTTATACTCTTTTATTATTTATAAAACAGTGGTTTTCAAACTTTCTGGACCAAGTACTTAGCTGCAGACTGAAGCAGCAGAATACCACATGGGTACAAAAAATGACAATAACCTGAGTCACAGTAACAAGTTACCATGGTCTTCTTCGATACCACTTGGTGGTACATGGACAGCAGGTGAATTTTTCCTTCGTAAATATGATACTCTGAAGTTGTTTCCTCCTGTCATCCATGTTATTGTTGGGAACCCTGTGTGCAGATCATGGAAATGTCTCATAAGAGTCATGTCAAACTCTATATTCAGCTATTTGATCTATGGGTCATATACGGAGGTGACATTATGATAAATACGGAGGTGACAGTGATAAATAGGATATAAATATAAAAGACATTTAAACACTGATAATGACATACTGGGACATACTCACACATGGACATAGACCATTTGTGGTGTAGTGGCTGCCCATCTGACACCTTTCCGACTTCCATAGACCGCGCACTGGACAACAATGAGAACATACGCATCCTAAAGGAAGGTGGTCGGCACATGCTGGTGATCACACACGTCAGCAGCGAAGACGAGGGCTTCTACACGGTCGTCGCCCGTAATCAGCATGGCGCAGCTGAGTGCTCCGCCGACCTATACGTCCAGGAGCCCCGAACTGCCATCTCCTCACAAATGTAAGCAGCG
>JABFDZ020000039.1:8311654-8334423 GCA_019775955.2 Pollimyrus isidori
GAACCCTGACCAAAAACTTCAGGACTGGGTTAACAGAGCCGCCAGCTTTGATTATTTTTTTTCTTTCTGTTTTGTGCCGAGAGTATGTCTGGGCACCGTCATAATTGAATTGTCACTTTTTATCAAACAAACATGAGCAAATAAGATTCAGCAAAGACAAGACTAACTAAAAAAAAAGCACCCTTTATTTATTCTGACGAGTCTCCCTCCGTTTTGTTTTCCCTGTGTGCCTCACAGGGCGAAGCTGGAAAAAATGCCTTCCATTCCTGAGGAACCAGAGGTGGCAGAGAGCGAGGTGGAGCAATTCACTATGCCAGATTTTATTAAGCCGCTGTATGACCTGGACGTGGTGGAGGGCAAGGAGGCTGTGCTGAAGTGCCGAGTGGCCGGCCTGCCATATCCCAGCATCACCTGGTTCCACAACGGTCGCAAGATCAACAGCACGGACGACAGGAAGATGGTGCAGCGTACGTCCTGCATGGGACTGTCCTCATCTGTATTTTTGGAGCAGCTTAATGCATTACCACCTTGCCTCGCAAACACGTGTTTCCACAAGGAGCCTTCCCTGACACTGCTATAAATGTTATAGGGCCAGGCTGCCAGCGCAGAATTGCAACTTTCTTGCACTTTCGAAATGTGATTGGTGCGCGACAGCAACAGAGAACGATGGGTGGAAAAGTCCCCATGGCATTGATCCGTGCTTCTCTGCTTTCCTTCTCATGCAGACCGGGACATTCACAGCCTGGTGATCCGCTCCGTCTGCCATGCCCACGCCGGGGTGTACAAGAGTGTCATCTCCAACAAAGTGGGCAAGGCTGCCTGCTATGCTCACCTATATGTGACAGGTAAAAAGACAGTCTCAGGGTCTGTCTTACATCAACAGAGATGAAAATACAAGCATGAACTGTACAGTTCAAACACCGAAATTAGACACAAAAAAATGTCACAATACACTTATTACTCTTTAAAGTCCAATTAAAATCCAAACAAAGCAAAAACAAAACAACGGTCAGTATACAAATATGAGGTCCATTACTGAAGGTTCTGAAGTCCTGGAATGTGTGCAGAGGGTTAACAGACCTTTAAGAAGGAAACTCTCCAGGTCTTTGAGGGAAGAAGGCGGTAGACATCAGCTTCATATTGTGTGTTGCAGAAATTCCTATTAGGTATCAAAGATACTAAGATATCGTGGCTGGGGAGCTCATGGATGGTGTTTGACTAATCTTGGTTTTCATTAAACCAGTTTGTTTAGGTGTTTATATGGGTGCAATTTCATCTATTACTATGGGAAATTATGATGGGAAATTCAGTTTTGTCAAGATTGGGTTGTAGTACTGATTCAGTTCTTTGACAAGTTCTGAGACTCTAGTGATGTATAGCAGCATATCCATTCCTATCAATGAGCTTCATCAGCTTTAGCTCATACAGTGCCTCCATATTTGGAATAAGCTGTCATGGCTTTGAGATTTGAGTTTTTGTAAATAAAGCACCTGCAATCCTGGCCTTTCAGAGTTAGACTCTTTGGATTTCAATTAATTGCCTCAGGTTGCTTTGTAAGCCCATGCACAGTGCTGATTGTCAGAGGTCTTTCACAGGTGACACATTCAGCTAATTGGCATTCAACCTAATATGACTCATCATTGTAGCTGCATTTGTTATTGTGCTACTTACTACAAATCAAAGGTAGACTCGTGTGGCGTTTCTATTGTTTTGTTTATGCCCTTTGTATATAAGCTTTTTATATAAAAATTGCACTTACAGTTGTCAGTGATCTTAAAAAAATATCTTCCTACTTTTGGTAGATATTCTTCCCGACCCACCAGAGGGCCCTCCGGTGATAGTGGCAATTACCGGAAAGACCATTTCCCTGAGCTGGACAAAACCCAGAAGGCTTGATCCTTCTTTAGGTATTATATATCATATAGATTTAAACTCAGGTGACATATTATGCTTTATATTTCTAATGTTTCCTGGTGTTTTTTTCACGTGCAGCAGGTCTTGGCAGGTATTGTATGCAAGTTTGCTACTTAAAAAAAATGACGTCATTCCATTTCGAAAATACACTATGGGGTAATATATCAAGGATATAATGATGCCTCCTTAATTGCTATTCAGATGTGGTTTTATGTGCTTCTTCAATTGACCTTAAACAAGTTAGGATTTATAGCAATATTGACATTACACTATTTGTTGTAGTGGTTGCAAATTGCTAACTTTGCCTGCTTTTTCTAAATTAGCTTTACTGTTTAGGTCAAACAATTTATGAAGTCAATTTCTGGAAATGTATTTTTTGATGGTACATTGAGCAATTTTGTTTGCAGATGCCAGCTCTTTGATGTATGCTGTCCAGCAGCAAGCGCTGGGTTCAATCCAATGGACTATCATCGTGTCCAATTTGAAGCAAACTTCCTACACAGTAACCTCACTGTCCAAGGGAGTTCGCTACTTCTTTAGGGTCTTGTCAATGACCAACAAGGTCTTCAGCAAACCATCTCCACCTACAGAACCCGTGCAGCTTGTGGACAGAGGTACAGAGGAATAGATCTGGAAGTTCAGCACATTCAGGAAAAAAAGAATTTGCAAAGAAATTATACAGATTGTCATATATCTGCTCACAGGTCCATATCTCCAAGAGGCTCCAGTCATTACCGACAAGCCAGATATCGTGTATGTGGTTGAAAACCAATCGTTAAGTATCACTATTACCCTGAACTATGTCCAAGCCACAGTGACATGGAAAAGGCAAGTCGAACAGTCTGCCAAGTTTTATCATCTAAATTGCTTAAGGCCTCGGAAAGCTCAAATAAATTACTGGAACCAATCAACTGCCTTCATCTGTTTTTCAGGGGAAATACATTCATAGTGAACAAACCTGGCATTTCTGAGATGAGTATGCCAGATGACAATCAACATGCACTGCGGATCATCAGGGTGAAAAGCAGTGATGTTGGCCAGATTATCTGCACAGCCAGCAACAAATTTGGCAGCGACTCCTGCATCCTAACACTTGAAATGGCAGGTGAATGCAAATTTATGCTGGAATAGAAATTTACATTGCTGATTTTGTTCCTCCGTTAAAGCATGTGCTGTGTTATTTTACGTATTTATGTTGTGAATTCCTTAAAGCACCGCCTACTTTTGAGACTATCATGGAAGATATGGACGTTTGTGTGGGAGAGACGCCACGATTTGCGGTAGTCGTTGAGGGGAAGCCTGTCCCGGACATTATGTGGTACAAGGTACATTTCTATGATATGTCTATGATATGTAAGCAGTAATTTTATTGGTGACTGAGAGGGTCGCGAGAGTCAATTCATTATATACCTGACAATAACTTCATTACTGAAGCAGAGACAGCTGGAATTCTTTGAAAAATTATGTTTGGCGATTGTGAATTTCAAATATGAAAGACAAACACAGCAGCCTGCCTATGTGTTAAATGAATAAGAGAACAGTCCTATGAATTCTTCATTCAGGCATCATCAAGGTGAGAGCAGAAAACTGTCCTCCAGGCCAAATTCAGGCGAATTCATGGCGGAACCAGGCTTAGCTCTCTTCCCTTCCTCATACTGGCGTTCCTCCTCTGCTGGTTTCAGCAGGCTCAGCCCTACAACACTGCTCCTCAAGTACACAAGCTATCAGTTCTGGGATAGTGTGATGTCCTGCAGCACTGATGCCCCCACCAGCTACCTCCCCCACTCACTCTATAGCTATCTGCTACATCAGGCCGTTCACTTTAGCTTGTCAAGGTCTGGAGACTCTGGGCTCCTTCCAAGGGAGGAAAACATAAAAATCCTGCTGATGTCGAGCTCATTTTATTCCCCCATTTATCTTTGACTAAGATGATAAGTCTTATGTTGTACTGTATCTGCATTGGCGGATTAGCTTTAAACTCTACCTAGCTGTTGTTTGCCATTTTTGCTCCAAGAATCATTTTCTGCCAGCTACATTGAGTGGGTGTTCTGTTACAAGCGTGCAGATGCAAACAGTTTGGGTATTAGGTAATGCCTGGCTTTCTGCCTTCGGGCTGGATCTTCTGATTTGCCGGTTTTTGTTCTCGCGCACATCAGTGCTTATGTAATTCCTATAAAGGCTCCATATCTAAAGTTCTCACCACTGATACTAAGCTGAAATACAACCACAAAAAGAAATGCACAGTTCTTGCTTTCCTGTAATCAAAAAACAAAGTCTTGGTTGAAACAAAAGCAATTACGCGCATTTCATTGCTTTGTTTGTCAATTCCAGAATGACACCTTGCTGTCGGAAAGCAGCCACTTCACCTTTGTATACGATGACAATGAGTGCTCCCTCGTTATACTCAACACTCAAGAAGAGGATTCGGGGGTCTACACCTGCACAGCTAGGAATCTTGCTGGAAGCGTTACCTGCAAGGCTGAACTTACTGTACACACAGGTAAAATTACATATAAGTCTACAAAGGTACCTACAGTGACATCAAATTCTCATCATAGGATGAGAACAGGAAAACAGAAAGCATCTATCACACAGTTATATGCAAATGTTTGGGTATTCCTGGCCAAGTTGCACGTTTGGTTGATTTCCTAAGAAAAACAATGTGAACACAAAATCTGCATGGAAAGAAGGAGCTCAGACATGTTTCATGTACAGTCACCTTATATTTGCTTATTTTAACAGTGTGAAGAAAGCCTGCATTACATGTGGCATGTGCGGAAGTTCTGGCAGCCTTCCAGTCAGTGCCTTTGGCAAAATTCATAGCCTCCAAATGTTTCCTGTACCCAGCTAAGAACCTTTCTATTCTTGCTTCAGGAACTTTTTCCTTGTCCCTTGCAGAATACTTCAGGTTGAGAAATATTCTTAGGTCATCTAGAATTTGCTACACATTTCAGGTTTTCAGGTCTGGGAAGGTGAAGTAGTTTGTGGTAGATTTTTTTGGGGTATGTTTTGCATTACTTTCTTGCTGGAATGTCCAACCTCTTTTCAGCTTCATCACAGCCTGTGGGACATTATATTCCAGAATTTATTTATGCTGTGCAGAATCCATTCTTCCTTCTAGCCGTGCAATAATTCCTGTGCAACTAGCTGCCAAACAACCCTACAGCACAATACATCCACCCCCATACTTAACAGTTGGCAAGGTGTTCATTTCTTGTAATGCTTCTCCAAACATATCTTCGCCGATCGTAGCCAAATAATTCAGTTTTAACTTCCTCACAAGACAGCATTTGGTCCCAAAAAGCCCTGGGGTTTTGCATACATCAGACTGTCTTTTATGATAAGATCCCAGGTTTCTATCTGAAGATTCTTTCATATTTATGCAACCAATGCTGCACAGGGGACCAATGCATCCCTATCCCTGTGTTGGTTAAACCTTCCAGCAGATCCTATGGAGTGATGTGGTGGGTTTGTTTCATCTTCCTGATCCATCACCAAGCAGCTCTCTCAGAGATATTTCTTGGTCTGTCAGTTCTTACCCTATTGCAGGCGTGGGAAATGGCAACCAGGAAGCATTTGCATATCTTTTCATACCCTTCACCTACTTTGTAACAGTCAATTATTTTTTATTTTCTGATGTTCAGAAAGATGCTTGGAGCAGCTCATATCTGCTAAGCACAAGCACAACATTCTGAGTCGTGGGATGACTCAGAAAATTTATCACGGCCTGGAATTGTAATCAGCTCACTTAGATTAAAGCCTAACCAGTCGATGAAGATGTGAGACCTTGTTAAAAAACTAACAGCAAAGGGGCAGTTGGAAACTCGCAAGATGAAAATGGCTTTTTTGACTCTAGTAAATAAATGGAAACTGTTCATCAAAATTAGCTTAAAAGTATTTAGATACTGCAGATGCTGTGTTCAAGTTTTCATTAGGAAATCAAGAAAATGTACGATTTACCCAGGGGTGCCCAAACCATTGTGCATAACTGTGTCTGTGTGTGTGTGTGTGTGTGTGTGTATTATATGTGCATCGGAACTTCTTAGAAGTTGGGTGGGTTGCAGTAAAGCAAATTTCATATGTGAACACCATTAGAAGCATTTGCTTGGTTTTGTTATTCTGATATGTAATCACCGTAGTTTTTTATGATCATGTATTACTGCAGTTTTTCTATGTGCTATTTGCTGATTATGAATGATTCAAAAATTAAAACCGTGAAACGGCCTATTAAGCAGCCTACATTTACTGCTTGCTATTGGCAATAGCTTTTTGTTGGCCTTGTCAGGATGATAAGATACTTTTACCTTTTTCGTGTTCCAAACTGTCGTCTTGCAAAAAAAATATTTCAATCACAAAACAACAGATGATTGTTAGATTTATTTTCAATAAAGAAGCTATTTTCTGAAACTTAGACTGTAAATAATAGCAATATAGAACAGCTAGAAATTACTCAAGTGACAGAAATGGAATATTTTAAATAAAGCAGAAATTGAAAGAGAGGAAGTGTATTAAGAGTATTGATACAAATATAATACCAAGATAATAATGATATTATTATATTTCAGTGTCAGTGATGAGATGTGCCTTGGTATATGATAAGTATTCATTTTCTTGTCATGTTTCTTTGGTAACTGACACATTAGTGTAAATGGGTATCTCTACAGAGCCATTGTTATGTGGCTGATACAAAGACTGCAATTAAATCTCACTGTTATAATTATTCAAAGGAAGAGGAAGATTATTAAAAATGAATGAGGGAGTCTGTGGTTTTAAAGTCCATACAAGGCGCAGGCACCGTAATGCTCAGTGGTTCTCGGTGGTCGGCCAATGAGCTGCTTCCTACTTAATGAATCTGTGGCCCTGCAGCAAAACAGGAAAAAGAGGAGCTGATGGAGGATGAAGAAACGATTCTCAGGAAGATGCGCAGACTGACCGATTACTATGACGTGCATAAGGAGATCGGCCGGTGAGTCATTACTGAATACTGAACTGCCTTTTCTTTTTTTTAAATAGGACCGGCAAGCACTTGCCTGCCAGACTTGAAGCGGAATTTCATCATTGTCTCTGTTTCTAATCGTTGCGGAAACTCTATCCCACCGTAAATGAAAACAACTGCAGCTATTGTGTGTAGGACATTTATTGACAGCACGGAGCAGTTCTGAATGATCACTGAGGAGACCAAATGAGAAAGCTTTATGATGATACCATGAACGCTATCCACATTCAGAATGTGCACAGAATTACCAGATAGTACAGCAAAACCAATTATATCAAATCAATTTATTTTACATTTATTATCGGACGCTATTATCCAAAAGGACATGCAGTTGTGAGAGCAGTCAGCCAGACCCAGGAGCAATTACGAGTCTAATGGTGAAATTATTCTGTTGACCACAGCATTTGATCTGGCGACCTTCCAATCACAGACCCAGCACCTTACCCTGCTGCACTGCACCCCACACCCACTTAAACATACCATTTACAAGCTGTGTGAATATGGTTAGCGTGACACTCCACATTCAAGAGGTAAACACAGTGTGCAGAAACAAATCAGCATGTCCTCCTGCAGCCCAGCCCTGGGACCGATTATCTTCGCTCAGTATGCAGAGATTTTCCTGCCCTACACAGATAATGCCCATGTCACACCACCTACCTCCACTTTAACTGTCGTCTGCTGGGTTACTGGGTTCAGCTGTTACTCATCTATGACGCCCAGTGCAGTATTGAGTCACGACAGAGTGCGACAATGAGTATGTTTCTCCTGAAAATGGGCCATTAAATGGCAAATCTATGCGATATGTTCCTTATCTGTTTTTTTTTTTTTTTTTTTTTTTTACGGTGTGCAACAATAGGCTTTTTGGAGATTAACTTCACTTATGATGTAATGTAACAGCAGTACATCGAAGTTACATGAAATCTGTGGTTCAAAAAGGTCTCTAATATTTTGCACAACGTGAACCCATTTTAAAAAAATGCAATGTTATACTTTTGTTTTGCTCCTTACATTTAAGCAGTTTTGTCCGAGATCGGTTGGAAGGGTAGAAAAGAGACATGCATTATTCTGGGTTAGGCCAAATAACATGAGGAGACTGGACTTCATTTCATTAGCAGTACCTGTGTGTGTCTGTGCTACAGGGGCACATTCTCCTATGTGAAGCGGGTAACACAGAAAGGGAGCAAGGCGGAGTACGCAGCGAAATTCATCTCTGCACGCGCAAAGAGGAAGGCCTCCGCCTTGAGGGAAATGAAAATACTCTCTCAGCTGGACCATGAGAGGATCGTTTACTTCCATGATGCCTTTGAGAAGAAGAATGTCGTCATAATCATCACTGATCTGTATCCTTGTAAGCAGGGACCTCAGAAGCATTTTGAACGTGGGGGGTACACACTTGGCATACAGCTAATATTTTATGTTAAATGTAGGGGGGGGGGGTCCAAACAAATCATTATGAAATGTGAGAGGGACACGTCCCCCGCTGATTTAATGGCAGCGACGCCCATGCTTGTAAGTCATCCTTCTAGTGTCACATTGTGAGCGTTAAAGTGGTAGTACTCTATCCATCATTGGAGACCCAGCATCTGGAGTGTGTTGAAGGCTTTTCAGCAGCCTCTACTTTGTTTAACAAATTTATAACCACTTTCAAGGATGTGCTTTTGAAATGTCTTGGGGGGTAATGACCATCTGAAAGACTATTGATGTCTAAGCGTTTCTGGAAGCTCTATGGCTCCATAGTCAGAGGTATTCTCTCCTTGACTTGGAAATGAAGATGTCATGAGGAGTTTCTGGAACGACTGGCAAAGAAGTCCACAGTGACACAGTCTGAGGCAAGTAACCTGTTCTGACTCTTCATGGGAAGCACTGACTCAGTCTCATGAAATAAGATGCATCACAACATGATCTCTTTACAGATCCATTCAACTGTGAAGCAGATGCTGGATGGAGTTAGCTACCTGCACCAGAACAACATTCTCCATCTTGATATCAAGGTAGACAATGTGTCTGCGACATGTGTCATTCGTTCTTCAAGCATATACTGTAACTAGCTTTATTAAAGATGCGCCCTGTGGTTCCTTATAGCCCGAGAACATACTAATGGCAAACCACAGTGGTGACCGAATCCGGATCTGTGACTTTGGGAATGCCATGGAACTAACACCAGATGAGCCGAGATACTGCAAATATGGCACACCCGAATTCGTTGCCCCGGAGATTGTTAATCAGACTCCTGTCTCCAAGGCAACGGATATATGGTAAGTTTCCCAGTTTCTTGGATGCAAAGTAAAAATGTGGTTACTATGAATAAAATATGAAAACATATATGTATATATTAACTCTTGCTTTCCCTTTACAGGCCAATTGGAGTCATAACTTATCTGTGGTATGTTTATACAATGTGTTTTGCAATTTGGTCGTAATGCTGTCTGTATAATTATTGAAATATAGTAATGATAGCTGTTCAGGATAAAACCTGGAGTCTGCAATCATATACATTGATGGAAATGTAAGAGAATATCTTACAGGAAAAAAAAAGCTTTTTACAGCTACTGAGAAACGTCCTGGCAGAATAGCTACAAGGTCAGACTGCAGAGAGGTGATTAAAGCTTGGGATTGTGCTTCAGCCTCACTGGAGTGTCACCGTTTGCTGGAGAGAATGACCGCAGCACCGCGCTGAACATCAGAAGCTACAATGTAGCTTTTGAAGAGAGCATGTTTGCAGACCTGTGCCGAGAAGCCAAGAGCTTCGTCATTAAGCTGCTGGTGGTGGACAGACTGTGAGTTGAAAATGCAAAAATGCTATTTTTTCATATCTGTTTTTCATGTACTTGCATTTTTTTACACGTACTAACCTTAGAGATACAGAACATGCCAAACACCGCAACTGTATTTTTTTTTTATCATAATTGAGTTATGACTGAAACCTGGTCTCTTATCCACTGTTTTATTTCTTTGCAAAATACTATATTTTATATAAACATACAAACACCTCTATATATACATATACAGTAAAAAAAAAAAAATCCTTCCAAAAACTATTTCAGATGTATCACTTCATATTTCAGTCAAGGGTTGACTTATGCATCATCATCATATAGAAACAGTCAAAAATATTTTTCTTTTATTTTGGCATATGCCAAATACAATGTTTACATACCACGTGACCATGTTTTTGTGTATTTTTTAGGAGGCCTGATGTTAATGAGTG
This sequence comes from Pollimyrus isidori, assembly GCA_019775955.2. Classification (NCBI taxonomy): domain Eukaryota; kingdom Metazoa; phylum Chordata; class Actinopteri; order Osteoglossiformes; family Mormyridae; genus Pollimyrus; species Pollimyrus isidori. Next base: position 8,321,773 of record JABFDZ020000039.1, read on the forward strand.
CCTTCGCCATCCGTGGTTTAAGGTAGGTCTTAAATAATAAAAAAGACAACACAACCAATGATAAATTATTGCACCAATTCATGAAAGCTGTCATATTCTAGTTCTACATTCTTCTTATTTCTGCCCTGGTAAGGTTTGGTCCAGCTTATTGCCAGATTTGTGTAATTGATCTCTATATATTCTCCTTTCACTTAGACTTTGGCACAGGAGAAGAGTATAAGCACAGAAGCTATTAAGCAGTTTTTATCTCGAAGAAGGTGGCAGGTAAGACCCATCTCATAAAATATCTGTGCTTGTATCATAGTATAAAAATTGAATTCCAACTAAATAAGTGCATTTCCTGAAGAAAAGAATCTGATTGCTCAACAGCAGCAAGCAGGTGCTTTAGGTTGTGTATATTTGAGCAGTTTCACAAGGTTTATGATCTTCAATCTCGCTGCTTTACAGAGGTCCCTTATCAGCTATAAATCCAAAATGGTGATGAGGTCTATTCCAGAGCTACTGGACGATTCCTCCAGCCACACTTCCATCGCTGTTCCTAGACACTTCCGAGAGGGTTCGCCACCACTCACCTCCTCCTCGGACTCAGACGAGGATATTGATGAACTTCCTTTCATCCCGATGCCTCTTACCATGGACTTCTCTGGATCCAGAATGTCTTTGAATGATATTCTGGGTAACGATGATGTGACTAGCGGCAATAATGGCACCACTGAAGGGGAAGGTCTAACTGGCCAGGGGACAGTAGCTATGGAGACTGGACCAGCAGACAAAGCCAAAGAGGGTGGAGAATCCTCCATCCTCAGGGGGCGACTGCGGAAAAGGGCAACGCAGGAAGAAGATAAGGGATCTTCTGATGAGGAGCCGGCAGTGACAATCAAGCGGTCAGAACAGTCAAAAAGGCCTCTGCGCCGTGGTTCGAGCATGGAGTCGGAAAAGACTGAAGGTAGTTCAAGTGGCAGAAAAGGGTATCTTCGCAGGGGTGGCTCTGCCGACAGCGCACTGCTACTGCATATCAAACACGGGGATGGAGAGTCCGAGGGAGCCGTGGAGGATGGTACCAAGAAACTCAAAAAGGCCGTTTCTATGGAGTTGCCACGGAGGAGCTCTAGTCCAGGTGCTGGCAAGCTAAGCAAGGAGGACTATGCTTTGAAACTTGAACTGATGAGGCAGAGGCTTCTCAGAGGTGTTGCTGTGGACAATAAAATGAGTGGCTTACGAGGCCCCCTGCTGGAGACACTAGGTGTGGGTGACGAAAAACGTACGATTCCCGTAGAACGTTACGTACGCCCACATCGCTTAGGCGGCGCCCCGATGATCCGGGCTGCTTCTAGCGACACGGCAAGAGAGGACAGTCCAAAAATCAAGGTCCTACGCAAAAGTGCCTCCTTCAGCCAAGGAGATACTGAGCCCATCCCTCTGCACCGGCGATCTGGAGCCCCCCTAGAAATACCCATGGCCCAGATAGAGGAACGTCGGCTACAGGAGGCTGCATCCATGTCCGCTCTCACAGATCTTAAAATGGACTCCCGCCCTGTTACTCCAATGCAGGTTTCATCTGAGCCACCTGCGACGGAACAGATGGAGACAATTCAGGAGAGTGATGCTGGGGAGCAAATTGAGAATGTTGAAGAAAAGAATGAGCCAGAAAAGGAGGTATTTGAAAATGTGTCAAAAGAGAGTAATTTAGAGGGGAACGCGAGTGCACCAGGCTGTCTAGAGAAGGAAGTGAGCGTGTCTATGGACGAAACACGTAAATCTGAACGTGGGTCCCACAATGAACTTGTTTCTGAAGTAGCCCCTTGCAGTGTGATTGAAGAAAGCACTACCAAAGAAGAGGAGAATGAAGAATATGTCGATGAACTGAGGACCCCGAAAATAGCCCCTGAGATTAACATCGTCACCAGCGCCATCACAGTAACGCCTCTGACAGTGCCAGCGAAACCATCTCCAAATGTCATTCCGACGTATGTAACACCCCCTCCACTTACTCGAGTCACACTTCCAGATGGGAGAACGTCTGCCTATGCCAGCACCATTCAAACAATCATGGTCCCAACTTTACAGCCAGCAACTGTCATGACAACTACATCAGTGCCTATAACCACAGCCACCTGTACTCCCATTCCGCCCTCGCCTATGCCAGAGCCTGCCCCAACATCTCAGCATCCTGCAGTTTTCTCTAGAGTAGCTTCTACCGATAATGTAAGCAAAGAACCAAGTCCACCCAATATTCCAGTGCATCCTTCTTCTCTTACTAGTGAAATCAAGGACATTGCCTCAGAAGAGGTCTTTGAGTCCAGATTCAAAAAACGTGATTCATCTCTGACACGCGGCTTTAAGCTCCTGAACTGGGCAAAATCTGAGGAGAAGTCTGCTACAATGCCTCCTGAATCTGGTGAAGACATCTATCGTCCCGGCGCTGTAGGCACTCCCATACAAGTCGTCAAACCCGAAGCATCCAGGATGATGTTGGAGAAATCCAAGTCTGTCCAGGACCTCAGAGAAGCTTCAAAAGACCGTGGGTTTATGAAGAGACTCTCAATGCGTCTGAAGAGAACCCCACCTACTGAGAGAAAGGAGGAAAAGTCAAAAGAGGAAGCACCTGCTACTGAGTCAAGTGGCCCAAGGCGACGTCTTTCCTGGGCGCTCAGCCGCAGCAAATCCCAGGAAAAGGTGGCTGCTGATGTGGAGATGGTCAGGATGGATGGTGCACCTGAGGCTCCAAAGGAAGAGGTGGTGATGGAGCCCAAAAAAGCAAGTGAGTCCCCAATCATGAATATGCGTCGGAAGATCGAATCCACAGTGGCCGGGATCTCCATGAGGATCCGCAGTCAGTCCGAAGAAAGGAAAGGACAAGAAGATAGGAAAGAGGAGAAGAAGGCTGAGGAGAAGAGTGAGACCAAGCGGACACCTTTGCTCTCTCTGCTCCGCCGGTCCAGCTCTGAGGGAATTAGCCTGAAGAAGCTAGGCCTCACCCAGAATCCACTGGCATCACAGTCAGCTTCAACTGCATCCACTGAGTCTCTGGAGTCCACAAGCAGCATTCAGTCAGAATCAGCTATCAAAAGTAAACATTTAAATTTATTTTTGTGTACGTCCCTCAAATACACACTTGAATTAAAATGCTTAAATATGAGTCAATAATTAATTTAAATGTAAGTAGGCTGTTCTTTTCACAGTACTTGAGTGTCCCATTCTCTGTCATTTCTCTGGCTTCTGTCAGCCTCTCTTAACCATGTCCTGTCTTTGCCAGACCCAGAGAGTGACCGTAGGTTAAGATGGGACCGTTGGGGCCTGACCAGAGGCCGCAAAGACAAGACTGTATCCCAACCAGACATACCTTCTGCAATAGCCAGAGATGGAAGCTCCTTCCGTGGTCGACAGTACACCAGACTGGCATCTGGTACTCGACTTTGTCATCTCTGTTGTCACACACATACAATGACAATAATAATAATGTCATTTCAGAAACCAAAATTCATGTTATCTTCTAAATGCTCAGCAAAAATGGATTGTTTTCCTGATCCCTATGCAAAATTCTGTATTATCACAGACACAGCTGTGTGGAAGTATCCATCAAATGATACTCCTCTCGAAGAGCACTACTTATCTTCTTCTGACATCTTCTTCTGACACCTTCTCCCCACATGCAGATTTCCCCCCAGTGTTTCACATTAAACTCAAAGACCATGTTCTTCTGGAGGGGGACCCCGTCACCCTCAGCTGCCTTCCTGCAGGCAGTCCTCATCCACGTATCACCTGGATGAAAGGTAAGTTCTCATATCTCCTCAGTTCACCGCAGAACCTAAAGCAGAGCTGGAGTGCATGGCTGGTTCAAATCCCAGGGTTGGCTGAGTGATTTCACCCATAAGGCTCAGTTGCTCTACGGCCATCTGGTCCTGCTTTTTCAAAAACTGTACAAAAGGAATAAATTAAAAAGAAACCTAGGTTTAGGGTTCAACATTTACTCAAAATGTACTACTCAACAAAAAACAAACAACAAAACAAAACACTTTATGTAATTATGTGATTATTATTCATTGGGTTTTCTTTCCAAATGTACAAACAACATTAAAGAGAGAAATTAAAGGACAAAGTAACCTTCCAAAATAGCATTCATTCCATGATTAAAATGTGTATATCAGATTTGAAGTATTGCTCTTTTTACAGTCACTGGCAGTGAGTGGACACAGTGCAATTATATAATAATATGTATAAAAACATAATATGAAATACAGTATGCATTGTTTGGAAGTATCATGGACGTAGTTCAATAAATTGTTACAATACACAAGTAAAAGCAAGTAAGATCAATCAAAAATTATGCATGATTGGCTGGGTAATCGTTTAAAACCCTTCAGCATGTTTCCAATATAATTTTTAGACCAGACTTCTGAAACACTGCGCTTGTATTTTCAGACAAGAAGCCACTCGAAATCGATGCCAGGATGAACATGATCTCGTGTCCGGATGGGAGGCAACTGCTCATGATCATGAAGACCAGCGGGAAAGATGCTGGCCTCTATGAGTGTGTGGCTTCGAACCCCCTGGCGTCAGTCACCAGCTCCTGCGTCCTGACCCTTGCCCGTGAGTCTGTGCGAGACCTGTGGAGTGTGTGCAAGGTGTGTGCTCTCCGTGGAGGGTTAGGCCTTGAGAACGGACGAGGCACTCGCCGCCTGCGATCCCCTGCACTGCCAGCCTGTCGCTGGTATAAGTGCTCCCTCAAAAGAGGTAGACAAAGCAAACCGGGAGTGAGGAGTTCAAGTGTCCTTAACCTCACAAACTTCAATTGTGTTTCTAACCATTTGAGTGAAGTCTTTTCTGTTCTTCCTAGTAATGTCAAGTATGATCTCATACTTTTAGAAGACGTTGGCAGAGTGGATGATAATTTATAGTGTTTGTAATATGTAATGTGTTGTTTCTCAGCCTGGTCCTTGGGCATCCCTAGGCTGTCCATGTTTTTGCAGAAATGTGGATTGTGTGGTAGGGATCTGAGTGGAAGCAAAAACCTGGACCGTTTAAGGGTCCCCAAGGACTGGGTTGGGAAACATTGATCGAATGACTGTGTCCATGTGCAGGTCTCCCCGAAGCCCCCGGAACCCCAGAGGTTCCACAAAAATACAAGAACACAGCCCTGGTTTTATGGAAACCTTCAGCAACACCAGCGCCATGCACCTACTCCCTTGAAAGGAAGAAAGAGGGTGAGTGCTCCTCATCGGCGTGGGGTGGTGTGTGGCTCAGCAGGTTAGGGTGCTGTGCCGGTAAGACTGAAGGTTATTAGTTTGAATCTTTGGACTGGCAGAGTAGACTCACTATTGGGGTCAGAAAAGACCCCATTCTGTCGTACGCTGCCTTTTCAATTGATTGCCGCTTTGGATTAAAGCTTTAACTAGTCTAATGCAGATGGATCATGCCTTTGCTTTTATTTAACTGTTACCTTTTCACAAGAAATGATTGTTCCGCATTTCCTCTCTATAATGTCACATATGACATATTATGTCTAATATACATGATAAAACAAGTATCAAAACAAAAAAACTGTTATATATATTTCTAATAGTGGCATTCAGTGATTTCATGTATGAACCTGCACAACTATGTCTGGAGTAAATTAGGGTTGCTTTAATAAGCAGATTAAAAATGAGTCAGACTATTCATTGCAATTTGCCAGTCTGGTCCTGCACTGTTGCTGTGCCAACGACCCCACCCTCATACCGCGTCCTTATGTTTAGCTGTCTGTTTTCGCCTCTATTTTGATTCCTTCAGTTATCATTAAAATGTGTGCAATGACCCTGTGCATTGCCATATGATTTCACCATCTGTTCACGCCTGAAGTAAAATAATAATAATCATGATACCCGACGGATGTAAATAAAAAAAATAACAATTATGGACAATTCCGATTTTGACTTTTGCAGTTTTGTATATCCAGTATATTTTTAATACTGCAGTTCCAGTTTATTTGAAAAAAAAATGCAGTATTGCTTTGGAACATAATCAACCCCCTACTGCCATCTTATGGGTACATTGTGAATTACAATCCATTACAAGACATTACAACCCAGTATACTTCCAGAATCATCCATCCATTGTCCTATTCAGAAGACTTTTATTATGTTGAATTAACTGAAAGGATAGTTGACATTTGATTGACCATTATAGCATGTAAAAAGTGACTTGTTGGGGGTTCCACGTAGGAATATCATGCATGGACTACCAAATACGCTGTTTTTATCAGTACAGTATGTGTTACTTGATGAACCTAAACACATGCGTTTTCTCCCTAGGTGAAGAAAACTGGCTCTTCGTAGCTACAGGTCTGGCTGATTGTTACTGCAGTGTTACAGACCTGCCAACAGGGGGCACCTATAGGTTCAGGGTGGCCTGTGTCAACAAAGCCGGCCAAGGGCCCTACAGTAACTGCTCAGAGCCCGTGTGTCTTGATTCTACAGGTACAAATCAGGGATTGGGATGGGGTAATGATGTGTAGAGTGGTCAAGTGTGCTTGCTCTTTTTGTTTTGCTTCATAAAGTTTCATGTCTTCACTCAAAAATGTTCACACAACAGACTTAGCTCTAAGGGCAAAAAGACCATACCATTTTCATTTCACAGCCCCTGCTGCTGAGATGAAGACTGTCCCCTCCACTTCGGTCGTGACTTCCTCAGTGACTGTGCCTCCCATCAAGCCTGGTTCCACTGTCTTGCCAAGTAAACCTGCCACTGTAGCCACTGTCAAGCCATCATCACCACCCCAGACCACTCCACCTGTCCATGTCCCATCTCCATCCACAGCTGCTGCTGCTTCCACCTCCACACATACTTTACCTGCCCATTCTCCTAATAAATCCCTGTCTGTGGTCACCCATCCACCCCCTCCTGCCCATCCTGTCCCTTCTCATCATGTTATTCAAGAGATCCAGACTCCCCAGTCAGTGACATCCACTCCACCAAAAGCCAAGACCACTCTTAACATCAGTGTCACATCTTCCCCTGCAACACCTCCCAAGCTTGCACCTCCTACAGTCTTACCCAAACCAAAAAGCCCTCCCAATATTGTTTCTCCAGCGTCTCAGACTCCTCCCATCTCCCCACCTCCGCTGGTGTCCCCTCCCCCCACTATTGGAAAACCCATTTTCTCCGTCCCCCTGTACGTCCCAGTCACCACGGCTCAAGTCAGCCCTCCCACACCCACTCAGTCCCTCTCGACCCCTGTGGTGCTGGTGACCAGCCTGAGTCCTGTTGGCGAGGGCATGAATACCCCCTCTAGAATGACCCCAAGTGGACTTACGGCACCGTCCGGGCGCTTGACCCCATCTGGGCGCAGGACCCCCTTGGGCAAGGCCGGTGAATCGACCTTACGCCAAGGAGTCCCACAGAAACCGTACACTTTCATGGATGAGAAAGCCAGGTAAGAAACAAAGCGTTGAATTACGTCACACACACATGTATCGCCATTACTGGGCTTGTCTCAGCTTGCTGTCAAGTTGTTGAAGAATTCCACATCTGCTAACACAGTGGGTGTCTGTTGAAAAGGGGCCGTTTTGGTGTGATCAGAGAGTGCAAGGAGAATGCCACAGGAAAGCTCTTCATGGCCAAGATTGTACCATATGAGCCGGAAAGCAAACAGGACGTGCTGAAAGAGTATGACATCCTGAAGGCACTGCATCATGAGAAGATCATGGCTCTGCATGAGGCTTACGTCACGCCTCGCTACTTGGTGCTCATCTCTGAATACTGTGCTGGCAAGGAGATGCTCTACAGTCTTGTTGACAGGTCTGCGTATTTATGTGTTTGTATTAATTCGGATTAAAATCTACATCAGTCTTCAAATATGCCTTATTATTTCTTCACCGTCTGCTGAAATCAGTGCTTATTATTTATTTGTTTTGCAGTAGATTTATTTAAAACATTTTCTCTGTGTGACAATGGAACTCATCAGATCGTCATGGAGCTCAAAGTCTGCTCATCTTCCCCAGGTTTCGATACTCCGAGGATGACGTTGTCAATTATGTTGCGCAGATCTTACTTGGCCTGGATTATCTGCACGGCCGCCGTATCCTGCACTTGGATATTAAGCCTGACAACGTCATGGTCACCTACAATAACATCATTAAGATAATAGACTTTGGTAGCGCACAAAACTTCAACCCGTTGTTCCTCAAGCCATACAGCCAGGGCCAGGGAGTGGTGGAGTTCATGTGTGAGTAGCACTTTCACAACTATAATATGCTTGTTGTTTTCATTGCAAGAGGAGTGTCAGCAATAAGCTATCCATTTGTTAAATAAATGCTGCTTGGTGGCAACGTCGATCCATATAAAATGGGCTCCTGGGGGCCCCACAGTTCTGAAAAGCACGGCGAATGCATTGAACCGTGACTTAATTTCAGGAGCGATTGATGAAAAACCTGTCATAGTTCCGTAAATATGACATGGCCTTTATGCAAACATGTGAGCACAGCCGTACCTGGATTACAATTAATCAATGAGCTGTCTCAACAAAGGCATTTTTTAATTTTCGCAAATGCAGGGAGTATGTTTGAACTTAGTACAGGCCTGGGCTGACTCTCGCTATCGGTGGCGATCGCCTACGGAACCATTTCAATAGGGGGGCAAAAATGAGCAAGGGAAAAAAAATCAGAAGAAAGACCTCTGGTTGCATTCTGTAACATTATCGTCCTTTATACTGCTGCTAATATTTCTCTCCTTTTCTTGTAATACAGACAGGAGCTAGTAGATACCCTGTGCTACTGAACTTTTTTAAGTATAAATGGATTGTCAAAAGTCATTGCTGCTGCTCTGTGGGGGGGGGGGTTCTGTATGCTGTATGTTCACATACCAACTACCCTCCCAAAATACTCATATACTCTTGCTCTAAAAGCTCCTGAAATGGTGAAAGGGGATGTAGTGGGCCCCCCAGCAGACATCTGGAGCGTAGGTGTCCTGACGTACATCATGTGAGTATCACCCTCTCATTAATATTTAATTAAACTTTCAGCCAATCAAAATGAATAATAACAGAAGGTTTTGAAAGGTCTTTAAAAATATATTAAAGAGATTTAGCTCTTTATGCTGGAATTTAAATCACATTAACCACTGTACACAGTTTCAGAGAGGAGTCCACCTCTTTTGATGGAAGTCTAAGTATGATATTTTAATTTGTGCATAGGCTGAGTGGAAGACTGCCGTTCCAGGAGGCCAACCCAGCAGATACTGAAGCCAAGATACAGGCAGCAAAATTTGACCTCTCCAAGCTCTACCAAAACGTATCCCAGAGTGCCTCATTGTTCCTTAAGAAGATCCTGTGTAGTTATCCATGGTGAGTCCCGAATCATTAATATAGTGTACAACAGTCAGCTTCATCCTATCTGTTTTATAAACGATATGCGACGACAATATTTGTTGCAGTGTGATAACTGTTTATTTCTGTGTTTGTGTTCCAGGGCACGTCCAACTATTAAGGACTGCTTCAACAATTCCTGGCTACAGGACGCCTACCTGATGAGGCTGCGCCGTCAGACACTCACCTTTACCACAACGCGACTTAAGGAGTTTCTGGTAGAACAGCAGCGGAGAAGGTCAGAGGTGGCCATCAAGCACAAGGTCCTTCTGCGCTCCTACCAGAGCACTCCTGGTACCCCCACCACACCCAGCATGCCCCCAGCACCGGTCACCCAGTGAGTGGAGTCTGGAAACTAAGCATGGGGAGTGGCTGAAGAAGAGCATTCCAGGGTTGAGAGAGAGGTGGCACATTCCATCTCTTTGGGGTTGGGGACAAGAGTCTAACCACCCACAAGGCAAGGCTACAGTGGGACAACTGTACAGCTGCAGAAATCCAGCACTGGCCTGGAGCCAAGAATCAGCCGCTCTGATTTCACCAGAGAGACAAGGCAACATCAGAGTGGACTTCAATTGAACATCCCGTGGACTGTCTCACAGAGCATGCTTGGTGGTTTCTTCTCAGCCCAGGAGCTATTACCGTAGTTCCAGTGCTCCCCTTGAACTTAAGAGTTTTTTAAAGCTTCTTCATTAGTCTCTGGCAATAGGTTATTTTTGTTTGGCTGGGAACTACAGATCCATTGTGTTTAAGTAGACAAACTGTATTTTCTACTGAAGCTCAACTGTCTAAGACTCAGAGATTTAGTTTTAATATCAGAAAGTCAGTCATGTAAAAGTGTAATTTTGTGGTATTTCCCAAGAACAAGCTTGGAACTTGAGGAGAAATGTGGTGTATATCTTTTATTTTAGCTTTTGTGAACCCAAGAAAACCCTTTTATTACTGGTAGTTATTTTTACAGAATAATTATCAGAATAAACCAGAAGTCGTGACTCTATCAGGTGATGCAGAGCATGAGAAATCCATGAGTTTGGATTGATTTTTTTTTGGACTTTTAATATGAGAATATTGACAAAACAGGATAAGTGAATGTTAAAAAGCCGGGTCTCTTTACATTTATCTGCAATTACTTGGCTAAGGGAATAGTCATACAACGTCATGTTACGATGCATGACATTATGAGAGCGCTTGGTGTTTCCAGTGCACCACAATGCAAATGCCATCAGTTCATAAAGTACTTTACGAATGTCTGGTTAGGTCTGCAAACCCTGCACAAGGACAAACTGGGCACTTCCTGAGGTGAATCCCACTTTGGCACTGTGGAGCATGACTGCTGATCTGCAGTTACAGCTTTGCTATGTAGATCCCAGGACTGACATTTGAACTGTAGCCGACTCACATTTGGAAGTCCTACCTTTGTGGCAGAATCCTCATGAAATTCGTGTTGAAAATTATTTAAGGCTGCATTTGCTTCTATCTTGTAGAGCTTAATAAAGAGCATCTTGAACAATGTCTGTTTGTCAAAATCCCATCATGACAGCACCCTGATTGCAATGAGCGGGGCTTGATTGTAAAGATAAACGATGATATTACAAATCATGCAATGAAAGTTTGCAAAAATGTTCCAAGGAAATGATATTCTGGCAAGATGTTTATGAAAGCTACTCAGCAAAGATGGAAAAAACCGATATATTCTACACAGGTGGTCATTTAAGAGCAATGGCAGCTATAATGTAGATATGAATATATCGTATATGATACTTTTGTAATTTGTGGTGAGAAAATTGTGTGTTTGTTTGGTAGCCCCAATAAAGAAATGGATGTAACTCATTGTGGAGGTCCAAAGTATAGGGCAGAACTTTAATTTTGCTTCTCTCTAAGCCTTTTCCACCAGATATGCCCCATAGATATAACATTGTGTAATTTGAGTATGTTTTTCAGCTGCAGTTATTGAAGCATTCACAAGTTTTGTTCAGAATACAAGTTAGAATCACTTTGGAAAGTGTCATGCTTTTATGCTACACAATAGTCTAGCCGACGTCTTTCCATAGCCACTCTACAATTAGTGACTAGAGAAAGTATTTTTAAAATTCAGCATCTGACAGATAACTTATTTGTAACAAACCAACAGGTATGGGTTTGTGTTTTTTTTGCAAATGGTCTAATATAGCATGTATTGTAAGACTGGCGTTGTTCAGATAAAACAAAACACTTTTTTTTCTTAGCAAATTCTAGTTAAAGGATGATAAAGCAATTTTATTTATTTCAGTTCTAGGAACCATGGTTAATAACAGAAAAATAATCCAGGTTTCTACATCTTTACCTGTTTTACAAAAAACAGTCATAATTAGAAGCAGAAAGATATCAAATTTAATTACATGTTAATTATTGAAGCAATAATTATTTTAATTTCAATTCTTGAGTAAAACAATTTGATACACATGAAAGGCAATGTGTAATAGAGCCTCATATGAAAAAAACATTCTTGTGTAACTGGAAATTAGTGGTGGCACCTCATGTGTTAATAAAATGCTAAAGGTTTACAGAAATTTTTGTGTTCAAGCATGAAACAGTTTGGTACTTTTTTGTGTAACAAAGTGACACATAGATACCACATCCACCAGGCACATGCTAACCAGTATGCAACATTAAATTACATTCAGTCTGCATGAAATTTCATGGCATTCAATAAAATTATTTTTTTAAACAAGAAAGTTCCGAATTGACTTGTATTACAAAAGTTAACCCCCTACATCAGGGATAAGGGCCGGTGGGGGTGTGCGTTTTTGGGACGACCTCTCCATCAGCCAATAACGAAACAGTGATTCTCAACTCCAGTCAAGGACACTCATTCCAAGGATGAATGTCTACTGCTGAGGCCTGAACTGTACGAGATGAGCATTAGACAGCCACAGCAAATAATAAAGCAGAATAACTGGTTCCTTGACACACTCACACCGAATGATTCTGTGCACTGTGTGCTGACACTGGGTCACAGGCAACCTTGGCTGCACTGGCCCATGCGTGGTGTTGCTTAAAGGCACTTCTCAAAGCCAGGGGAGGTCAGTAGGCAGGAGGCACATTTCACAATGCAACGTACGTGTCAGGAGAAAACCTTTTTATTGGGGGGAAAAATAGATATCTGCCTCATAAGTGTCAGACTTGGTCATCTTAGATCTCCAATCTGAATGACATTGTCCACTCTGGGATTGCCGGAGACAGATCTGTTTACAACAGTATGCAATGCAATGCAATGCAATTTTATTTATATAGCGCATTATCACAACATTACATTGTCTCAATGCGCTTTACAT
>JABFDZ020000039.1:8358470-8399636 GCA_019775955.2 Pollimyrus isidori
GGGTCGCGGGGGGTCCGGAGCCTATCCCGGAAGCAACGGGCACGAGGCAGGGAACAACCCCGGATGGGGGGCCAGCCGATTTAGGATTAAGATTGATAAATTATCTCCAGTTGATTGAAACGCTCAAATCCTTGGTTCAGTGGAGATGCAGGAATTTGTGAGAATGGTCTGGTAGATGGCAGTGAAGAAGAACAGAAATACTGAATGGCAGGAATCATGGTCGCAAACCAGGAAACACCTCCTTTGGAGAGGATTAAAATTGAGAATCAGTACCTGTTACTGGATAGATTAGCTCCAAAGTGACATGTAAGTGAGAGACAATATACAGTAAGCATACAGCTTACAAGCATCTTAGGTACCAGTGTTGTCAGGCCAAACCTCCAATGAGTGACCAGTAACAACTGCAAAATGTCAGGAGTTCTGTTTTATTACTGCCATCTGAAAACCAAGTTAGCTATATATTGTATGTTCACGTCTTTTCCCTTAATCTAGGTGTATGTGTTGAAGCGACCCCATGTGGATGAGTTCCTTAAACGAATGGGAGAATTATTTGAATGTGTGCTGTTCACTGCAAGTCTAGCTAAGGTAAGTACCTTCAGGTCTTGCCAGTTTCTTTCTACTTTTCTTGTTAAATAATACAATTGGTATTATCTAGTGAAAAGTATACAGTAAAGCCGATATATACTTTTGTGTCCCGACGTCCGACGGCTCCCTGCTTCTCTGATGGTGCGGCAGTATGCGGATCCAGTGTCCGATCTGTTGGATAAATGGGGGGCCTTTCGGTGCCGGCTCTTCCGGGAGTCGTGCGTCTTTCACCGTGGAAACTACGTCAAGGATCTCAGCCGCCTAGGCAGAGACCTCAACAAAGTCATCATTGTGGACAACTCTCCAGCCTCCTACATCTTCCACCCAGACAATGCTGTGCGTGCTACCCATCTTATTTTATTACCCTGATTCTGTGTTATTCATATTGCTGTTTATCTAAAGGATAAACCACGACAAGGTGCGCAGATATACAAAAATAGCCATTGACGACTTGGTGTGACGACTTGCGTTGGCGGCCCAACGCAAAGTAGAGTTGATTATTTTTGTATAATTGCACACCTTAAAGCAGTTTATCCCACTTATACCATGACTAACAAAAGTTAATAGTCACGATTAGTTTTTCAGAAGAAAATTCTTTCAGCTGGCATTTAGATATGTTCCGAGGTGCTCTGAAAATATAGTCCCTATGAAGGAAGAATGAATAAATATGGTCAGGTTACTCACAGCGTCACCTGATGCAGCAGTAAGTTACCATGGAAACAGTGAGAACCGAGGAATATTACGCTGATAAGAATGATTGCTTTTTTATGAGAAAAAGTCACACAGGTTTTTAGATCAACATGTTTAGAATATTAAAGCGCATTAATATAGAATTGTTATTAAGCCCCCAGAACTACCTGCACAGTTACACAAAAATAATCAACACCATCCTCACATGTCTGGACCAATAGGAAATACCAAAGCCATTGTATGATTTTTCTCGGTTTGTACATTAGAACCTATATTAAAGCCTGGCGCTATATATTGCATCGTAACAGTTTAATGTGCTTCTCTTTCCTCTCTTGCTCCTCTTTTGTGTTTAGGTACCTGTAGCGTCTTGGTTCGATGACATGTCCGACACAGAGCTGCTTGATCTAATCCCGTTCTTCGAGAGACTGAGTAAAGTGGACGACGTGTACACAGTTCTTAAGCAGCAGAGGACTATAAGCTAATAAAATTAGAAAGGGGTTGTCAACCACAGGGGCCATGGGGGCTAGCCTGTATGCCGCCTCCTCCTTGGACTGGCTGCTGCCCTTCTCATCAAAATCTACCCAGAATTCCAATCACGAGAAGCTTGGCAGAATGAAGCAAACTGGCCTTTTTTGAAGGGCAGTAGAGTGTTTGAAGAACCTCTGTATTACAAAAATGTATATACTGTTCTTAACACTTGAATATGTGTTATTCCTTTTTGTACTTTTTTTTTTCCTTTAAAGGCATGTTTGAGGGAAGGGTCTGTTTTACAGACATGGTTAACCCTTAGGAAACAGACGTAAAAAACCTTCATCTATTCTCAGTAATAAGACGATTCATTCTGTTTTTCCTTGGGCTCATGTCACAGATTGAATTACGTTCATTCCTTTGTTCTTTTGACCTTACCTCAAATGCCCAAGTTGGTTTTTGAACAAAATCAAAAATGGCAATCATGAGATGTATCCTGACTACGCTGTTCCTTTCGCGCCCATGTGATATGGTATGGAATGAATTCAGTACTCGTGTTCAAAATCTTGTTTTAGCACAGTTGACTTACCAAGTAACTTGTCATGATATATGACAAAACACTATAGCATGCTTTGAGTATTTTTGACTACTTTAGCGTTTTAGTCTTAAGTACAGTAATTCTGGAATCATGGAAGCATTGTATCAAATGTCACGCATGACAGGTGGTACCATTTTTTTCAAAATGCATTTTTTTTCCCAAGTCACTAAATTGCAAAACTTAATTGCAAATTTTGTCCCTTGGTTGACTTTGAAAACTCAGCATGTAGTTTGGTGTTCTGTTATCTTATTTTATTTTATTTTATTTTATGATAGAGTGCTGCAGATGGGATACTTTTAAAAATAGCAAAACACAAAGTGCCTTCATCTCGCAGTCTTTGCCTTTAGCCTGATGTAACCTCCCTTCCAAGCCAGAAGTGCCAACACAGATGTGGTGAACTGTTTTTATACTAAGGTCAGGATAAGCACTGAACAGGTGCATTTGGTGACCATGGCTACTTTTTATTTTTATTAGAACAAACATTTCAAAAACTGTGCCTTTGTTTTCCATGTCGTGTACTGTGCAGAGAGGAAAATATGTAAAGTATAATTGGCTTGAGAGTTTCTGTATATGGATGACAAAAACACATGGTTTTTTACAAGCACAATACCCCTCCTGTTTTCTAGTACTGCTCATTTTTCAGTTGCAGTCCATATGTAATGGATTGGAGATAATCAAGTATAAATATATATGTTTGCCATTTTTATTAATCTTCCCAAGCCAGCTATTTCACATATAATACAGGTTGGACAAGTAAATCGGTACTTTCTAATCAATATCTGAGAGACCCATTTTCTGCTTTTGGGTTTGGCTTTACGGCTGCTTTAAAACAATAGATATCCAAGTTTTTTTTTTCTTCCCTTTTAGTTTTTGTTTAGAGTGAGTATATAACGCAAAATCAGCAATATAATTAACTGCACCGTCAGCAGGTTTAACAGGATATTTATGGATCATAATTCTAACAAAATGCTTGGTAGATGACATAAAGCTGTTCTGACTTCTCATTCAACCCTGAATATTGTTTTTAGCTGATCTGTAATCTCTACTTTCTTGCCAGTTTTTGTCTTTTTTTAAGTAGGCTTTGCTAGATCCTCAATAGGAATGAACATGTTGTCTTTTGGAAGACCCCATACTTTTAAAACCAAGTTTCGTAGTTCCTTCTCCACATCAGATGTCAATGGCTTTATGGTTACATGTTTGATGGACCTTAAAATAGTGTAAAATTACACATTTAAATAAGGTTACCCTGCTGTTGTAATTATATGTTTGAAGGTTTTATCAGTGCATGGTATAGGAAATTATATAAAAATTGACTGCGCATATCTTTTCTAAGAGATATTCCAGCAGTAAATTCCACAAACTCATCAGTATTACAAAACGTGACTTCTACTGTGTAAATAGCAGCAATGTTGGTATGTCAGTAAAGTAATGCCACTTGCCTTCATGCTTGATGTGTCATTTTCACACAATGCAGTAAGGTAATGAAAACTGTAATATGTAATGCAGTGTGTGTAGCCATAATTCTTAACATTCAGTTTGGTTCCAGTGAAATGCCTTTTGTAAATCCACTTTATAAGACAATGTTAACATCTTGTGCTGTTTCCATTCCCTCTTATACTCATTAACCAAAAGACAGGCAAAGTTGTACTCACTCAAGTTACGCAGGTTAGTTATGCAGCCGTTTGCCTTTTACTGTATTTCTCCTGTATTTATATACAAACCAGCGTATATTCAGATGTATATGTTTGGTCGTTGCACAGTAATAAATTGGCATTAATATATGATATACTTGTGATCTGGGAACACTGAGATTGTAACCTAGTTTTGAACGTCTTTGTTATAATTGTACTTTACTGTACAAAATATGAATTATAAATGATTAAATTAATTACCTTTGTCTGAGAGCTTTTGTGAAGTCTGTTAGTTTAACGTTTTTTGTTTATTTTTGAATAGTTTTACAATCTGTGAAGAACAGCCCATGGACTCCCTGCAAAGCATGTTTTATTCAAAGAGGACATACTGATTTTTTTTAACAACAATCCCGCAGAGTCTTATAGATGAATTCAAAAAAAGATGATGTGTGTGTACAGAGCGACATTGGGAAGTTAAAATTATATGCATTATGGAAAAAAACATTGCAAAAACATTCTGGAAATACTGAATGTAACTTATACTTAATGATGAAACATTCACTGTATATTTAGGTAAAATTATGAAGCAGATTTTGCTTTTATTTTACTGTCTTTGCAATTGTCTTGCAACTTACTGTATAGGAAATTACTTTCGTATTTCATTGTTTCTTCTACATTATTGTCCTCATTGACATGGTGGCAGTTTTCCTCCAGTTAAGTACTTTAATCAACATTTCTATAAATTCTTGAATGGCATTTATTTAATGAAGTCCTTTTGTAGCAGTGAACCAATATGGCGCACTGTGCAAGAAAGGGGGTAATACAGAGAGTTCAAGAAATATACTACTTTCCTAATGTCAGCTCTTGTTCCGGGTCACACTTTATACTGAGATCCTCTTTTCTTCTAAGAACCTGCTTGTTACAAATCATTTTCTTTCTTTGTCTCCCTCTCCAAATCCATTAGAAGAAAAAGATTTTTTTTCCCATTCATACTATAAACAATAAATACATATATAAATTCATACAATCTTTCCCACTAAAGTAGACAATTCAGTTGATCCTCCATCTTCCAGTTGCTAGTCGCTGGTACAAGCTGAAAAATAAAGATGATGTTTATTTTTTATATGCAGTGTAACCTCAAAACTCAAACTTAATCCGTTCAGAACTCCAGATAGAATCCTAAAAAGTTTGAGATCTGGTCAAATTTTCCCCAATAAGAAATAATGGGAAACAAATTACAGCGGTACCTCAGTGCTCGACCTTAATCTGTTCCAGACTCTGGGTCAAATGCTAAAAAGTTCAAGTTCTGATCAAATTTTTCCCAATAAGACATCATGTGGTCGACTTGCTTACAGCGCTGGCTTTAAGCAACGTATTCTGATCCTGACGCAATGCATTATGGTTCGATGCATTGCGACCACTCACCCGGCTGCACAAGTTGGAACTGCCTCCGTGATGACACACCTTTGCCTTTATTGGCTGAAGAGTTTAGTTACACGCATGACGTTTGTATCTCAGGCAGTTCCGATGCGTAATCTGCTCTCGAATATGAAGTAAAGCAGTGAGAACTGGTTTTCAGTTAATTTACCTGGTAAAATACAATTTAAATAAATTACATAAATGCTCTAATAGTACACGTAAGTTAGTGGTTTATTTATTATTAGTTTCTGTAATGTTGCGCTGCTTTATTTGGTTAATCATCCAGTCTGTGAAGAAGACATTCAAGTAAGAATTGCATTATAGTATGACTCATTTTATGGCGCGTATAATTTATATTAGGTCAGCGTTCATGGTTTGACTTCTGATTTTAAGATCGAGTTCTAGGTCAAACTGGTTTGTTCGACTCTCAAGAAATTCGAGTTCTAGTGAGTTCAAGAACTGAGGTACCACTGTAATTGGTTCCCGGCCCCAAAAAATTACACCTACTGTGTGTGTTTTTTTTTAGCATTTGAACAAAAAATCAACCAGATAAAACAAGAAGAGCATATACTGTACTAAACACATCTAAGCACATTTATCAAAACAGTAATTTGTAAAGTAAGAAAATAAATGTATCCAAACAATGTGTAAAGTTAAAAAAACAATGTGTCCTGCCTGTCCGCTCCTTCCGTGCGCCACGCCCCCTCGTTAACCCCGTGTGGAATCCCTGTTTCTGGTTATGGTCATTAGTCCTCTATATTTCATCCGCGTTTCTATTTGTTTCCCCAGTCCGGTCATTGTATTGTCCGTCTGCATTTTACCTGCCTTACCTGTACTTAAACCCTGTATTCCCTGATACCCTGACGTCTGCGCCTTTGTCTCCGTTCCGTCCCCTCTCGGCATGACAATATTATTATAATTACATGTATTAATGGTTTATTATTAATAGTAAAATAATTAATAAGAAATGTTCATTTTTAAATAATGTCTAACTATATGTATTCAGCTACTGTAATCATGCACGATGCTATCACAGCGAATGCAAGGCTGAGACTGAAGCTTTACCCTTTGTTAACGCTGACAGACGTGCCTTGTGACTCATTTCCCCACGCGTACAAGTTTGACTTCTGAGATTCAGATGGAGCTCTAGGTATTTTTTTTCTAACTGGTTGGTTCGACTTCAAGTAATAATGAGTTTCAGAACTGAGGCATGTGCTCCAAATTTGCATATATGTAGCAGTTTTTATTAGGTTGTAAGTAGTCTGTAGGCTTTTTAAACTACCACAATTCTTTTTATGTAGTTAATTTCAGTTTAATAATACAGATTTGCCGTAAGATTTCTTGTTGTGAGTGTTTGAGTCTTAGAACGTGACTATCATGCCAGATGCGTAACCTCTGAGTATACTAGTATGCAGTTATCTGAATAAGAGAAAACACAATTTCTGCTGTGAGCATCACTAAATTTAGTGGTTTATTTAATAATAAATATATATACAAATGAAGAGGCATTAAGACAATTATGACAGCTAAAGTGTACTAAAATGATTAGATGGTGTACGTTATACTTAAGTGATAGGATAAATGATTAAGATAAGGATAATGTAACATTTTGTTTTATTTTGAATGCACAAATAAGATAATAAACCACATACGGGAGTCCCCTGCTTTAAAAAACTTTACTTTATGCTACGTCGCTTTTACTAAAAACCCAGGCCTACATTAGCATCTGTTTTCGCTAACCGAAAGAAAGCGAAAGAAGGAGAAAGGCAAAAATAGCATTTAGCATTTGTTTATCAGCAAGTCTATTATAGATATACAGATGCTCCCTTAGTTATGCTTAGTTATGTAGTTTCAACTTTATGACGGGTATTCCAGTTTTGAATTTAATTTTTTTTCCTTCAGCAAGCAATATAAAATATACAATACTCGACTGTGAATACTGTGAATCCAGGCAGCAGCAGCGTCCTCTTCCCATAGTCTGCTGCACGGTTGCTGGTGCATACAAACGATACTTTAAAACTATTTTTACTTTAAAGTAAACTTTGTGTTAATGATTTTTCCTAACTGCAAGTGTTTAAGCATGTTTAAGGTAGACAAGACTAGGCTATGACGTTTGTTAGGTTAGGTGTACTGTATTAAAATTCATGTTCACACGATATTTTTGCCTTGTGATAGGTTTATCGGAACGTAAACCCATCATAACCCGGGGAGCATCTGTACAGTCACGCACTGCATGACAACCTTGAAGTCACAATGGATTGCACATACCATGGCAGTGCCATAAGATGATAATGGTCTGAAAAATTCCTAATGCTTAGCAACTTCGTAGCCGCTATAATGTCAGAGTGCAATGCATTACAAACTCATGTGTTTGTGGTGATGCTCATGTAAATGAAACTAGACAGTCGTATAAAAGTATAGCACATATAACTATTTACAGTACACTATATACTTGATAATGAGATAAACAACTATGTTACTGGTTTATGCATTTACTATACAGTACTTTCTATGGTTATTTTACAACATACTCTTTATACTTCTAAAAAAGTTTACAGTTTACTGTGACCTATGTGTGTCGTAGGTTATACCATCTTTGTGCAAGTAGACTCTATGATGTTCTCACAATGGGGAAATCGCATAACAACGCATTTCTGAGAAGGTATTCATGTTGTTAAGTGATTCTGGTAATTTAAACTACACTGTCCATACATTATTTATAATTTATATAGGTTGGGTATTTATCATATTCCTGCTTATGTTGGTGTTATATTAGGTTTTTTTTTTGGTCTGGGAAATGCTCAAAAACATTCGCAGTATAAATTAAGGGTATATGCTTCCTTGTTTATGCCATTTCGGCTTACAAAAGGAATGACCTTTTTGTCATTGCATGAACAGAAGTACTGGGACACCTGTCCATTACACGCACAGCAACTTTATTTATCTCTTTCTAAATCCATAAGTAACAATATGGAGTTGGTCTCCCCGCTGCAGTCATTTTGGACAATTCTATGCTTCCAACTATGTGGAAACAGTTTGTGAAAGGCCTTTCAGCATGACTGTTCCCTAGTGCACAAAGCAAGGTCAATAAATGCATGGTTGGATGAGATTGATGTGGAAGAACTTGACTGGCCTGCACAGAGCTCTGACCTCAACCCCATCAAACACCTTTGGGATGAAGTAGCTCAGACATTACGAGCCAGGCCTTCACAGCCAGCACCAGTGCCTGACCTCACAAATGCTCCACAATCTTGTGGAAAGCCTTCTCAGAAGAGTGGCAGCTGTTATAGTGGCAAAGGGGAGACCAACTCCATACTGATGCTATGAATTTAGAATGGGATGTCATAAAAGTTCCTGTAGGTGTAATGGCCAGGCATTCCAATACTTTTGTCCGTATAGTGTACTTTCGGTAGCAGGTGAAACTAGCATGTTTTTTTTAAAACCAGTTATAATATTGCAGACGAGTACTCTTGGCATCTATTACAACAGAAAAATTTAATTAGCTAAAACAGTGTAACGGACATTATTTTTTGTCTATTTGGGTGTAGGCCATTTTGTTTTATCATTCATTAATCATTAAATTAAGTCCATGGTAAATGTTCATGTTGGATTCAAAATAAACAATGACATTCTATATGATTCTGTCCAGGTAGCTGTCAGCTCACCTTTCACTGTCAGCTGGGCTGAGGATATGTGCTCCCCAACCTGCACGCTGTATACGCCACCATCCTCGAGGGATACCTGCTGGATGACCAACTTGCGGTAGCAGCCCTCGCTGCAGATCTCAAAGTGCTCTGAGGGCAGGACCACAGTGTTTCCGTGGTACCAACGGATGCTGCTTCTTGGGTTGGACACAGTGCAGTCCAGGACCACACGGCTCTTCTCCACAACGGTGGTGTCCCGGAGAGGGTTCACTATCGTCATAGGTAGTGCTGTATTGGCAAGGGGGGGGGTAGGGGGGGGGTATTATAGTCTTGGTTACTCTAGCTATGAGTGATGTCCCATGACAATAAAGCGATTGGATGATGTATACCTTCCACTTCTAAGTAAGCTATAGATTCGGCTTGTTTGGCCACAAACTTGATCTCTCCCGCGTCTTCGGCCTTCACATTGCAAATCAGAAGAAAGTGCTTGGTCCCTAAATTATGGAAGCAATAAATGAAAATGAGATTTAGTTTATTGGTGTAGAATGTGTGGTGAGGTACAGTTGTGAGAAAGTTTGGCATATAGCAATGTAATTGTAATTGTGTATTATTCATTTACTTATATTGATATATTTTATTGTTATTAGGAACCGTTCATGCAGAAACCCCAAGGTTCACACATGTTACAAATGGATAAAAACGTAACCCAGGAATGACATGAGTGAATGTCTGACCTTCTTGGCGGATTTTAATGGTGTTGGTTGGATGAATCTCCTCCCCATTTTTGTACCATTCACCGGGTACATCTGACACAGATACCTCGCACACAAACACTGCATTCTGATCCTCTTGAATGTCTAAATCCTCAAGACCATGTACCACCTCCACTTGCCGCTCTGCAGTGATTTGTAAACATTTGGAACATACAGTAGTACTGCTGTTTGCTACCAAGTTTATTATTGCAATCATGTTGTTGTTTGTATTATTTATTCACATTTATCCAGCAGGTGGCGATATTTCACTTTATAAACTAAAACAAACCATAAAGTGTAACCAAACTAGCTACAACCACAGACTTTACCATAGATGTCCAAGGAGCAGGAGGCAGTTGTGTCTCCGGCATCGCACATGTAGATCCCTGTATCACTCTGGTCACATTTAAGTATCTGAAGAAAGCGTTTTCTTCCCATTGAATAGATGCGGTGGTTTTTGTCTGGTTTAACCACAATTCCATTCTGTTGGTTAGAAGAAAAAATTAAATATTTGCATTGACCTCAAATTTACGTTGTAATTTTTTTTTGTGCATTTTTTGTTAAAGTTTAATTTTGTAACGTTAGGGTTAAATTGCAACTTGCACAATGGATAATGATTAATGTAGAAGGTAATTTTTACACAAACTCAGAGTGACATTTACTTTCAAATTTAATTTGCTGGTTGTTACGGTACATAATATTATATATTTTGCTCATGTTGATTATCAGTTTATATTTATTTATGTCAGTTTATTTTCCATTTTGGATGACTGAGATAAGGATTCTGTAAAGATTCAGTGCAATTGGTATTACTATTTGTCTCTAAGTGATTCAGGCTTTGTGTCAGAATAAGGTGTTCCGATGTTTTTCCAGATCATTTTGATGCTAATGTAGCTACACCAGTCCTGCTGGTCATTTCTATACCTTCAGCCATTTGACATCAGCATTCTGTTTTGAAAGCTCACACTCCAAAGATGCCATTGAACCCTCTGGGAGGCGCAAGTCTTCCATCTTTTTTACAATAGTCACAGGAAGTTCTACAAACACAAAACATGGGATTTCTAAGCCATACTGCAAAAGTATAGAACAATATTGTAAATTGAAAAAACATAATAAAATAACAACTAATCCACATCCCATAATAAATTCCCCAGTTTACAATGTTATACGGTGCTTACTAGTCTCTCATCTATAAAAATCTCATGTATGACATCACTGCTATTCCACTCATCGTGGCATCACATGACAAGGTGATGTAAGCAAATGTCTAGAAAGCCTCGGTGGGTTAAAACTGGTTATGTGATGCATGGAACGTTTGTCTTTTATATTTTGGTAATTTGAGCCCTTGTGGGATTAAAAGCCTGTCACTTCATTGCATTTTCCTGCCAATCGGTTCGGCTGAAATTTCTGAAAGGCTTCCATCACGGCTCAGTATGCTCTTATTGGTATGGCAGTGGAAAAAGCTGGCACAGCGTTTACGGGCCAAAGGCAGAGCACTGGCCTTACATGAGCTAAGCTTTTAAATTGAGACGAAAATAATTCAAAATATTGCAAACTGTCATCAGTAACATTTTGTGAATTATTGTACTATTGTAATATCAACTTTGTAATGAAAATAACTATCTCAACAATTTCATTTTATTTCAGTATTTATATATAACAATTTCAATATATAAATCTAACTCAATAATTTCAATAATATCAAAATCTAATCTCCCCAACCATAAACCAAAAGCACAATGCCAATCTAATCCAAATTAGTCATTAAAAAGTTAGATAGATTTAGAATTTACGGGGTTTGCTAAAATACAATAATTATTTTTCAAAAATTTGAATCAGTAATCAAATACATTTATAAAGCAATAATTAAGATATAACAATAATACTAATAAATGCAATAATGAGTGTGATTCTTTTATTATGCTTACCATACCTACAATGACTGACAATCTACTATGATTATAATATTAGGTTTAATAATCTGTTATAAAATTATAATAACAATAGAATATTATATTTAGATATAATAATATGTCCAAGCTACTGCTAAGCTAGTTATGTCAATTCCTTGCTCTGACATAGTTTTTCTTCAGAGGAACATTGTTCAAAAGTTTACACATAAGGTTTAGCACACACTCGTACACTTTATAGTAGAACCAGTGCCACTGGTATGTTGCTTTGTCTGCCACCTTTGGTGTCTTTCCACGATCGCTTAGCTTTGTTTACCTTTCACAACCAGCTTGGCAAATGTTCCAACATTCCCTGCAGAGAAGGTAATGGTGCCAGTGTTCTCCATGGAGAGGTTCAGCAGGGTGAGACTATGCACACACCCCTTGGTACTCATGCGGCAGTAGTTGCTGGGCTTGAGTCGGACCCCATCCTTCTGCCACACCCCTTCTACATTGGAGTGTGATAGCTCCACCTCAAATGAGGCTGTCTCACGCTCGAATGTTTCGATTTGTGTCAGTCGTTTCCTTATTGTGACTTTTCTGGCTGTGTGAAGAAAATGTCAGGTTTGTAAGTATTGTCAAACATGTATGGATTTTTTATACAAAGAAATTACTTATGATGCTATAATAAACGAGCACCAAAATTTCCCCTTGGAACCAAGAAAAACTTATCTCATCTTACAGCCTGTCTTATCTTGCGCTGCATCTTATCTCATTGCGGATCTTATCACATCTTATTTTATCTTCTCATCCTGTCTTATCATGTTTTATCCTATCTTGTTATATTTTGGACAGTCCTGCTTTTCGTGAACAAATATGATCAGACAAGTTACTAGAAGAGACAGTAAAGGTTGCTTGTTCTGTTGCCAATTTAATCCCGTTTCCAAACTGTACTTTGAGAACATACCAATTTTTTTTCCTTCATTTATTCTCACACAGACAGGAAACCCCTGTGCTATAGACTGGGTTTATTTTTGATACTTGATGACACTGCCCAAGACTTTGAAGGCTTATGCATAAATTTAGCTGTAATGAAAAGAGATACATATTCATGTGAGGTGCCAGTAGCAGTTAATGTTCAGACATCATCCTTATCTTTGATTTTTCTGCTGAAGACAAAAATACTTAATATATAACTTCAAAATTAATAATGTAAAAACTTACATACTTACATAGAAAATAGATTCATATAATGTATATAATACCACTCAAACCTGCATTTTTATTAGATTTTATATCAATGCAGTTTAAAGAGAGTTGCACCAGATTTATATCCCGTTTTCTGCAGGTTTCTCATTTTGACAAGCTTAATTAAATTATCTTACGCCCGTGATCTTATGTCAATATAGAAATCCGCTCCCTAGCAGTCTGCGGGTCATCTATCAGTCACCTGTTGTGAGCTGTCAGAGGTTTGGTGGAACTGTCATTCTGGCTCTGAGGCTCAAATTACTCCCACGTATTTTTAATCGGGTTTCTCTCAAAATCCGTGACAAGCACAAGCGGTCCGGCCCCATTTCTGAACTTTTGGCATCATAGCCGGTGAAAGCAAGCGGTAAACACAATCTGGTCGTGTACTCACGCTCCACAGTGAGCTCCCCCCGCGTGCAGTCGTGTAATGTTTCACAGCGGTACGTTCCTTGGTCTGAGAGGGACAGCTTGTGGATGGTGAGGCTCCTCTTCTTACCGTCTTGCTTCAAAGTGAATTTGGGCGCTGACTGGATGACCACACCCTGCCTCATCCACTGCACCTCCCCAGCCTCCATGTTCACTTCCACCACGAAGGTGGCCTCTCCATATTCTTCAGATTTCACAAACTCCATTTTCTTAGTGAACAGTACCTGTGTCTCTGAGCAGCAAAAATTTGATTGCATGAGAAACCTGTCGCATAGTAAAATTAGGAGAAAAACAGCAATGAACATAACAGAATGAACTATACAGAATGAACTCCATCTATCCATCCATCCATCCATTATGTTCCGCTTATCCGAGGTCGGGTTGCGGGGCAGCAGTCTCAGTAGGGAAACCCAGACTTCCCGCTCCCTGGCCACTTCCTCCAGCTCCTCTGGGGGAATCCCGAGGCTTTCCTAGGCCAACCGGGAGACATAGTACCTCCAGCATGTCCTGGGTCTTCCCCGGGGCCTCCTCCCAGTGGGACATGCCCAGAACACCTCACCAAGGAGGCATCCAGGAGGCACCCTAAGCAGATGGCCAAGCCACCTGATCTGGCTCCTCTCACTGCGGAGGAGCAGCGGCTCTACTCTGAATCCCTCCCGAATGACCGAGCTCCTCATCCTATCTCTACAGGAGATCCCAGCCACCCTGCGGAGGAAACCCATTTCGGCCGCTTGTACTCGCGATCTCGTTCTTTCAGTCGCTACCCACAGCTCATGACCATAGGTAAGGATAGGAACATAGATCAACTGGTAAAACAAGAACTTTGCCTTTTGATTCAGCTCTTTCTTCACCATGGCAGACTGATGCAGTGTCCGCATCACTGCTGATGCCACACCGATCCACCTGTCGATCTTCCACTCCATCCTTCCCTCGTTAGTGAATAAGACCCCCTCTCCTCCACTTGGGAGAGGACCCTTTCCCCGACCCAGAGAGAGCACTCCACCCATTTCCAGCTAAGGACTATGGTCTTGGATTTGGAAGTTTTGATTTTCATCCCAGCCGTTTCACACTAGCCAAGCACCCCATACTTCCAGAGCACTCCCCACAGGACGCAGGGAGATTGCTTTCTCCAAGTCCACAAAGCACACGTAGGACCCTGCTGATAATATAGAGCTGGTCCACTGTTCCACGGCCAGAGTGAAAACACTACTCCTCCTGCATCCGAGGTTCTACTATCTGATGGACCCTCCTCTCCAGCACCCCCGAATAGACCTTACCTGGGAGGCTGAGGAGTGTGATCCCCCTATAGTTGGAACACACTCTCTGGTCCCCCTTCTGGAAGAGGGGGACCACCACCCCAGTTTGTCAATCCAGAGGCAACGCCTCCGATGTCCACGTGATGCCACAGATGCGTGTCAACCAAGACAGCCCTGCAACATCCAGAGCCTTGAGAAACTCGGGGCGGATGTCATGCACCCCCAGGGCCCGGTCACCGAGGAGGTTTTAAACCACCTCAGCGACCTCCACCCCAGAGATAGGTGAGTCAACCTCTAAGTCCCCAGACTCTGCTTCCTCATTGGAAGACGTGTTGGTGGGATTGAGGAGGTCTTCGAAGTATTCTTTCCACCGACCCACAATGTCCTGAGCTGAAGTTTGCAGTGCACCATCCCCACCATAAACAGTGTTGATGCTGCACCACTTTCCCTCCCTGAGCTGCCAGATGATGAACCAGCATCTCCTCGATGTTGTCTGGAAGTTGTTGTCCATGGCCTTGCTAAACTCCTCCCATACCCGTGTTTTTGCCTCAGTGACTGCCGAAGCCACGTTCCGCTGGCCCGCCGGTAGTCATCAGCTGCCACTCACATGCCAAAAAGGCCCAATAGGACTCCTTCTTCAGCATGATGGCATCCCTCGTGTCTACCAGTAGGTTCAGGGATTGCCACCTCAACAGGCATCGACCACCTTGCGGTCACAGTTCCAGTCAGCCACCTCCACAATGGAGGTGTGGAACATGGCCCATTTGGACTCAATGTCCCCCGCCTCCCCTGGAACATGGACGAAGTTCTGCCAGAGGAAAGAGTTGCTATGTGCTTGGGTCTGCCAGGTCTGACCGGCTTCATCCCCACCAGCGGAGCCACCTCGCCACCAGGTGGTGATCGTTGACAGCTCCGCCCCTCTCCTCACCCAAGTGTCCAATACATGCGACCGCAAGTCCGATGACAGGGCCACTAAGTCAGTCATTGAACTGCGGCCTAGGGTTTCCTGGTGCCAAATTCACATATGGACACCTTTATGCTTGAACATGGTGTTAGTTATGGGCAATCCATGTTGAGCACAGAAGTCCAATAACAAAACACCACTCGGGTTCAGATCGGGGGCCGTTCCTGCCAATCATGCCCCTCCAAGTCTCACTGTCATTGCCCATGCGAGCATTGAAGTCCCCCAGCAGAACAAGAGAGTCTCTGGGAGAAGTGCTCTCCAATACCCCTTCCAAGGACTCCAAAAAGGGTGGGCATTCTGAACTGTCTTTTGGCACATAAGCACAAACAGTCAGGATTCGTCCCCCCCATCCAAAGGCGAATGGAGGCTACCTTCTCGTCCACCACGGTAAACCCCAATGTACAGGCGCCTAATGTAACCAATATAACCAACCCCAATGTAAATATGCCCAGCCCCGTTTGGCGCCTCTCCCCGTGATAAACTCCAGAGTAGAAGAGGGTCCAACCCCCTTCAAGATGACTGGTTCCAGAGCCCAAGCCGTGCATCAAAGTGAGCCTGACTATATCTAGTTGGAACCTCACAACTTCGCGCACCAGCTCAGGCTCCTTCCTCACCAGAGAGGTGACATTCCATGTCCCTAGAGCTAACTTCTGCAGCTGGGGATCGAACCACCAAGGTCCCCGGCGTCGGCCACTGCCCAACTCGCTCTGCACCCAACTCCTTTGGCCCCTCCTACAGGTGGTGAGTCCATCGGAGGGGGAGAATGAACTCACTAAACAGTTATTCAGTGATATTATTTGTGGTACACTCCTTTGTTCATTTTCAGAATGCTCGATCTAATTGCACCTTATTCTTTATTTGGTTGGATTGATATGTGCCCCTTAGATTCATGTCTCAAGATGACCCCACATTTTGCACTGGGTCAGAGGCCCCTTGGCTATTTGAGATGTCAGAGGCCCCCTACTATGATCTTCAATGGTGTACTTGTCAACTGAGGGGGTGGGGGGTGATTAGGGGGTGTGGCATTGGTAAAAGTTGCCCCTTACTGAGGCCCCTTTTTAGTGGAGGCTCCTTCCTATGCACCCATCAAAATAACAGTCCTACTAAGAACTCACAGCTATTGTCTACCTGAACCACTTAGGCACACTCACCCAATCTATGCAGTCTGTTTTACCCAATATAATTCACATATTTTTTTAACAATTAGCTATATACAAAGTGTGCGATTAGTACAGAGAGAGCAACCATAAATGAAAGATGCTAAAAATCTGTGCCCGTATTCACAAAGCATTTTATCTTTCCACTAAGAGTACTATTCACAAAGTGGCTGAGAGCAACTTTTAGTTAGGAAAAGACCCAACGCCTAAGCTAAGAGTAAGACTCCATCACTAAGGCTGACATTAGTTCTCATGCACATGTCTGCCTGCAAAAACCACAAGGATTAGTTGATGACAAGCCAGTATGTGCTGGAGAAAATGTACATGTAACATCCCCTAAACACAAATGCAGAGGAAACCGCTTAAAGTGATCATGGTTATATGCATCAAAAAGCTTAGGACAGAATCATTCCTGTACAAATGCCGTTTAAATAATTTGCTCATAGTAATCAAATAGTCCTCGTACATCACAGCCATGATACAGTATACTTGAGTATAACTGCACTCGTTCTTGTATGTTATTGCGTAATTGAATTATACAGAGTTCAGTAATGTAATTTGTGCCTGAAATAGCTGTACTGAATTTTAAACGGGTCAATAAAATTCAGTACATAGCAACGCTGTTCATTTTATTACCTTATATTTAAGTAGTAAATACACAAATGTCAATTATACAGTAATCTGCCTGAGACGGAAAGAAAAAAAATCAGTTATAATTATCATCCACTTACAATGATCAATTTCACCCAGAGAGATGTGATCTCTATAAGTAGTGTTAAAAAGGCTATTCCATTTTTTCATTTACTGTATGCAATGGTTTAGTCCAATAGAGCAGCGTACGTACAATCTAGCTCGGGTGAGCATCCCTGTTGCATTGTGCCTGGGGCTGGTGCTCCTGAGATCATGTCGCCCCTAGTCTGTCCTTCGCCTTCCGTTTAATTTTCAAATGGGTTATTCGCCTTGCAAAAGTTAAGTTTAGTAACTGTACTTCCTCACGTTACCCTGCTAATGAGCCCATGCCCATATTCTGCTAGCTTAACGATCATAATGATAGCAAATCCAAAAGGAGGTAATTAATGATGTTCTTAAGCAATGTAGATGCGCTAGTCAGATAATTTGAATCATTCAGCACCGCTAGAATAAGTATGCCTTCTATACCTACGTGTATCGTAAATGACAGGCACACTTATATACAGATGCTAGTCTGTTTATATTTAAATTATCTAAACCCTCCATACAACTTAGTTGTTTAATATGGTATATTATTATTCACTGGATTATGAACATGCAAAGTACTTATAGTCACTTATAGTCAAGCCTGTACATTGGAGTAATCCAGTAACTGGAAGATTGTAGAGAAGTGACACTTCTTCAATAAAGAATTTAAACCGGACCCTGAGACCCCGTGATTCTGACATCACCTGTAGTGGGCTAATCTTTACCATTATAGCAACAGAAGTTAGGTTCAGTTAGCAGAGGCCAGCATACACAATCCTGCTTCCTTTTCAAGTGGTTTCCACTGTATATGATTGCGTCATTTCGGTTTGTTGGAGATGTTATTGAATCCCTCACAAGCTCCACAACCATCGGTATTCCCTCTCGACTGAGACGGTATCCTTTAAGTAATTCGGCGTTCGTTAATTGTTTACAAGACATTGCGACAGGGACTGACAGCAGCCATTTTGTGACTATTTGTGAATTGGTCTTAGTGACATAGGAATCCTCTCAAATACTTTTTAGTTCTCCCAGACATAGGTGCTACTTTTACCACTAAGGGGCTTTCTGAATTGCTGTTTGTCAAAAAAAATTTGGACTATCTCCTAAATGGGCAGGTTAGAAGCTACTTCTAGCCTGCTTTGTGAATATGGGCCATGATGTCTACTCATAGCTTGAAATTCACAGAAACCATTAACCGATTGTCCTCTCACCTTGGACCTTTAGGCTGGCTTCTGAATTTAACCCTTCAGCCATTGCAGTGATCCTACAGCTGTCGGAGACTTGGCAGTTGTGGATGTGCAGTGTGTGGCACAGCCCATTACTGGACACTGTAAACCTCTCATTTGGAGTGACTGGCTGGCCATCTCCATACCACAGCACCTGCACATCCTCCGGGGAGACCATACACTTAAAAGTGGCGTCTTCCCCTTCGAGGACGGTGGTGTTGTATAGTTCAGCAATGAACTCCACAACCCGAGGTGCTAGTGTGGACAAAAAAAAACAAATATGAATGAGATTAATTAAAAGAATATATTATAAACGAGTCAAATTTGTTTATGATTCGATTTATTTCCCATAGCTAGCAAAAATGTTTATTGATTTCCACATACTTTCCACTATTATCCTGGCAGATGTTCTATCATCTTTTGATTCGCAGGTGTACTCCCCAGCGTCTCTCTCACTTATGTTACGGATGGTGAGGGTGCGAGCTCGGCCTTCTGCCCGGATGGCCAGTCGGCAGCTGGGAGTGATCTCCTGACCATCTTTCAGCCAGAGCACGTCTCCTTTGGCTTCGTTGAGCTCACACCGTAGGGTGATAAGGCCCTCCTTTTGGGCCACTGCATTTTCTAGTGGCCTTACAAATGTCACTCTGAATGCTGATA
Organism: Pollimyrus isidori; assembly: GCA_019775955.2. Classification (NCBI taxonomy): domain Eukaryota; kingdom Metazoa; phylum Chordata; class Actinopteri; order Osteoglossiformes; family Mormyridae; genus Pollimyrus; species Pollimyrus isidori. Next base: position 8,377,798 of record JABFDZ020000039.1, read on the forward strand.
AATAGAAACAGTATCACAATATAAGTGACCACATAATTCAGAAAAATGCTTTGAAGAAGCGTTGCTGCTGTTCTGTTCTCCAGCTGCTTGTGCAATGGTTCCTTTTAAGGTCTGCATGGTTCTTTTTCTTCCTTTGTAATTTTATTTGGAGTAAAAGTAAACCAGATTTGGTTTGGTACCATTGGCAACGCATCTGTATGCATCGATTAGAAAAAACAGTGCAGAAAATTAAGGATATACACTGTATAATATAATGTATATCCTTACCTTTCACTGTTAGGTTGAAGTGCATCTGATCAGTGCTGGCATCACATGTGTACCTGCCACTGTCGGACCGTTGTAAATTTGTAATGGTTAGGGAGTGAGTGTTCCCCTCACTTCTTGTATGGATACGGTCTCCTGTTAACCGTTTAAACTCCTTTAGCCATTGTAGTGTGGCAGTGTCCTGAGACACCTTTACATTGAATGTCACGCTTTCCTTTTCATAAGCCATGATTATGTTTGACTCTGGTTTGTCTAAGAACTTGAGGGCTGTCTCTATAAGAAAAAAAATCATATATTTGTAAGGGTCAAAACTAAGGTTCGTATTTTAGGAATAAAAAAAAAAACAAATATTTGTTTTACCTTGAACTTTGACTATGGTGCTCATCTTGTCATCGATAGCATCGCACGTGTACGTCCCTGAGTCTGAGGGCTGCAGCCTTGATAGGACAAGCTTCCTGACTGTTCCATAGCTCTCAATATGGGTACGAGAATCTGAGCTCAAAAGCTTTCCGTCACAGTACCAATCCACAGTAGCGCTAGCCCGGGAGATTTCACACTCCAAGATGAGGTCATCTCCTGCTAACAGACTATGATGCTCTGGGCTGCCTGAGTTGCCCAGGATCTTAACTGGAGGTTCTGAAGAAAACGATAACAATTGTCATTAAATCAATTATATGCGTACTTAGAGACTCTGTGAAGTCCAGCATTTTCCAAATAACTACAAAGTTGAAGCTGATTCCACAGTGCAATGCACTAGAATACCTTTTACAGTAACATGGAAGACAATCTTGTCATCTCTGACATCACAGACATATTTTCCAGAGTCTGTGAGCTCAGCATTCATGATGACTAGTGAACGGAAAGTTCCCTCCTCCTCAAAGTAGAAACGCTCATTTTCTACTATATTCTCACCATCTTTGTACCATTTGGCAATGCCATTCGCTCTAGAGAGCTCACACTCCAAGACAATATCTTCAGAAGTCTCAAACTGCTGTTCTGTTGTGTTGCTTTTGCTCAGGATTTTTACTGGTTTCTCTACGAGAGATTAACATGAAAAGTGTGAAGGGAAAAACTGGCTGTTAGAAAAAACCTAACAACTGGTTAACACTTACCACAGATTTTTACTGTAAAATCCATCACATCGTCTTTCGCATCACAAATATATTGCCCTGAATCCTCCAATGTCGATGAGCGTATGGTTAATTGGCGGGAAATACCATCTTCAATAATGGTGATGTTTCTGCTTTCTTCCATCTCCTCTCCATCCTTTTTCCAGCTCACTTGGGCACTTGCTCGTGACACCTCACACTCAAGCACTACTGGATCTCCAACAAAACTTTCCACTGTGCTTGCCATCTTTCTGGGTCGCACAAACCTTACTGGTGGTTCTGGATATAAAAAGTTTAGAGTTGTAGATCATTCAAGAATTTTCAAGACTATTTCAGAATCAGTACATCCCATCATCAAAGCCTGACTTAGACTTTACTCTTGAAGGTTTTAAGGATAAAACATTTGATTCAGATATGTGTCATCCATGGGACTTTAAGGATCAGAAGCTTTACATGTTTTTGTTAGTATTGTATTAAATACCTGCAATATTCACAAAGAAGGTCACAGAGTCATCAGCTGTGTCACACACATATTCAGCAGAGTCCTGCACTGTGGTCTCAGGGATGATGAGTCGTCTGTAGATCCCATCGACCTCCAGGATAAGATTGTCGTTTTCTTCTACCTCGAGACCATCACGGTACCAGCGTACCAGTGCATTAGCTCTTGAGAGTTCACAACTCAAAACCACCCGCTCCGAAGTTTGCTGGCACAATTCCATTTGAGACTGGCTGGGGGAGACGATGCGGACAGGAGCCTCTGAAAAAGAAGTACAGTCAGTCCTGCTACAACATGAATAATATGTTCCTGAAAAACCTCGCATTCACTAAAATTGTGTACTAAAACACACATATCCAATAAGGAAAATAGGGTTAAGGGAAAACAACTCCACAACATAGCAACTTACTCCAAACAAAATTTATTGATAAATTAGTGTTATCAGTGGCCAATAATGTGATTATATACATTTTAAATAAGAAATAATCCATCAATAAATTATATCTCAAACATCTCCTATATTGTCTTATGAGAATTGCCTAGTAACCGCTTCACCTGAACATGCTGACCTTGATACGTTGTCTGAGAGTCGGGAGTAGTGATGGCCAAAATGTCGCTTTATGAACCGTTTGCTGTATTGTCTGACCCCAGTAGGTGTTCTTAGTTTAGATTGGGGCATGCTCTGAGCCCTTTTGAACAGAGAGAACCATCTAGCCCAGCAAAGGTTGCTGTGTTTTTATAAAATATTTGGTCGAATTTTGGATTTTTAGAATCTGACTTTGACCTCTGCAATGCGTGGATGTACTAAAAGTTGAACTCTTTTAGATTTTAAAACTAGTTTGGCTGATTCACTGAAAAGAAATGATTTATTCACGAATTGGACATCACTATCAATCACTTGAATAGCTGTTTTTATGTGCAAGTAATGTTTCTCGTTAAGACCATATCACGTTGTAGTTTGTGTAGTGTTTTTGTCTCTGACTCAAAATCGCAGAATTACAAATGCGATTCTGCATTGTATTGGACTTGGGTACTAATATATCAATCGTGTTAGAACAGATTTGCAGTGTGACATCAAGCGTTGTAGCAGGACTGACTTTAGAAGCCAGTGAACTTTCTTGGCAATTTTCAAGGGACAAAATTAATTGAATCTCTAATGGACTGTGCAACAGCAGATGTTAATGAGAGACAGGCAGCAATAACACAAAACAGCCATATTTTGACACTGTTCTTTACCAGTTATATTGAGTTGAAAAAAGATAGAGTCATCTGCAGTATCGCACACATATTCTCCAGAATCTTCCACAGTGCCATGAAGAATTTTGAGTCTCCTATATGGGCCTTCAGACTTTATTTTGATGTTCTCGCTTTCCTGGAGCTTCTGGCCATCCTTATACCAGTTCACTGTTCCATTTTGACGCGACAACTCACAGCTTAACACTATTTCCTCCGAGACATAACGATCAAGGTGGACATCTTCTTTGGGATAGACAATCATCACAGGAGGCTCTGTGAAAAGAAATGCATTGCACGGCTAAAAAACTGAACCGTGAGACAGTTTTGAGTTTTAATACATAAAGTGTTAGTTCCATACCTCGTATGCTAACTTTGAATAGAAGTGTACTGTCTCCTGCACGGCATGTGTATGTTCCACCGTCTGAAAGCTGAGTTGTCAGGATAATCAGTTGTCTTTGAGTCCCATCTGCCTTCATGATTATATTGTTGCCTGGTTTAATCTCGACCCCATCCTTATACCACTGTGTGGTGGCGTCAGGTCTTGAGAGTTCACAGTGCAAGACAAGAGAATCTAGTTCCACAACATTTTTCTGTAGATTCTCTTCAGGCATTTCCACAAATGTAACAAGAGGTGCTGTAAGGAAGTATTCAATGACCTGGTCAGTGAGCTGACAAAAAAGGTTAAAATTAAGAGAAAGACTGTACATGTTATGCATGCATTCACATTGAAGCGCTTTGATGATGAAGATGATGATGAACTTCCTCCACTGTGAAAGTAAAGGACCAGTTAATGAAAGCCGAGTGATTTGTAAAGCGATTAGGCCTGAAAGCCAGTGAAGCACCATTTGGCAGCCATGCAATATTCTGCTGCAGTTTCCTGCAATGATTGAAAAGTTTCATGTATTCTTGTGGATAGAAGATTACATGGAATGAAAGAATGTTAGATGCATGGCTTAGACTTACAGTAACAAAAAGTGCAGTTTCGGGAAAACTGGTTAAATGCTTGCAGAAGCAGAACCGAACAGATAATGTTCATTATTCAAAAATTGTTTGGAAGTATTAGATTGCATTATGGATTTGTTAGTTTGCTGACAATGGAACCAACAGAAAAAAATCTACAAAGGTTTTTATGTCACCTTTAACATCCACATAAAATTCACTGATATCATCAGCTGTTTTACAACTGTAAACCCCAGAAAGGTCTGCTGATTGGATAATCAGTGTCCTCATGGTGCCTTCTGATTTGATATCTATTCCAGTCTTTGGGTGAAGCTGTATTCCATCCTTATACCAGCAGACCTGGGCAGTGGGGTGTGAGAGCTCACACTGTAGTACAATGGGCTGGCCTGCTTCAATGGACTTGTTCTTCTCTACTTCAGGAACAGCTGAGAACCTCACTGGTGGAGCTACAAGTGTTTTAATTTGTTCAAAGAAATATGTTTATTTTTATATCTCTTCATAGAAAATAATAAACTTAAATCTTGAAATGAGTTATACCTGTACATTTCAGAGTAATATAAGTACCAGATACTGAACAACAATCAATATTTCTTAGAAGCTAGGTATATTAAGTTCAATGAAATATGCAGTTCTAAAACAGTTGGCTGGTATATGCATTGTTATGGCTAGTTATTTCGGAAAGCACAGGGCAGTACCAGGCCTAGACAGGATGCCAGTCCATTAACAAACACGCACAAGCACACGTTACAAGCAATATAAAAAAAACAGTTCACCTAACCCACATGTCCTCTGCACGTGGGAGGGAACCAGAGTAGCCTGAGAACATGCAAATTCCACACAAACAGAGCCAGGAGGCAGCCCTGCAGGTCAATGGTTATAGTGTCACCCACCGAAAAATCACATTTTTCAATTATTCTGTAAAAAGCTCCACTTATTAAAGAGTGCTTTGTTAGGCTGTTTTTACAGAGAGAATATTTGAAATTATATACCTTTTCTTTTATTGATTGTCTTTTTACACGATAAAAATATATACTACAAAAATATTTACATAATATATATTATAGTGTTAGTAGATGGCACACATTTGTTAGAGGTCTAGGTAGAAAGTATGGGGGAAATTACCTTCGACCTTCACCTCGAATGCAATGACATCGTCGACAGCATCACAGCTGAACTCCCCAGAATGTGAAAGCTGTGCTGATTGGATGACCAGTCTCCTTATGGAACCGTCTGATTGGATGTCTGTTCCATTTTGTGAAGAGAACTCTATTCCGTCCTTGTACCACTTAACCTGAGCAGTGGGGTCTGACAGTTTGCACTGTAGTATAATGGGTTGGCCTGCTTCAACAGATTTGTACCGCTCTACTTCTGGAACTGCTGAGAATTTCACTGGTGGAGCTGTGTGAGTAATGTTTCATTTGGAAACTACTTCAAATATGTTAAAATACTTTCAGGCATATTTAATGGCCCACTTGGATAAAATTATTAAGATTATATTATTATTAAAACAAATAAAAAGTAATAATCATTTAATTGACAATAATAATCAATAATATATTTAATCTTAAATTTCATTCTGTTTTATTATTGACAATAACCTTTAAACCAATAAAAGAACATTATTATATATTAAGTTTACATTTTGTCACGCAGATATCTTTTGCCGAAGCATTTACCTTGAACATCCACCATAAATGTCATGACATCATCAGCAAGGGCACAGCTGTACACACCAGAGTGACAAAGCTCGGCAGATTGGATGACCACTCCCCTGATGGTACCATCTGACTGAATGTCAGTTTCTTTATTTGGGATAAGCTCAATTCCATCCTTGGACCAGCAGACATGGGCACCGGCATCTGTGAGGACACACTGTAGTGTAATGGGGCTGCCAGCTTTGACGCACTTGTTCTTCTCTGCTTCTGGAAGTTCAATGAATCTTGGTGATGCAGCTAAGGGGAATTTATACAGAGAGAAATTACTGTTACCCACCAAATTATTTCAAAACAACCTGTGGGTTTTAACAGTTAATATGTAGCATTTAAATACCAGAGGCAAAGCAATGTATTATAAACAATGTCAGCAATGAATCACATATGTTTTGCTAAAGAGTGCCAAGGCAAAGCCAGACAAAGAAGATGCAGTCGACACTACAACAAAGTACAGGGTTAATTCAGAATACAATCTCAATAAATTCGTAGCAGCTGAAAAATCACCTTTAATATCCACGTTAAAATGGATGACATTATCTTTTGTCTTACAGCTGTACACTCCGGTATGGCATAACTCAGCTGATCGGACTGAAAGTGTCCTTGAGTTGCCATGAGACAGCATGTCTATACCAACTTGTGGAGAGAGCTCTATTCCATCCTTGTACCAGGAGACCTCGGCAGTTGGGTCTGAGAGCTCACACTGTAGTACAATGGGGCATCCTGGTTCAATGGACTTGTTCATCTCTACTTCAGGAATTGAAGCGAGCCTCTCTGGCAGAGCTATTGGGGTTTTTATATAAAAAGTCTTACCATAATAATACATATAAAAAGATATCACTTCAAGATAAGACATTCAAGGCCTATTTTATTTTAAAAATGAATATAGAATCACAAAAAACCAGGGGGGTTCAATAGTTACATTCAGCGTCCATAAGACAGCGGTGTAACTGTGTTTCCACAACAAGTGGAAGAGGTGGATCATAAGAATATTCTTCACACTTTCTCAGACATATGACATGAACAATTGACACAGTTTGGTCTATAATCTAGACAATCTGTGTGGATGACAGACACATGGAAACTTGCATGAAATAACACATAAACATGAAGAAAACACACAACAAAGACAGATAATGTTAAATTCATAGACAGGGATGGTCAACTAACACCATGACACAACAATGAAACAAAAGTAAAGATGTTATATTTTATTTTCCAGGTCAGCCCAGTTTGGCTAATAGCTCCAAGAATCCAGATTTCTTCTGTTCAAATGAAATGTTTCCATTTTATATTTAAGACAATTTGTCAATAAGTGGCTATCAGAAATTTGTCCTTCACGTAGTTAGTGATCTTAAGTACTTTGGGTATGTATAATTAAAAACAGATCATAAGACATGATTGACCATGGTTGACGCCAGTTCATGAATAGGTATTACGTATATTTTAAGAAAAAAAAAATTTACTAAAGGCATTTTTTTAATTAAATAATTATATGATCTGAATGTTATGTATTTGTATAATGAAATTTTGGGATAAGACTTGAGATTAGAAAAAGAACACACAAACACCAGGAGAACATGCAAATATCCTGTAATCAAGATAGATTTAAACCTATATCCTGCTGAGCCCCTGCCTCATCACATTCATTACTCAGGAAAAGATTCTATAAGATATATTATTAGTATATATGGTTTATGGTTTAATGATTTTTAAAGATGAAAGTGTATTGCTTGGTGACTGCTACAACCCAGTCAACCAGAACAAAGCACGACAGTTGAACACAGCAGAAATAGAGTTTAGGAAATCACCTTTGCTGTCCACATAAAACTGGGTGGCATCATCCCCTGTGTTACAGCTGTATATTCCAGAGTGACAGAAGTCTGCTGATTGGATAACCTGTGTTCTTATGTTGACTTCTGATTGGATATTAATTCCAAGCTTTGGGAGGTCGGTTCCATCCTTGTACCAGACCTGGGCAGAGGGGTCTGAGTGCTCACATGGTAGTATAATAGGATGACCTGCCTCAACAGATTCGTGCCTCTCTACTTCTGGAAGTTCTACGAACTTCACTGATGAAGCTGAGGGGGGTTAAGTTTTACAGAGAAACATGTCAAAATTAACGTCAAAATTCCCAGCACCCAGAGATACTTGATTTATCATAAAGTAAATTACAAGACAAGTTGATTAAAATAATATAATACATACATATACAAAAGTTTCGAAAATCAGATTACTTTATGCTTCTGGGCCCATGACAAAGAGTAAGGCTAATTTTAAATTTAGAAATACTGCTGGAAGAATCACCTTCATTGTCCACAATAAACTTCAAAACATTATCTGTTGTCTTGCAGCTGTTCAGTCCAGCTTTGGCTGTTTCAGATAAAGGCACTGGCATTGTCCTTTGGATATCTTCTATTTGGACATTTGTTCCAGTTTGCGGGTGGAGTTCTGTTCCATCTGTTTCCCAAACCTGAGAATTGGGATCTGAGAGCTCACACTGTGCTTCATTGGGACAGCCTGCTTCAATTGACTTGCTCTTCTCAGATTCAGGAATCGGTGAGAAAATTGCTGTTGAAGCTGGGATAAGTATTGTATTCAATTAATGAATAATCTAAGCTGTGCATTTAACTGAAAAAAAATGATAAAATTAACCCATTTATTTAGCAACTAATCTGGGCATGTTCAGTAAAGGAATTAATAACCACACTGTAAGACTCTGTAAGGATAAATAATTGGTAGCATTGAAGACTAAATGTAATTCCACATAAATAATCAAACTCTCTTCCAAAGAGTTCCACTACACATCAGAAAATGTTTTTTGATGATCTCATAGGAAGAAATGAAGCCTGTTTAAACGTTATTGTCATTTCCTTTAGTTGCACAGGAAATATTTTGTGGGTGACGAAATTAAACTAAATACTAGCTTTTCAATTACAATAAATCCCTGCCATAATCCTTAGCAAGGGTTCCAGTCTAAAGGCAGTAGTAGTAAAAATCCACCACAAAAAAGTTCTTGATTTGTGCACAAAGGTTTCTTGCTGGGTTTCTTAAGTGAAGGATTTAAGAAAATGAAGAGGAAATTGAATAAAGACATTAACAACATGGACACTCATGACAAACACAGAGACAGCTTCAGAAAAGCCAAACTGTAAGATTGAAGAGTTGGACATTTCTATGGCTATATGAAGTCACAGATACAAGTCATCACATAAACATAAACAAACAGTACAAAGACTGGCTACTAACTATTTTAGGAAACCTCGAGTCCATTCAATTCAGTACTATGAATGAAGTAATACCCAAAGTATAAGTTTCATATACATCTATATTTATGTTTCACTATCATTCTGTGTAGCTCAGGAATCTCACTATTATATATCAATTAAAGAACTTTTACGGAGATTGCAAAGTAAAAAATGAAACAGAGGAGGTTTTGTTTTGTGAATTTCATCAGAAACATATTTCCCTGTTTTCCCAGGCCAACATTCTGATTAATGCTAGTTCATTTAGTTAACTTCATCATCTCTTTTTAAATCTACTATGCTGTTTCAAAATATTTGTTTATTACTAGTATATTTTTATGTCAAAATGAATTTGTTCATTTACTTATAGTTCTACAAGTTGTGTGTTGACCAGGACCACATTAAGATACTCTTCACACTTTCATTAATTTCCTGAAACTAATATCGTATTGCTTCTTGGGAAATCTGTTTAGTAGAATGTTATTGCCACCAAAAACAATGATTTGTCTATGGTTACCTATGAAGCCAACAAAGTTAGCAATAACAAAATCCGCTACGATAGTTAGTTGCTTCTATATACCACAGCAGTTAAGGAATAAAGCACAGAAATAGCTTGAAAATCACCTTTGATGTCCACATAAAATTGGACGATATCATCCATTGTATTACAGCTGTATACTCCAGAGTGACAGATGTCTGCTGACTGGATAATCAGTGTCCTCATGGTGACTTCTGATTGGATGTTTATTCCAGTCTTTGGGCGGAGCTCTATTCCATCCTTGGACCAGCACACCTGGGCACTGGGGTCTGAGACCTCACACTGCAGTACTATGGGGCAGCCTGGCTTAACACTCTTGTGCCTTTGAGCTTCAGGAACATCTGAGAACTTCACAGGTGGAGCTGTGGAATTTAATATGTATAAGAAATCCATTTTTTTTCTTAATAATAAATTAAAACGCTGATTTAAAATGATATGAAAAAAAACATGTGATTGCATTTATGCCTTTAAATTGGACATAAAATATAAAATTAACATTCACATTGCCTAAACTGATTATAATCTTTAAACATATGTTGATTATATATTATTTTAAAACCAGGTAGTTTTTTTAGGCATAATGTATAACATTGAATATTTAAACTACATTTTTATGCATGAGATTACATTTATCTTGATATAGCATCATTTTGGAACCTTAACTAACATTACATTAATTTTGCATAACTAGACATGCTGTTAAATAACACTTTAAATAAAATTTAAAATACATAGTTGTGGTTAAGTGTAGCATTAATTTTCCCCCAAATGTTTAATTCTTACTGATTAATGCTCAGGTTTGCTGGTCTAAGTTTTAAATCACCTTGAACATCCACTTTAAATGCAATTGCATCATCAACAGCTCCACAGCTATACACTCCTGAGTGTGATATTTCTGCTGATTGGATGGTCAGTTTCCTGATATTCCCATCTGATTGGATGTCTAGACCAAGTTTTGGGTGGAGCTGCAGTCCGTCCTTGTACCACCAGACCTTGGCAGCAGAATCTGAGATTTCACACTGCAGTACTATGGGGCAGCCCGGCTTAACACACTTGTGCCTTTGAGTTTCTGGAACATCTGAGAACTTCACAGGTGGAGCTGAGGATTTAAATATGCATAAAAAAATTTAATATCCACTTATATTAATTTCTGGGTATGCGTTCCTAAATAGGCCTATTTGTATTCATTAAGAAAAGCAAGCATATTTGTGTACAGTTGCATAAAATAACATTAAATATTTCCCAGATAAATGATTGATCATTAATTATGTTACTGGACAGTTTCACATATTAAGTTTTAAATCACCTTGAACATCCACTTTAAACGTAATAACATCATCCAGAGCCACACATTTGTAAACTCCCGAGTGTGATGTTTCTGCAGAATCAATAGTCAGTTTCCTGATGTTATCTTCTAACTGGAAGTTCACTCCAGTCTTTGAGCAGAGCTCTATTCCATCCTTGTACCACTGGACTTGGGCACTGGGGTCTGAGACCTCACATTGCAGTACTATGGGGCAGCCTGAATTAACATACTTGTGCCTTTGTACTTCAGGAACATCTGAGAACTTCACCAGTGGGGCTGAGGAGTTTAACACGTATTTAAATATTACGTCAATTTTTCTTACTTCAAAATAATAAATATAAAAGTAATAAACAAAAATTTGTCACTGCCTTATCACTGCATTGATGCTATTGATATTTAATAAATTATATTATCAGACAAATCTTAAACTCATATGGAGCTCCCCCCAAATACGTATACATAATATACTGAACATACTTTTTCATGATTTTTAAACCTGGGAAGTATACTGTGAAATTTTCTTTTGCTTGGAATCTTTTTGGATTATTGATAAATGAACATTAACTAAATTAATTTATAGATCATTATTTTTTCTAAAATAGTGTATGCATTTTAAATCATATTCACACCATTTTAAAAAGTACATCCTAAAATTATCTGCAATTTAAAATTATTCCTGTGGTAAAAAAAAAATCAAACAATCAAATAAATTGCAATTGTAAAGTTTGTCAGTTTAAATTTTGAATCACCTTGAACAATCACTTTAAATGTAATGTCATCCTCCACAACTGCACAGATGTACAGTCCTGTGTGTGATATTTCTGCTGATTGGACAGTCAGTTTCCTGATATTCCCATCTGATTGGATGTCTATTCCAACTTGTGGGTGGAGTTCTATCCCATCCTTGTACCACCAGACCTGTGCAGTAGGGTCTGAAATCTCACACTGTAGTACAATGGGGCAACCTGCTTCAATGGACTTGATCTTCTCAGCTTCAGAAAGATCTCTGAATCTCACTGGGGGAGCTATAGATATTTTTAGTCATTTTAATATAGAAATTATGACAATTATTGTGTGCGATAGCTAAGATAAATAATGCATTTTGAAAAATAAATATTATTATAAGCTGTACAAAAACAAAGATTATACCCTTCAAAAGTCAAGCTGCAGACATAGACAAGGTAATTGTGTTTGGCTATATATGAGAGCACACAATCACAATAAAAAGAATCTTAAATCACCTTTGACGTCCACATTAAACTCGACAGCATCACCCTCTGTCTTGCAGCTGTATACCCCAGAATGGATAAAGTCAGCTGACTGGATAGCTAGCCTTCTCATATTGTCATTTGATTGTATGCACATTCCAGTCTTTGGCTGAAGCTCTATCCCATCCTTGTACCAGCAGACCTGGGCAGTGGGATCTGAGAGCTCACACTGTAGATCAATGGGCTGGCCTGCTTCAATGGCCTTGTTCTTCTCTAATTCTGGAATCGCTGAAAATCTCAATGTTGGCACTATGGACTCTTCAGTGTGTCAAAGAAAGGTGAAATGATTATGAGAAAATGGAACTTAAATGTTATGGATTTATATGTATATTACGTATAGCTACCAAGATACACAGACATTAGATGCTGATTACTTGTGATTTTGTATATTTAAGTTTAGCATGGTCACTATATAGTATTAAAATCCACGTCAAGTCTCACAAAACATTTTAGTTGTTTAGTATTTTGTATTAATCCTGGCCTTTATTGCGTTAATTGCCTAATGTCAAGACAGAAGTGTTAGCGCACTGCTTTTTTCAAAGAAAACTGCATGTTAGATTATGAATACAACTAGAGCATAGTTGCAGGTCACCTTTGACGTTCACAATAAACTGGACAGCATCAGCCATTGTCTCGCAGCTGTACAGTCCTGTGTGAGAAAGCTCTGCGGACTGAATGATGAGCTGTCTTGTGGTGCCTTCTGATTTGATATCTTGTCCAGGCTTTGAGAGGAGCTCAGTGACATTCTTGTACCAGGATACCTGGGCAGTTGGGTCTGAGACCTCACAATGCAACACAATGGGACAGCCGACGTCGACCGACGTACACCTCTCTAGTTCAGGAACCACTTTGAACTTGGTTGGTGGAGCTAGAAGTGTTTTAAGTCATGAGAAAAAAAATCATATTACTAAATGTGAATCACCAAGATAGACCTGCTTCATTTTCAAGAATTTTCAAGTTCTCAGATATGATTGTATAATGACACAAATCAAGAATTGGTTAGTATTGCTAAATATTACAAATGGCCACACCCAAAAAGTTGCTTAAGAATAACAAGGATAGGATAGTATAATATACATTACACAAAAGTAATATATTCTCTTCATGGTGTTGATTATTTAAATCACCTTTAACATCCACCTTAAGTGTTAAGAGATCATCGTCCACTTCACAACTGTATTCCTGTGAGTGACAGAGTTCTGACTGTGCAGCCAATCTTCTCGTGCTGTCTTCAGACTGAATGTCCAATTCGGCTCGTGGTCTGCACTTTATTTCATCCTTTTCTGTTTGACTATGTGGTGCTGAGGGCTGGCATTGCCACATTATTGGGCTGTCTGTTTCAATGGGCTTGCTCTTCTCTGCTTCTGGAACTGCCGAGAATCTCTCTGAAGGTGCTATGGGTATTTTCATGTATAGAGACAAAGGCTCTCAGTAAGCTATTGTTAAAGAAGGTTGTTTCAAATTATCCGTGCATATTTCAAAGAGTAAAAACATTAAGAACTGTAAGTTAAATTATGTTCTTGTTATAAAGAGTTCCATGAAAAGAGCAAAGAAAATCCATTGGGAATTTAAGACATTTAAGAGGATCGACCACGGTAACTGTTGGTCTAAAAAGAGAACCTTAATTCAGCTTTATTGATTTAGAAAAATAAATACACAATAGTTTTGAATCCTTTTCAGACGATTCATTCTTGCCTTCATTCATTCATTCATTCATTCATTCATTTATTCATTCAAATAACTGAAACTCTTCATGAGGTCTTATTGCCGAGAGTACGTTAGCATGAAGAGGTATATGGAGCACATAAAATCTTCCTTCTGTTTGTCTATGTTCTGTTCCATAGGTACTTGGTTGAGCAGCATCTAACAGCAGGTGTTAGATGAGAAGAACATATACACTTACATGCTGTTTGCTGAATTCAAAGAAAACGGATATTCCGAGTTGCAAATTCTTGAACAATATCATACTCAAATAGGAACTTTCCATTATTAATTATTAAAAGTAGGATAAAATAGTTATTTAAAACATATTGTATGAGAAAAAGATAGAGAGCAAATTCACCTTCAACATCCACCTTGAAAGTTATGACATCATCAGCAGTATCACAGCTGTACACCCCAGAGTGAAAGAAGCTTGCTGATTCGATAATCAATCTCCTTACAGAACCTACTGATTGGATCTCTAGCCCTGCTTGTGGGTGGAGCTGCTTTCCATCCTTGTACCAGCAGACCTGAGCAGTGGGGTTTGAGAGCTCACAATGTAGTACTATTGGGTTGCCTGCTTCAATTGACTTCAATTGCCCCTCAGCTTCAGGAATAGTTGAAAACGTCACTGGTGGAGCTACAGGCAATGATTCATAACAGAATCGTGACAAATTAAATAATGTAGTCATTCTTGTTTGTTATCTGAGCAATTCAATATAATTGATCTCATATTTTATAAAATAAACTGCACTTAAATATTACTGTGTACTATGTAACAAACTTCCAGGGAGAAACTTAGCAGCTATATTAGCCATGAATGTATTTAATACACTCACAAGAACTGCCTGCTATGAGAACCAGAGGAGACAGCCATTAGTCGGACCAGTAGAAATGCAAGGGATTAATTTTAGATACACTGATACAGAAACAGCCATAAATCACCTTTGTTATCCACGGTGCTCTGGACAGCGTCATCAGATATCTCACAACTGCACTCCCCAGAGTGAGGCAACTTTTCTAATTAGACAAAGCCAGAAAGAAAACAGGTTTACCAGACGTGACCAGAAAAGTTAAAATAAGTCGAATTAGGAGAACTAAGTGAAACCAAAAATCACCTGCAACTTCCACATTAAAGTGAAGGCCACCATCAGTAGTCTTACAGCTGTACATCCCAGAGTGAGATAACTCAGCTGACTGGACTGACAGTGTCCTTGTGATGCCTTCTGATTGTATGTTAAGATCAGCTTTTGGTAATTGTTGTGTCCCATCCGTGTACCAGCAGACCTGGGCACTGGGTTCTGAGTGCTCACACTGTAGTACAACGGGCTGGCCTGCTTCAATGGACTTGTTCTTCTCTACTTCAGGAACAGATGAGAGCCTCACTGGTGGGGCTATGAACGAGCGGATTGATTTAGTCATCCTAAATATGCCCCAAATATATTAAGTATTTACGTATTTAAAAGACTGTGTGTTAGGAAGTAGTTGTTTTTAATGCCAGCATTATAGCTGCAAATCAGTTGAGAATTCTAAATTTATAAAAAAGAGTGATAAAAAAAAAATCAAGCGAGCAGAGTAGGCTAGCATTGTTAATTGCAACTGGACACACATCGAGTTAATTGTAAAACAAAGAAAAACCAAATAGTGGTAAATCAATCACCTTGTAAATCTAGGTTAAACTGAATGGCATCATCCTTTGTCTCACAATTTGTTCCAGAATTGGAGAACTCGGATGTCTGGACAACTACTGTCCTCGTGATGCCATTTGTTTGGTTGTCTATACCAGCTTGTGGGTGGAGCTCTTTTCCATCCTCGTACCCGCAGACCTGGGCATTGGGGTGTGAGAGCTCGTGCTGCTGTACAATGGGGCAGCCTGCTTCAACAGACTTCGGTTTCTTTACTTCAGGAACAGCTGAGAACCTCAGTGGTAGAGCTACTGCTGGTGATTCTTAACAGAATCATGAAATGCGCATCAGTGTTATGTATTTTTTTGTGTGACAGATCCAGTTTTTGACTAATTTGTGATATTCAGAGTAAGTACTTCAGGAAACTTCAGAAAAAAAACAAAGCATCACAAACAGAACAAAGTATTCCACCAACAATTATCAAGAAACTATTCCAATAACAATTATGGCTAAAACAAAGTAGACCACAATATTGTTAATGACATCCAGAATCGGTCACAAGTACTCAGAAGAAACAAGATATCATCTTAACTACCATGCAATTGCTCAAGCTGTCACTATGAAAGTCCAATGCTTGAGAACGGTCCTATTCTATCTTTCTACTTGTCATCTGAGAGTCCACACTGCAGTATATAGATAAGGTATCATTCCATCTCTCACCTTATAGCATAGCTGAGGAGGTACCAGGCAAAGCTATAACCAAGGATTCATGACAGTATCATAATAAAATATTTTATTTATAATTTAAAGGGTTGAAAGTTTGATGTAATTTATATTAACATAGTTTCCTTGTTAAATATGTATAATTAACACACAACATCAAAGACTGACATTGTTAGTCACATCGTGAAAATGCTGGGTTAATTTTGAGAGAAGGAAAAACAAAAATGGTACAATCACCTTTGATGTCCACATGAAACTGTACGGAATCATCCTTTGTTTGGCAACTGTATAACCCAGAGTGCAAAAGTTCTGCTGACTGTACAGTCAGAGTTCTGATGCTGCCTTCTGATTGGATGTCTGTTCCACTGTGTGGGTGCAGTTCTGATCCATCTTTGTACCAGCACACCTGAGCAGTTGGGTCTGCAAGCTCACACTGTAGTACGATCGGGCAGCCTGCATCAATGGACTTGTTCTTCTCTGTTTCAGACAGTGCAGTGAACTTCAGTAGTGGAGCTATAGATATTTTAAATTACTTTTAATATGGCAAACATCCTAAATATAGCTTTGTCATTCGGTAGATAAGTAACAGCTTTAATTATATAAGATGTTTAAAATTGTATTATAGCAAGCCATTTTAAGAGTGATTTAAAATGCAAATGGCAAGTTGGGTTAAGAAACGTTTTGTAGAGCACAGAATTATGAAGACTATGTCTTTAAGACATATCAATGAAGACTATCGTTAAGACAAAGCCATGAATATGGCTCGAGACACAAGATGGCAATAATTGTTAGTTGCAAGAATAAACCAAAGTGCTTGGTTAATTTTGTTCATAAAATCAGAAAAAAATTAAACTTTAAATCACCTTTTATGTCCACAATAAACGTGATGGCATCACCCTTTGTCTTGCAGGTATATACTCCAGAATGGATAAAATCAGCTGACTGGACAATCAAGGTTCTCATATTTCCATCTGACTGGATGTCTATTCCAGTCTTTGAGTGAAGCTCTATTCCATCCTTGTACCAGCAGACCTGGGCCGTGGCATCTGAGAGCTCACACTGCAGCACAATGGGCTGACCTGCTTCAAATGACTTGTTCCTCTCTACTTCAGGTATTGAGAAGAACCTCACTGGTGGAGCTATGGGTGTTTAATTAATTTTAAAGAAGGTGTTTCTTCCTGGTAGTCAATGTGATATAATGATGATAATAATACTGTATATGTGTAATAACCCACTGTTGCACTGGAACATTTCAGCTAGCATTGTAGCTGAAATAGACATATTCTAGCACAAATCTTGCTACCATATACTACCATGAAGTCCAATAAAAAAAATCTCAACAAGTCACTGAAATTCATGCAACCTGCCAGTTCTTACCTTCTACTTCCACATTGAATCTGATGACATCATCGATGGCATCACAGCTGTATACTCCTGAATGGGAGAACTCAGCTGAAGGGATGACGATCCTCCTCATAGTTCCCTCTGATTGGATGTGAAGATTATCAGATGTGTGCAGTTCCACCCCATTTTTGTACCAGTGGACTGGTGCCTTAGGATCCGACAACTCACAATACAGCACGATTGGGTTTCCAACTTCAATAAATTTATTTCGATCCATCTCTGAGAGGGGTTTAAATTTCACTAGTGGTGCTGGAAGTTCAAAAATACCACAAACAAGCAATTTGTATAATTATACATACAGGATCAGATATAATAATGACTCTCCATTATAAAACTTACATTGCAGGCTTCAAAATACATTACATTGCAGGCTTTTGTTGTGTCATAATATGTTAAAGTGTGACTCTTGCCACTACTGCAGTTCAACCATCTTAAATGAGTATTTTGTTTAACATACCTTGAATATAGAGTGCAGCAGAATCTCTTACGCCATAGGCAATAAAGGTGATCTCCGCTCCATTGTCTCCCTCTTGCACTCCGCGAATGCGCAGGGAATGGTGTGTTCGAGACCGTCGCATTAAAAATCTGTCATCATCCTGGATTTGGGTACCATTTAGAAACCACGTTCCGATAACAGAGGCTGAGAGGTCGATTGTGAAAGAAGCATCCTGACCTTCTGGGACAAGAGCGTCTTGCAAGGGTGCCTGTATTTTGGCTACTGGGACTGAAAAAGAAGTGCTAAAAACAGGATCTATTGCCTTATAGACAATATAACATAGTTATATCTTTACCAAGTTGCATTTGAAATTTATTTTACTAAATAGCATTGTCTATTATCACGCAGTCTACGAACTCCCTGAGCTAATTCCGATTTCTTGGAAGCAGGGATGTAGATAGGAAGAGAGCCCCAGGGTCTCTGACCCCTGCTGAAGGTTGATCGGCTCCCCAAGTGCCCCCTCCCTTGACACTCACCGATTCAAACACATAACACGGGCTAGTAATAAGTTTTTCCCCTCTATATCAATCAAGGCGCCTGTTATGCCCCCCCACTTTAAAAAGTCATAGAATTGCCTCTGCTTGGGAGTTACTTACCAAGGTGGGCCGCTCTGGGGAAGTCCACGTGGCCACTCTTGCCGTACTTGTTGACACTACAGATGCGGAACCTGTAGTCCGCCTCACAGGGCACGCTATCCCCGAGTATTTCCACTGCGGTGGCCGAGTCCGTGGTCAGACACTGCAGCCACTCCTGGGAGCCAACCTCCTGTCTCTCAAGGACATATCCTGAAGGTGGGTTTCTGCGGGAATCATGCGCTGGGACCCAGGAAAGGAGGGCAGCATTGGCACGTTCCAAATTAATTTGGACATTGATCGGACAACTGGGCGGGCTGTGTCTGACAGCTGAGAAGAGGAGCAAACACGAATTGACAAATCAACAGGTTTATTGATTTTTGTGATATTTAATGACCGTGTAAAATGCATCTTCTCTAACTGCAACACTGCACACTAACATTTCACCCTGAGATGCGACGACGTCTTTGATCGGCCCACGATGAAAGTCACCATGCCAGAATCTTGGGGGGAGGTGTTGACAAAAACTAGGATGTGAGTTTTGCCGAATGACTTCAAAATGGTCTGATGAGTCTCTCGGAGCTCAACTCCATCTTTGTACCAGTGGATGTCCATTTCTTCCTCCTCCACCTCCACGCAAAAGGCAGCATTTTCCCCTTCAAGAACATCCACTTTTCGTGGAAGCTTGCGCACAATCGTTCCTGTGGAAGACAGAACAAGGGACAACAGCCATTCATCATTTTTCAGTTGAAGAATAGGTAAATAACACTTATAAAGCAGTAACACCTAAATGGAACCCATCCCATGTGCTACTCTGATGCAGGGTCATGCTGATTTATTTAGCAGAATGGCTGTTGTTCCATATTCTCATTTAGGTGTGTAGGCACCTAGGGCAGCTAAGGGCTCCAAGAGAAAAGTTGTGTTATGTGAAATGCAGCAGGATAAATTGCAAATGTGTGAGCTGAGCTGATTCTCAATGACTTAATGAACGAAGAGAATTTATTATGGTTTTCTAATGTATGGATGCCTGATTGTTTTTTATCTTCACACTGTTTGTGCAACACAGGCACACACACTCACTAAATGCTACCACTGGCAGTAGACACTTACCTCTCACAGACACTTCAGCAATGCTCCGCCCACCATCTGCCATCTCGCAGAGATAGATTCCGTCATCGTCTGCTCCGATGTCGCGGATAGTGAGACGTCGTTTTGTACCCCATTCTTCCATTCCATACTTGGCCCCCGGCTGTAGCCGCCGGTCCTCCAGGTACCATGTCGTAGGCACTGAATCCTCAGGGACCTCACACTCCAAGATGGCTAGGTCCCGCTCCCATACCTCAAGATCAGTGAGCGGTTGCTTGAACCGTACAAGGGGCTCTTGAGAAGGAAAGGGCGATTAAATACACTGCAGAGCGGTTGCTCTTAAAAACACGTGATAACAGCTATGTAGGTTATAACTAATGTGATTCTCCATGCTAAATTACCCTACAGATGAAGAGGAGAAAGTATACTCCATTCAGCAATGCACATCATAGAAATGCTTACTTGTACCTTTTTCTTCAGATTTGTAATTAGTGTTTTCCTTAATAATCGCCCATCTGCCATTTGATGTTATGTTATTCTAGCAGTCGATTATAATGTAGATATTTCACATAAGAAACGTTGATTAAACAGAGGCGGGAAATCCTTTATATTATCAGCTTCATGGCTTCAAATATAGCAGTCAACATTTTTGGGCAGCCATGTGATTTGTAGTAAACTATGCTAATGATGCACATACAAAAATAATACACATAAATACTTAGAGACTAAAGACAAAATTATAAATTGAACTGTCACTAATACAGACACACCATATTATGGAGTCATGTGACTGCTATATAAAAGAATAAAGAATATTATATATTAATATTAAGAATAAAGAAATTAGATATTGAATATGAAAGTGGAATTAATACGAATAAAAGAATAAGAAATTCATTAAAGAATAACAAAATAAATGCTTTTCTTCAGTGATTTGCTTTTACAGTATTGCTACAGTATTTCACCATGTTGCTTTTGCCACATCGCTGATACGGCTTTAACCGAATTGTTATAACTTTTACAGTATGTCTTTTGCTTTCCCCTATTGCTTTTCCTTTTCT
The DNA here is from genome assembly GCA_019775955.2 of Pollimyrus isidori. Lineage (NCBI taxonomy): Eukaryota > Metazoa > Chordata > Actinopteri > Osteoglossiformes > Mormyridae > Pollimyrus > Pollimyrus isidori. The sequence continues at coordinate 8,398,597 of JABFDZ020000039.1, forward strand.
CAAAGGGCCAAGCTGTTAATCAGCTGGCTTTGGGCGGGTCTTTCTGCCTATGCTGAGTTGTCAATAGGCGGAATATTCTCTGGTTTCACTCACTGAGCGTTTGCGTTCAGCGTGAATGAACACAAAATCAACTATGCTGCAGCCTGTTTCACCACTCAGTCCGTCTGAAGGGGCGAGTTCCGATGGGAAGGCCAAAGTCAACTGATCGACAGCTTGGGCCCTCCAGAAAAACAATATGGAAAAATCAATAAAGAAAAGCATTCTTTTACAGATCTATTATTTTTTTATGGTACTCCTGTGCTTCCATATCTTATAGTCTTCTACTTTGTTAGCATTCTTCACTATTCACAGTGCTCTTTTCCCCATATCCATATGGTTATAGTTAAGACCTCGATTATCAAGTCACCGTTGGGCTCATACCTCCTGTTTTTTTTGTTTGTTTTTTTTTTTGGGTGGGGGGGGGGGTGGTGCGGGGGCGAGCAATTCTGTGTTTTATTAATGACCGACAATTTGGAACACTACATAGGTTTATAAACTATTTACAGATATTTAAATTAGCCAAGCTTTCACCGTGGGCGTGAACAGTCGATGATGATTGGGTCAAAAATATGTGGTATTTCCAGTATAGTTATAATTATTTAGGCCATCATTTTAGGTCCTCGGGCCCCGCCGCCAGTGGAAAACACAAGAAAAAAATAAATATTCATTTTCAGTTTGTCCCGCTGCTCGGAGAAACCTCAAATTAGAATTTTAGAAAAAATATATATATAATACTACGGTATGTCCACGTGTGGCATTATAGGCCTGCAGAGGAGAACGTTCTCCCTTCCACGAGTCGATCGGCTATGGACGTTCTTATGGCTGCATCGTGCAATTATAACCATTTGCCTCCACGTAACTAGGTAGCTTATACTTTGGTACTGGGGACATTTGTCATACTTTAGTTTTTTTCAGTAAAAAAATTTTTTTTCCCTCCTCCTCTCTGAAAGTAAGCCATAAGCTGTCCGAGGAATTGAAAAATTAAATTTTATTTTTATTTC